>JASJET010000141.1:10552500-11752500 GCA_034092305.1 Diaprepes abbreviatus | reverse complement strand
ACATTTTTCAAATATCAACCAATTTAATTTGATGCGTCAAAAGGGTGTTTTTCCCTATAGCTTTATTGACTCTATAGAAAAAATGGAAAATACATGTCTTCCAAGTAAAGATGAATTTTATGATAATTTACGGGAAGAACATATTAGCGATGAAAGCTATAGAAGAGCAAAAGAAGTATGGCGCTTGTTTGGGTGTAAAACTTTGGGGGACTATTCGGACGTGTATTTAAAATCAGATGTGTTGCTATTGTGTGATGTTTTTGAGCAATTTCGGAATAATTGTTTAAAATTCGATAAACTTGATCCAGCACATTACTATACCCTTCCAAGTTTATCATTTGATTGTATGCTACGTATGACTAAGGTAGAGTTAGAGCTCTTAACTGATATAGACATGATACATTTTTTTAAGAAAGGTATACGCGGCGGCATAAGCCAGTGTACAGAAAGGAAGCACATCGCTAATAATATTTTTTTACCAGACTATGACCCAACAAAACCTTCTTCATTTATAACATACCTTGATGCTACAAATCTATATGGTCATAGTATGTCACAAGCATTACCATATGGTGGTTTTCGATGGTTAAGCGAGCGCGAAATTCTGGATTTAAATATTATGGCTGTTGGTGATGATAGTTTACATGGCTACGTTTTGGAAGTGGATGTGCATTATCCGACTGAGTTGCATGATGCACATTCTGATCTTCCATTTCTAGTAGAAAATATCATACCGCCAACAGAAAACGCTAAATTACCGAAATTAATTCCTAATTTACAAGATAAAAAAAAATACATTGTACACTATAGAACTTTAAAACAAGCCATCGCCAACGGCTTAGTGGTAATGCAAACCCATCGAGTATTACAGTTTAAGCAATCAAAATGGCTAAAATCGTATATTGATTTTAATACCAATTTACGTAACAAGGCCACCACAAAATTTGCGAAGGACACTTTTAAATTAAAAAATAACGCGATATTTGGTAAAACTATGGAAAATGTGGAAAATCGAAAGGATATAAAATTAGTAACACATTGGGAGAACAGTGTAGGCAGAAATGGAGCTAGAGCACTAATATCCCGCCCCAATTTCAATAGTAGCTCGATATTTACCGAGAACTTTGTTGCTATACATATGAATAAAGTTAAAATATTGTACAATAAACCAATTTATATCGGTTTTTCCATATTAGATATATCAAAGACTGTAATATACGATTTTTATTATAATTTTATTAAATCCAAGTTTGGCGATGATGCTTCGTTACTTTACACCGATACTGACTCGCTTATATTAACAGTGTATACGGAAAACTTTTATCAAACTATATCAGAAAACCCCGAAAAATTCGATACATCAAATTACCCCGAAATTAATAATTTCAATATAATTAAAAGTAATTCTGTAGTTGGTAGAATGAAAGATGAGTTTCCTGGTGATCCGATAATAAGTTTTTATGGTACCGACGCGAAGGCTTATTATGTAAAGTCCATTAATAATGAATTAAAAAAAGCCAAAGGTATCAAAAAATGTGTTATCGAGAAAGACCTTCATCAGGAAGACTACCAAAGAATTGTTGAACGGGGTGGTTTGATATTAAGAAAGATGAAGACATTTAGAAGTGAATTACATAACATTTATACCAACATAATAAATAAAGTAGCATTGTCACATAGCGATGATAAACGTTATGTAATTCCCAGTTCAACCAAAACTCTACCTTGGGGGCATGCAGACATAGATTTTTACAAAACAGACCCGGAAGAAAACTTAGCAAATTTAGTCACCGTGTTGGAATCATTTCTAAGTCAGGACAGCACGTAATCTGGAAAATCCATATTTCATTATTTGTATTGTTTTTATTATTTCTATTAAACATACAACATTAATATGTAACGATAGTATTGTAATTTTTTTTTTTTTTAAATAAAAAACATGTATTCATTACTTGATTGCTTTTTTATTGAACCTTTATTTTAAAATTATAAATATAATGAAGTGTCGACAAATAACAAACTGTAAAAGTTATTGTTGAAAAATTTGTCTAATAGTAAATTAAACGCACAGGTCTACGAGTAAATGTTTAATGTGAAACAGGTTTGCTGACAAGATCCTCCATAGTCTTTTCAATTTTCAACATTCTAGAGTTAAGTTCATCACGCAGTTCGTCTTGCCTAAGTTCATATATTGCAATAACAGTATCATCAATGTATCCTCTAAGTTCTTGACCGGTTTCAATTAATTTCTTGCGTACGTAACCTTCAAGTTGGTTTCTGAATATATCTTTAATAACAATTGTTGAGTCATGTAAAGCTTTCTGCGTATCTTGCACACACTGAGCAAGGTTATTATCAACATAATTTCGTGTGGTCGCATCGTCTCCTTCAAGAGGTTCTGCTAAATAACACAATCTTTTGCTTCCCATGTCGTAATCTCCATTAGGTGTAAGTTTAAAACCTATTCCTGAAGGACCTCGCATAAAGTTAAAATCCTTAAATTTTCTTTTGCGACCGAACTTATCAATAGTGTTTACTTCTGACATTGTTATGTGAGACTGATTTGAAACCATTAGATTTCACCCTAATATATGGTTCTATTTCATTAATAAACGGACTCTGCAGAAAAATATGGATTGCAAAACGTATTTTAGGTGATGTTTAATAAATACACATACAGATTCATTTTACTATTGTTTTATTGAAAAAAAAATTAAAATATAACAAAAGATTGAGTTTACTTTTTATTATTAAAAAAAATAAAAAAAATAACAAACAAAAAATTTAAAAATTAAGAAATAAAATACATGTTAATTTCTTCTGTACAGGTAAGCTTCTTCTATGACCCAATTTCTTCTCTGGATGGCACGTTCATTAATGTCCTTGAACTGGTAGTAAACTAGTCCACAAAAGCCGCATTGTACAAATTTAACCCTGAAAAGGTCAATGTAGTTGAAGTCGTACGTAAGATCATTTCGCCAGCAGATACCTAGTCTTTTACAATGATGACAAGTTAAATAAAAAGCTTTTGGTATATGACTGTATGTTTTGGCTGCTTCACTAGGTTGTTCATCGGTTGGCAACATGATGTTTGAATATGTTGTACTTTTCAATCGCGGTACTCTAATTATGTATTACTTTTTAAAATAACCTTGACAGGACCAAAAAAATCCTTGAAAATTACAACCTCGAAAACGACCCTGACATTGACGGGTACTTTGACCTTGGCCTTGGCCTCGCATCTAACAAGTTTAGTACTATATTTATATGCTTCTTTAAAATAACCTTGACAGGGACAAAAAAAAATCCATGAAAATTACAACCTTGAAAACGACCCTGGTATTGCCGGTTACGTCGGCCTTGGCCTTGGCCTTGCATCTGACAAGTTTAAATATTATACTTAATGCATCGAACAAAAGGAATAAAGGTGGTGTAGTGGGGGAAATGGGCATAAAAGCAGACTTGCTGGCTCGAGCTCTTCACAGTTCGTCAGAACAGCAAACAGTACAGTGCTAAGAAAAAGTTAATTGTGTGAGTTTGAATATCGAAAATGTCTAGTGTACGGTCTCTTTTAGATGCTCTTGACGTGAGCTGCGGTTCACAGCAAGGCATGCTGGATAACATGAGTGGTTTAGAAGTGTTAAGTCCGGGGGTGTTCGAGAACTGGAATGGCGTGGAGCATGAAGATGCCGAAGACCGAGCCCTCAACGATGGTCGCGACGAGGAGTTAGTTCAGTCGGCAGCGCAATTCCTGGAATGCTGGACGGAGGAGAAGGAGCCAAAGATAAATGTGATTAGTGATGTGGTTGTGCGAAAAGCATCGCGGCCTAGGGAATCTTCTCCGAAAGCTTCGAAACTGAAAAAGCTTTTGACTATGCGGAAGTCGGAAATCGCCGATAAAAAAACATTTTATTCGGCGATTAAAGGTGTGGGACAAGGGAAGAAGAAAAAGTTTAACTTTAAGCGTCCCTCCACCCCTGTTCCATTACCCGACTTCCTAAAAACAGCACCAAAAGAGCCATTGTCAGTAGAAGTGGAAGTCATAGAAGGCCCCGATGGACCAACACCACCAACGCCACCAACACCGGCCAGCGTAGAGAATGAAATAGTGTCGGAGGTGAAGTCTTCCCCAGCGCCAGCGCCACTGTCGCCGATATTGGGGTGCCGGAAACCCATGAAGAAGCGGTTTAAGCGTTGTTTTGAAGGCGATGAAGTTTCCGCTGCTTCGTCGTCGTCGTCGTCGTCATCGTCTTCACCAAATAAAACCGCGTCTTCTTCCGAGCCATCACAACCGGAATGGGTCGAAGACTTCACCAACTCTCAGAAGACCAAATTGACCGACATTTATGCCATGAAAAAACGCTTAGTGAATGAAGTGAACGAGTGTGCCAGTGACATTATAGAACTTGAAAGACAATTAGAGATAAAAAAGGTGAAATCTGCGCGGTTAAAAAGACAATTAGAGGACTTTAATAAATTATGTAGTAGGTGTTAGGTAGTTGTAGAGATTAGCTTTTAATTTATAGTATTAAGTTTGTAAATATATATATATATATATATATATATATATATATATATATATATATATATATATATATATATATATATATATTGTAGTTAATAAAAAAGTGTTTGATCAAATTTTTTATATTTTATAATGAGAATAAAAATGACTTGAAAATTTATTTTTGTGTGTTATTTCATATAGGCCCTGTCCCACATAATATTAAGTAATAAAAAAAAAAAAGTGAATAATCCACTAAAACTACGCAATAGCAATAGTTGTAAATATTTTCTGATAATATTTACAAGTATGCTAAAACATGGTTCGGTTTATGAAGTTAAGGTTCTGTCGCCAGAACTTCTAATACTTTGTATCTCAATATTGTATGTTTTTATGAAAAAAACATAAAATATTGGTTACAAAGTATTATAACCAACTAAAACTACGATCAAATTATTTTGTGGTCCTGAAAAGGACCGTTTGGTTGTAAAACATGCGACTCTTTTATTGAGTTGTGGAGTCGCACGGCCCGTCATCATCATCAGCGGGGGTGGCGGTGCTGTCCTCTGTGTATTCGATGATGAACCGCCAAAGTTCATCCCATCTAGGATCGTTCGGCTCCCACTCCAAACAATTCTCTGTGGTAGAATCTACCACAGGGCATTGGATGGGTTGTTGTTGTTGTTGAGTCGCAGACATGTTGAACTAAAATGATTGTAATAAGTATTGATGGTCGTATATATAGAGACAAATTAATGGTGGGGGGTGAAAACAAATGTCGTATTACGTATTGAGACCAAAAGTTGTTTGTGGTCTCAAATACGAACGAACGATTTAGCTGGGTTCCACCAGCACTTAAAGTTTTAATACTTTGTATCTAATATTGTATATTCTATACATACAATATTAGTAACAAAGTACTAATATGTACTAAAACTACGATCAAAGTATTTTGTGGTCCTGAAAAGGACCGTTGTTGTGTGCCCTTAAAAAGGGCCAGGGAGAGTGTGGGGCTTATGGTGCCCCATCCTCGCTGGTCGACCACCAGCTTGATGAATCGCAGGGGCCTTGTGGGTCGTCGGGTGTTGGTGATGCTGGAATTTCCAGCACCGCATCTTCCGTCGAGTCCGGCTCTGGCTGCGGCGACGGAGTTTCGAGTCTTTGTAAGACCCAATCGCCCGCATCGTCTAATTCCACTAGACCCGGATCATGGTCATATACTAGCGGAATCGGCTCATCCAAGTCGTCCCAACGTAGGACGTCAATTTCAAAATCCACCTCGTCGTCGTCGTCGAAGACTTGCAGGTCTCCAACGTTGTCGGCTACGGTGTCATCACTAAAGATGGATGAGCCTCGGCTGGCGGGTCTTTCTTCCTCCATGTTTATCGTATGAGGGTTGATGAATATATGACTGTGTAACTGACCCAGTCTCATATATATAGAACTACCCCCACCCCACCAACGGATTCTAAATGTTATGTATTGGTGAGAGCTTATATAATTATTGATTTTTTCAAAAACTTTAAATAAGGAATTAGATTTGTTTAGACAATAAGACTTATTCTTAATATTTTGTGAAGAATACATTACAAAAAAAAAAATAATAGAAACCTTGTTTGAACTGTTAACATTTTCATAGGTTCTCAAGCATATAACTTGGCACTTAAGCTACGAGACAAATCGTCGTTAAACGAATATCTCGCCCCATAAGTGACGATTACTAAACTACGATCAAAATATAATGTGGTCCTGAAAAGGACCGTTTTTGTGGCCCTAAAAGGGCCTGGGGGGAGGGTGGGGTGCCTACCGTGGAGTAATACCCAACGATATTAACACCGACCTAGGTGCAGCCCTTGGTCTTCTCATTGGCGGCACCGTCGTCGTCGCTGGTGGTGTCGGCGTTGCAGGCGGTGCCGAAGGTGCCGCTCCTGGTGCGGTACCCCCGCACTCCTCACACTTGCATATCTTGCCGGGCACGAATGGCCTGACAATGCCAATGATCCTTTTTGGTATATCTTCCATCTTGCCGATCGAATGTGTAATGATGAAATAATTCTAATACCGGCCTCTATATACATTCAAAAAGTTGGAGGGGGTAAGGTGGAGTGCATATATGCATTATATAAGTTTGAGAATAATATGATTTTATAACTCACCGTATCTCTGGTATGGACACAAACTACCCCCCTCCACTTTTCTAGCATATAGTACTAGACTTTCTCTACATTTTTTTCAAATAAATTTTTTTGATATTTCTAACCATTACTTTGCTACATATTTACAAAAAATGCAAATTATGCATATATTTTAATTATTTTCAGGCAAGGTAAGGAAAATTTTGAAAATGTTTTGACGGAATCGTAATAAGGAAGAGTTGAAGTATATCACACTATTTTTCCCGATTCGCTAATATAAAAAAAAATTTTTCATCGCATTTTGGATGGGCTCTGGCGTCGTAACGGTTGACGATAAAAAATTGGAAAAATACATATATTGTGGGAAATTTTCTCTAGAATCCAAAAAAAAAATTTCCGAACTTCTGTCACCGCAAATAAAAAAATCGATACCTCAAAAATTGCGAAAAATGGTGAAGGAGTCGCGCAATCGCTCTGAAACTATCAAAAAACGATTTTCACGCCACGGATAGGTGGCCTGGGGTGGGAGGAGGGTGTGCCGCGTAGCGCGTTAGCGCGGAGCAGGCACACTAAAAAAAAAAAAAAAAAAACCCTCCCCTACAACTTCCGCATACTCCCGTTCGGCGCTCTAGCCTCCTAACTCCAGAATTTCAATTTTTTCGTCTAAATTTTTTTTCATTTTTAAGATTTTCCAAATTTTTTTTTCACCATTGTATTCTACTCAAAATTCTAGGTAATTAAAGTGCTTTTATTTTTTCTCTATCTTGAACGGTTCCCGAGCTACAGCGCTTTAAAGAATTCAAATTACTAACTTTCTATAACCCTTTTTTTCAAATTTCATTTTTTCGAATTTTCAAAAATACTACAATATGTAGAAAAAAGTTCTCTCTTTAATTTCCCAATACCGTTTTTCTCTAAATCTTCAACTTTAGCGCGTATTCAGCATTTTCAAAAAAAAAAATAAATATAATTTTTTTTACACCATCGCATTCTCCTCAAAATTTTGGGCTATCAAAGTGCTTTTATTTTTTTTCTATCTTGAACGGTTCCCGAGCTACAGCGCTTTAAAAAATCCAAATTACTAACTTACTATAACCCTTTTCTTAAAATTTCATCTTTCCGCATTTTGAAAAGTACTACCATATGTAGAAAAAAATTCTCTTTCTAATTTCCTAATATCATTTTGCTCCAAAACTTCAACTTTGGCGCGCATTCACCATTTTTCAAATTTTTTTTGAAAAAATTTTTTTTTACGTTTTTACTATCGAGAAAAATGCTTGCTTATAGTACTCGATTTCTTCTATAATTTTTTCTTATAACTTTTTTCCCCATTCCTAACCGTTACTTTCATACAAATTTTCTAAATCGTTGTTTTCATATTTTGCCTTAAAAATTTTTTCTTGTGTTATTTAAGCTCTTTTTTCCACTTAATAAACCACCATTTTCTAAATTCCCGTACTCTTTTCTTAAAGAGCGGGCTTTTCCGCCAGCTTTTTTTTTTGGTTGGGTTTCAAATAAATATAAAACTACTACTTCACTCATTACAAATTTATTGATTCAAGAACATTATTTTGTGTTACATATAATAGATACATTAAAATATAGATTTATTGGTCACCGAACCGTTTAATACATTATAACTAAAAAATGAGTCGTGAATAACTAATGCGTACACTTTAGTGTCTTTGGGGAATTTATTCTTTCTCGTTTGGAACTCCAATTTTACATCCACTGTCGATGAGTTAATCGCCTCTGGTTGATGACTGCAATTGATAATAAAAACGGGGTTTTTCATATATTCCGCGAACGTTATCATCGGATCGTTTATCTCGCGCCCGTAGTAGCTGCTTTGGAAGTTTTCGTAATTGTAATAGGCTGCTGCGTACAGTTTCTTGGCGAAATCTAAATTCCATCTTTCGTAGGGATAAACGGTTGAATTCAGATACAGTCTAATGTCGCATACGTCGGCGTGGGTAAACTGGGTTGCGTTTTTTTCTTTCTTGTCGCAATTATTGCTGTCTTGAAACCCGACGATTATATAGCGCGGTCTTTCCAGACTTGTACTCGTTCTCAAGGCCCACACGTCGGAAGATGTTTGCCTTAAAGCTGGTAATTCGTACAGATCCCATTTACGATATGCCATTTGAATACTGGCATTGTTTCCTCCTTTATTAATGCGAGACAGTATTTTCAATTTTTGCTTGTCGTCTGGAATGATGTGACGAATTTTCCATTCCATTTTGTCGATACTAATTTCTGCCTCTACTTCGCCGACGTAACAATTGGTAAAAGTGCGAGCTATAATCATAATAAGCTCTTGTTTTACGTTGAAAACACCTTTTGCGTAATCTTCGGCGAATCCCATAAGATATTTTAAGGGTAATTTCCCGGAGAATACGTTACTTGTCGTGTCTACGATATCTTGGTTTGCTTCGTCGAGACCCCATCCGCACGTCATGAGAGATCTTTGTTGCAAACTTCCGAATGAAACCATGGTTTTTAATGTCGTCGTAACTCCAGGTTTACGAACCACGGCGACCTGTTCACCTCCCATCTCGTAGCGAATTTCATCGAACAAAAATGCGAGGGCATTATTTGATAAAAAACATCTTTTCGTTGCGTCTATGGGTTTAAATTTTCCTTCGATATATATGTAACTTTCGGCGATATCCAGTATAATATCTTGAAAATTAATGGGGATACGGACTTCATCCGAATTGTTGAATGATGGAGATCCGTATGGTTTATACGTATGCTCTTCTAGACTAATAATGGAATTGTCCAAGATGGGCTCGGAGAAAACCTCTATTTTATCGCTGGTGGTGGAAATCATTTTCGCACTTTAAGACCGATTGATTTTAAAAATTTATAGTCTTCGGCAGATAACTGTTGAGATGTTTGTGATCTAACGTCTGGACGACGACTAACCTTGACGTTAACTCTTCTTTTACTTTTATTATGTTTCGGCGGTTCCCCCATCTTAGTCGACAGCACACACAATTGACGATTGAAGCAAAAACCCATTTCTATGAAAGTTTCTTCAGTTCCAATTTCACGATTATTTTCTCGCCTTGAAAATTGATTAGATCACCGCTATCTTCCAAGATGCGAAGAGTAATGTTGTCGATAAACTGACGTCCTGCCGGCATTAACGGCATATAAATATTATTTTGTGGTTCTTTACTGATTTTGTAACCGGACTCCACGTCGATATCGAATTCGAACAAGGTATGACCTTCCACCGAATTCATATATGCTCCGGAAATTATATTACAATCTACGCGTATGATGCGTACTTTCATTATTTCCACCATCTCGGTTGATTCGTGCTTTTTGTCTCTTTTTAACACTGTATGATTAAATCCTAACATTTTACCGATACTCGCCTCTCCCCGGAAATCTATAGTATATTGGGATTTCAGTTCACATTTCAGCGTATTATTATTAGCGACCAAGTAAAAGATTCCATCGTTCTTTTCTTCAGTTGAAATCCTCAAAGCCTCCAACATAGCTTTACCTATCTCATCTATTTCATAGGCCCCAGGTGGAATCTGCAATTGTATCGACTCGGTGGTGTAACCCTCCTTCATGTAGGCAAACTTATTGTTGCTTTCGTCCACATTAAAAATTGAATTGTATGTGTAAAATCCCAGCAATGCCAGACCATATTTGTTTTCTCTATTTAATTCGACTGGTGGATAAAAATCGGCGCTTAAGACGCTCGAGTGTCCTGTTAGTGTGAACGTATAAGACATGACTAACCATTAAACATCACACATCTCGGTTTTATTCTTAGCGGCAACATTTAAAAAGATTCATCTTCACACCTTTTCTCACTGCATTAGATAGTGATGTTTTTATGCTATTTTCTGCTTTTATGCGCACATCGCTGATTTTGCAATAACAACAAAATATTTTTCTAGCTGTAAGATCCTCATCAGACGTAACCTCGTTTAAATTGCTGCTGCTGCTGAAATAATGTTTGCAACCGCACTGATATTTTAATATATCGATATCGCTTTTAAGGTGCTCGGGCAACTTTTCCCAAACGAATGGAATTTCATTTGGGGCTAATGCAATCATCACTTCCTTGGGCATGTTTTCTAACTGTTTCACGGTCATTTTCCTTAATCCACCGGCTAGATGAAATGCTTTCAGTGATTGCAACATTTTAGTATAGTTATTGCGATCCATTTGCGGTGTTAATGGTGACGATGATGATGATGATGACATCTTTTACGCTGATGATTCGACAAGAAACTTTAAGCACAAATGTCCACACCAGACTGTTCCAAAATCCTGCTGACGATCGTATGTATAGTAAATAATTTTTGATGGTTCCGATCCCGTTTGTAGATATCGTACCAATTCGATCGGTGGGGGTAAATCGCCGAAGCTGTCATAATATGTTACTTTAGAATTATTTTTTCTATAAGCTACCCAATGAGTCCCTGCACCACGCGTACTATCCAAATTCACTATTGCTGCTTCGTAACGTCGAGGACCTTGTCTAGGTAATAAATCCCTCATATAAACGCCTCGAAAGTGTCCTATTCTTTTCTTTTTGGCATATTTTTCTATATCGATGTTAGATAGTGGTCTTCGAGGTAGGGATTCAATTAGTTTTTTGATCTACGATTTAAAAATAATCCCATACCTTTACGATATGGCTTTAGAAACAAACCATTTCCTTTCGATTTTAAATACAGGCCGGCACCGGTTTTATCTTCGCTGCTTTTTTTTACTGCTTTTATGGCGCGCACAATTCCCGCTGCCCCACCGGCTAATGAACCCAAAGCTGATAACCCGGCAAAAATTGGTATTAATGGTAATATTCCACCAGTTTTAGGAATCGGTATTATTCTCGGTGTACGAACCTTCCTTTTGCCACCTGCCGCTTTTACCGATCTACGTGCTGCCGACAGAGCTATTTTAGATGCATTCATGACATTTTTTTCCTACACATTTTTACTTCCGGCTTTTAATAATTCCCTTCGAACTGCTTGTCGAATAGCTGTTCCGAAACTGGCTTTCCGAACATGTCGATTTTTATTAACACCTTTCCTTTTTGTATGACGCGTGCCTTTACTAGATGTTTTTTTTGTTGATAATGATGATGATGGTACACCCATACCAAAACGTTGTTTTCCTTTCATAATGTTTGTAACTAACCAAGCTGCTGTTTTTTCACCTAAACTGGAATCTTTCGATTTTACTCTATTCCAAGCACTTTGTTCGAGCTCGTAATCCGCTCGATGTCTCGCACTTATGTTGTCTTTATTATGTAAATAGGCTAAATCGTGTTTTTTGCATGCGGCATCCAAAGGATTAATGCCTGGATCACCTCTTGTTACACGTTTTATTACTTTTGTTCCGGGTCCGCAATATTGATAACCAGGAATGTGTACCTCGAATGGTAATTTATTTATTAACGAATTCACAATACCGTATCCAGTTTTGTTGGAAACGTGAGACCGTCCACTTCGTTTGACGCTCGGCATCTGAATGACAGTTTTTGTGAAAAATTGCCTATAAAATATCAAATTTTCCTAAGATGCGCGTTATCGATCTTAAACAAAAACTTCCTATTGACAATCTCGATGAAAAAGTCGGACTTGGATTTGAAAAGAAGATAATGAAGAGACACGGTCCTCTACTTCCTTCCTCTATTCGCGGCCTGTTAATTGGTCCATCCAATTGTGGAAAAACTAATGTCATGATTTCGCTGCTTACACACCCCCTTGGGCTACGTTTCGAAAATGTCTATATTTACTCGAAATCTCTGTATCAACCGAAATATGAGTATTTAAGGAAAATTTTAGCGCCCATCAAAGGTTTAGGCTACTATGCCTTTAGTGATTCCAGTAATATTGTGGTACCGTCCGATGCAAAACCAAACTCTATATTTATCTTTGATGATGTTATATGTGAAAAACAAGATGTTATAAGATCGTACTTTAGCATGGGACGTCATAAAAATATCGACTCCTTTTACCTAGCGCAAACATATTCGCGAGTGCCTAAACAGCTTGTGCGAGACAACGCCAATTTTATTATTATGTTTAAACAAGATGAGTTGAATATGAAACACATATTTTCCGACCACGTTTCACCGGATCTAACTTTTACTCAATTTCAAGAAATGTGCTCAAAATGTTGGGATAATAAGTATGGATTTTTAGTAATTGATAAAGACAGTGATGTGAAATCGGGAAGATACCGCAAAGGATTTGATAGCTATATATTACTGTAATAATAAGGGAAAATGCTCATTTGATTGTTGAAACGTCCTTTGTTAACATCATGAATAACGCGATCGACTTAAAACGTAAACTAGTGGAAGCTACCAATGCCGTCAGAAAAAAATTTAAACAAATTAAAGCGGCTAAAGAGTTTAATGTTGTGGAATTGGAAAAGTTTTACGAACCCATTTCTAAGCCGTTGACAACTATATCTGATGTGGTTAAGCAACGTCAGCAGCAGCAGCAGCAGCAGCAACAACAACAGCAACAACATTATCCAGCTACAAAGTCACATAGTCTCAGTACATCAGTGCAGTCGACTCAAATATCAGGTTTTCCCCAACCTACACATTCCTTTCAAACCTCCACACCTATTCAGCAGCAGCAGCAGCAGCATCGCATTTCAAAAGAAGATATTAGCCAATCGGTGTTTGATACACCCTCAACTTCAACTAATACATCTCTCGCATCCGCTGACACCACAACTTCCGATACTTTAAACGCACACCTGAAAGGATTACGTTCGAAACCATCTCTATACGATACTGTATATGGTGTACGTTTTGGTTCAAAAACAGATCATAACAAAAATTTTATTGGTAATTTAGAGGTGCGTTTTCGAAATGGAAATATTGTCTTATACAAAAAAGGGAAAAATATTGCAGAATATGGTGGATCACCGGCACTTTATGATTTGTTATTTCTTAAAACACCCCCAAGTGTAGGCAAGGAACAACAACAATTAAGTGATAATGTACTTTCAACGTACAAGGAAATTTTGGAATCAACGAGTGCTGTCTACAACAATTTTAAAAAAAGTGATGGTTTACGGGAGACCAGATGGAACAAATATTTACGAATTATTAAACCTCTGATAATGGGCACAAAATTAGGTGGTACTATTACAAGAAAAAATCTCTCGGAAAAACTACAGTTACCCACAAAAAAGAAATTATCTTCGAAAAAATTTCAATATGTCTACTGGAACAAAGCTAAAGAGTTGGTGGATCGTTTACGTTTGTTGTGGAGTTCCAAAATGGCCGGTCACACTGGACACGAAAATGAAATTAAGTCAATCATAGAGGAATTACGAGAAGAAGATATAATATATTAAGCTCAATATTTAATGATATTATTCAGTTCTTCCTTCGATCTGAAACCTTTAGTATTACCAATAATATGGAGCCCAGTCTAGAAAAAATCAAGATTGTTAATGAACTACATAGAACGGCTAGAAAAAATTTTGTAAGACGGCGCACGATAATAAAAGGATACAGAGATTTGTGGCAAATTGATTTGGCTGAAATGCAACAGTATGCTGATGAAAACGATGGTTATCGTTATATTTTGGTCTGTATAAATTGTTACTCGAAATTTGTCTATACCAAAGCCATAAAAAACAAGACTGGTATAGAAGTTACTAATGCGATGAAAAGCATCATTGAAGAGGCATCATATACACCAACAAATCTGCAAAGTGATCAAGGAAAGGAGTTCTATAATACAAACTTTCAAGCCCTGATGAAAAAATATAATATAAATCATTATTCCACTTACAGCACAAAGAAAGCTGCAATTGTTGAGCGAGTCATAAGGACTTTAAAAAATAATTTATATAAACAATTCTCGACAAGAGGATCTTACAAATGGATACATATATTATCGGCAGTAACAAAAACCTATAACCATTCGAAACATCGCACCATTGGAATGAAGCCTGCAGACGTGCAAGAAAAAACACATATTAAAGCATATGATTATTTAAAAATTGTACCTAAAAAATTTAAGTTTTCCATGGGTGACATTGTGCGTATTAGCAAGTACAAAAGCTTATTCGAGAAAGGATATACGCCCTCTTGGTCAACCGAATTGTTTAAAGTTGTAAAAGTTAACGTTACAAATCCACCTACTTACTTGTTGGAATCGTTAGAAGGTCAGCCTATAAGAGGGTGTTTTTACGAATCAGAACTACAAAAAACAAGCAGTCCTGACGTTTATCTAGTAGAAAAGGTCCTTAGACAACGCAAGAAAAATCACATCGAACAATTATTTGTCAAATGGCTAGGATTTCCCAACCACTTCAACTCTTGGATAGATAAAGCTAATATTGTTTAAATAACATATTGTATGACTATATTTTTTATTTAAAATGTAAAATAAATAAACAATATATTGTAAAATAAAGTTTTTTATTTCAATCTTCATTATTAAAAACAATGACAATAAAACATCATACACATAAATAACATTTCAATATTCTTGGAGGGAAGGTCCAATTCACCGACGACTACGACGTTATCTTCAAGGCTATGCCACTCGGAGTGCGTTCTCCTATTCTTTAACCTGCTTTTTTTAGATTTTTTTTGAAGTCGAGTCGTACGACAGTGCGCTTAATGAGTCATTTAAAGGCTGATGATAGAGTATTTTCTGCATAACTTCAATTTTTGTTTTAAGCTCACTATTATTTTTGTATATCATGGGGAGGACATCCTTGTTAAATATGTCACATATTACAACTGCAAAATTGTAAAACTTTCTATTAACAAAGTGTTTTGTCACAGCATCGTCATCATCTTTAGGTTCGCCTAAGTTGGTTATGATTTTTCCACCCATATCATACTGCCCATCCGCTGTAAGTTTAAAACCAATCCCTTGTGGCCCAGATAATATATGATATTTTTCATTATATTTCTGACGACCAAATTTATCAATTGTGTTGTTTCCTCGACTCATTTTCAATCTTTACTAAACTATTTTATTTTTATTTGCCCTACTTATATTAAATATTTCAGCTGAGAAAAAGAAACACTGACTATGATCTACTGGGTTGGTATGTTTATAAAAGAAATAAAATAAAACTGTGATTGTAATAGATATTTATTTACAGTAATTTAATTGCACAAATACAAAAATTATAAAAAATTAGTTTTCCATGTCTTCGTTTTCGTTGCTCAAAATTCTATCCCATCCGACACTATTTCGATCGTCAACGTCTTGGGCTGTTGCTGTTGTAGAAACCAATTCATATTTTGCAGCAAGCTCACCTGGTAAATGTGGAATATTGACGAGGTATTCTTTTAATTCTTCTTCAACCATTTCAGCACAAAATGTATCCATGTCTATGGAACCATATAAAAATTTGTCGCACAAGTGTGCCCCAGCCATAAAATTGATTGTATCCCTGATCTCGTTCTTATATTGATCTTTGGTTACATCAATATGCGACCAATCATTTACGCTATCTAACATATCGTGAGCCCTATTTCTTAATTCTCTCCCCAACCAAAATATGTATCTATCTACACATTCGTTGGCGGTCGTCGTCGTCGTCGCATCAGCAGACATCTTTAACAGAAATAATGAACACGCGTAAGTATTCTGACATGTGCAACTATATTTTAAATTTAATTACATCCTTTTTTTCAAACAATTTACATACAATTTACTCCAATGAGCCAAAACGTAATAATGTTCGAGTATTGTTTCCAAAAACTCTAGTGCCCTGCCCCAAATAAGTTAGAGTGTATTTATCTTTAGTTTTACTCATAATATCTACAATATCGTCAGGTAGTGTTTCGGCCACACGTTTTGGTAAAAAAGTCTCAAATGTGCTATTATCACCGTCATCGTGTAAAGCCACTAAAAGAGTTTTACCAAATCGTGTGGTCATTGAAACCATCTTTACAATTTTATACACTTTGCCTACAATCATTTCGGTAACCTTTTTGTTCTCTAAAACCTCGAAATCTTTGCTAAACATTTCATTAATTTCATCTAGAGTTTCTTTTGCAATACTCATTATTGAAAAAAATGGTATATAAATCCAAAAATTACCGTGAATATAAAAGCACTTTCAGAACACTACACGAACACAATATTTGATGTTTATGCCACTGATATCTGCGACTGTTTGAAGTCACTTCTTCTCCCACGAACCTTTATAGCGGGGTTTCAAGGTCGAATTGTAACAATGGTGGGGGTAGCTTAACGATAGAAATAGTGGGAGGAGTATTGAAGGTCAAATGACGTCACACATTTAAATTGGTATAAGGATAACTTCAAGGACAAAATATAATGAAACAAATAACTACATTTTATGTACTTTATTCATTGATTTTTTTCTGCCATTCTTCTATGCGTTTAACATTATCACCTAAACCTAATTTCCTTAATTTGTTCAATAATAATTGTTTGTTTTTATATCTAAGAAAATTCTTACAAACTATACTAGCTAAAAGACACACTTCGGCATGGTCCATATACTTAAAAAATACACTAAAGTCCTGAGCCTCCGAATCTTGCATTTCATATGCGTAAAATTCCGAACAGGCTGCAGAAATTAGAAATTCCTCGTACATTTCTCGCACTAAACTTTCCATATTAACTACTACTACGTTAAACTTAAGTCCTACACTCTAATTTCATCTAACACAACCGGATCTGCAATGAACCTAATCAGTTTTTCCAAACAGTCACTAAACCCCAACTTTTTTATCTCACGAACAAAGTCTTGTAAATTTATTGTTTTGCTGCAATATTTACGACATGCATTCGCAGCCTTTTCATATTCATAAGCCAAATCACAATAGCGCGACGCCCATTCTGCTCGACTTTTCATTGCATCATTGAAATAATTATTAGCCGTTTCAATGAACTCATCGCCCAATTTTTTTACTGTCTCTTGCAAAGCACTATTCATATTATTCACTCATTTTTACATTCACGACACTTTTTTATTGCTGGTGGTGGCCCATCTATATGATGACGATATATTTGTTCATAGTGAATATAACAGGGTAAGCTTAACTGTAGTTCCTTGTTACACCGATATGACGCTGGCAGCTTATCCCAAATTTGCCGTAAACTCAGCGTATCAACGCAAGTTTTTAAATATTCGAGAGGAAAAAATGCTAGATCCTTCTCTTCAAAATCACACAAACTTTTTAAATTACTCTGATATAAACAAATTACTCTGCCGACTTGCTCTATAATTTTTTCTTTAGATAGTTCCGTATCTGACATTTCACACTGAATGAATGCAAGTAGACTCACACAATTTATAGAACAATTTGCAAGGTCAAAATCATTTCAAGATCATCCCACACTATTACAATGCACAAATAACTACTTCAAGGTCACACACCCAAGATGACCTTCAACAAAGTCAAGGTCGTCTCGACCAAGGTCAAGGTCAAGGTCACACACACAACCTTGAACACAAGGCCAAGGCCAAAGCACACGTGCACTTTCAAGGTCAATGACAAGGACAGGTGGGCGGGGCCAAAGAGGGGTGAAGCAAGGTCAAGGTCAAGGTCGAGGAGTGGGGGGATCGAGCGAATCGGGTTATGTTCACTACTTATGATGTATTTTCGTTGTTTTTTTTTTTTGTTTTTCGAAATATGTAAAATTACATTGCACAACTGAGAAATGCCCAAAAAAAAGTTGAAATGTTTTTTGTTCAAGTGAGTGATAAAAAGTTTTAAACTCAGCAAAAGTTATTAGTCTCCATGTAAAATTTCACTTCCCATCAAATAAGTCCCCTTTTGGGAATTTTTTCAAAAAAAGTTCTTTTTTGCTTTTAAAAATTGAATATCTTGGTTATTTCCGATACGATCAATAGCTTCGAATCAATAACACTTCAAAGCGAAAGCTTATTTGCTGTTAAACAACGCAACATGTAGGGGCCATTTTTTTAACATTCGATTGGTGTTCCTAAGTACTTTATTGATATAAAGTTTATATTTGATGTATGCATCAGCTTCATTGTTATAAACGCATTAGAAGTTTTTAAAAATGCTCGAGAATTGAAGCGAGGAGGCTAATAGGCGGTGGTGGGAATAATTGGTGGCGGGCGGCGATCGCTAAAATAAAATTAAAAGTTCCAAATCGCGCCGCGCTGTAAAGTATCAATAATCTCGGCATCTATACGATCAATTTTATGATTTTGTGAAAGGAGTATCTTACCGAGCACATGAATTTTTTGCGTAATATGTTAACATTTCATTATATGGAATAATATATTTCACCTTTAATTAAAGTATTTGTGAAAATATTTATTTATCCGGAAATTCGAATTTTGGGCATAAGCAACAGGATGCATGCACAATTGCAAGTTCTGTAATATGAAATAAAATTGTTTGTTTGAAGGTCATAGACAATGATGTTTCTTGCGAAGTAGTAGATATCTGTTGGATTTCCATTGTCTTTATTTTTGTTGAATATCACGACGTTTCGGCTAGTAGTTATCTCTAGCCGTTTTCAAGTGAAACTAAATAAATCCCTTAGCTACATGACTATTTATACTAAAAGTAAATGCAGTAGAGTGTAACTGAGATGGATACAGTCATGCCTGCTATGGCAAAATCCCATTTTTTTTCGAAGAAGAAATTAAAGAATATACATTAGAAGAAGACTACGCCTCCATCCTAAGAAAAATTGACGCTACTTGTGACAAAGTGAGAACAAAACAAGAAATCATACACCAAAAGAAATTTTCCAAATACCAGAACAGACGAGAACGACAACAGCCATGTCAAAGCCAGAGGACAATTGTTAATATATCTGCCAACGAATTAACCTCAGCGGGAAACTCACTACTTGCCAAAGGTTTCAACTTCACGGTTGCTCCAAAAGAGGTTCTCATTCTCGATATAATTAGCGCCGCAGACTCAGCGAATATCGAAGACCCTTTTGAAGCTAAGACGAGAAAACTGCCCTAGCTAACCTACAGAAGGACAGTATTAAAATTCTACCAGCGGATAAAGGAAATGCTACAGTCGTAATGAATGCTGAGACATACAATCAAAAAATTGACGAAGTTTTAAGGAAAGGAAATTATACATCTCTTGCTAAAGATCCCACATCTGCAATTGAAGGAAGAATTTGTCGCGTTCTTAAGAAACATGAACGGTATATTCCTGAGAGGATCCGGACTCAGTTGACGCCACATCATAGCAAAACTCCACATCTTTATGGACTCCCGAAAATACATAAGCAAGACATGCCCTTACGACCTATCACGAGTTCCCGGAACTCTCCGACTTCTGAACTTGCCAAATTTCTCCTTCCAATTCTGAGACCATTACAAGGAAATACATCGTCCTGGGTTAAGAATTCGCAACATTTCGTAGAAATTATACGTGAAATAGAAGTACAACCAGAAGACCATTTTATTAGCCTTGACGTGGAAAATCTAAACACCAACGTTCCAGTTAAGAACTCACTAAAATTTATAAGAAAGAAACTTGAAGAAGACCAGACCTTAGCAGAAAGAACATCTTTACCACCGCCCGTCATTATGGACTTGTTGGAAAGTTGTTTGACTAATTCCTATTTTCAAGAAAACGAAAAATTCTACATCCAGGATGATGGACTACCGATGGGATCTTCACTCTCACCGGTGGTCGCAAATATTTTCCCTATGTTAAAGGCATTTCAGAAAAAGTGAGAAGGATAGGAAAACGATATAAAATCAATGTCATTTTCAATTCAAATAACTCTCTGAGAAGTCGTCTCACTAGGGTCAAACCAACAACTCAAAGGGGCATGAAGAACTGTGTATATCAGATACCATGTGAATGTGGCAATTCTTACATTGGCGAAACAAAGAGAACTCTTGACGTAAGGATCAAGGAACACCAAAAATGCACATCTCGAAGAGAAACAGAAAAATCTGGTGCCGCCAACCATGCCTGGACTCATGGACACCACATAAAATGGTCTGAAGCTAAAATACTACACCGAGAACAACATTGGAGAAAACGGAAATTCAAAGAAGCTGCGGTCATACATCAGAACCCGAGTTGTTTTAGTAAACCATCTTTAGATATAAGAAGTGTGGAAACCACTTCTTAGTAATTGTAAACTAAAACTAAATGCAGCAAAAAAAAAATGGGATTTTGCATAGCAGGCATGACTGCATCCATCTCAGTCACACTCTACTGCATTTACTTTAGTATAAATAGTCATGTAACTACTGGCCGAAACGTCGTGATATTCAACAAAAAATAACGACAATGGAAGTCCAACAGATGTCTACTACTTCGCATGAAATAAAATTATTATCATTATAACACAATTATGCATTTAAAAAATTTATTAAAATACTTAGAGTGTATTTCCTTTCACACATTTGACTGGCAATAGGACATCGGGAATGAAAGGTCTACCCAGCGCTATAGATAATAGAAAACGATCGCGGAATCTTCTAGCCCCAATCAGTAGCTTTCAAACGTAAACCTGATAATATAGACGATAATAATGTTCGGTGAGAGCAAAGATAAGTTGCAGGAATTTTGAACAATTTTTCTTTAGAACATAAATATCTATAATCGTTCAACATTTAATCTGTATCTTTTTCTACGTAAAGGGTGGTGACCAGATAATTACTCTCGTATTAAAAGGTGCGAAGAACTCCAAAATAATGGAAAAACTTCGGGTCCGAAAAATGAAGACAGCGCTATTTTCGTCCTCATATAGGACTCATCAGGCCATCGCATTCGGTAGAATCCATCATCTCGCAATTGTGCCCTATAAATTGCTTTTAAAACGAAAAAACAGCAGCAAGACACCAATAGCGACATCTCGACGGTTCGCTCAATAACACACCATACGAGGACGAAACAGCGGTGTCGTCATTTTTTGGATCCGGAGGAGTGATTCGAGGTAGTCATATCTACTGGAAACCTACTTTATATCGCTTAAGTTTAATTTATAATTTAATTTTTGTATTTTATCATGAAAAATTTTTCAGGATGAATAATAAAATAAATTTGCTATCAACTGAACTACGTCAATGCCATTCTTTCGAATTCATGTATCGAGTTTAAGAAATTGCTGCGAAGTTATATCACATATAGATCGTCTATGTTGAGATACCAAAGTTTGAGCTATCTTTCAATGCTTTTGAGTACTTTTCGTACTAGGCTTAGTCACTTATGAGATCAATGTCTCATTTTCATTAAAAAGGCAAGCATACGAAACATAAAAGTGCATCTTGCTTAGTAGAACCACTTATTGGTCGTTTCTAGAGAATATTTTACTTTAAATTGTCCTTTATATGATTTTCCAAGTCTGAAACCTGCTCAGCTGAGGTATCAGATAACAGTCGTCCCTCTTATTTTAATATTATATTTTTGATCGTAAATAAAATTGAAAAATCTTTTAACTTAAATTGTCAATAACTATTTTTTGGTTTTTCTGCTAAAGACGTCTTGTTAGTTCAATCGTTCTGCATTGTATTGTACTAAATGTGACTATTTTAATCGATAAAAGACTTTTTTTGGTTACTTCTCCTTTACATCCTACATTCGCTTTTAGTTTTCTAATAATAATACTTTCCAAAACAGTCCTTTTACCTTGCATTAACTTGTAAAAGTTATTAAATGTGTTAAATGTAACTTAATAATTATCGAATATTTATAAAATTTAACTATTAACCCTTGAGCTAACTTGTCTCAATCCTACTGTGACAACTCATATTTTATTATCTTATAATGATCAAAATTGCAATTACTAAAAGCAAACAAATTTTACTAGAGGAAACTAGTTATTCAATTTTGTTCACATATATTTTTAAGGGGAAATTTACTTTTTCGAATTTAGAATAACATTTGTAGGTGGCGACATTAATTTAAAAGCATATTGTTTTATTGATAAAACCGAAAATAACAATACTATTAACGCTTTACTAGTAATCATACGTATTACATATTGAGTCACACTGACAACTAATAATTTGATAACGATGAAATATGCAATTAATAACTGTGAACAAATTTTATTAGGGGGAACTGGTTCAACGAGATACGATATACTAATGTCGACAGAAATAATTCCTTAAAAGTATTATTATACTGGCATATATTAATTTAATTAGTAAATATAGCTTTTTCCTTATCGGAATATATATATATATATATATATATATATATATATATATATATATATATATATATATATATATATAAGCAATGGATATAGGACAAACTAAGCTACGGCCCTCAAGGCCCTGGGACGGGTAGATCTCGGGAATCAGTCCGAAGGGAAGAGCCTGCTAAGAATCTGCGGAGTCTAAGCTACTACCCAAACAGAATAACTGTGTATATAGCGACCTATAACGGAAGGTGGTTATCAAACCAGGCAAAACTCATTGAGTTAGAGAATTACGCAGTTAACATAAAATAACATATTATTGGAATCAGCAAAGTTAGACGAAAAGAAGAAGAGTAAATAGAACTTAAGTTAGGCAATATCTTCTGTCACAAAGGAACAACAAATCGACGAACAAGTGATGTGGAATTCTTAATTAATAAAAGATGCAAAAATAGGATAATTGATAACTCAGATGGAATAGCTAGCTTAACTCTATGACTATCAAAAAGATACATAATTCAAATTGCGCGAGTATATGCAAAATCATGTCTCACTCAGAGGAAGACATAGAGAAATTCTACAATGAAATAACAGATGTATTAAACAATCGATTTAAGCATTTAATTAGTGACCGGTGCCAAAGTAGGGAAAAGATCCAATCCGAAACAATATCTGGAGAACCTCGGAATTGGGAAAAGAAATGAAATTTATCAATCGCCAACACCTACTTTAAGAAAAACCTTAATAGAAAGTGGACATGGGAAGCTCCCAATGCAACTATCAAAAATGAAATAGATTTGATCCTAACAAACAAAATAAAAATTGTTAAAGATGTAAAAGTTTTCAATAAATTTCGAATAGGTAGTGATCATAGATTAATTAGAAGATTGGTTGTGAATACAAAACTAGAACGAATAAGATTTCTTCATAAACCAACATCGGGAATAAACATCACTCACCTAAGCAACAACTCGGGATGCTATCAAGCGCTTATCAAAGAAAGGCTACAAGATTCAACAGATAGCACAGACTTAATGGAGATGATCTTTAATTGCGCGAAAGAAATTGCTATCGTAGTTATTGTTCAACCGAGAGGTTTCTGTGACTCATTGATTTTCCGATGGTTTCTCCCCACGATCTTCTAGGTCTTCCTTTCTTCCTTCTTTCCGGTGGTATTCATTCTATACCAACTCTTGGTAGTCTCTCCTCTGATGTCCTCTTTGCGTGATTGCCGTTTTTGGATATCATCTATGACTGTGTTCTTCATGCCTATCATATCTCGAATACTTTCGTTAGTTTTGTGTTCTCGTCTTAAAATTCGACATGATCTTCGACGGGCGTCCATTTGATCTTACTCTTATTTGCTTGGGCGGTTAACGAAGGTCAATGTACATAATAGAATACACCGAACTGTTCAAAACAATAAGGAAAGACATTGCATAAGATATAAAAACTTATAACGAGAGGTTTGTAAAAATAGATTGGCAATCGGCAGAAAACAAATAATGGCATTGATGAACGATGGTGTAAGAATCACAAATAGGGATGAAATAATAGAACTCGTAACCCAATTCTACAGAGCAATAGAAATACAAGAATTAGGGGAAGAGGTAACTGGAATTCAAGAAGACGTTCCAGATGCTCTCGTGGATGGATTAGAGGAAACTCTTAAAGTAAGAATGGAAAAGCAGCTAAAAATGATAATTTTACAGTCGAACTTCCAGAGCACGCTGGCAAAACCACTTGGAGAATCCTAGCAAAAATATATACAGGGTGCCTAAAAGCAAAGCATATTCCGAAACAGTAGAATAGTGTCAATATAATCCTCATTCACCAGAAAGGTAGCAAGCAAGATGTCAGACATTATAGAACAATTAGGTTGCTACCAGTAGTATACTAAATATTTACGAAAATAGTTAACAAAAGGGTACAAAACAAACTTGACTATGCGTAAACTCGAGAGCAAGCAGGCTTAACAAGTTGTTTCAGTACACAGGATTATATTCAAACACCAAAGGAAATAATGAGTTGCACGAAAGAATATGGTCTAGCACTTACGCTAGCATTCATAGATTTTCAAAAGGCCTTCGATTCAGTATATCCTAGAGCACTTATAGAAGTTCTAGTCGATCAAAAAGTAGAGAAACAATATATAGAAATGTTAGCTAATATATATAGAGACGTCACAGTTAGAGTAAACATACTCGTATATAAGAACACCCGAGGATTTCCTACCCAAAAAGGAATCCAACAAGCAGACACAATATCCTCGAAGCTCTCCACAGCAACCCTAGAGAATATCTTCCGGAAATTAGACTGGAATAACAAAGGTCTATGTATAGATGGAGAACACCTAGGCTATTTAAGATTCGTTGACGACATAATTCTGATTGCTAAATGTCTTGAAGAATTGCAAGAGTTAATTAATGATCTCAACACAGTCAGTAATGATTCAGATCTAAAAATGAATCTAGCAAAGACAAAAGTAGTGTTCAACGATCTGATTACCAACGTCGAAATAAGAATAAATAAAACCACGCTGGAAGTAGTATATATATATAGACTGTTGTAAAATCTGTTTTATTTTATTAATTTTAATTAAATTAAAAATGTAAATGTAATGTATGCAAAATAAATATACCAGATCTTTGAAGAAGCTCGTTATGTAGAGCGAAACTTCAGAAAAATTGTTGTCCTTTGATTCTCCAATGGAAAAACCTATACCCAAGAAAATATTACAAAAAAAAATACTTAACAAAAGGTTTAAGATACAAAAATAAATTATATATATATATATATATATATATATATATATATATATATATATATATATATATATATATATAATTTATTTTTGTATCTTAAACCTTTTGTTAAATATTTTTTTCTAATATTTTCTTGGGTATAGGTTTTTCATTAGAGAAACAAAGGACAATAATTTTCTTTCTGACGTTTCGCTCTACATAGCAAGCTTCTTCAAAAGAGCTTGGTATATTTATTTTACATCTACAAAAATTACAGAATTTTTTATATAATAAACATATATCACAGTAATTACACTTTTATATTTTTAATTTAATTAAAATTAATAAAAACAAAACAGATTTTAAAATAGTCTTAAAGTTTAAAATTTAAAATTTAAAACAATACAAACAGGTTAAAATAGTGAAGATTATAAAATAGTACATACCTTGAAAGTAGTTTTGTGTATATGTTTAAAAATAAATTCAATTATGATCTTTGGTATGCAATTTGTATGGATAGATTTATTTTTATAAAAAGCAAAAAATATAGGAAAAAAGATTATTATTTATTTTTTAATGACGTTCTGTCACCTGTATGAGTGTATATGAAATCGTTCCAAGCATCATTACATTATTTCTCATATTTATTATAGAGTCGCTTCAAGCATGTTTTATTCAAAAATCAAATTATAGTATATCTGACTTAAATTTTTGACATCTTGCTTGTCATTTACAACATTTTTATCTTTTTTTATGTGTATCATTTCTTTGATGACTAATTTATGATAATTTCTGTCAGTATCTAAAATATGGGTGTTTTTAAAATCAAATTCATGCTTAGATGTTTGTTCATGCTTATGTAAAGATGTCGATGCGTTTTTAGTATACTTGTGTCCATTCACTCTATTTTCAATATATTGTGTCGTCATGCCAATGTATTTCTTATTACAATTTAGGCATGGAATTGCATATATTACGTTAGATCTTTTTTTGGTGGGAACTTTGCTTTTTAACTTCGTATAAAATGACCCAAGTAAATTGTTCGCCTTATGGCATACCGTTATGTTATGTTTATCCAAAATATATTTTATTTTTTCAGACAGTTGGTATATATACGGTAATGCAATGAAAGTGTTTTGTGTTTTGGTATTGTTAATTTTATTTTTTTTGTTTGTGTTATAATGTAAATAGGTTCTTTGTTTAATTATTTTTTTTATGAGTTGTTTAGGAAAATGGTTCATTATTAGGGTCTCTTCCACTTTTTTTAGCACTTCTGGGCGAAATTCGGGTGAAGATAATTTTATAGCTCGATCAACTAAGCCGATTATGACACTATTTTTTTGTTTATTTGGATGTTCAGAGTTAAAATTCAAATACCGGCCCGACCAAGTATCTTTCGTGTACCATTTTGTATGAAGACTATTATCCGTCTTATTTCTGTGTATAGTTAAGTCTAAAAAGTTTATTTTTTGTTCTATTTCAGTTTCAGCTGTAAATTTCAGTTTTGGGTGGAAATTATTAAAATATTGTAAAAAGCTATCTATTTTGTTTTCGGGTACAGCAGCCAAACAGTCATCTACATAGCGTTAAAAAAAGATTATATTAAAATCCAGTTTTTTCAATACTTCTTCCTCTACATATTCCATAACTATTTGTGCTATTGTTGAGGAGATTGGTGAACCCATAGCACAACCGTCTAATTGTTGGTACAAACTATCTTTGAATTGGAAATAATTATTATTTATTGTAAGTTTTACAGATTCTATAAATTCATTGAGTGTCAATGTTGTGTGTTCTTTTAAATCGTCCCATTTTTCTTCCAAAACTTTGGGAATGATGTCATTGGGTATATTTGTATACAAGGAAACTACATCTAGTGAAACTAATTTATAATTTGTTGGTATGTGTATTGTATCAATGAATTGTTTAAATGTGAAAGAGTCTTTTATATAGTGATTATTTTTTCCTGTGATGTTTGTTAGGCAATTTGATAAGTATTTGGACAGGTTATAAAAAGGGGACTGTATGCTTGAGACAATTGGTCTGAGAGGTGTATTTGGTTTGTGTAATTTAGGTAACCCATAAATTTTTGGTGCTATAGCATTATGTATTGTTAATTTTTTACTTTCTTCCTCAGTTATATGTTGATTTTTTAATAGTTTTTTAATTAGTGCGTTATTTTTAGTTTGGAACAATTTTGTAGGGTCACTTTTAAGTTTCTTATAAGTGTTAGTATCATCAAGTAGTTCGTTCATTTTTCTATCATAATCAGATGTATTCATAATTACGGTTTTATTACTTTTATCAGGTTTGAGAATAGTAATTTGAGGGTTATGTTTGATAAATTGTTTTGTTTTATTAATTTGCTTTTGTATTTTAATTTGAAAATTATTAGTTTTGGCTTTATTATGTCTGGTCTTTATTTTGTGGTTTGTAATTACGTTTACTATTTTAGATCTAATGCTATCTCTTATTTCTTCTGGTTTGTTATATATGGCAGACTCTATACTAGAAATATATTCATTTAGAGGTAGCTCTTTTTCATTACTGATTGGTAATGAAAAATTTCCGCCCAGGGCGAGTACTTCTGACACATCTTGTGGTATATCTGTGTCAGAGATGTTATTAAGCCATGTTTGTGTGTTTATTGGTATTTTGTCTTTTTCTTTGTGATTGACTAAGTTTAAAAATTTCCTTTGATTTTTTTGCTTTATACATTGAAACATTTTTTTCATATTTTTTGCTTTCAAATTGAATAAAATTATTAAGGATAGTTTCAGGTAACATAGTTTTTGTAACTTCTATTGATTCTTTTAATTTAATCTCCAAAATATTCAAATTTTTTACATTATCAGTGATTGTTAAATTTAAAATTTTAGATTTGGTGTTATTTATTATATCATTAAGTTTACTTTCAAGGTACATACCTGAGAAAAAGCATATATGAGAGGTCTTAAAATTTAAAAACTTAGGAAAAATGCCAGCGTGCCTGCATCGAAGTAAAAATATTCTTCTATTTTTCTGCTTTGATATCTTCTTATATAATGTAGATATTTCTCGAAGCTTATTAACACAGTCAATACCATATGAGTTTTTCACATTTTCAAGGAAGAAACAAAAGGTTTAAGATACAAAAATAAATTATTAATTGCAAGGGTTTCCGGACTGCAACAGAAGGATTATCATGACTTTCCTTGAAAATGTGAAAAACTCATATGGTATTGACTGTGTTAATAAGCTTCGAGAAATATCTACATTATATAAGAAGATATCAAAGCAGAAAAATAGAAGAATATTTTTACTTCGATGCAGGCACGCTGGCATTTTTCCTAATTTTAAGACCTCTCATATATGCTTTTTCTCAGGTATGTACCTTGAAAGTAAACTTAATGATATAATAAATAACACCAAATCTAAAATTTTAAATTTAACAATCACTGATAATGTAAAAAATTTGAATATTTTGGAGATTAAATTAAAAGAATCAATAGAAGTTACAAAAACTATGTTACCTGAAACTATCCTTAATAATTTTATTCAATTTGAAAGTAAAAAATATGAAAAAATGTTTCAATGTATAAAGCAAAAAAATCAAAGGAAATTTTTAAACTTAGTCAATCACAAAGAAAAAGACAAAATACCAATAAACACACAAACATGGCTTAATAACATCTCTGACACAGATATACCACAAGATGTGTCAGAAGTACTCGCCCTGGGCGGAAATTTTTCATTACCAATCAGTAATGATAAAGAGCTACCTCTAAATGAATATATTTCTAGTATAGAGTCTGCCATATATAACAAACCAGAAGAAATAAGAGATAGCATTAGATCTAAAATAGTAACCGTAATTACAAACCACAAAATAAAGACCAGACATAATAAAGCCAAAACTAATAATTTCCAAATTAAAATACAAAAGCAAATTAATAAAACAAAACAATTTATCAAACATAACCCTCAATATTCTCAAACCTGATAAAAGTAATAAAACCGTAATTATGAATACATCTGATTATGATAGAAAAATGAACGAACTACTTGATGATACTAACACTTATAAGAAACTTAAAAGTGACCCTACAAAATTGTTCCAAACTAAAAATAACGCACTAATTAAAAAACTATTAAAAAATCAACATATAACTGAGGAAAAAAGTAAAAAATTCAGACCAATTGTCTCAAGCATATAGTCCCCTTTTTATAACCTGTCCAAATACTTATCAAATTGCCTAACAAACATCACAGGAAAAAATAATCACTATATAAAAGACTCTTTCACATTTAAACAATGCATTGATACAATACAAATACCAACAAATTATAAATTAGTTTCACTAGATGTAGTTTCTTTGTATACAAATATACCCAATGACATCATTCCCAAAGTTTTGGAAGAAAAATGGGACGATTTAAAAGAACACACAACATTGACACTCAATGAATTTATAGAATCTGTAAAACTTACAATAAATAATAATTATTTCCAATTCAAAGATAGTTTGTACCAACAATTAGACGGTTGTGCTATGGGTTCACCAATCTCCTCAACAATAGCACAAATAGTTATGGAATATGTAGAGGAAGAAGTATTGAAAAAACTGGATTTTAATATAATCTTTTTTAAACGCTATGTAGATGACTGTTTGGCTGCTGTACCCGAAAACAAAATAGATAGCTTTTTACAATATTTTAATAATTTCCACCCAAAACTGAAATTTACAGCTGAAATTGAAATAGAACAAAAAATAAACTTTTTAGACTTAACTATACACAGAAATAAGACGGATAATAGTCTTCATACAAAATGGTACACGAAAGATACTTGGTCGGGTCGGTATTTGAATTTTAACTCTGAACATCCAAATAAACAAAAAAATAGTGTCATAATCGGCTTAGTTGATCGAGCTATAAAATTATCTTCACCCGAATTTCGCCCAGAAGTGCTAAAAAAAGTGGAAGAGACCCTAATAATGAACCATTTTCCTAAACTACTCATAAAAAAAATAATTAAACAAAGAACCTATTTACATTATAACACAAACAAAAAAAATAAAATTAACAATACCAAAACACAAAACACTTTCATTGCATTACCGTATATATACCAACTGTCTGAAAAAATAAAATATATTTTGGATAAACATAACATAACGGTATGCCATAAGGCGAACAATTTACTTGGGTCATTTTATACGAAGTTAAAAAGCAAAGTTCCCACCAAAAAAAGATCTAACGTAATATATGCAATTCCATGCCTAAATTGTAATAAGAAATACATTGGCATGACGACACAATATATTGAAAATAGAGTGAATGGACACAAGTATACTAAAAACGCATCGACATCTTTACATAAGCATGAACAAACATCTAAGCATGAATTTGATTTTAAAAACACCCATATTTTAGATACTGACAGAAATTATCATAAATTAGTCATCAAAGAAATGATACACATAAAAAAAGATAAAAATGTTGTAAATGACAAGCAAGATGTCAAAAATTTAAGTCAGATATACTATAATTTGATTTTTGAATAAAACATGCTTGAAGCGACTCTATAATAAATATGAGAAATAATGTAATGATGCTTGGAACGATTTCATATACACTCATACAGGTGAAAGAACGTCATTAAAAAATAAATAATAATCTTTTTTCCTATATTTTTTGCTTTTTATAAAAATAAATCTATCCATACAAATTGCATACCAAAGATCATAATTGAATTTATTTTTAAACATACACACAAAACTACTTTCAAGGTATGTACTATTTTATAATTTTCACTATTTTTAACCTGTTTGTATTGTTTTAAATTTTAAATTTTAAACTTTAAGACTATTTTAAAATCTGTTTTGTTTTTATTAATTTTAATTAAATTAAAAATATAAAAATGTAATTACTGTGATATATGTTTATTATATAAAAAATTCTGTAATTTTTGTAGATGTAAAATAAATATACCAAGCTCTTTTGAAGAAGCTCGCTATGTAGAGCGAAACGTCAGAAAGAAAATTATTGTCCTTTGTTTCTCTAATGAAAAACCTATACCCAAGAAAATATTAGAAAATATATATATATATATATATATATATATATATATATATATATATATATATATGTTTATACGGCTTTCACGGATTCCTCCGTGTGAGATGCATTAGCAGTGGTTATATCTACATTATGCTGTTGTAGTGCTGAAATCACATTCAGCAAACGTACAACTATATGCAACTCCGTATGTAAGTGAAAGTAAATGCGAAACAGTAAATGCAAACTTCTCTCCATCATATCCTTTACTGTTTCGCATTTACTTTCACTTACATACGGAGTTGCATATAGTTGTACGTTTGCTGAATGTGATTTCAGCACTACAACAGCATAATGTGGATATAACCACTGCTAATGCATCTCACACGGAGGAATCCGTGAAAGCCGTATAAACATATATAAGCCATCCGACGAGAGGTCGGCGAAGCCGCGTTCAGTGTTGCATACTTCCTTCCGATCTGTCCTTTGCACAGCCAGGTGCATGTCGGTACCCTGATGAGTCTAGTGAGAGACGAAACATGTATCTCTGCCGTATCACTGTGGCGGGAAGTGTAAGCTTTGACTTTTTTCTCGGTATGGTGGTACAGGTAGGCCACCATCTCGATGGTGGTGGAATAGGATGAATTGTGTTTTATTACAATTTATTCAAACTGTGCAACCTCTAACACAGAAGGGATATGATGGAGAGAAGTTTGCATTTACTGTTTCGCATTTACTTTCATATATATATATATATATATATATATATATATATATATATATATATATTTATATATACCATAAATAAAGTTATTCAATTTGTTTATCCTATATCACATTCATTAATAAACTCCCATAACTGTCATTTAGAAAATTCATAAACAAACTCCTATAATTTTTATTTACGAAAAATATTGACTCCATATTTTTCTTGGTCGTTAGGTCTTGCGGACTGTTAGGTAAATCCTTGGTAAACTATTAAGGACTCAAATAAGTTTTATAAAATGAAATGAAAAGCATAGATTTGTATTAAGAAGAAGCTTGATAACCTTACAGATATTAAAAAATATCTGCAGAAAATACTTTTTGTTTTTTAATATTTGCAGTTTGTTTTCGGATGTCTTTGAAATTAAAATGAACTTCGTAAATGAGTATTGATATCTTGAAAACTGTAAAAAATACAAAAATGGTTCGTCAGAGCCGATTTGAATTTTGAGTAGGAACTAAATGTGTCACTTTCTAAAATTAAGTGGGTGAGATATTAGCCTAACAGTTTAAGATGCTGGGCTAGAGGGTGATGGCCATGTTACAGCACCAATTCGACCCTCGTGCCAACGATTTCATTAAAAAAGCCGTTAGACAACTAGAGTAGATACAGTCCCAATAGTCGGTAGACAAGAACACTGACAAAGAGTGCCAAGGATCATGGCTCGGAACCTACATTAAACTTTAAGATCATTCGCTAAATGGCTCTCGTTATAAAGGCAACTTTAAACAAAAATATTTATGCATCTTAAAAGTAATTGTAAGGATATTCTTAAAGCTTCTTTTTACTCAGAATTTCGTTACGTAATCAGATTTCTATTTCAGTGTTTTGATTCTTAAAAACCATAATCAGACTTACTTTTTCAAAAGTACCTAATTTCAACTTTAATGACGTATCACTTGTATATAAAGAAATGAAAATTATTTCAAAAAAATTGTTGATTGTTTTGCCTTTATGCCTAGATAGGATAACACTGCAATACGATTATCAACATGCATTAAATGTAATTCAAGGATCTTAAGAAATAGGTTTCGTCACGAGCTAACATATTTTAAATAATCTCCGATAAAAACTAAAGATAACAAAATATTACCACGTATCATAATTACACACTTATTAAATATATATTTTATGTTATATTCGATAAGCATGAAGAATTTTTAAAATTCTGGCTATGATTTCCTGCAACATTTAAAAGTAACAAAATTGTAATAAAAAACAAACCTATAATTTGATAATTGAAAAATCAGGCTGTTCTTGATTTTGCGGAACGAAGCTTAACTATTAAAAAAATTTTATTGGACGATCCACCTCAAATGCAACAAAGCTCTGCCCAAAATTCACGGCAACGGATTTGAAAAACTTTTAACTGGCGAGTGGCTCCTTCTGAAAATTCAAAATGGTGACCCAATATGATGGTTAAAATGAACAAAAATGCTTACATTGGGACAGAATGATTGCGACAAACAATTTTGAGATCGATTCCATTGGCTATAGGCTTAAAATATTCTCATTTAACGTACTATTGAAGTTACTATAGTTTTATTTGTTCGATTTAAGATGGCTGATTTATTATGGCTCTCATAAGGATCAAAGATCGCTAGAATTTATAGACAATCCATACTATTTGTTGCACAAAAATTGAATTTAGCTCAACATGGGTTTTCGAGACCACCGATCAATAGTCTAGAATCTAGAGTCATATTATTGAATGTCAAAATGGAGGATCTAATACGTCGCCTGTAAAAGTAAAAAATAGCTTAAATTTACAGAAAATCAATACTATCGATCGTATAATGATTAATTTATTTGCTAAATTCTTCAGGTTAGCATATTTCTAGTGTTACAAACAGGAAAATTTCAAAAAATTTGGATCAATGTTCAAATTATCATACACATATATATTTTTCATTTACAAATATGGCTTAGAAAATTCAGTATCTTCATTCGTTGTTCAAATTGAATCAAGATTTTGGTCAATATTTTAAAGCCATTATTTTAAATTCTTAAAACAGTGTAACAGTTTTAAAGTCAACAATAAAACTCGAAGGGATAATGTCACAAATTTTTGTTAATTGTTTAATCGAGTTACCATTCGAAAACGGTCATTCAGAAGTTAGCAAAACTACTAATCTACTTTGAAAGCACTAATGCATGCGAATATCTACAGAGATTGAATAATATATCTCTACAGAAAATTGGATAATTTAACAAAAAATTGTATTATTGCGCAATCGATATTTTGAATTTCCTGTTAATTTTTGCTATTTTTGACACCTACGGTCATCTTATTGGATCCCCATTTTAACATTCGATAATTTGATTCCAGACTATTAATCAGTGGACTAAAAGACCTGATAGTAAGCCATAATGAGCGAAATCCATTCCTTGTGCGATCAATAGTATGCATTTTCAATGAATGTGCGCTTTTTCTCTCTTGCAAATACCATATTGGATCTGCCATCTTAAATTTCGCAAATAATCTATGTTTATTCCACTTGACGTGGATCGTCCTATATCTATTTCGATTTCCGAAAATTTTCATTTTAGAAAGGAACATTTTATTTAAACTCCAAGAACCAAGGATGAAATAAATACGCTGGAATTGAAATTTAATACTATATCGTTAATCGGGTTTTATTAGTCAATTTGTACTAGGAATTATTTTAATGAATGTTAGCTTATAGTTATACGCATCTTTGAATCAAAATTTCTATAGTTAACTCTATAAATCTCTCGCATTTTAATGTTAAATAATATTTTATATACCAGTTAGAAATCCTTGAAATGCTAAAATTATTATATTTTTAAGAATTATACAATACGATATGACTTCTGTACGAAAATGTAAATCTGATGATGGTTTAAAAGAACCGAAACGTTATAAAAATAGATGAGATATTGTACATTTACTCGAAAACGTTTTTACAAATTTAAAAGTAAAGAAATAAAAAAGTTAATGCAGATTTTAGGAAGTGGCATAAGTAGGTGTTTTGCTAATTCCTTAAAATTAACTATACGATTCGAGTCGAAATAAAATTTAACGTCGCCTCTCGAGGCTATTTGTATTGAACGAGATGTGGTAGACGAAGTCTAAAACAAAAAAAAAATAGTTTGTTTTTGTGCCAGAGTTCATGACGAGATAAATCGAGACAAAATAAAAGCTTTATTTTGTGCCGTGTTCACTAATCTATAAACTAAGATAAGAATATGTATGTACTTACTGGATAATAATGGCAACGGTTATTAACTGACATAAATAACTACAAACTTATTTTAATATAGTACTCAATTTAGATACTGATTTTATCTGAGAAATAAATTTTTCTGGTATATATGTTTATCATTTCATTACCATATTATCGGTGATAGTGGAACAAGTAGAAAGGGAGCTGTGAGTAATCATATTCGTTACAAAGGGGATAATATAAAACGAAAATATCACGTAATGTTAAATAAATTGCAATGCAAGATTATTTAGGAGGTAATCTTAGAAGGTTGCAGTAAATTATGTAAAGTGATTAATTTAAAAAAATGTACCCATTTTTCAGTATTTTCTCTAAATATTATTTGAATTAAAAATAATTTAAAAATCTGTTAAGATTTTCATGTGATATATGTGGATTATAGATATATATGTATGTCGTTTTTTATATTTATTTCTTCATTTCATATTTCTTGGTCTATCCTTAAAACTATTTTCTTTTTTCCTGAACTTCATAACTTTCCGAATATCCACTTCTATCTGAGATCAATGTCAGCTACAGATACTTGAAGTTGAAATTAGAGGAATCCGTGGATTTTGTATTTTTTTACCAAGGAAGAATATACCAAATATTAAACGAAAAGAATGTGATCACTGATAGCAATTGTAATCAGATATACAAAAAAAAAAATATAGTTCACAAACGGCGAACTTTAACGATCTACGTACATTAATATTTCTCAGTATAATATTTCTCAGTATAATATTTTTCAGGAATATCAAATAATATACTAACAGCATGAAATTTTTAAGTACCAGATTCATATTTTTGTTCCTTTTCAACCCCTAATACAATACTAAAAATAAAATCACCACCATAGAGAAATGCCGTTTGCCCTCAAAGGGTATGCTGCAATAGGAAATGCCTCTTAGAGTCAGTCATCCTACTAAATTGATATCCTCAGTAATTAAAATTCAACTTTCCACCAGATCTAGTACTATAATAGCGCCGTAAAGAGTCAATTACTATAACGCTCTAGAGGATTTATAACCTCACAAGCCTCGAACAGCAGTTGTTAAGTACCTGTCATTTTAGCTTTGTCGGTGACAAGTTTTTGCAAATGTGAATGTAAAAACAACATTTACTCGGTTTACTCAATCTAGCCAATTAGAATGATAAGACAAGAGTATGGGAGCTGACAATGATGTGTGCACGATTCAAATTTAATTCAATTAAGGTCTAGAAATTAGTTTCATTATTTATTGTATGCTTATGGGTAAGCAATATATAATGTAAGCCATTTAATCTATGTATCTATACATCTATACATCTATAAATCTATACAACTATACATCTGTACATCTATACATCTATACATCTCTACATCTCTACATCTCTACATCTCTACATCTCTACATCTCTACATCTCTACATCTATACATCTATACATCTATACATCTATACATCTATACATCTATACATCTATACATCTATACATCTATACAACTATACATCTATACATCTATACATCTATACATCTATACATCTATACATCTATACATCTATACATCTATACATCTATACATCTATACATCTATAAATCTATACAACTATACATCTGTACATCTATACATCTATACATCTCTACATCTCTACATCTCTACATCTCTACATCTCTACATCTCTACATCTATACATCTCTACATCTATACATCTATACATCTATACATCTATACATCCATACATCTATACATCTATACATCTATACATCTATACATCTATAGATCTTTACATCTATACATCTATACGTCTATACATCTATACATCCATACATCTTTACATCTACACATCTACACATCTATACATCTATACATCTATACATCTATTCATCTACACATTTACACATCTATACATCTATTCATCTACACATTTATACATCTATACATCTATACATCTATACATCTATATATTTATTCAGCTACACATTTATACATCTATACATCAATACATCTATATATCTATACATCTATACATCTATACATCTATACATCTATACATCTATACATCTATACATCTATACATCTATACATCTATACATCTATACATCTATACATCTATACATCTATACATCTATACATCTATACATCTATACATCTATACATCTATACATCTATACATCTATACATCTATACATCTATACATCTATACATCTATACATCTATACATCTATACATCTATACATCTATACATCTATACATCTATACATCTATACATCTATACATCTATACATCCATACATCTATAAATTATACATCTATACATCTATACATCTATACATCTATACATCTATACATCTATAAATCTATACAACTATACATCTGTACAGGGTGAGTCAACGATTGGATGAAATAGGTTTGTGCCTTTTCGGTGAAATTAACAAAGAAACTATATTTATTGTTTGATACAGTTTATTTTTACGCAGATTTTAAAAATATTTAGGACCCTACAGGGTGAGCCAAAAAACTAGGACAGCATAAAGTTTTATTTTTTTAAATAGAACACCCTATATACGAATCGTATTTTCGATTTAGCTTATAATTTTAAATCTTTTTTATTAAGGGTTTACTATAACAAAACTTTATAGTTTCTGAGATAATTAAGTTTAAAGAAAAAAAAGTCACATTTTCAAGCATCAATTCAATCCTAAATAACGTGTTCAATTTTGTGACAAATATATTCAAATTTGGAATTTAGCAAGGCGAAGGACAAGTTAACATAATTTTTACCTAATATTTGCAATAAAAGCTACAGGGTGTTGAACACATCGGCTCAAATTTGAACAAGTTTAAATGAATAAATATCTTTTTTTTTAAATGGTACACCCTGTATATTTTCATGTTATTTAATAGAGTAATAAAAACCCTAAAAGTTTTGTTCAATATATCCTATACCTATTTATAATAGTTTTTGAGATATTTCAGTTTTTCTTATTTTCCATACTTTTTTACAGAAATAGTCTTCATTATCATAGTATCTATACATCTATACATCTATACATCTATACATCTATACATCTATACATCTATACATCTATACATCTATACATCTATACATCTATACATCTATACATCTATACATCTATACATCTATAAATCTATACAACTATACATCTGTACATCTATACATCTATACATCTCTACATCTCTACATCTCTACATCTCTACATCTATACATCTATACATCTATACATCTATACATCTATACATCTATACATCCATACATCTATACATCTATACATCTATACATCTATAGATCTTTACATCTTTACATCTACACATCTACACATCTATACATCTATTCATCTACACATTTACACATCTATACATCTATACATCTATTCATCTACACATTTATACATCTATACATCTATACATCTATATATTTATTCAGCTACACATTTATACATCTATACATCTATACATCTATATATCTATATATCTATACATCTATACATCTATACATCTATACATCTATACATCTATATATCTATACATCTATACATCTATACATCTATACATCTATACATCTATACATCTATACATCTATACATCTATACATCTATACATCTATACATCTATATATCTATACATCTATACATCTATACATCTATACATCTATACATCTATACATATACATCTATACATCTATAAATCTATACAACTATACATCTGTACATCTATACATCTATACATCTCTACATCTCTACATCTCTACATCTATACATCTCTACATCTATACATATATACATCTATACATCTATACATCTATACATCTATACATCTATACATCTATACATCTATACATCTATACATCTATAGATCTTTACATCTTTACATCTTTACATATATACATCTATACATCTATACATCTATACATCTATACATCTATACATCTATACATCTATACATCTATACATCCATACATCTTTACATCTACACATCTACACATCTACACATCTATATATCTATACATCTATACATCTATACATCTACACATTTACACATCTATACATCTATACATCTATTCATCTACACATTTATACATCTATACATCTATACATCTATACATCTATATATTTATTCAGCTACACATTTATACATCTATACATCTATACATCTATATATCTATACATCTATACATCTATACATCTATACATCTATACATATATACATCTATACATCTATACATCTATACATCTATACATCTATACATCTATACATCCATACATCTATAAATCTATACATCTATACATCTATACATTTATACATGTATACATGTATACATGTATACATGTATACATCTATACATTTATACATCTATACATCCATACATATATACATCTACACATATACACACCTATACATCTATACATTTATACATCTATACATCTATACATTTATACATCTACACATCTGCACATCTATACATTTGTACATCTATACATTTATACATCTATACATCTATATATCTATACATCTACACATTTATACACCTATACATCTATACATCTATACATCTATACATCTATACATCTATACATCTATACATCTACACATCTGCACATCTATACATGTATACATCTATACATTTATACATGTATACATCTATACATCTATACATCTATACATCTATACATCCATACATATATACATCTACACATCTACACATCTATACATCTATACATCTATACATTTATACATCTACACATCTGCACATTTATACATCTATACGTTTATACATCTATACACGTATACAGCTATACGTCTATACGTCTACACGTTTATCTGTCCACATGTCCATACATCCATACGTTCATACCTCCACACGTCCATACGTCTATGCTTCCATGCGTCTATATGTCTTTGCGTTCATGCGTCTATACGTCTATACGTGTTTGTGTTGGAAGTTTCCGGGACGTATGGTGTCGAAAAAAGACGATATTGACTGGCCACCGAAAATCTCTGGATTTTGCTTCGCCGGACTTTTTGAAGAGTAAAGTTTAGGCCAATAAGCCTATGACCATAGAATAGCTTAAAGACAATGTTTGACCCGTTATGGTAGTGATATCGCCGGAGACCCTGGCCAATGTAATGGAAAACTCCTTAAAAAGAGCTCGCTTTTGTCTCACCAATAACAGTGGCCACTTAATCGATATTATTTTCGGGAACTAGTTGAAATAGATTGTAAAAGGGTAACCTATATATAAAAAAACACAACTTCCCCAAATTTATTTAGAATTGTCAAAGTTCTTCAAAAATTCTATTAACCAGATTCAGATGGCGCATCGTGTATTTAATAAAGTAAATTTACAAATGCAATATGATGGTTCATTTTAGTTAAAACAAAAAACGTCATAGCTGTTTTTGTAGGGAAACTTCTTCTGTCCAGGCGGAATCACGATAAAGGTGAATACAGCCACTTTCCAATATTATCAGCAGTGTCTGCAAAAAGGGGAAGATTTATTTAGTTATTGCCAATACTTGGGTGTCCTCATGCGGATTTCACGAATAGGTTCCAGGATATTCTAAACATGAACATATCAAGTTGAGTTTTAAATCCTTTCTTCAATGCAGATATAACAGAATCACCAAATTTGGAAGAAGAAATGGTAGAACTCACAACTAACGAAGAACTTAAAGTAAAATTCAAAAATGGATAGCTACTAAAGGTCTGGCTTCAGAAATCAGTAATAGAATTATACCCTTAATATTCTACCGATATGCCTTGGAATTCATATTTTATATAGCAGCTGTTTCATGTGAATATCGCTCTCGGTTCAATATAGCTTCCCTGACGAAACTATAAGGTGTTCGAAACGTGTACGGAGAGAGGACCAGGGTAGTATTTGCAGGAACTAATCTGTTTCTATATGTTCCTTCCCTTTTCCTCTGCTTGAAAGGAGAATACATATAGGCAACTAGGACTCTTCCCTGGATAGTTAAAAATTTTTTAATTACATTCTCTTCATCATATTTTGCAGTACGTGGGTTCAGTGCGATCGCAAAATTACTTTTCAATAAAAGGAACAGACTACAGATCACTAAACGTGGTAATTGCGACCGTTGTTGTCAAAATTGGAAGTCGATATTAACAATTCTTAAAACCATCAACGTCAACCATTACATTAATTTTGAATATTATTGAACTACTATTAGGGATTTATTTTTTCATGCAAAGGGGTGGCGGTAGTAAAGTAAAGATTGGGAATTTATGCACTAAATTACATTGCTTAAGCTTGATCATGTGACAATATTTGATCGTAGACTTCTGCAAATGATATATTTTGGTATCGTAAGGTCGTTCTGTCTACAATCATACTGCTGTCCCATATTGTAGCTATTTTAAATACTTATAAATAATTATTACAAAGGCACTGTCACTCTGAAAGTTCCTCTTCCCTCTTGCAGCTTCAGTTCCGAACAACTACAGGTTGTTCAAGATTACCATTACCCTCATTCTCAAATTCAGGACACAGGACTAGCTGCTGTCTAACTGGCCGGGTGACGCCTTTTAATTTGAAGCTCTCATAATGGCGCGCCCGCAATTTAATTCACATGAAGGTTTTTTAGTTAAATTAAATAAAATAAGTTTCTCAAAACACTTAACAAATCTATTAACAAAAATAAATAGAAAAACGAATTATTTACAATGAGAAATTTAAACTAATAACAAATAACAATATCAAGGTAACTAACATAACTATTCTTAATCACCGTTCTATTAGTGAAAATGTTAAACCCCTATTTTGAAGATAAAACGTATTAATAGCTGTCTAAAATATTAAACAGAAAAAGAATAATACGTGAAAAAAACAGCTATTTCTATTACATACACAGTATTAAAGTCGCTAAATTCTTAAGTAAAATAACACAAGATAATCCCTTAACTTCCCAAATTAAATAAGAACAAAACCAAGAAAACGTACATTCCCGCCGAATATACACGACACGTAATTTTCTAAGACACTGTACTTAAAACCGTCTACCGACTTTAATGAATTCCAGACAGTAACTAAAATTTAGTATTTCTTAAAAGCCAAACTTGTACCCCTTCGGCACCCCGCGGATCCCGTTAGCACCCATATCACCCCATGGTACCCTGTAAACATCAATACTTAATTTCCGAATTGGCCTCTGAGCGTCCTAATCATAATTTTTATATAAAAGAGTTAATATAAATTCTATGTCTTTCTATAACTAAAGGTATAAGATAGCATCTGTAAAAAAACCTGAATTGCCTTTTATTTATTTTGCTGGTATTGAAATAATTCTTTCTTGCAATCAGGAAAAACAGTCGCTATAATAATTCCTTTCACCTGTCAAACGAAAAATTACCTTCTAGTGAGTTTATCTGATTATCCTTTTGTTTCCTAATAATGTATTTGTGTATACCATATGTTAAAACCTCTCTCGGCATTTATCTCCTCGGTTTTAATTACATAATCAGAGTTGGATTTCTTCGACAGATTTATATACAAATCTTAAAGAGGGTTTTTTAGTTTATGTCGTAATAAATTCTGATTTTATATATTTAAAAAAAATATATTTAAACAACCCAAAGATAATAAAGTTGAGATTATGTTTAAGTAAGATAATTGATTTATTTTTCTTTTAGACTTTCTTGGGTGGTAATAAAATAATATACTATCCTGTTCTCACGGGTAAAATCTATCCACAGAGTGATTATTTAATTACTCATTTTAGTACAATATTTGTTCATTACAATCAAATTAGAAAAATCTGACAAATCATAAATTGGGACTAGAAGTTAATGACATACGATGGATTCTTCTATCATGTGAGTAGTGCTAATTGGAAAAATTGCCAGCGTTACATAAGGATGATCTTAAGAGTTCGATGAGATCTATTTCAAACTAACATTAACAGAACTTGGTTAATAAATAATTCTTGCTACGAGAATTATCTCCTAAGTGTAAAAATACTCTGGAATCATAAGATGAAAATATAAAAAAAATCTTTAAACAGTTGTTAAAATTTCTTAAGAATATTTATAATATTCTGCCTATGAGCATATTCAACGTGAGTGTGATGGGTAATGAGAGCACGATTCCTATTATTTTTATATTTTACTCTTTTTAAATTTTAATCTGTGTGTAAAGAAGAGGTGGGCAAAACGGACTTTTTGGTGATTCGGACCGTCCGGATCACTAATTTTAAAGATCCGGGTCAAAGAATCCGTTCAAATGTCCGTTTCCCGTCAAGAATTCCAAAGTTCGAACGACTTTCCCATTTCATATTTTTAATATATAATTTTAGGAAATAGTACACCACAGATAATAAAATTTTGATCCTTTTTTTTATAAAATCCAATTACCAGCCTCATTAATTTTTTTTCAAAAAAAAAATATATATTTTAAGCTCTATTACAATTTAGGAGATAAAATAAAAAGGCGAATGAGACATTTAAGCTGTATTTTAAACAAATAGTAATATTGCGGCTCTCTCATTTAACTGCCTATATTACTATTTGCACATTCGCCATCTCATATGAATTAACGAAAAAAACGGTGTTTGGCATAATTTTACGGCCATTGGAAAAAATTGGGTCAACTGTGAATTATGTTTTAAGCAATATAGGTGACTACCGAAAATTTGGCTAGATATCTTAAAAGTAGGCATCCATTGAGCCACAAGAAATAACGTACAGTAATGCAGCACCAGAAATCAACTAAATTTAGAAATCAGTTTGCCTGATACTAATATGGATCGATTAGAACAATGGTCGACAGGTATTGCAAAATTGTAAAGCAGTCATAACTTTAATTTTTTGTTTAATAACAAAAATTTAAATTATGTTTTTAATATTGTCATTTTTCCGAGAAACTTAATTTTTGTTTAAAAAAATCGGTTTTAAATATATTCTTTATTTTTTGTTAATAGTTTTTAATTAAAAACCAACCTTTTTTGTTCCAGGATTAAAAACCCAAAATTATAATTGATCGTCATTTTTATGATTTTGCAATTTCTGTCACTGTTTTAAGAGCCAGAACAAAAAATATACGGAAAAACAGGCTGCTCTATGTGCCTACACTATACTACTAAATTATCAGTTTCATCAAAATAATATATGTACCTACTTTAATAATCGTAACAATATAATTCGATGATAAAACAAAACATTTATTATTATTATTACATTTTAAATTAGATCCACTTTCCCCAAAATTGCAATTAAATATCCCTATCATACCCTATTAAATTTAAAATAAGCGAGAACGGTATATAGGGCTAAAAATTTTTAATCGCGTTCCTAATTCATATTTTAATTACCGAAATACTAGATTTGTAAATATATATTCTACAAACGTCCTAAAAACATAATGTAAACTAGAGCAATCCTAAATCCTTGTACTCTACGGCCATTGCCTTTAACGTATTTACTGTTCCTGCAATTATTAATCGAACGAAATGAGGTTCGCCAGCGGACCCGAAACATCAGTGACCCATCGTACTATACCGAACCGAATGTTCGAAAGATACAAAGACCTGTAAAAGACACAACGAACACCGTCCAATTAAAACGATTCAACGGATCTCGGCTCATTATAAGTCCGATGTAACATATGACCAGTCGGAGGGCGAACTTTCGTACTGTCCGAGTCCGATATTTTAAATTCTAGTGATCCGGACCTTTCGGACTGTTAGCTGATCCGGGTAAAAAGAACGGGTTTGTTAAGTCCGACCCACCTCTAGTGTAAAGAGGATACTTCCTTTTTTGTAGTACCCTTAACGTGGATTAACCTTTGTGCTTTCACTGGTTTAATGAAAGAAACGTTTTTGGTACTTGACTACACTATTTCAAGAATACACATAGTGAAAAAAAACATTAATTGTATTATAAAGACTGAATTCAACTTGAAACAATTCAGCTGTGTTATCACAAAAAGAATATTTATTCCTAATGAATTTTATCAATTATGATATCGTGCATATTAGTTAAAAATCGTTATTGTTTTCACAAGGTTAAGTAGATTATGGAAAGTTTGTCTACACAATTTAAGTATACATACATATTTATTACTATATGTTATGGCGTATTTATGTCTAATCATCGTTTGTCCTCATTAAAAAATACTTTCAAAATGTGGGCTTATCAATAAGTTTTTACGTCGTATAAAGGATGATGAAAGCTTTAAATATTATCAATTTTGCACACAAGTCACATACTGATTGTAAATATTTTAATGTCCAAAAGTACCTGAGAAATATGTGTCATGTTTAGTAAAGTTTATAACATAAATCGAGAAAAATGAATTGTTTATCGTAGGTTGGTCTGGAGATTCACATCAGTTAGAGATCTTTCCAATAAAAGCCATAAACCATAATTTGCATGGTCTCTGGCTTATTAAAAAAATAATGTACATATTTCTATAAAACCTTTGAATGTGAGAAATAAACTTTCATATGAGAATAGTTTTAAATGTTAGCATATTGACACAAAAGTTAAAAATCCAACTGTGTTCGTGGCTTCGTGTTTTGATAGTTCCATAAATTTTCAAAATATGTTGTTCGCCAAATGCCAAATTTTCAACAGATGAAAAATAGAAAATTGTTGACAAAGGTATTTGTGTTAAGAATTTTACTGTAACAAATCAAAAATTCGTAGGTAATATTTAGCCTGCATAATAAATTATTATATTTTTAATTGAAGGAAATTATTGCAAGACAAAGTTTTCTTTCTTCATAATTTTTTATTCCCGTAAAGTTTTTAAGTTGATCATCAATATCATCGTTTGTGTCATAAATTGATAGATCGGATACACTCTTACTACACGTGGCTTCAGTCTTCCTCAGCTTTGCTTATGATCAAAATTTATTTTTCTAGCATTTACTCGCTTTTTATTGTAAACAAAATAAAATGGAGGGTTTTTGTGTAGTAGCTAAACATTTTCTCCATACATGTTTCAAATAAAAATTTACATGATTTTGATGTTTTGCTTATAATTATTTATTATAAAATATAATTTCAGATGCTTCTGCAATTATTTCTTCAATCCTCTGTGGGTTTTATTCAAGCGATATATTACATTATAGTGATTTTACTTGATTATTCCTTTGATTCCTAAAAATGGGAAAATTGATCAATATTTTAATATATTCTATTATTTGCCCATTACCACACATTAAGACTTCCCTCGGCACTTATCTCTTTGGTTTTAATTACATAACCAGGATAAGATTTCTTCGACCGATATATTTATAAATATTAAAAATGGATACAATCTTTTTAGTTTATGTCGTCATTAATTGTCTGGGTCTATATATTTTTAAGAAAATATTTAAATTACTCAAAAGTAATAAAATTGAGTTTAGGCTTAAGCACGATAATTGATTTATTTTTTCTTTAGACTTTCTTTGGTGGTAATATAAATACTGTCTTAGTTTCCATGGTAAAAATCTATTTACGGGGCGATTATTGAATTTCTCCTTTTAGTGGAATATACTTCACGTTAAACAGTATTAAATAATTAATATTTGTTCCATCACATTTTCATAGCTCTTAAAAAAACACAATCACAAATTTTCGGGAGAATGTGATATATTATTTTATATTTTTAGTCCCTGTTAAAAAGATGGTATATTATTTTTTTTATTTAAATAATTATTTTCTGTTTTTTGGTGGTTAGTTTAAAACTGATTGAAAATGTATACCGAACAGACAAACAAACGAACAGATGGTGTATGCACGTAATCGAAAAAAATTTTTTCCTTTCGAAACAGCTCATCCAACGAAAATTTTTCAAAAAGTAAATAAGCTTCCAAATATATGCGATTATCCGATAGAAATATCTAGGTTGTCATAACGTTGATATATATATATATATATATATATATATATATATATATATATATATATATATATATATATATATATATATGACAAGTTTTTGTAACTTAATGTCGCTTCTCATATTTCAGACGCCATAGTTTCCTTCGTGGAGTCCTCTACTTTCCATTTTGGTGCGGATATTTGAAATGCATTTTTTCCGTGGTTTTCCTTGTTTATTTTTTTGTGCTGGTGTCTAGTTCCAAAGCTTTAATGGTATCTTTTCTTCGGTTATTCGTTGCAGGTGTCCATACCATTTTAATCGCTTTTCAGTTATATCGTCCATTATCGTATTTTTTACTTCCCACCTTTCTTTCATGGTCTCATTTCTTACATGATCAAGTAAAGTTAAATCGATACATCTTCTCCGGTACACCATTTCGCTTTAAAGAAGCTTTTGTGACATATTTTTATCTGTGACCCACACTTCTGCCCATACGTCAGTACTGGTTGAATCATAGCCTGATATATCCTTTTTGTTTTGATGTTTGGATGTAGTGCTTTAATCACAATTTTTCCTTTTCCTATTTTCTTTAGTATATCTTTATTATCTTTTCCGTCTTCATCTATGGTAACTCCTAGATATTCGTATTGTCTAAAGTTTTTAATTATTCTGCTTTCTGTTACGATGTCTCCTATAGTCATGTATTGTGTCTTTTGTATGTTTATCTCTAAACTCCATTTAGTGAATTCTTCTATGAGTTTATTTATCATGTAAGTCATGTCTTGCTGGTCTTCCGCAAGAACTACCTGATCATCTGCAAAAAGGATTGTGTACAAGTGAGTGTCCTATATCCATTTCCCCATGGGGCTACATTTTGTTAGCTACTAATTTAAAGCTCTGCAGAGATAAATTTTAACCCCTTTTGTTTTTGAGGAAGCCTCAGAAGTTTTATTTCCAACCTTCGCCGTTTCATTTACTTTATACAGTGCTTTTACGGCGCTTATGTATAAACTATTTATGCCTGCTTCTCTCATTGCGATTCATAATTTCTGCAAAAGGACGGAGTCAAATGCCTTACGAATATCTATAAAGGTATCGTGAAGCTCCATTCCTCTTGCTAGTCTCTTTTCTGCCAGTTGTTTTATTGTAGATGTATTGTCCATGCAGGATCGCCCAGGTCGAAATCCACTTTGTTCTTCCATTTCCGTGGCTTCCTCTTCTATTCGGGCTGTTAGGACTCGTTCGTAAAGCTTTTTAATCGACGATATAATACTAGTATCCCGATAGATAATTACTGCAGTCGATCCTATTTCCCTTTTTATAAATGGAATTTATGTAAGAGCTCCTCCAATCTCTTGGGAACGTTTCCCCTTCCAGACACTTGTTAAAAATTACACAAAGCAGCTCATATGTTCTTGTGGTGGCGTGCTTAATTAACTTGATAGGTAAATCTCCTGGTCCTGGTGCTTTGTTACTCTTCATTTTTTGTAATGCTGTTTTTATTTCTTCTAATTTAATGGTATCTACTCCGTTAACTCCCGTTTCGTCTATATCTAGTTGTGTATCTAAATACTCTCCACGTTCTTCTTCCAGTAGATTATTATAGTAGTCTCTCCGCTGGTCTATCTTTATAGGATTTACTTTTCTTCTTTCGTTTGTGTTTCTTTTAAGACTGTTTATAGTTCGCCTAACTTTTCTAGACATAGATCCTCCCATTATCGAGCTAATTTCAGCTTATTTGGTTTCCCATGTTTTGTTTTTTTTTAACTTCTTTTTTCACTATATATTTATATTGATTATAGTTTTGTCTGTCGTCATCGTCTTTTGTATTTAACCACTTAAGATATAAGTTTTTCTTTTCTTTCGTTCTATCCTTAACACCGAGGGCTTCTAGTGCTGCTTCGTGAATTTTTTTGTTTTAAAGTTTCGTATATTTCTTCTGCTGTATCGTTAATTTCTTCTTCTAATTTTTGTGTTAAACGTAGTTTGTAAAGGAAACTAATGGATTCGTCTCTTAAGCTATCTGTGTTATATTGCTTTGTGGCTTTCTTCTTGTTATTTTGTTCTTGATATATGAAATGTTTATTGTCACTTATTTCAACGAGTACTTTTACTAGTAGATAATCTGAACCACACTCAGCTCCTCTCCAAACTTTTACATCGTAGGGCATTATGAAAGTGTCCTGTTTAATCACAACATAGTCAATAACTGTTTTAAGTTTTTTGTTTTTTGTGCCCAAGTATATTTGTGTATGTCTTTATGTTGGAAAAATCCATTTAGGATTCTCAGCGAGTGTTGTTCACAGAAGTTTTTGTAACATTCATTCCGTTTCATTTTCATTGATTACATCCTCTCCGTGTTGTTCAATTATTTTACTGTCAAGAGCCTTACCTACTCTTTCGTTCAGGTCGCTTAATAAGACTATTTCTTGTATATTTTTCATCTTATGTAATTCCTCAGAGAGTTTCCCAAAGAAAATGTCTTTTATGTTTGTATCTGAGTCGTCTGTGGAAGCATATTTTAATTTCTCTTCCTTTTATTTTAATATCAACCACAATGATCCTTTCCTCTACTGGATTCCAGTCAATTATGTACTTTTCCATGGCCTTTTTTACTGCAATAGTTACACCAGCTTTGGCCCGTTTAGATTTTTCTACTCCACTCCAAAAGTATAAGTACTTATCCTTGTAGCCATTTCCTGACCCTTTCTTCTTTTTTTTGCTGAGTACTGCTATGTCAGTGTCGTATGTGTGGACTTCTCTAAATACTCGGTCGTCTTTTGTATTTAGTCCTTGTATGTTCCAGCATCCAATATTCGTTAACCGTTTTCTTTGCTTATGTCGTTTTTCATGTAACCCATCCGAATTCCGAGGCTTTAAAGGACGTTTAGCAGTGGTTTTTGTTCCACAGGACAAGGAGCCAACCTACCGCTGAAACCCTCCTCCTTTATCCGGGCTTGGGACTGGCACTGGTAGTTACTGAGCTACTCAGTTCACCCAGTTCCCTACCAGAGACGGATGATATAAAAAATCAGAAGCGATATTTACAAGTGACGTTACTTTTATAACACACTACTTTATAGCCAGTCGCTATACCATTAGAAAACGTCATAATATAGTGTTAGAGTACACAGAAACATTGCTTAAATTCAGTTGCCACGTTTTTAACAAATTTGGAAAAAATCAATTTTGTCTTAAAATTTGACATCATATACCACCTAAACGAAGTAATATTAGATATAACTAAGTTGGCTTAAATCGACCTCTTTTGACATCAAGAGTTTGTCATTAAACGTTGTCACGTATTTTCCGGACACCCTGTATACATTGAACTATTTACTTACCTCAACAACCACAACAGAATATTTTTCACTATTTCTAATTATTTAAATATTAAATATGCTAATCATTGGAACAAAAATTTAAATAAAATCATGGGGATGAGCTAAGCAATAAGGCAACCCAATTTCTAAAAGCACCGTTGACAAGCCCAGTGTTAATATTTTAAATTCCGTGTAGATCGAATGTTTCAAAACCAAGACATGGTACCAGGGGCGGATCCAGCCCCTCTCTTTGGGGGGGGGGCGGTGATATCACAAAAATTCAGTGTGGCAAGAAAAACAAGTTGTCAGCGGGGGGGGGGGGGGGGAGTGCAATCAGCATACTCATTCCTAATATAAAAGGCAGAATGGGTTCTATTTTCCTAAACTCAAAGCTCTTGGGAGGGGGGGGGGCGGTCGCAAGCATACACATTCCTATACTCTATTCAAGAACTAGAGAGAATAATAAAACTGTTATCGAAACCTCCAACGTATCTGCTCCAGTGCCGCAGGTAACTGAGAACATCCGTAAATCAAATTATATTTCATTATATTTAAACATATTTTATAAATTCACTGCAACATAAAATTTCTGATAGTTTAATTTAATTTCTGTCAGTCAGCAAAGTACACCTTACAGTTTGTGCTTAGTGATTTATCTTATTTGCGTTTGTTTTTATATATTATTTGAGATTAGTGAGATACCCAAAAGATATGGCTTTCACCTCTATATTTATTCCAAAATCGTTAAATCAGGGCATTTTTTCCTCAAAGAAAAACTTATTACGATGAATGTTTATGTTGCCTTAAGATATCAATATCTAGATAATTATGTTAAAAGCTCTGTTGAGATGTGTTCCAACATGGCAGGAGTTGGAAAATCTACTATGTACCGAGTACTGAAGACGAAAAAACGACTGGAATTGTTAGTACTCTCAACCCACATTCCATCACAGGCAGACGAAAAACCTCGTTGGAAGAAGAGAGGAAAACTGCAATTAAAGGGGTTGTATATACATTTTATTATGAGAAGCAGATCCCAACCATCTACAAAATTATAACTAAAATCAATGAAGATCGCGATTTACCTGAAATAAAAGAACTGATCTCTGGAAATTGCTCAGAGAACTTAATTTTTGCTGAGAAAAACGATATAGGAAATCTGTTCCTATAGATCTTCCGGAAACTGTCCGTTGGAGAAGTAAATATCTCTCTCAAGTAAAAGGTAGAGTTGTTAGAAATACACAATTAACAAAATTAGTAATTTAACTAAACTTTTGAAAGATTTTTTTGAATAAAGTTACTGCGGAAAATTGGGATAAATCCATATAATAAAAGAATAAAACAAAATGTGAGAACTCGATCTCACGATCGGTGAGATAGAAGAACCAATTATAATTAATTTGAGCGAAGATAGTTTCACTGACTTTGATTAGGAATTAGATACGTAATGTTTACTAGTGTAAACACAATTTATAATTTAAATTTTTGTTTTTGTTGTATTTTATTGTTTAATGTTGTTTATATGTTTTCCTTTTTTTTATATATTTTTATTTTAGTGTGTCCCACTCTTTAATTTTATATATATTTAATTCTAATTAGCCGTAAGTTTTTTATTATTTTATTATTGTATTTGTGTCTTTTTCTTAAGCGTGTACAATTAATATGTTTATCTTATTTTTTTGGGTCTATCGTATTTTCATATAATAAAGTAAATTAAATTAAGATATCAGTACAATAGAAATAAAAATAAGTAGGTCTAATTTTAATTACAACATAAAAAAAGTAATTACATTTGAATCCCTTTTTAGTGTTTAATTGTAATTCTGCAGATAGTTTAAGAAATAAATAAACTGAAACGTCAAATTGCCTAAAAATATTTTTAATTAATAATAAAATGACCGATAGCCCCAAAAATATTTTAATATTATATGGACGAATTTAATTTTTTATATATGTTTAACTTTTTGTATTTTTGACAATGGATATTTTGTAAGTATTTATATTATAACTTCGAATTTTTTGAGAGAAAAAGGCTACGTTTTAGTCCATTATTACAGACCGGTATTTTTGATTATAAAATTTCTATCCCATTCCTATGAAAAATATATGTGTCTAACAGATTTTGCTAAAGATACCGGACCAAAGAACACAGGTAGTTTGCGAAGAGAAAAAGGATAAAAAATGATTTATTACTCTCTCTAGTTCTTAAATAAACTTTAGTATAAGAGGAAAAATCGGGTCCATTTTCCTAAACTCAAAGCTCTTGGGGGGGGGGGGGGCGATCGCCCCCCACCGCCCCCCTTGGATCCGCGCCTGCATGGTACAGCCCTTGTAACCGAAACACATTTGTCTGTGTATTTTGCTTAGAAGAGTGCAATGAAGCTTTAGGAGTCTATCTTTAACAATTTATAACATTTATTTATTAAATGACATTCGTATACTATTAATATGAAATAATTTATTATTTTAAATAAAATTAAAATTATTACACCCAGTTTCTTTTAATAGATTCAGATGCTACTACAACAAGTTTTTCTTTTTGGTTCTGTCTCATATTTTTTATCATATCTATAAGTTGAACACCGAGGTCTGATTCGTCGACAGCAACATCTGGACCTGTTCCTTTGGCACCAAAAATAATTGTGGAGAAAAATAGAGCATGGCTGATCTCTGATTCTGCAGCAGCTGTACGTACTTCTTCCAAATATTCTTCGTATGTCAATTTCAAGTTAACGTTAGTTTTTTGTAAGACAGAGATAAATTCGTCGTAGTAAAACCTACAATAGAAATGATGTATTTTAGTTTGTATAATGCTTTCATAAATTATTGATTTCCAAATAACTAAGTATATTTATATAAATCAGTTTGGCTTGACAATGTATTTCTGTGTATTGGCTTATTTCACAAATGAGTCTAATGTTGACAGGTGAATGGTTTTTAATATAATATACTGTTTAACGTGAAGTATATTCTGCTAAAATGAGTAATAAAATAATCACTCTGTAGATAGATTTTACCCGTGAGAACGGGATAGTATAGATATTTTTTATTACCACCCAAGAAAGTATAATCTCAAATTTATTATCTTTGAGTTGTTTAAATGTTTTTTTTTAAATATATAAACTAAGAATTTATGATAACATATACTAAAGATGGAACCCTCCTTTAAGATTTGTCTATAAAACTGTCGAAGAAAGCCTACCATGTTTATGTAAATAAAACCGAAGAGATAAGGGCAAGGGAGGTCTTACATATGGTATACGAAAATCCGTTAAAATGTATTAAAATATTGAACAATTTTCCCATTATTAGGAAACAAAAGAATAATCAAATAATTCACTAAAATATATATTGTTTAGCCGAATGTAAAAGGAGTTTGTATAATTCGATTCACAAGAAAGAAAAAGTTAAGTACTTCTAGACTACTAAAAGAGTGAATAGTTTTTTTACATCGACATTATTATCTATTTCTTTTATTTATAGGAAATCCTAGATTAGTTTGTTTAACTGTGTTTATATAAGAAAATAATATTAAGATGCTCAGAGGCCAATTCGGGAATTAAGTATCCGGTATAAAATGACTAACGCCCTCTACATTTCATGAATCAAATTGACGTTTCCATGGGTCTTTGATATTGGTGCTAACGGGATCCGCGAGGTGTCGAGGGGGTACAAGTTTGGCCCTTTAAGAAATACTAAATTTTAGTGACAACCTGAAATTCGTTAAGGTCAGTACCATTTTAAAAACAGTGTCTTAGAAAATTACGTGACGTGTATATTCGGCGGGAATAAAGGTTTTCTTTGTTTTGTTTTGTATCTCTTTTGGGAAAGTTAAGGGAATATCTTGTGTTACTTTACTCGTGAGTTTAGTGATTTTAATAGTGTTTGTTTAAGTAGTATAAATAGGTATTTTTCACGTTTTTATTCTTTTTTCTGTTTAATATTTTTGAAAGCTATTTATACGTTATAATTTTCAAATTGGATTTTACATTTTAATTAATAGAATGGCCATTAAGAGCAGTTGTGTTAGTTACTTTGATATTGTTTTTCATTGCTAATTTTAAGTTTCTCATTGTAAATAATCCCGTTTCCTATTTATTTTTGTTAATAGATTTAAGTGTTTTGAGAAACTTGTTTTGTTTAATTTTACTAAAAATTTTCACGCGATTAAACTCGCGGACGCACTGCTATGAGAGCTTCAAACAAGAGATATGATCTGACAGATTGTTAGCAGCCTTGCCTGAGTCCTGAATTTGGAACTTTTTGCTACTAAGCTGCAAAAGAAAAGAGAAACGTCCAGATTTCGAGATATTGTCTTTGTATTAATTATTTTTAGGTATACCTGTGTGGGGTTGCTAGTCCTCCATCGGGCGCCTCCCCAGGTGGCGGATAGGGGGAAGCCTCCCAGATATGGGTGGTACCGGGGAAATGAAATACCCGGGGCGGACCAAAACTAGCACTGAGTAACGGCAGCTGGTTAACTCAAAACTGACTCCAGGCAAGGAATAAAAGATATTCTAATTGGCTGTAGTACGGACAACAAACGGCGCAGTGGTATCCACAAAAACGGCGTTTATACAGCGATGGGGAAGGCAACGGGAAACCACCCCATTATAGTTCCCTAGTTCAATTATCATGGCTCAAACTTTGACAAAAGATTCAATTACTGATCATGGACTTCGGAAGACAAGATCCGGCAGGGGAGGCATACCGCAGGTAGATCATAGGGCCTCTCAGGTCGTCATCAAGCGAAATCCCTGTGAAATGGAAAACACCACATCAAGATTAAGTGGTGCTCTAAGAACTTCAGAAATGAACATAAAAATAGCAACATGGAACGTAACCAGCATGTACGAAGCAGGAAAGACCCATAATATCGTTCAGGAGATGAACAGGTTGGACGTTGACATCTTGGGAGTAAGTGAAACAAGATGGCCAGGTACAGGAGAACAACAGTTGGGAAACAATCACAAAATTTATTTCTCTGGAAAAGATGACCGGCAACACAGACATGGTGTGGCTATAATCCTTAGAAAGAAAATAGCTAATTCTTGCATTAACTTCATACCGTATTCCGAGCGAGTAATACTATTACAGTTAAAAACAACACACGGAAAGCTCAACATAATCCAGGTCTACGCACCTACAGCATACAAAGATGACGAGGAGGTGGAACGTTTCTATGAGGAAATTAAAATCATGTTGAAACAAACAAAGCCCAGAGATGTTACAGTTGTAATGGGAGATCTGAATGCCAAGGTGGGCCAAGGCAAGGTAAGGGACTGTATAGGAAGCTATGGACTCGGTACTCGCAACGACAGAGGAGACCGCCTGATTCAATTTTGCCAAGAAAATAATATGGTAATTTCAAATACGTTCTTTAAACTCCCAAAACGAAGACTTTACACCTGGACATCACCACAAAACACCAAAGACAAAATCGTGAAAAATCAGATAGATTACCTGATGATTAACACTAGATATAAAAATAGTATCAAATCAATAAAGGCATATCCCGGTGCAGACGTAGCATCGAGCCATAACCCCATTGTTGCTAAGATGAAAGTAAGGCTGAAGAAAAAATTAAAACCTAAACAGAACCCCGAGAAAGTGGATGTCAAGAATCTGAACAACGGTGAGAAAAGGGAAAGACTGAGAACAGAAATGAATGAAAACCTGGATAGAATAGAGAACCCATGTGAGGACAACGCCGAAAGTATAAATAAAACATGGACATCCATTAAAGAAGCTGCAATGACACCATCATTAAAACATCTGAAGAAAGTAAAATGTGAAACAAAGAACTGGATGACGGAAGAAATCCTGAAACTCATGGACACTCGAAGACAATATAAAAATGACACCGGTAAATACAAAGAAATCCAAACCAAAATCAGACAGAAAATTCGAAATGCTAAAGAAAATTGGTTTACAGAGAAGTGCATAGAGATAGAAGAACTACAAGAAAAACACGACACATTCAATCTGTATAGAAAAGTGAAAGAGCTAACGGGAAAAATAAAAACGAAAGAAACTCCTTACCTGTTGGACGAGAATAACTCAATTGTAAGTGATGCTGAGGGAAAGATTGAATTATGGAGGAACTATGTAGAAAAACTATTCGACGACAACCGAAAAGAAATCAAAATAGAAATCCAAAAAGATGAAACAGGACCGGATATAACAAAGACAGAAATTCAGTATGCTTTGAAAAATATGAAAAATGGAAAAGCGCCCGGACCTGATAACCTCCCAATAGACGTTATAAAACTCATAGATGAGAAATATTTAAATATCCTAGTAGACTTCTTCAATAGCATCTATAGAACCGGCATAATACCTCAGGAATGGCTCACATCCATCTTTATAGCCATCCCAAAGAAACCAAACGCCAAACACTGCAATGAATATCGCACAATAAGTCTAATGAGCCATATTCTTAAGCTTTTCCTGAAAATCATACATCACAGATTGTACGCCAAACTTGAAGAGGACATCGGAAACACCCAATTTGGATTCAGACGGGGCCTGGGAACCAGAGAGGCTCTGTTTGCATACAACATACTGACACAACGATGTCTAGATGTAAACCAGGAGGTCTATATATGTTTTATCGACTACAATAAAGCATTCGACAAAGTGAGACACGAACAACTTGTACAACTTCTTAAGGATAAAAACATTGATTCCAGAGACATAAGAATAATCAGCAATCTGTATTATAACCAAAAAGCGGCAATACAAACCGAAGGAAGATTAACAGAGGAAGTAAACATAAAAAGAGGTGTCAGGCAAGGCTGTATCTTATCACCAACTTTATTTAATCTATACTCAGAACATATAATTAAAAAGACGCTTGAAAACGAAACGGCTGGTATAAAGGTGAATGGAATTCCAGTCAATAACATCAGATATGCAGATGATACCATCATCCTTGCAGAAAATCTCAACGACTTACAGAGGATACTCGGGAAATTAGTAGTAATAAGCGAAGAATATGGTCTAACACTCAACATAGAGAAAACTAAATTTATGATAGTATCAAAGAAAAACATCAATAATGTCAATCTCCAAGTAAACAACAAACAAATTGAGAGAGTTGAGAAATATAACTATCTGGGAACATCTGTGAACGAAAAAAATGACTACACGAAAGAAATCACAATAAGAATTGAAAAAGCGAGAAGCGCCTTTATGAAAATGAAAAATATATTAACCAGCCGAGACTTAAGCCTGGAACTAAAAATGCGTTTGGTAGAGTGTTATATTCACTCTATCCTTCTGTATGGTGTGGAGACATGGACCATGAATAAATACTGCTGCAATAAAATAGAAGCGTTCGAACTGTGGATCTACAGAAGAATATTGAAAATACCCTGGACCGATAAAATAACAAACGAAGAAGTACTTAGAAGGATGAAGAGAGAAAAAGAATTATTACTATCCATCAAAAGTCGAAAGTTGCAGTATTTTGGCCACATCATGCGTGGAAATAGATACCAACTCCTGCAAAGTATAATTCAAGGAAAAATTGTGGGAAAACGGAGTATCGGGAGAAGAAGAATGTCATGGCTACGAAACTTAAGAGAGTGGTTTGGATGTGACTCCAATCAACTGTTTCGCGCAGCTGTGTCTAAGGTCCGAATAGCTATGATGATAGCCAAACTTCGAAACGGAGATGGCACATGAAGAAGAAGATGTAAGAATTAATGAATAACGTAAGATAGATAAGATATTTCTTGGCAGGGGGATACCATACCACCTAAACTATTTACACTGGCTCTGGAAAATATTTTTAAAATACGCTCCTAGGGCGGCAGAACATTAAATGATAATGGTGTATATCTTAATCATTTGAGATTTGTTGACGATATAGTATTAATAAGTAGCAATATTCAAGAGCTGACGTCCCTGCTAAAAGAACTCAACGGAAAATCAAAACAGGTGAGACCGCGGATGAATCTTAATTAAACTAAGATTATAAGTCATGATACAAATGACACTATCATATTGAAATGATGAAAATTTTTAAGGAACATATATTTAGGACAAACAATTAAAACTGACAATGAAAACCAAAGCGCTGAAGTGTTATGCAATTGAAATGGATTGCCTTTGGTAGGCTCAGTTTTATATCTAAGGATAAAAACGTTCCAATTAACATGAAGCGGAAAATATATGACAGCTGCATACTTCCTGTGCTAACCTAAGGATTGGAAATAAAGGCCTTAACATAGAAGGTAGCAGACAAACTGGGAATAACATAAATATCAGTGGAACGGACCATGCTGGGAGTTTCTCTCTCTCGAAATGAGGCAATCCGATGACAACAGACGTCATGGCACGGAGATGTGGCACGACAGAACATAGATAGGTGGACATATAAAGAATGCGCCATGTGAATGTGGTCAACTATTGAATTACTTCGATAATTCTTAATCGATCGGTATTATCAATCATGTTTTGTAAATGTCAATTCAGTATAATTTCAACCATGTATCGATATACACTGAAAGAACGGGCCGAAATAGTGACGCTTTATATTGAAAATTATCGTTCAGTTGTACTCACTCAATGTGCTTGTCGTCGAGAATATCGTGGTCGTTCTGCACCTAAAAATGACATAATTCGTCATATAAACTCAAATTTTCTCGCGCACGGGTATGTAGCAAATCAACACCACGCTAGATGTCATTCTAATGAAAATATTTAAGTTGTTAGGAAGAGTGTTGCCGAAAACCAAAATGTCTCGTATCGCCGCCGAGCTCAACAATTAATCACTTTAAGGAGGATCTTGAAGCAAGATCTTCACATGTTCTTATACAAAGTGCAGTTGGCTCAAAGATTATTGGAAATAGATAAGCTGCGTTGCTTGGCTTACGCGAATAGCGTCAATCGAATTGTTGAAGCTGTGCCGGATTTTTAGGCGCGAATTCTGATGACGAACGAAACTCGTGTCAAATTTTCTGGCATCGCCAACAAACAGAATTGTCGTTTTTGAGGCACTAGCAATCCTCACATAATTCACAAAACACCATCGGGCGATTCTGCTTCAGAGCTGGGGATCGATATCGATAGTTGTTAATACACTTTGGGTCATCGTAGATGCATGAAAAGGGCCTGAAAGACTTCTAATTTCAACATGATGGTGCGACATGCCACACTGCTGGCTCAACATTAGACTATTTGCATTGGAAGTTTCCGTGACATGTGGTGTAGAAAAAAGAGGATATTGAGTGGCCACCAAGATCTCCGGGTTTGACTCCGCCGGACTTTTTTGGCGGGGATTTTGGAAGAGTAAAGTTTATGCCAAAAAGTCAAAGATCATAGAAGAGCTCAAAGACAATATTCGAGCCAAAATGGCAGAGATGTCGCTCAAGACGCTGGCCAATAGGATGGAAATCGCCAAAAAAATAGCTCGCATTTTCTCACCAATAACGATGACTACTTAATCAAGCTTAATAAAAAAACACAACTTCCCGAAATTTATTTAGAATTGTCTAAGTTACTCAATTAATCAGATTCAGATGGCGCACTTTGTAGAATAACATAATGGAGACTACAAGAAACCAAAAGAAGTGTAAGAAGACCACAAATGAGATGGATAGACGATGTAAAGAGAATAATTGGTAAACACATGGATACAAACAATCCATAGTAGGATACCATGGAAGGAACTGGAGGAGGCCTATGTCCAGCATTTGATGAATCAGAGCTAGAGAGGAAGGGAGAGAGTCATATGATTATGCTAGTATTATCCAATAAGACCTAACAAAGAACACACCCCATGGAGTAATAGTAATTACCGTTTATATTTATTCATTATCGCGGTCACAGAAAACCTAACAACTTCATGACTATATTTTTGTGAAGAACTAGTTATTTTCTGATTTGGTTTCAAATCCTTGTTTGAATTTCATTGTTTGTTAGTCTTTTAAATTTTTAAAATTGGCACATGTGATAAAAAACCGTTTTCCGTTAGAAATATGACAATATATTTTTTTTTCAAAATAGTTGTAATATAATTACTATTATATGCTTGTAAAAAGTATATACTTTTAAATTTAAATTAATGCTTATTATTAATGAAATGATGTTGCCTAAAATTGCAAGTTTTTTTATTTTTGATGAATTTAATAATACAAAAAATGAATTTTTAATATGGTTTTAAATTAATCTAATTCTTAAAAACTCATTTTACAAGAGTTTAAGATCTCCATTTTATTTGTTTATTGTTATAAAATAATTTAAAATGCATAGAAAAATACTGTATTCATAAAAAACGCTAGTTTTTTATACAGACGATTTTATTTTAAATAACGGAAGTATCAACTAAGAGTATGTACGCTCCCCCCTCCCCAAGATTTTTAATGCACTCTACTATTTTTCACCCATCTTGATCCTTCGTATTTATTCATTTCCATCAAGGGGCTTGAGGGCGCCCCTGGAATGGCTGCGTCCCCTCACATCACGGGGTCTCCGGGATCGTTATTTACAACCCTGGAAAATATTCTTTGCTAATCTAGATTTTCGCATTACCACACTATGGATAATGCTGATAACTCACATTGTCATTAAATTATTCAAACAGATTAATCTCATTACTCACCTTAGAAGATCATCTAAATATTCCGTAGTGACATCATTTCTCACACTACTTAACAAGAAAAATACTAAATCTTTAGCAAACGATCCATAGAGGCACATCTGAAAATCGACTATTTTTACTAAAGGTTCCTTTCCCGCGTTGTAATTTACCATGACGTTATTCACCCAAAAATCATTGTGTGTAATTGTATTCCATGGCTCTTTTGTCACTTTATTCGAAGCCATTGGTCCAAACGATGGTTTGTCAAAGAGTGGTTTTATCTTAGATATGTATGGAGCAAAATTTGGAATATTTAGTAATTCTGTGAAAAAGTCTTTTAACAAATTGTCTTCTTGAGGTCCCTTGGGTACCTTATTTTCATGGGGAGGGTCTGATGGTTTCATATGCCCTTCTGAGCCAGGAGAACCAGGTGGTCTCCTGTGCCCATTACGACCAGGAGATCCAGGTGGTTTCCCGTGTTCAGGAGAATGGGGTCGTTTTGGTTGACTTTTGTCAAGAAACTCTTTGATAACCTGAAATAATTCTGGATTTTTTCTTCTTTATCGCAATAGGAAGTGCATGAAATATGGCCATACGCTTTAAGATAGCCTTAGACGTATTTAGGTCTGATCCTACATACCTGTCATCGTTTTGGTATCCTAAAACAAAATTATGGATATGTAAAAATTTCATCATTAAATTGTTTTTAGTGAACAAAGAATTAATCTAAAATTGAAGTCTTTTTGATTAATTATTTATAAATGTTAAAAATTGTATACAAAAGACGAAACTATATTTCGTATAGCTGACATTTAAACCCATATAGTAAACATATCAAAGATGGGTAGCTCAGAACTTCACTTTAAGTATTTAGACGTTGACTATTACTCTGTTCACCCTTTTTTCATAAAACTTGATAACATAGTGGGCTAACATTTTAGGATGAGCATAAATATATGAACAGTGTTCTGATTCAGTTTGATTACAATTCGAGTTTTATCTGTCACTGAGTAAGTACAGTTCACAAATTGTTTTAATGAAAATAAATGTTTCATCCTACACAGTCTGTACGAAGACTCCTGAAGAAAGAGTATTGTCGGTTCCTTTCCTAATATTCTACCAATATTGGTCGACATTGCGAGGACCCGATAAGAAGGGGCGATGTTATTTCATCCCTACCACCATTGCAGAGGATTCGATAAGAAAGGGCAGTGGCGCTCCTTTTCTTATATCCTGCCGCCACCTATACACACACGCATTAAATGGCGTTGTTTCATTTAGTTCCGTAATGAGCAAGAAGTGTTTACCCACAGGTGTGCACTGGGGTTGTTAGAAAGGGCTCATATCAATTGTCTCCTCTCGCCTTCCATAACCGTCTATTTGGTTTTCTTTAATTTTTATTATCAGGTTAATAAATTAGTTTCAGACAATATTGTAAAGTATGGAATACAGGATACAGGATACATTAAAACCGTTTGTTTCATTACCTTATTTCCATATTTTTTTTATATTTTAGGAATATAATGGGCAGCCAGCAGTCAGTTACTAATACACGTAAATTACCTCTGACTTGCCCTTTCTCCACTGTCACAAGCTGCGCTGTGCAACTGGGCTCTCTACCACGTTAATCCAGAGGGTGGCGCCTGAGTGGGATAGTTAGCGACGCGGATGAGGATATTTCGACCGTGGGTATTTAGCGTAATTATTAGATATCTTTACAATAAGGATCGCTTGACCGCTAAATGTTTGACCGATGGCTGTCTGCGGGATGTATATATAACTGCCGATGTTCCGCGGTCTTAACAGTAAGACATCCGCATATTTCATGACCGAAGCGTCTTTTACAACATTTATTTTATCTTTGTTTAACATTTTCTTGATCTAGCATCGTATGTCGTATCTTTGTTGAATCTTTCTCTTGATCTAATTCCGCATGTCGTACTCCCGTAACACATTATTATTGACCATCAATACGTTAACCTTAACTGATCTGTCTACATGTATCTACAATCAGTAATAATGCAACTTCGCCAGTCTACTTTATGTTGCCATCTCTGCATTCTAGTATAATTGCTTGAAATATTATTTGACAATAAAGTTCACATTATAACTGCAAATTATTTCCATCTTGTGGTATATCATGCCTTATAATATATAAAATATCACATATTCGCTTTTTAGAAAAATACATACACATGTTTTTAAGTTAGGTATGATGCCAAACTTACTATGGCTCTTCCCATATAGCTCATGTTAAATATTGCATATCTAATATTGTTTATCTGAACTATAAGATGAGCATGGTGTCTGAAACGTTGCGGTCTTACTGGAAATTATATCAACAATGAATCCCGGAAAACACATACACAAGAATAAAGGGCTCGCTTATTGGCAAGGACGTATTATTATAAGAATATGTGAAAGAAATTTTTGCGTAATAGGTGTAAATCGAAACAGATCTACTAATTCATTTGGAATTCAAAATGGAAGCATTTAGTATTTCAAGAATCAAAGCCATTTCATTAAATCTAATCCTATTTCTTCTAGATTCAGCATCTTAAGAAAAGTCTAAAATCTCTAAACTGGTTTCGCAATTTTATTATACAGTGAATTAAGCAAATTAGAAACAATGAGTTTAAAATAATTTAAAATTGACTTATTTTTCACTTTTTAATAAATATCTTAAAGTAAGAACTAACCCTGAGGAATTAAATTTTCAAGGAGCAAAACTGAATCGGCATCCGGGTCTTTTTTTGATGGATCTAGGCTAAATCTTGACCCATAGTATTCTGGATAAAAATCTATTATAATTCCGTTTTCTTTCGCAAATTCTTTGAATAACGGTATCATTTGAGAGTACCATCCGATCTCATTTCTCATAGAGATACCATGAAATCAAAACCACCTTTCTTGTGACCTAGAGGTATACGTTTAGCTACAGCACTAACAGTTTTAGAATGTCCATTTTTTTCTACTTCAAAGTCAACACGAAGAACCAGACTAAGATAATTTTCACCAGGTGCAGTAAGACGAGTTATCTCAATATTTTTTATTTTTCCGTCGAATTTCACGACCTTTCCTATATCTTTTATTGAGTAATCAATGGGTGCCATCCCTTCCAATGATTTGTACTCCATCTGTAAAAGAATATTTTATTATAGAAATAAATATATAAAGAGGATTAATAAATCTATTTTCCTATTTTTAAGGCCTATGTTACGAAAAACAATTGAGAACTTGACACATTCCTTGGTAAAACTGTCAAACTCTAAAGTTACCATTTGTTATTTTGAGATACTCGTAACATATCAATTATTCCTACTAAAACGAAATATCATGAGAGTAATGACATCACACTTAAATGATAATTAAAAAAGATTTGTATTTCTACGTTCTTAAATAAAAATTAAAACTTTATCGCACCTAGTGAAACTTGAGTGTTCGCAAACAATGTATATTTACTTAAGAAGTACATAATTTATTATTTAAATAACTGCATAAAGACCAATTTTATCATTTTAAACTAATCTGTAGACAGGTGGTTTCAGAATGTTATCCTAGTATCATAATAACTGGCAATAAAAGCTTCGGCGTTTCTATCCAAAAAAAAATATATAGTGTAATCGTAAAGTAGCTGATAAATTGAATATAAACTAATTGGGTACTTGTTAGGAAAAACGCTCGGATCCGATGAATTTTATATTTAGTTTAGAGTTTTTTTGCGTTATACGAAAATATACAGGCTAATTCAAGAAGGAGCTATGACGTCATTGATTTTTTTTTCAATTGTAAACCCCATTTTTTGTTTCAGATTCCGAAATGGTACATTCTTTGATCATAGACTTCTGCGGAATATTTTGGGTAGCATTGGCCATTCCGTCTATAAATCTACTACTGTCCTATATTAATAGCTCTTCTAAAATCCTACAAATAATTATCACAAAAACAATGGCTCGTAATCTGGATGTTCCTCTTCTCTTTGCAGTTTTAATTCCAAATAACTACATGTTATTTTGGGCTTACTAAAACCGTCAAACACAAGTTCAGGACGTCTCTTGAATTGAAGCTCGCGCCGCGAATTTAATTGCGTCAAAGTTTTTTAATAAATTAAAAAAAAAACAAGTTTCTCAAAACACAGTCTATTAACAAAAATAAATAGGAAACGGAATTATTTACAATGAGAAACTTAAAATTTAGTAATGAATAAAAATATCAAAATAACTAATATAACTGTTCTTAATGGCCGTTCTATTGATTAAAATGTAAAACCCAATTTAGAAGATAAAACGTATAAATAGCTTTCTAAAATATTAAACAGAAAAAAAAGAATAAAAACGCGAAGAAACAGCTATTTATATTACTTAAACAAACAGTATTAAAGTCGCCCCTTTTATCCAGTGAAATAAAAACAGGATATTCCCGTCAATTCACCAAAAGAACTAAAAACTAAACAAAGAAAACCTTCATTCCCGTCGAATATACACGACACGTAATTTTCTATGAGCTATTCCCAACGTCGTACCGCACTTAACGAATTCCAGACCGTAACTAAAGCTTAGTATTTCTACCAAAGCACCCTCCACGTTTAACCTGAACTCCCCCTGTATTACCTATCTCGGTAGTACACCTTGTAACCGTCAATTTGATTCCGTGTACTTAATCCACGAATTGGCCCCTGAGTGTCGTTCTTATTTTTTAGATAAAAAAATCAGTTAATCAACCCAATCTACGTCTTCTTATAACGAAAAGTAATCGATAACTCCTGTTGAAAAAAACTATTCTCTCTTCTTAGCTGTTTTGGAAGTAAATATCTAACTCGTTATTTCTTGTGAATAAAAAAACAGCAATTATACGAATTCTTTTACATGCTGATGAAAAATATATCATATTATAATGAGTTTATTTGATTATTCTTTTATTTCCCAATAATGAGAAAATCGTTCAATATTTTAATACATTTTAACCGTATTTTGCAGATACCACATGTTAAGACCTCTCGGTTCTTATCTCTTCGGTTTTAATTACATAACCAGGGAAGGATTTCTTCGACAGATTTATTTATAAATCTTAAAGAAGGTCTTTTACTTTATGTCGCCATAAATTGATTAAGTTTATATATTTTTAAGAAAACATTTAAACGACTCAAAAGCAATAAAGTTGAGACTATGCTTAAGTGCGATAATTGATTTATTTTTCCCTTTAGACTTTCTTGGGTGGTAATAAAAAAATATACTATCTCGTTCCCATGGATAAAATCTATCCACAAAGTGATTATTTAATTAGTCATTTTAGCAGAATATACTTTACGTTAAACAGTATAAAATAATTAATATCTGTTCCAAAATTACTGTAAAACTTTAAAATATAAAAAAAATTGATACTACCTAAATTCAGAATGTTCAAACTGGACCCCTTTAACAATCTTACAATGGTGAAGTCGATGCATAAATTCTTTTTGAACATTGTAGACGATATTTGCAGTTATATTTCGTTCATCTTGGCGTAGTCGAATTTCTAGAACTTCTAAATTGTCGGGCTGAATCAAGTATACTTTCTTTAAAATAGCCGATCAGGGTGAATTGCATGAAATATTCCAATCATTTCTGTTAGTGTACGCGTTCAATCTCCAAAACCAATCATACATATTATTTCAATTCTTTCACATTCCGCTATTATTGTCATTTTCCCATAAAATAGCAAAAAAGTTAAATAAACCTTTGAATACACTTCTTTTGCCTAACTAGAACGTTAAACATATATTTAAGATACTAATGTCAAACTGACTTTTTGTAACATCGGAAATAAAAAATCTTGTAAAACATTTAGATATATGTACATTGCATTTCGGACAGTACGCGAAACTGGTGTATTAGGGGGTTGAGAATCACCACAGTCAGAGGATGCCACCAAGGGGAAGTTTTATCACCTCTATCCTGGTCGTGAACAGTTTGCTGAGCTAATCGAACGCTCAGGTTTCCCAAGGCAAGGTAATGCTAGCGATCTAGTTGTTACTATTAGAGGCTGGAATGAAGAAACTATTACAGACCTTATGCAACCTGACTTAAATCAAATTACCAATTGGTGCACAAAGGAATGACTACACATTAATCCCAACAAAATAGTCCTCATGTCATTTACACAGAGACGAAAGGTAGACGATCCAACTTTAAATGGAGCAACACTGAGTTTTTCCATGGAAAATTAAATATCCGGGGGAAATAATAGACTAGAAACGTAACCTGAAACAGCCATATTGAAAAGATTCTGCAAGAAGCAATAGCGGCAAGCTGGATATGCCGTAGAATCTTTGGAACAATCAGAGGTTTGAGGCCGAAAATGATCTTACTCTCATATGAAATGATTATCAAACCTGTAACCACATTTGCTTATTTAGTATAATGGCCTAAGGTACAACATATGGAAGCTCAAAAAAAGCTGCAGAAATACAGAATTTAGTCTGGGTAGGAGTCACAGAGGCCATGCTATCATGCCTCACCGCAGCAATAGAAGCAATGCTGAACCTCCATCCATTGCATACAGATGTGATGAAGGCGCTATAAATATCATGTCTATTAAGTTTTTTGACATGAACTTTGAAGTAATAACTGACTGCTACCAAACGAGCGAAGAAAGATTACTTCGACTAGAGGAGGATTCAAAGGCGTGGTTTACTGACGAAGCCAATATGAAAAAAGGAATTGAAGGTGGTAGTATCCGGCCCAAGTTTTGGGCTTGCCAAATCCCTAAGAAACATTCCTACTATCTTGAGCAGTAATGGCAATACAAATCTGCGTTGACGAATGTTTCAAGAAACACTAAGATGGCCAAATATACATATTGTCAGATAGCTAAGCAGCACTAAAAGCTCAGGTCAAACACCTACGTTGTTGACTTGGGACTATCAGCAAACTCTAAAGTGATCGGCAGGCCCTAAAGCAATTAGCAAGGAATAACAGGGTGAACAGGGTACAAGGGAGTCAAAGGTATCAAGGGAAACGAGGAAATGGACAGCTTCGCAAAAAAAGGGCCAAAACTCTTTTTCTTGGCCCAGAATCTTTCCGTGTACTACCAAAACGCCACATAAAAGGAAAGCTCCGGAGCTGGGAACAAAAACAAACAAAATTAAGGAGGGAGGAGACGTTAGGCCCCAGACAAGGGAGATAATTCATACATTCATCGCTAAGGAACGCAGCAATGCTTTTCGATTTTATAAAAAAGTATATTCGAGTAATAACAAATATCTTCATAGAACGCTGCCCCCTGAGATACTATTTAAATAAAATGGACAAAGCTGAGAGCCATATTTGTTGTTTCTGAGATTGGGCAGCCCAAACAGCAGAACACCTATTCTGCAAGAGACTTAAATTCCTGGAAGAAGTCACTAAGACATCCGAAGAAGCAAAGCACCTACCTCCAAGAAGAAATTCATAAAAAGTCTAAATATCCTAGGCTTTGAAAGCATTAACGACCCACTTGTAATCTACAATCCAGTAGGGTGAAAATATTTCTGCCATGTTAAGTTTCTTTGTGATGTGAAGATGAACATGTAAAGGCATTACATCGTTTTCATGTATGTAAGGTAAAGCACATTGTCTGTTAGAGGATCCTCATTATTAGGTTTCTGCGAATTTGCATTTTTGAATATTTTAATAGAACTCTATATATATATATATATATATATATATATATATATATATATATATATATATATATATATATATTTAATGAGATATCAATTGCTTTTTAGTGCTTTACTATTTTTTTTTTATTTTTGGTTACAATAAAGGTTCATCCTATATATTTTAAAACCTAAAGAATTAACGAGAGATTATTTTTGGTACAGATGATGGTGAGAATTTGCTTTTAAAAATCTGTTCGCATGCTTTAATTTTCTGTGAACCTAAATCTCTAAGCTTTTATCACTTTTCGAATAGTATGAGTGAAAGGTTAACTGTCTTCGTCTTCTCAAATGGTCAGCTGCCATCATTTTGATGTTATTAAGTACAGAGTAGTTATTTCTAGATAATCATGCTGAGACCCATACAAATTCATGGGAAGGATTATAAAACTAAAAAAACACTATTTCTCTTGGCACAAACAATACGTCATCAATTGTATTTAAAAAAATTGATTATGCTTTGTTATTTCCGTTGACATATTTGATCATTTGGTTGTTTATAAGCGCGCTATTTCCGAATATTTTGAAGTTAGGGATGATAATTCCTTATTGTAGGAAGAGGGATAAACTATTGCTGTTATTTATTATGTATGAGCTAATTGTTTTTCTTAACTGACTCAATATTCTTAAGTGTTGCTAACATGGCATTTTTAAATGATGTATATGAAAAGTTAAAAAATGAAAATAAATGCATTGTCATTTTTGTGGATTTCAGTAAGGCTGTTGACCTTGTTGACCATGCTTTTTGTGTGCGGTTTGATGGGCAAAGTTCACGAGTGATTGCAGTCGTATTTATATAATTGTTATCAAACTTTCAAAATCGATAAAATTAAATCTGCTAAATTAAAAATCTCATATGGAGTACCTCAGGAATCTATCGTTTTTTTTTTGTTTTTGATAATTATTAACGACTTGCCTAATGTTTGTGATGATAAAAATGTAACGTTTTTGCTGATGATAGGCTACTTAGTGGTAAATAACAATATAGAAGCTACTCAGGTGGCTCAAGAAATGCTTAACAAATTTCCCGGCTGGTTTAATATAAACAAATTTTTTATCTGTTAAAAATCGATAATAAATCAGTACTGAGTGTAAAACTTTTAGGCATTGCCTTAAATAAGAGGTTTTGCTGGGGTACGCATGTCGATGAGCTTTGCAAGGAATTAACTACCACATCCTGTGCTGTATACTGCTTAAAGCAAATTTCGACAATGGATCTTATTTTTTGCCATTATGATGTTCAGTTTATAGCCAATATACAAAAAATCTGTTATTCGAACAATTACTGGAGCACATAGCTTGCCTACATGCACTACTATTTAGACACTACAGAATCATCGCATTACCGTCATTATTAGCATTTGAAGTACATGCATTTTTGAACAGTCTCATCAAAACAATTACTTTCATGATCATAATATACGTAGTCTTTTGGATTTAGTATATCCAATTCACTCAGTGTCACTGAAAATAATGTTTATTATATTGGTGCCAAAATTTGCAACAAATTGTCAAATAATTTCAAAATATATCAAATAAAAATGTCTTTAAAATAACTAACATGTGTTTTATATTATATTAGGATTATATTTAGATATTTACAAAACTAAACTCTTTCTGGCGCGTTGTTTAGAAGCAATGAGCGCTATATTTAACTTGATCTATATATATATATATATATATATATATATATATATATATATATATATATATATATATATATATATATTGTCCAGAGGATTTAATAAATATTTCATTACATTTTATTTCATTTAAGACCATAAAAGATGTCTAGAGCACAGAACGTTGGCGTATTACGTCAGCATTGCAGTCCTTTTAAGTGAAAAAGGAGATATAAAAAACAAAGTCTGGTCTAATTACCTCTGTTTTCTAGTACTTTTATTCACCTCGACTTTTTCTTTTTCTTCAACACCTTCTGTTAGGTACATGTAAAATTTTATAACATTCTAACATTTTTTTCATAAGCATGTAATTTTATTCAGATATTTGAAGTTTCATTATCCCGGAAATTAAGATTGGGATAAATGACGACGACCAAAAGGCAATTTCAAATTATATCATCTTGATGACGTTAAAGTTATACTCACTTCTTTGCTATGTCAGTACGTATCAGGTTAAATGACATTTGATGACTAAATATATCCTAAATATGAAGACATAATAAGGACAACGTCCTGCTTCGGTGTTAAAGATAAATATTTAGAGTATTGTCATGTTATAATAGGTGTGCCCAAAAATTTCCTTTTTTGAAATTCACTTAATTTCCAAATTTCCAAAATATTATAAAATACAACTACATTAATCATCACTCAGCTCCTATTTTACATATTTTCTTGTAACAATTAAAAATATTGCAATGCCCTTTTTAAACATCATCTATTATTGATTGATACATTTTGGTAGCTTAATATGAAAATGGTGTTAAGTTTTGAAACAGTCTGGTCACACAAAAAATGTCTTGTTTAATCCTAACACATATACTAATTAAAATGGAAACAATTTAGTTTTTAAATACTATTTGTTTTATACTTACATTGAAACAATGACGTGAACTGACGGTCTAAGTGACTAATGGCATGAAATTAAATATATATACACTGATTCAGATACAGAATAATAGTGGCACGTAATCTCTGGAGAACTAAAGAGCTATAAATATGTAACACTTTACATATTACAAAGCATATTTTTTAAATTTCAGTAACAATGAATGATATATATCTAATCTCAATAGTCTAAAAAGTGGCCACAAAACTTGTATCGTCATCGAAGTCCATATATTTTTCACCTTTCAAAATTGTTTGTAATAATTTCAAGAAATTTGAGGCATTCTATTAACAGTTTTATGAACTATAAAAAAATACATTATTGCTTTAAAACACTATTTTATTGCGATAAATCTTCCATACAAACTTATGTACATTAACTCAACAGAGTTGTGATCTTTTTGCAATCCTAATATGTAAAAAATGCCTTACAAATCTCCACGATAAATTTGTTATCCTAAAGACCTACGTCCTTTTAACTATCACGCCACGGACAACAACATGTATTTTATATATTTATTATATTATGGTTTTGAAATTTCATTATTTGGACAATTATTCCTCTTATTATTATTTCAGAAGGTAGGAAAATCAAAAGGATTTTTATTGTATTACAGTAAAGAACATAAATTATGTGGTCAAAATCTGAGTAGTCATTGACTGATGTTATAGGGGAGCCTTTAGCATGTAAACTTCATTAAACCTCTTATTTTAGATCCTAGTCTTTTTTCCAGCAAGCAATTCTATACAAATACTAAATTTCTGTGCGTGTTAATATAACTAATAACGAGTGAATTGATGAATAGCGTATTTAAACTGGAATATGTCTATCGTATTATAATCAAAAAGATTATTTAAAATTACGTCACTTAATAAATATATCCACTTTGTTTTACTACTTAATATTCTTTAATGAATTATTATAGTTACTCATAAAAATTCAAAGAGCTTTCAATTTAGGTCTTACTGCCTTTGTTAATTAAACCTTAAGATATATTTAAAATTTTATTGAAGAAAAAAATATATAGTAATTAGAAAACTTTTATAAGAATTTGTTTCATATTAAAAAAAAGGAAGTTACTATAAAATACAAAATAAAAATAACTAAAATTGTGTTACTATAAAAATCTTAAGATATTCCAACAAAACCTAAGGGTAGTATTAACTGTAAAACTTTGAAATCCTATTTAATTGTTATTATTTTCGGACTTTACTGGGTAGTTCATACTTACAAATTATCAACTACCACTAAGAATTTACACTACACTGATACTTACCGTACAAAATAAAAATGCGTGGTTCATGCTTCACAATTTAACAGTTAGTAAAAATTAAGAATGACGAATCAGAATCGTCCATCGATATTCTAACCCAAAAATTAAACCGTAAATTTTTTGCTTTTCAATTGTGGTTGTTTAATTAATTTTATTCTAACGTGTTTCGACTATTTTACGACTTATTTTTAATAAGTTTTATTTGTTTATAATGATATTTTTTATATTTCTATGTACTTTTCTAATTTTCCTCTAGCCGATGATATCTGAACGCGATTTGAACCGATCATTGTTAGTATCCACTTGGTAAATCTTACGTTTGACAACAGTGATATGGTATACTTGTATGTTGGAAAAACGTTATGTTAAGACATACACACAGTGCGATAGTGTACACGCAGATCTAGAACTTGGTTTCTTTATCTAAGTTTTGGCGGCTTGGTAAATGCTGATAGTATCTATGACTCAAAATTAGCTCGAAAATTTGATTTTATGATATAATGGACAATCTGGTGGCAAACGAGAAAGAAAATAACTTTTATTTCATTTAAGATGATATCAGGTTCAAACAAAAATATGCATAGATAATAAATATCCTGTCTAAAATTGCCTACCTATGTAAATGTTTAGTGTATTCGTGTAGCAATGGTATAAAAATATGAATTTCATAAGATTAAATTGCACTTTTTATTAATATTTTTTTATTATTTAAACATCATAAGGTAACAAATAACATAATGTCTGAAATGTTTATAATTTTTCGTCTTATAACAATTGCTTTTATCTATAGGTGCTTGGGTTCTACCTATAGTATTTGCGTAACAAATACCTGATATTCGTAATATAATAACTTTTCCAAATTAACTGCACAATCCGGCAATATTGCTTATTATTTTTCATTTTGTTGTCATTTGTGGCAATTGTCACTTTCCCTTTTTCATTCATTCGTGAATACAGTTTGATTCTAATCAATTTTTATTGCTCTTTTAAAGATATTGTTTTATCTTTGTGAAATAAATTAAATTAAATTCTGGACAGTGGTAAAATAGTGTGTAATTTGCATGAATAAATAAATAAATCAACTAACAACTATATAAATAAATGTGTGGAAAACATGTCACAAACTAAAAAAAAGAATAGGTGTATGATGGAGCACCAGACTTTGCTGTGATGCGTAAAATTATTTAGTTTTTTCTTCAAGTGGTCATAACAATTTTTGCTGTAAACAACGGTATGGTTTGGAACAGATTTGACGGCATCTATTAATCTAGAACCTCTTTGATCTCGATAAAGACAAATATATAATGTTTACAGAAATCAAAAGCTGCTAAAAGCATGAAAAAATCAATCAGTTCAATATAGGTGTATAAAACGTTACGATATTTTAAGCCTAGGTGGAAAAGAAGACCTAATTGAATTAATGAAGGAGAAGAATGGAGAAATCCAGTATTACATTTATTATGACAACTATTCAATATTCTTGAAGAAACATATCTTGCTGCTGACTATGGTGGAAGGGCAATAACGTTTAAAAATTGTGATCGCGTGTTCAAAAGTACGGTATTCAAGTGATATATGTGAAATTTTGTCAACCTTGTCAGAAGAGACTGGAAACTTTGAAAAAAGACATCGTCGATAAACCTATACTGCATAGTTGAAATAAATTGACGTTATCAGGTTGATCTTATAGATCTATAAGCTATTCCAGAGACTACAAATTCAGTTTAGTTTATCAAGACCATCTCAGCAATTGATCCTTCGTACCCATCAAACTAAACGCCCTCACGAAGTCGCATACAGTTTATTGGATATTTTCATCACTTTTGGTAAAATGAAGTCATTCATTGCGTGGTTGAAAATTTTCTAACCAAGTCGTTGAAAATTTATGCTGTCAGATTTGAAAATATGCTAAGTACCCGGATAGAAACCAACTAGCTAACGAAGGGATCGGAGAGTTTAAAATTCATACAAGCAAAGAAAATTCAGTTTATCTAAAAGAAATGAAATCTTTCTTCCAAGAAGCAACGTTTTAACATTGAAAATGAGGTCTAAAAAAGATTTAGAGAAATTATTACATTCTCAGGGAAGTATTGAAACAGAAAATAATGTCGCCGAAGATGAAATTTAAAAGGGAAAGAGAGATAATATTGCTGAGAAGAAGTTACAAATAGCTAAGGAGACCAACACATCTAAAAAAAATGAGAAAGAAAAAAACTACGAAAGAATTATCATTAAAAAGGAGACTATTATAAAAAAGATAACTAACCAAATTATCGATGTTCCTAGTATCGACGTGACGTTTGAGGACGAAAATACTAGAGAATCCTATTTCAATCCAGAGACAAAAATTGTGACAAAACTTTTGTAACTATGAAGCAAATATCAAAAAAGATAACAAGCCTTTACTGGCAATGAGAAAAAAGGGAAATTTAGAAAAATGAAAAAATGAAAGCCACGTCGGCTTATATCCAGATGTGGAAATTGGAGAAAATGTAGTACTGGAAAAGTTAACTATTTCTATCAGTTGAGTACGAAGCAGCTTCATCTAAAGAATCAGTTTAGTTCATGATTAAAAGACTTTATCAAAATAGATGAAACTGTAAAAGATAAAAAAGTAAGGGTTCGAGAAGTTGTCGGAATAATGTCTTTGATTGGAGGACAAGGGTTTTAGAAATACTACTGCCTGCAGCATCATAATGTAGGGAATAGGAAAAGCCCGAAAAATCTATTTTTTTATATCAACTCTTACATTTACCAACTCACATTGGTAAATCTTAAGATTTACAATTGAGAACTAAGATTTACTGTTTGAAGTTTGAAGCCTTTCATTGAAGATATCTTGTATCTGAAGTAGTAAGTAGTATTGGGTGTACGTTAAAGGCAGTGCGGATGTAGAAGATTTATCTTGTATTCATTAGCTGCAAAGATAGATAACAGTTTATGAAGTCAGTCTTTAAGTGATTCTGTATTGCATACCTCATCCAGTAGTCTGGAGTATATTGTGGACCTAATAATTCGAGTAATAAAGTTAGGGATTTTTTAGTGTCATTTTTTTGGCAAGCTTATTCAATAATTGGGCAGTATGATAGTTTGTATATTTTGATAGCTTTTTGAATTTTATAATCTGAGATTCATATTTCGAAAAATGTTTTTTTTCTACTTATAGCAGTTTTCGTTGCAGTAGCAGTCTAACTATTCAAATTAGGTTTTGTGTTTATGGATATTTCTTGATACTTTGCTATACATTTTGAGCGCTTTTGATGTTCATAAAAATAGAGTGATGGAGAATTTCGGGACTTCTTGTACTTTATGACTATCTTTCGCAAAACATCGAGCTAAGTGAAACATTTAATGAACTTCTAAAATTTCTAAACATTTTAATTACGTTTCCGATGGCATCGGCTGAAGCAGAACGGTTGTTTTCTACCCTCAAACGAATAAAAACGTCTTTACGGAATACGATGTGCCTGCTTTGGCAATGCTTTCTAAAGAAAGGGATCTTATCGGAAGCATACCTGATTTCAATCAGCGGGTTATTAATAAGTTTGCTAATGCCAAAGATCAGCGTGTGGATTTTTTTAATAAATAATTCACACAGTAAGTTATACGTGCCTTTTGTTTTGATTGCTATATTTTTAATATTTACCACCTTATTTATATTTAGTTGTTTAAAATACACCGCTTTGTTTCATACTAACTCAATTTTTAAAGACTTTCTCCTCTTTCTTACATTTAGCCTTTTTATAGAACTAATAAAATATTTTTATAGAGTTAATCCGAAACTAAGTAATTTTTTTCATAGATCCTCCGGTATGAAATATAATTTTCTGAATATACCAATATCCTATATTTCTAATCCAAGAGTATACCATATTTTTAATTGGCTTAAGATTTAAATTAGGTGTTGGTTCTTATATTAGATACCCTGGCATAAAATTTAGGAGTATGAACAAACAAAATACTTAGATTAACGCCCCAGGTTTAGTTAGTATTTTTCTTAGAGTTAAAAGAAATTATGATAAAAATACTCCATGGAATTGACTCGCTTCTACCTTTTGCAATAACTAGGAGCCAGGAAAATTTAGTTGGTTAGTTCTTAACGTAGTTATTTTTATTGTACTTTTTATTTTATATACCAATAATATAATCTTCTTTATATTATTATATAAATTAATATATGCTTCATATATGCCTCTATCAAGTTGATAATATATTATACCGTTAAATTGTTCGCAGTTTTTTTTGCCTCGAGTGTTATGTTTGTAATAAATACCACGGTACAGAAAATTTTTCACTTTTTAATTATTTAAATATTAAATATGAAAATGACTGGAACACTTTAAAGAAAATCATGAGAAGAGCTAGGTAAGAATGTAAAAAATCCTCAAAGTACTGTTCGTGGGTGCAGTATTATCTTAAATTCGGTAGAAAATATACCCAGAATTTCTACATTGGTTTCTAGTGTACAAGAGCATCCTTACTCAGTGAGATTTAAACATCGAATGATGATATTGATTTATTAAATTAAGTTCACATAATATTAACATGAAATGATTTATTATTTAAAACAATATTGTAATGATTATAGCCAATTCCTCTTAATTGATTCAGATGCTATTACAACAAGTTTTTCTTTTTGATTCTGACTCATATTTTTTATCATTGCCGTAATTTGAACACCGGGGTCGAATTCTTCAACAGCAACATCTGGACCTGTACCTTTGCCACCAAAAACAATTGTCGAGAAAAGTAATGCATGGGCGACTTCTGATTGTAAAGCCGATGCGCGTACTTCTTCCAAATATTCTTCATAAGCCAGCTCCAAGTTAACGTTCGTCTTTTGTAAAACAGACGTAAATTCGTGGTAGTAAAACCTACAATAAAAAAATCTTTATTTAAATTTCTACTATACTTTCAAAAATTACTAGTTTCCAAAGAGCTAAAGTAGCAATATATTCATGATAATCAATTTGGTATGTTATTTATGTGTAACAGCATACTTCATACACAAGTCCAAATTTCATTGGTGTGTGACCTTCAAGACTGATTCTACTGCTTACACTGAGTGTTTTATCCCGGGATAAAATACAACTTTTCTGATTTATGGTGATATGTCACGATTGTGGGTGAGAAACCGATTTTCGGTAAATTTTTGTAAAACTCGTTTAATATTGTTTGGTGTATTTCATAAATGACGCAAGTTCTTTTAGATTAATTTTTTAACAAGTAATGCTAGCCTTTACAGTGCTAAAAACGCCATACCAGGAGTAGAAAATCAAAACACTCATGCAAAACTGCGTACACATAAATAGGTCCCATAAGAATCTAACACCTCAAGGGTAAACACTCCTAAGAGATAGCGTCACCAAAATTCCCATTATATAAATTTGGAGAAATCAAATCTTTTACTTCCCGACATATATATATATATATATATATATATATATATATATATATATATATATATATATATATATATATATATATATATATAAACTTCTCGACAGTTTGAGAAGTCTCTCATAGTTATTAAGCACAAGATTCTTCTGTATTACGCCAGATGTTAATAGAATTATGGGGATCATCTGGACGCTACTCATTCCCCTCTGTCTGCGTATTTCTAGCGCCAAGTCTCGGTATTTGGCGACTTTTCTATTATGCTTATCCTTTAGATTGTTGTTGTTAGGAATAAGGAGTTAAATTAGTGTTTCTCGCTTGTATGTTTTATATACCAAAATCAGATCTGGTCTGTTACTAGCAACGGTAACGCCCGTAAGTAGAGCTCGAGCTCAATATAGCTTGTACTCGTTGTTTTCCAGACCAGTGTATGACACTTTTTCTTACTGTAAAAGTTAAATATCTCCGATAGCTCTTGATCATCCAGTTATGTGCTCGATCGCCTCTAATCATGTATTTCAGATATTTTCTCATTAGGATGACCTGGTCTTGAATAGGTAATAAAAAGCCTTAGATATTTGGAAACATTTGCCCTGATGACAACCAGTAGTTCGATGCTCATTTATCGATATTTCCCTGATTGACCTCATTTGGGTGTTGTCAATGCAGAGTCTTCTGCAGCCAGGTTTTGAGCCTCTCTAGGTCTAGTTAGTAATGAGAAATCATTTCATGTTCTTTTAGCCATAGCAGTGACGACTCTTCTACCTCGTATATTGCCTGGTGTAGTACATGTAACAATATAAGCGTAAATTTGTTGGTTGTAAGCCCAATTGTTTATCAATATCCACCCATTCTCTTTCTCTGTTGTATCTTGGTAGGATCGTCCAGCTAGTAGCACGAGGATGACGTTATTCTGCCTTTACCAGGAGTATTCCTACTTTTATCTGCACATTTTCTATGTCCATCCTTCTCCATTTCACAATTCAAAATGATTAGCTGTGCGGAGCACGCATAAGTGTTGAGTGTCTTAAATAGATTTTTACTATTTAGGTTAGTTCGCAATACCTGCCTTACCCGTCTGCTGAACTCATTGTTTAATTCAGGTTTCATAGTTTGTTGGTAAATTTTTGTGCTAGTTTTGTGTCCAAATATTTATATCTCTATTCTGTTTCCATTGCTGTAATGGTTGGACTATTCTGCATCTCAAATATTCCCTGTTGCACCTTTTTTCTAGTTGTATTTAAAATGCGACATTTATCAAGACTAAATAGCATTCCCGGAAAACTGCTTTACAATTTTGAACATTTGTTTCAGCTGCTTTCCAGTGGCAGCTATTAATTCAAGATCATGATTTATTCATACCACCTCTTTAAGATTATTCCCAGTTACTGAAACTGCGTTTGGTGGACGTGATAGTGGGTTTATTGCAAGGCAGAACCATAATAAATGATTCGCCTCGAAATATTTGTTTGCCTATTCGGTTTCGATGTTGTTGCTGGAAGGTATTTAAATTTAGATTCTAGTTCTCGAAGTTGACAAGAGATGTTCTAAAAAGGACACAATATGTACCTCAACTCATACATTCAATATAGTTGCTAGCCAATCGAGTGACACTTGTTTAGTTTGGGATGCAGGGTGATTGGCAGACATTTAGCTCGATTTTGTGTATTATGCTAATCTTGTGGTGAGACGTACGTAACTCGTTCTGTAAGAAACACGCTATTTTCTGTGGATCAAGTAATACGTGATTTTTTCAGAACAATCAGTCATTGGTGCATTCAGAACTACTGCTATTTGAGTCAGTAGTTCTGGACATGATCAGGACCTGGAGCTTTCCAGTTATGAAGTCCCTTGATAATGCTAGTAATTTTTTCTGTGGTGAACAAATGGAGTAACATCTGGCTGTAATCCTGACAGGATTGATATTTTTCATCGATTAGGCTAACATATTGATGTTGCAGTGAGTGGATGTAGCTAGCTGACTCTGCCAAAACGTTCTTTATTCCAGTATTTATTTTCTGGTATGTTTGATGAAGAATTTAACTTCCGATAAGTTACTATGATTATTATTTTCTTTAAAAAAATATTTTTAATGATTATTTTTAAAACAAAATGTCGTTCTTTGAAATTGCATGATGCATGTTTTTAATTAACTTAATTTTTAGAAACTCACTTTGGATAAATATTTTTTAAAACTATTTTTCGATTTAAATCTTACAATTCATAAAAAATTATGTATATTACTACAAAAATAATCTAGTTTTTATACTGAAAAGTTCTTTTAGAATATAGTTAGTAATTATTCTTTATCATTAATGGGTAATGTTGAAAACTCACATTATCGTTAAACCATTGAAACAAATTTAGCTAATTACTCACCTTAAAAGATCATCCAGATGTCCTGTAGTGACATCATTTCTCACACTACTTAACAAGAAAAATACTAAATCTTTAGCAAACGATCCATAGTGGTACATCTGAAAATCGACTATTTTTACTAAATGTTCCTTTCCCCCGTTATAATTAACCATGACGTTATTCACCCAAAAATCATTATGTGTAATCGTATTCCATGGTTCTTTTGTCAATTTTTTAGATTCTCCTGGTCCAAATATTGGTTTGTCAAATAGTGGTTTTATTTTAGCAATGTATGGAGCTAAATTTGGAATATTAACTAGTTCTGCGAAAAATATTTTTGCCATATTGTTAAATGTTTCTTTTGGTCCCCTTTGTGTCTTATTTTCATCGGGACCGGGAGGGCCTGGTGGACCTTGATGCCCTTCAGGACCAGGAAAGTCTGGCGGACCTCTATGTCCTTCAGGACCAGGAGGCCCGGGTGGTCCCTTGTGCCCTGGATGACTGGATGATGGCTCTGGTCTGCTTTTGTCTAGAAACTCTTTAATAACCTGAAATAATTCTGGCTTTTTCTTTTTTATCGCAATAGGAAGTGCATGAAATATTGCTAGACGCTTTAAAATAGCTTTAGACGTATTCAAGTCAGATCCCACAAATCTATCATCATTTTGATATCCTAAAACAGAAAAATTATGGGAATGTTAAAACTTTATCCTTTAAACTGATAATTAACTAAACTGTATTTAGTAAACGAGTGACTAATCTAAAATTGAAGTATTTTCAACCATCTATTTATAAACCTTAAAAATTGTATACTAAAGACGGATTTTATTAATAACATTAGGTCGATTCAATGATAAAAATCGGTCTTCGGAACTTCTCAGTTCTTGATATAGTTGACATTCAACTTAAATAGTATACACACCAAAGATGGGTGGCACAGAATCTCACCCTAAGTGTTTAGATTTATTAGCCTGATCACCTTTTTACTAAAAACCTTGAGAACATAATGGACTGACATATGATAGGCGCAAATATATATATATATATATATATATATATATATATATATATATATATATATATATATATATTTGCACCTATCATACCAGCATCATGATACAGCTTGATTCGTCTGTCATTGGGTATACACAGTTCACACATTTTTGGAATATAATTAAATTCCTTTTAGGCGAATTTTGTTAACATATTAGGGCCAGTTACCTAAAAAGTAAAGGTTTCTACGATAATTTTGCAAAAAGTGGGAGGAGATTAAATTTACCCTCCCAGAACTATTGCTGGATATATCTCATAAAAAAGATCCAGCAGTTAGGTAGGTACGTAGTAGGTAGGACATAAGTATTGAAGAGGACAATCAAACTAAATACATTCTAAGGCTTTTAAACCAATCACAATGAAAAAAACAGAAGCTGTGATATCTCTATAGGAAACATCGTAAAACAAAATACTAATAGGTCTGCAGATTAAAACGTTGCATACATCAAATTTATCGAGCTCAGAATACATACTATACTCATGTTATGCAGTTTCAGGAATAAGGGGCTCACTTATTGGTAAAGACACTTTATTGTTGGTTATTTGAAAAAAATTTGTACGAAATAGGTGTAAACCTAAATAGATAGTATGATCTCAATGAAGAGCAAATATCTCCTCACTAGTTTATTGGAAGTTCTAAAAGAAATAATCTATTAATTATTTCAAAAAGTAAAGTCATTTTGATAAATTCTAATACAATTTCAAAAAAAATTGTGCACATTGTTAATTCAGCACAAACTATAATCAGTTAGTCTAAAATAATTTATAACTTAACTTATTTTAACTTTTAAATAGATATCTCAAAGTAAGAACTAACCCTGAGGAATTAAATTTTCAAGCAGCAAAACTGAATCAGTATCGGGGTCTTTTTTCGATGGATCTAGACTAAACCTTGACCCATAATATTCTGGATAAAAATCTATTATAATTCCATTTTCTTCTGCAAATCGTTTCAATAACGGTATCATTTCAGAGTACCATCTGATTTCATTTCTCATAGGGGGATTATGCATATCAAAACCATCTTTCTTATGACCCAGAGGAATACGTTTAGCTATTGAACTAACAGTTTTAGAGTGTCCATTTTTCTCTACTTCAAAGTCAACACGAAGAACCAGGCTAAGGTAATTTTCACCAGGTGCAGTAAGCCGAGTTATTTCAACATTTTTTACTTGTCCTTCGAATTTAACGACCTTGTCTATGTCTTTTATTGAATAATCAATGGATGTCATCTCTTCTAGTGGTTCGGATTCAATCTGTAAAAAAATATATATCATAGAAACAAATTTTTATCTTAAATGTAAAAAGAACAATAATAAATGTTTTTAATCAATTTTATTATTATTTTAACAGTTGTGTTACGAAAAAGAATTCAGAAACTCGACACATTTTTCTTAGTAAAACTGTTTCACCTGAAATTACCATCTGTTATTCTGACGTAGAAGGTCCGTTGTTCTTATTGAAACTGTAATATTATGGGAGTGATGTATATTAACGATCTGGCTATGATGAATATAAGGGGGGAATTTACACTATTTGCAGATGGCACTACTATATTATGGAATGTAGAAAACGCAGGCCATTATAGCCGAGGATTTTATTAGATTACGAGAATTGTGCGATTTTTTGTCCCTTAACATCAGTAAAACAAAATTTTTTGGTTTTGATAGAGTTGCTGTTGAAGATAAATATTTAGATAGTGAGCAACAATCGTGATTTCAGGAGTTATAACTGATAGCGAGCTAAGGTTTGAGGATCACATCATTTCCCTTGGGAGAAAGCTGGCCTCTGTCTGTTGGGCTGTGAGAGTTGTAGCAGATTGCTTAGGTAATAGTATTACTAAAACGGTGCACCATTCATTGATCGAGTCCCGTCTTAGATATGGTATAACATTCTAGGCATGTCCGGTTCATATCTTCTGAATACACTGTTTGTTATACAGAAGAGAGCTCTTATTTTTGAGCAAAAAAATATTGGGTCTAACACTTTTTTTTTATTTTGGAGACACCATATTTAAAAACAAGCATTTACTTTGATCACTTGATAAGCAGTACACGATTCGCCAGTATCATAACTTACCACTACCATTACCAACATCTACTCTCACTATGTAGTCATTAATCTGTGAAAGCATAAAATTCTTTAATTATTTATCAGTGTTAATAATAAAATTTTTATAAAAAAATTTAACCAACTTCTAAAAAAGCGCAAAAAAGCGAAAAATAAAAATATAAATTTTTAAATGAAATTGAAATTTTTATCGGCGCCAAACTTTTATGTGATGCACCTAAAAAGATTGAAAAATACTTTATTTGCTATGGTTCTCTCACTGTAACTTGTATGTATCTCGTATTAGTAATTACTTGTTTCATTTATTAATAATTTGGCACCGACTTTAAAAATTTCAATTTCATTTGAAAATTTATATTGTTATTTTTTGGTTTTTGTGCTTTTTTAAAAGTTGGTTTAATTTATTTGTAAAAATTTTATTTTTCGATTTTTAATTTTGAATTCAGTTATGTTTCTGAGGTCACAAAAAAGTACTCATTTTATCAAAGTTCACACTAAACTAAAAAAAGAAAAAGTTCTGAGGATTCCCCAAATACCAATAACATCCCAATATCAATATAGAAAAAGCTTGAGACATGTAAATTTTTTAATTCGAAATATTTTATAGGTACTGCATAATGACTTTGAAAAAATTAATTAAGATTCGTAACCTACGATTCCGAAAACCGCCGAATACCAATTTTGAAAAAGTGTGAATAACTTAAAATTTTCAACCCACTATATTGAATTAAAAAAAAAAATAATTTTAAACTCTTAAGTTAATCTACACCCTCGAAAACCCCCACTATCAATTTTTTGGACATAATCCAAAAATTAAAATTTTTAAACTGCCATATTGCATCACCCATATTGATTTTTTTTTTAAATTTCAAACTTGTCATTTACACTCTCAGAAATACCCTAGTACCAATTTTCAACAAAATCGAAGATGTTAAATTTTTAGTTCGTCATATTGGATCTGCTTATTAAATAAAAAAAAAATTAATTCGTAATTTACACCCTTAAGAACTCGTCTATACCAGTTTTGGACAAAATCGAGAGATGTTAAATTTTTTGTCCTCCATGTTGGATCAACCTTATTGAATTTTTCAAATCGCCTCATGTAAGTGACTTTTTGAATATTTAAAACATGGAATTGATCGGTCATCTGCCATACAGTCCTGATTTTACACCAAATGATCTCTTTTTGTTCCTGAACATGAACAGCAAACTGAGTGATCAACAATTTTCTACGTCAGAAGATGCATTTAAAAAGCATTTTTCGGGGATACTACCTTCATAGTGACAAAAATGCTTTTCTTATTAGTTCAAACGTGTGCAGAAGTATACTGATCGGCATGGAGGATACTATAAGATTTACAATGAGGACGTAAATTCTGGAATAAATTCATTATTTGAAAAATCACTCAGACACGTCGACTTTTTTTTTGGTACAAATTTTTTCCAATATATTAGGTTGTAAGGGTAACACGAAAAAAGCTATGTTATAATCAAGTTTAATTTTTTAAATAGTGACCCTTCAATTTTTTTACATTTTTAGACTTCTTGCAAAATTCTGAACATTTTTTTCTATTACCTGTCCTACACCTAAATGTAACAGTTTTCGATTTATCAACAGTTAAAACTCGAAACGAAATACAATAATTATTTACCAGTCTAACTGATTCAATAACGTGTTCATTTGTCACACTTTATCAAAATCTCACTTAGCGTTAATTTTAATAGAAAATGAAACTTACTGAGGTACAGAGGATAGAAATTCTTTTAATGAGAGGATATTGCGATAGGGTAAGAATCATCACAATCGACAGTGAGTGAGTTGGTTTGTTCTGCCAAATTTTAAAAAAAGTCTGTCCACCGTTTTTGTTTAGAGATTTTTTTTTTCGTGGGATTGAGAACCGGAATCATAAATTCTAGGTCTTTTCCTTGCCAAATGTGAAAAATCAAGGCACCTTCATTTGTTCTCTTAAGATCATTTTGCAAAATTTAACAGATAATTTTGTCTAAGATACATATTACCTTTTGTTTTTGCGTAAATATGTATCTGCAGGGCATAAATTTATTTCGCATGTAGCTATAATAGTCATTCTACTTTCCATTCGGAAAAAAAATTATGGGCGGTTTTATTAAGGGGAAAATTTATAAAAATACTCGATAAATGTGCAAATCGAAAATAATGGTATTTTCAGATACAACTTGAAGAAAATGAAATATCCAAACAATTTAATTTATGCTTGCAAAATTCAAGAAGTCTAATTCTTTTCGAAAATAAATACACCAAATGACCCAAGAGAAGCAAAATTATTAAAAATTAGTGAATACGGAAATTTAGTACTAGAAATTTTTATCAACTGTGTTAATTATCATATTATTCTGAAGAAGAAAGCTTTTTTATTATAAAAATCGCAGTAATTTTTTAAATAAAACAGCAATAAATTTTAAAACAATTAATAGACAAAAGATAACTAGCACTTAATGTTAAACCTCCGCAATTTTTAAATAATATATCTATGAATCTATATTGAATAAACTTTTTTTAAAATTCCAAATAAATTCCTGAATCGAAATTTTAATAATTTAATACCAAAACCAAGTTTTACTATCTAAAGTGCACAAAAACTATCAACGTTAGAAATCTCACATTACACATCACGTCAAAATCAATGCAAAATTTCCCAAAGACGCAAATTTTCAAGCGAATTCGCCTCTAGACGACCCATTATAATACTTTTAAATAATCATAACCACCCAAATTTACCATTCATCCATGTTCCGGAAATAAACGCAAAATTTTTAATACATACAGGTAGTAGCAGAAGTTTTGATAAACCTAATCTCGCATATACAATTATCCAAATATAATTTTTAGAAATATTTACTGTAAAAACAACTCATGCAATATCAATACATAACGAAGTTGCAAATATTCCGATACTTTCTTCTTTTCTATTTATAGGAAACCATAAATTTAAATTTTTTGATTTTTCGCCTAATTTTGATAGATTTTTAGTTACTGATATTTTAGTACTTAGTTGCGCAATTGTAAATTGCAAAAATAATTGTTTAGAAAAAGAAAAAGTTTTAAATTTAAAAAAATGGAAATAGATACAAAAATTAATGAATATATCGATAATTTGCAAAAACAGAATTTAAAAAATATATGGTTATCTCACTGTAACAATAAAGCATATTTAGTAATTAGAAATTTATGCTATGAACACTGAGATATATTTTATACATATGCACCTCGCTTACCTTCATGAATCAAATAAAACAAATAATTAATCTTACATATGAAATAGCGATTTTACTAAGATATATCGATATCCCAAAATTCATAGAAGTACAGTAAAGAAGAAAATTAATAAAGGCTTGAAAACGGTTTCGTTCAAAATTCCAGTTTACCTTAGAGTAGTCCAATATAGATGACGAAGTGTAACCGATTATAGGAAATTAAATTTAAAATCAATTAATGGCAAATTTCCTTACCAAATATATAGGACATCCTCGACGAGATAGGAAAAGTTCAAATTCCTTGATATTAGATCTTGCAGCAAGACTTCATCAAATAGAGAGGGAACCAACCGATATTCTAAAAGCAGCCTTTTCAAGTAATATATGTCATTATGAATTTAAAAGAATGTTCTTCGGACTTAAAAATGCCCCTTCGACCTTTCAACAAGTTAGTAATAACCTTCTCTATACCTTAATGATATAATCATGTTCTAAATTACTTCAAGAATACATTAATAAACTGAGAAAGGTTTTTAATCGATTAAGAGAATCAAACTTTAAAATACAATTAGAACATAACATTAAGAGTGAATGTGTTAAAACTAATCCAGAAAAAGTAAATGCACTCAAAAACTGTAAAAATTACTAAACCGGTTTCATCTGCATTAATTGATTCTTTAAATAATCTAAAAAAATATTAAAAGATTCTCTAATTTTGAAATATTCACATTTTTAAAAAGCTTTTGCTTTTTTAATAGAGGCCTCAAATGTAGGCCTAGACGCACAAGGAAATTCATCTAACGTTCTGCTTTAGCATCGCGAACTTTAAATGTAACCGAAAAATATTCTATTATAGTAAAAGAACTTTTATGTATACTTTGGGCAAGTAAATACTTTAGACATTATCTATACGGACGTAAATTTAAAATATTACAAATCATCAACCTCGCGTTTGACTATTTAATGTAAAAGTACTAAATTCAGAACTCGTAAGATGGGAACTTAAAAGTTATTTAAAAGGAAAATACAACACGAATGCGGATGCCTTTAGTAGAATTTTATTAAATGCTATAAGATAACAATCAGTCTTATAATCCATTCGACATCAGCCAAGAAATTAATAAGTTTTTCGAAGATAGTTATAGGTAATTTCATCCAGAAAATTTAAATACAAATGACGCAAGTCAAGGTATTAATCAAACTATCGAATAACACACTAAAAGACTGTAAGGGAACAAAAGTTTATTATGATTTTTACTAATTTTAACATTTATTAACTCTAAATTAAATTCTACTAAATGGAAGAATTTACTTGAGTCCCCCTCTGTATAAGGATTTGGACCGTTAAAATTGTATATCTTATGTCTGGCCAAAAATAGTCACATATCAGGGAAATATACATCCATTAACAAACTTAAGCCTAATTTTATTACTTTTGGGGTAGTTAATTTTTCTGAAAAAAACAACATAAACTTAGAGAACAAAAACTAAACTATTCCACCCTCTCGAAGTTTTTAATATAAATCTGTCAAAGTAACTTAATAATCTTAAAAACCATATCGTTAAGGGTCTAAGGTTAAGTTGTAAAGTGATAACCACGTGTGGCGACCGTGAGAGAGCTTTCTTTTACTTAAACTGAGCAAATTTTCCCATCATAAGAAAACAAAAGAATATTTAAATAAAATCGCTGAAATGCAATATTAGTATTTGTTATTATGTACAAATTTCGCGACTGTTACCCATTTTTCCCCAATTGACGAAAATAAGAATAAGAAAGAGAGAAAATGGTTAAAACCTTGGGGTTTTTTTATGGGTTCTTTCACGCATCTTTTAGAATAGTTGTAGAATAGTTATTGATCACATTTATGTAAAGTAATTATTAGTTTTGAGCTCTGGTCAGTTTTAATATTAAATTAAATTAAATTCGACGCATGGATGACTTATGCCATCTATGAACCAGGGGACCGAAAGCATACCGACGCTTGGGAACGAAAACTACCTTTCGCGCGCGGGGATGCATCGCGTAAGGGCGTTCTATTAGTGGAAAAGCACGCATGACGGGACCAACACATCTAATAGGGAGAAGGGCGGTTCTAAGGGATGAAAGTTGAGTTCGATTTTGAGAAATTAATTAAGGGCAGTTACGATTTTGAATTCGTCTAAGTCAGTTTGGCGTGCGTTTTAGTGTTTTACCAGTGTAAGAAGGTTTTTCTCTGCTGTCTTTTCTGCTATTTTTCTCTTATATTTTTTTTTTATTCTTCAAGACAGCATTTCAAATAGTAAGGGGAAATTTACTTTATTTTCTACCGGGGAAGGGAGTCCACCATCCCTTAAACTTTTAATTAAACAAATAAATTTGGGTTTATTTCATTAAGGGGAATATCAGAACTGCCTGAAGAGCTTGTAGTTTTAAGCTTTTTAATTATAATCCAAATTTACTCTTAAGTTTCTCATTTGTAAATACTGTTTTATTTTTCTATTTAATTTGTTAATAGACTAAGTGTTTTGAGAAACTTGTTTTATTCAATTTAATTCAAACCTTCACGCGAATAAACTCGCGGGCGCGCTGCTGCGAGATCCACAAGACCAGAGATGTCTACTGACCAACTAATTAGCAGCCCTTCCTGAGTCCTGAAGATCTGAGTCATGGTTGTGGTAAGCTTTAATAACCGTAGTGTTTGGTACTAAAGCTGCAAGAGAGAAGTTGAACGACTAGACTTCCAGAGTGTCTTTATTACTGTGATATTTAATTGTAGGTTATCAAAATAGTTACTAATTAATATGGGACAAAAATGATTATAGATAAGATAATTAACGCTACCTCAATATGTCATCGGCAAGAGTCTATAATCTAATTCTGTCACAAGACTAACAAATCAGAAACACAAAATTAAAATCCTTCAAAGTATTCCACTTAGCCCTCCAATTAACCAAAATGGAATGAATACCTGCAGTGTACTAACATATTAACGGATAATAATTTAAAAACGAAACAGATAATGACTTACTAAAATCACATAATATGAAAGTATATTTTACCGCTCCTTACCACAATTGCATTCCTCCGTAGAAAGACTTCATTCTACATTAATCAAACATATAATATTCTTAAAAGAATCAGACGCTAACACAGATATTATTAATCTCATGCCTCATCCCCTAATTGCTTACAATAAAACAATACATAAAAGTACAAATTTTATCTCTTATGAACGTGTCCTAGGTCACACAGATTCTAAAGACTCTATGAATCTAGTTTCATCTCACGTTTTTACCGAATACTTATTTAACTATAAAAATAATACGCGAATTATATATGAAAAAGTCGGCTGAGAAACTAAAGATATGAGACAAAAACCGCCAATAAAATTAATTAAAATAAAACTTCAAAGATCTAATAATCGGTTCTCAAATGTATAAAAAATCTAACGATAGATCAGGCTAAATAAAAAATAGTTTTTTGGGACCCTCTACATTAATACAAATACTAGAAAGTAATAAAATGTAAATTGAAAATCCAAAATCGAAAAATAAAGAAATTGTCCACATAAACGAAACTAGAATTGTTTTAAATGGTGCTGGAAAGTACAGTAAAATCAGTGACTTAAAAGATCACCCAAAAATACTACCCTTTAGACTAAGAACCACACAAATCGATTCCAATCACTGGATATTTGCTTAAAAAATAGAGCATACCCCTTTAAGCGCTAACTTTCAAAACTTAAAAATACATACTAAAAAAATAACTCATATATTGAAAACAATACAAAATGTTATGACAGCTATCTTATTTCATTTACGTTCGAATAAAGAATATAAATTTTTATAGACCAATTAATTCCTTTTAAATATGTTCGTGGAAATAAAAGAGGTCTATTTAATCCTTTAGTCACATCTTTGAAAAGTATAACTTGAAAGTTCAAATGACAAAGTGACGCCGAATAAATTGTCGTGTAAATTAAGGATTTACGAGAAAATCAAAATATGCTAAAAATCAAATTACGATCTTAGATGCTTAAAATTAATGTTTAATTACGTATCCTTCAGAAGGAGGTCATATTAAAAAAGACGAACAATGGCAAACTAATATTGAATAATATTATTCAATACATAATGTTATAAATCAAATTACGTTACTGTATCCATTAATTTACATTTGCTAAAATTATCTCTTTAAATCGCTCACTGGGTCCGCGGAATGAAACACAACACTTCTCATTAAATTACTTCCAATACTATATTAAATACTTCTTAACACTGCTAAATCACAACTATCTAATTATTACTTCTTAATATCTTCACTATTCAAATACAACTATACAACTATATTAAAACTAATATCCTATCCCTATTTATATACCTGTAGAATAACAAGAAATATACTAGCATAAAAGTTGAAAACTATCTAGAAATATGACTCATCGATGTAATGTTTCTTTTGGTACATTATAATAAAGATCCATAGGTTATCTTAGTTATTCGTGACAATATTAGTATACCTGAAGAGTTATTAAAAGAAATACCAAAATTAAATAACTATTTAAATCTAGTCAAACTGCCCCTAGAAAATACTCTTGAAAATTTATTAAATTTTGAAAAATTATTAACAATTTAAAGATATTCTAAAGAATTTCAACTAATATTCATTTTAGAACTTCAACTGGTTTGATAAAAAATATATCAATATTTCAAATTATTTCCGTTACCAATAATCAATCATTTCTTATCAATATACCTCATACACCTAGCACTAACCAATGAAAAAGTATGCCTATATGGACTAAAACTGTTATAAACCCAACCAGGAAACAACCTCTGGAAAGAAGCTCATACGACAAAAAAAAATCCTTCTTTGTGCAATTCAACTTATCAAACATGAAAAGAACATTACGTCAAGTTTTCCCTTTGAGATACAAGTATACGAAATTTAAATAACAAAGACAATTAATCGAGAATGATTACTTACGATACCTATACATTTAATTTGTATTATAAATTATCAAAAATCAATGGACAATATTAAGGGTATATTGTCCATTGATGGATCATACCTATTGGAATCCAAAATTAATTGGAAATATCAAATAGAATCAATGGTATTTGAAACCTATAAATCAAGCCGATTAGCATTATCAAAAGTAAATTTATCAATATTGCATCAGTTAGCACCAATCAATAACGTACAATCTTCCTGCGACATCAACTTTATAAACTTCAAAGCCACTTAAGAAATCAAAACCTAGTAAGAAGATGAAAAAAGAAAATTGGAAGAAATCAACACAACACTATTTTATAATGACAAAAGTATCATTTATTCACTATTAAGTATATATTTTTTGGTTTTATAATTGCACTATATACATATATATATATATATATATATATATATATATATATATATATATATATATATATATATATATATGTATATATATATATATATATATATATATATATATATATATATATATTTAAAATTTGTTACGAAATCTAAGAATCTTAAGAATCTTAAAAAATAATCCGAATAAGGATAACATTAAATTAGATAACTGAATTTTGTAGAGACAATATACTGGGTATATACTTTTAAATTAGGGTGGAAGAGTTACGTTCCTGTGAGAAGTAAATCGTATTTCAGTAAGAAATAAATAAATCTATTTGTGTCGTGTTTAACTAATTGTCTATATTTATTTTCCTTTTTTTAAGCAGTTAAAGGAAATAATATATATATTTTTTTTGCAAATACAATTCTGGTCCTCTATCCGTACGGGTTTCGACTACTTAATGGTCTCGTTAGTGCAGCTGAATCGAACCAACAGCAGCATTCGCAAAAAACAACTTTCTGTATAAAATATAAATTCCGAGACATGTCGGCAAGATATTAAACTTGTTTAACAAACTCAGCTATATTAATCATCAGTTACCTATTGGTTGAAAAATTTTGACAAATTGATATTAATAGACAGGAAGTTTTGAATCGGCCTTGTAACAAAAAAACATGTTTCTTTTAATTTTAACACATATTGAACAAATAAAGTTGCTACAATTTATTTTTTAAATAACACTTGTTTTATACTTACATTGAAGTAAATACGTGGACAGGCGGTGTTCAAATCACTGGTGGCATAAAATTAAATATAGTAATTCAGTGACGGATTCAATCGAAATACAATGTTCCCAGCTGAGTAGTGACTTATAAGCCCTAAATGTGAAGGATTAAACGAAAAAAAAAAAAGATAACACTATGCAAAATACAAAACAATTTTTTTTAAATTTCGGTAACAATGATTCATGCATATCTTATCTTAATAGTCTGAGAAGTGGCCACAAACATTTTATGGAACTTTGCCATATATGTTTCCTTTTTCCAAATTATTTATGAAAATTGAAAGTAATTTTTTGAACATTACTATTCTAGTAATAGTTTTGTACAACTAAAAAATAGATTATTGTTTTAAACATTGTGGTATTACCATAAATCTTCTACATAAACTTCTATACATTAACTTAAGAGAGCTATGATATTGCATTCCTAATATGTAAATAAAACGCCACAACTTTCCTCTGTAAATTCGTTACCATGATCACCTGTACCACAGACAAGAAACATGTTCATATTTATTATATTTTGGTTTTGAAAACCGATCGTCTGGAAAATTATTCCTCTTATCATTATTTCAAAAGGTATAAAAATCACAAGGATTGTTATTGTTTTTCAATATATGAAAAACCCAATAATGTAAATTATGTGATTCTAAAACTATAGTAGTTATAGGGAAGTCGGGAGCCTATACACTTCGTTTAGTTTCTCATATTTAGGCGGTTCTATCTAAATAAAAGCTCCTATAGCTCTAATTTAACTTAATTAAATTAAAAAATAATGTACGTAAACTAGAGTGTGTTTTCCGTATTATATTCAAAAAGGGCTATTTATATATTATTTAATTACTAAATAAAGATACTTGCTTTATTTTACTATTTAATATTCTTTATTGAATCCTTAAATCGTACCAGTAAATATAAACAAGTACCTTTCATCACACAATGGATGACTCTATCAACTTCTCCTCAGGAGTTACTGAAACCCCTAAGTAATTAATGTGCAGTTTCCGGTACTTTAAATTTTTGCACTAAAAAGTGTGTTACATCAATACATATAAATAAAATTGAAGTGTCTGTTTGTCTATTTGTCTCCGTCAAGCTAATCTTCGAAAAGGCTGAACCGATTTATATGAAACATTACAGAAATTAAGAGGAGGTTGTCAGGAGTGATAAAGGCTGCTTTTTCTGTATGTCTGTTTATCTATTTGCGAGGGCTGAACTGATTTCGATGAAACTTTGTGACAGCATTTAATCGTTCACTCCTGCAAATGGTATATTTTGGTAATGAAAGGCCAATAGGCCTATAATCTCCTGCTGTGATATATTAAATTGTAGCTATTTTAAAATCCTATAAATAATTATCACACAGACAAAGGCTCTCTGGAAGTCTGATCGTGCCTCTTGGCTCTTGCAATCTAAGTACCAAACAACTACAGATTATTTAAGGCTTACCAGTACCATCGATCATAAGCTCAGAACTCAGAAAAAGCTGCCGTCAAACTGGCCAGGTGTCGTCTCTTGATTGGAAGCTCGCATAACGGCGCGCCACGAATTTATTTGTGTGAAGGTTTTTAATAAATTAAACAAAACAAGTTTCTCAAAACACTTAAATCTATAAAAAAAAAACAAATAGAAAATGAAACTATTTACAATAAGAAGCCTAAAATTAGGAATGTTTAACAATTCCAAAGTATTACACTAGTTGCTCGTATTGGCTGCTCTAATATTAAAGAAAATGTAATAGCCCAGTTTAGCAGATGAAACGTTTAAATAGCTTAAAAAAAACAAATTAGGAAAAGAATAAAAAAACAAAAAATAGCTATTTAAATTATTTAAACAAATGGCACAAAAGTCGCCCTTTTACCCAGTAAAATAAAAATAGGATATCCCCTTAAATTCCCAAAAAAATAAAAAATAAAAAAAGAAAAAACCAGAACAAAGAAATCTTCATTGCCGTCGAATAAACACGACACGTAATTTTCTAAGACATGTTCCCAATGTCTTACCGCCCTTAACGAATCCCAGATCGTAACTGAAGTTTATTATTTCTCTAAAGGCTAAACTTACATTCCTCAGTACCCCGCGGGTTTCCTCAGTGATACACCCTGTAGGGGTGAATTTTATTCTCAGAAGTTTCGGTCCTCATCTGTAGATGGCTTTAGTAATCCATATGCAGGTTATTTAATTCTCAACCTGGCCTCGGAGCGTCATAATCTTATTTTTTATATATATAAAAAAACATTGATCAAATTAATCTACGTTTTTCTATAATTAAAAGAAGACCGCTTTTAATGACCGTCTAAAAAACTATTCATTTTCTCTTAGATATTTAACTTCTTTCTTCTAAATAGAAAAAACAGTCGTTGTACGAATTATTTTTACATTTAATCAAACGATATATTCCATTATAGTGATTTTATTTGATTATTCTTTTGATTCCTAATAATGAGAAAATCGTTCAATATTTTAATACATTGCCCATTACCACAAGTTAAGACCTCCCTCGGCACTTATCTCGTCGGTTTTAATTACATAACCAGGGTAGGATTTCTTCGACAGATTTATTTACAAGTATTAAAAGAGGGTTTTTAGTTTATGTCGCCATAAATTGTCTGAGTTTATATATTTTTAAGAAAGCATTTAAACGATTCAAAAGTAATAAAGTTGAGTTTAGGCTTAAATACGATAATTGATTTATTTTTCCTTTATACTTTCTTGGGTGGTAACATTAATACTGTCTCGGTTCTCATAATTAAAATTTATGTACAGGGTGATTATTTAATTTCTCCTTTTAGTGGAATATACTTCACGTTAAACAGTATAAAATAATTAATATTTGTTCCATTACAACTTTTTAGACATAAATAGGGTTGTTACCAGTGCTGTAAGCTGCTTTTTTCCTGTTTGTCTGTCTGTCTGCACGGGCTATATCTTCCAAACGACTTAATTGATTTCGATGAAATTTTACAGAAATGTTGTGAAGAGTGATAAAAGCGTTTTTTTTCTGTCAGAAATTAAGGAGAGCTTGTCAGGAGTTATAGGGCTGTTTTTTCTCTCTGTCTGTATGTCCGCACGAGCTAATCTTCGAAACAGCTGCATTCATTTCTACGAAATTTTATTGATATGAAGAGGGAGTTGTCAGGAGCAATATAAGTTGTTTTTTTTATGTCTGTTAGGAATGATATAGGTCGCTTTTCTTTCTGTCTGTTTATCTGCACGGGTTAATTTTCAAAATGGCTAAACCGATTTTGATGAAACTTTACAGACTTGAAGAAAAGGTTTTTCAGGAGCGATAAACGCTACTTTTTTCTGTCTATGTGTCTGCATGAACTAATCTTCGAAATGGTTGAACCGATTTCGATGAAACTGTACAGACATTAAAAGGAGGTTGTCAGGAGTGATAATGGCTCCTTTTTTGTATTTGTTTCTATGTCTGTCTGCATGGTTAATATTTAAAATAGCTAAATCGACTTCGATGAACCCTCACAGCGGTTATCAGGAGTGATATAGGATCTTTTTCTTTTTTGTGTGTCTGTATGAGCTAATTCTCGAAGCAGCTGAACGGAACGGAACTTTACAGACGTTAAGAGGAGGTTGTCACACGTAATATATGTTTATTGTTTATAACAATTGTATTTAAGTTTCACGCGGACGAAGTCGCGGGTAAAAACTAGTTATAAATATAAAACTCAACCTACAAATGGCTTTGAAGGTCAAGTTCAAGGTCTGGGTTACCAAAGAGAAAACGAAAATTGTATATCACATTTTTTGCACAACCTTTTGTTTTCGAGTTTCCATACTTTTTTGTATTATATTGTGTCCGCCATTTTGAAATTGCTTGGGACTAATATAAAACTAAATTTAGAAAAAGCAGTATTGAAAACCCCTAAATTACTTATATTAAAATTGGAAGGTATGCAGTTCATTCAACAGTGATCTAAAAATATTCCACATGCGGAATTTGAAGGTCCCAAAAGAACATGCCTCCTTTAAAAATATGAAATTATTGAGACCCAAACTGAGAAATCGGCATTGAGACATCAAAGCAATGGGATGATCTACTTTTTTTTCTTCTGCTTTCTATCCATTTTCTATCTTCTGGATATTGGCTTCTCTCATATTCTTCCACATATCCCTGCTCTGTGCTACCCGATATTAATTCAGTCCCGCTGTTTTTTGATATCATCGTACCATCGTTGTTGTGGTTTGCCGGTTTTTCTCTTACTTTCCCACGGGCTCCATCTTTGTCTTTTTTGTGCTCCAGTTGTTTGTATTTCTGGCAACATGGCAAACACAGTTCCATTTTAGAGTGTATGTTTGTCTTCATATGTCCTCGACATTAGTTTTGTTTCTTATCCAGTCATTGGTTTTGTGGTTTTCAAGTTGTGACTGAATTTGATAGTACACTCTTGCAAAAGATATATTTTGGAAGTGGATGGCCGTTTCGCTCACGATTTTCTGCTGTTCTTTATTAGTTAATAATTATTCTATAAACATAAATAAAAACCAATATGCCAAAGGCCCTTGCAGTTTTAGTACTAGATGACTACAGCTTACCAATACCAACAACTTGACATCAAGACTTAGGAAAAGCTGTTGCCTAATTAGTCAGATCAAGAGGCCTGAGCTCTCACATCAGTGCGCCGGTGAAATTAATTGCGTAAAGGTTTATATTGTTCCGGACGGCCGGTCTTCAAACAAACTACACTCACTGTATTATTTTAATAACTTTTTATTGTCAACCTTACTTTTGACACTTGTCAAACTAATTCAACTTGCGTCGGCAAACTGTCAAAATATACTAACTAAGAAAGCCGATCTGGACCCTTTATATACCCTTTTGGTCGATACCGGAAGATTCCCTAATTTTCTAGAAGGATATTCATACTACATGGGGTAATCAAGATAAGAAAAAGGAATAATCCGGCGATTTCTAGATCTTCCATCATAGGCGTTCCATGTTAAAAATAAGGAAATAGAATTCTTTAAAAAGTTCCAGACCTTCTTTCATAGTCCCCTACAAACTACGAACACAAACTAATACTAAGAAATATAAAACGCTACAAAGTTCGTTACATTAGAAAATATACTTAAAAAAATACAAACTACGAACACAAACTAATACTATGAAATGTACAACGCTATAAAGTTTGTAACAATATTAATTAAACAGTTAAGTTCCTTAAAACACTTACATTTGTTAATAAAAATTAATAAGAAAACGAAAGTATTTACAGTGACAAACTGAAAATTAACAACCAGATTCACTAAGAAGTTTTAAAACTTAGATCCTATCAGGGTTTAAAACTTGCTTGATATATTGTTGCACTTGTCAATTTAAACTCTCTACTGCCAGTTTAGACCTGTTTTAAAGTTACACCATGTTAGTGAATTAGGGGTAAATCTTTAATAAAATTCCAAAGTATCTAAAATAAACATTCTTATCTGCTGTTATTTTAATCTCAATTTAGTTAAATAGTTTTCCAAATGAATAACTAAGAAAAAGAATAAAAATACACGAAAACAAGCTATTGAAATTGTTTAAACAGGACAGTTCGGAAGTCCTAAGGAAAATGAAATAAAAATTCCTCTTAACTGTACCTTTTTCTGAAGATAAATAGAAAAATCAAAAATAAAAACCTTCTTATTCAAATCGGTTAGGTGAGTAGAACGTAATTTATTTAAACGACATTCAAAATAAATTATTTTCTAAAAGCACCACCAAAACTTTCATCCCCCTAACGCCCTTCAAATTCTCGTTAGCATCTAGCAGGTATGCGTACTACCAACAGAAACATTCATTAGTTTGAGGCATAACTTTGAAAGGGTAATTCTATTCCTGAAAGTTTCAATTTGTCATTCATATAGGGCATTAGCAGCCATTCGTATGTTGGATATTGGTTTTCTGATTTGACCCGAGCGTCTTAAAATTAATAATTTTTATACTATTCTATATAATTTTATAACTAATAGTCTCTGTTTATCGTCATACAAAAAAATCCTATTCCCTCTTTTAGTCATTTTTTTATACATTTTACCCGTTCTAATTTTTTTAAATAGTTAAAAAAATATCAAATGACCAAACCTTTGTATATATAGACAAATGAATATATTGCATTGTATCTATCTATCTATCGATTCAGCCTTTTGAATCCTCTTTTTCCTCCATCCATCTTTATCTTAAGCTTTTTGTAACTATCTTGCCACCTCATTTGCGGTCTTAGCCGTTTTCTGTTGCATTCCCATGGTTGCCACTCCGTTATAATCTTATTCTATTTGTCGTCTTTTTGTCGGGTATTATGTCCTACAAATTTCTATTTCATAGATGCTATTTGTTATGTTATATTTTTCACTTTTGTTACGCTTCAGATCCTTTGATTTCGTTTTTTGTCTGAAAGTCTTATATTAAACATTTATCTCTCCATTCTTCTTTGTGCATTAGCTACTTTTTCCATATGGCTTCCAGTTACTGTCCAGGTTTAACCCTAGATAACCACTAGAACAACACACTGAATATTTTGGTTCGAAGATACAGGGGATATTTTCTGTTTTTCAAGATATAACTCAGTTTTCCGAATGCTACCCAAATAAGTCTTGTACATCTCTTAACTTTTGCTGTTTGATTTCCTTGCAATGTTTTATAATCTGTCCGAGGTATATGTGGACAAACCACTTGTTAATTTTTTTCTTGTCCCAACATCACGGTAATTCCCCTTGTAATTCTTTGGGCATTTGTTCTGTTTCGTTTTTATTGTCGGATATCAATAATATGTCATCGGCTTATCTGATATGATTCAAATGTTGGCCATTAATTCTTACGCATTTCCCACTCTAGTTCAGTCTTGTAAATACGTCCTCTGATGCATTGGTAAATAGTTCTGGTGAGGTAGTATCTCCTTGTCGGACCTCTTGAGTTATTTTAACTGCTTTAATGTTCTTACGTAACCGTATTCTTGTGGTAGCAAATAAGGAAATTTTGATATTCGTTAGCTCGTTCAATTCAAACTTTCATGGTTTCAGGTGCTTTGTCGTTCTTGCTTTCCCTTGCTGCTCTCCTTATTTCTGGTTGTATTTCGGAGTTAACGTTTTTTATTTCTGTGTTTAATTTAGTTTTTATTTCCGGGGGTATTTGTTTTGTGTAATTTAGAATAGAACAGATCAGTTATGTTCAGAATATCTACCATACTTCTTACCCATTGATGTTTTTAATACTGTTTATTTATATTTTTCCGAGATTTGGTCTCAGACATGTGATACTCTTGTTGTTTGCAATGTAGCTATTTTATTTAAATATTGTTTTGTTTCCATATGATGGGAAAATTTACTTAATTTAAAATATTCTATCGGTGGTAGCTGATACCACATGTTAAGAATATCATTGTTACTTATGCCTTACAGTTTTAATTACATAACAAAAATAGGATTTCTTCGACGTATTTTTAAATGTTTAAGTGAGCTTCCAGAAAAACAATAAACTACCCAAAAATAATAGAACTGGCTAATTTTTGTACTTGAAATGACTTGTGGCTGCTCTCTCAGTTCCCATGGTTAAAATCGATATACAAAGTGATTATTTAATTTCTATATTTAGTGGACTATACTTTACATAAATCAACATGAAATAAATATAAGTTGTAATTAATTTTTGTTTCTTTACAAAATATTATTTTTAGGATACTTTGTTCGATTGGTCTTCGCTGCGTTTTCAATTTGTTTATTATTTTTTGATCACAAATCATATTTCGCTGCCACATGTTGTTATTGGGAGAATGCATTCCGTGTATACTTTGCTGTTTATTTTTAGGAGAGGATTGAAATTGTAGACGTATTTCATTTTGTCATGCATCCCATACTATAATTAATTTCGAACTCTTGGTTATTTCCCATTGTTATTTCTTGACTTAGATAAACTTGTGTATTAACCTTTCCTATTTGATGTCCATTTATGTTTTTCTATTGATTTGCCATAAATTTTGTTTCTGTGACGTTCATTTCTAGACTGACCTTCTTTGCCTCTTATTGTATTTCTTTAAATATGTCACTTAATTTCGCACGGTTTGTGGCAAAGACTACTATATCGTCTACATATCTGAGATTGCTAAGCCTTTCTCCTGCTAAATTCATTCTTTTGTTCTCCTAGTGAAGATCTTTGAATATATCCTCCAGAACAGAGTAAAAAATTAAATGATATACCCTTGTCAAACACCTCTGGTAATTTCTATCTCTTTGATATTTTCTTACAAATCTTCATTTTGGACAGTTCATTTCATTTCTGTAAATGTCTATGTATCGCTGGTCTATCTTTGCACTTTTCATTGATCTTATAATTGCCCAAACTTCTACCGTGTCGTCGAAAGGCTTTCTGAACTCTATAAATGTGATCCACATATCGGTATTATATTTTGTCACCTTTTCAATTAGTATTTTGATAGTGTGGAGTTGTCCGATAGTACTAGAGCCTTTTCTAAAGGCTGCCTGTTTGTAGGGTTGGTATGCATTGAGTTTTGCTTCTAAGCGGTCTGTTATTACTCCCATAAAGAGTTTATAAATTGGTGATAATAAGCTTATTGGCCTATAGTTTTCGAGGTTCCTCGAGTCTCCATTTTTATATATTATTTCAGGTACGATGCCATTTTCGCGAATTCTACATTTTAAGAAAATATTAGTTTAAATCAAATAAAAAACGAGATCTCTAGACTGATATGAAAAATTTAAGTCTAAAATGCTCCACAGCTAATTTATTTTTTAATTTTTAGTGCAATTTTTGAAATCGGTTTCATTCTTTTAAAAAATAATTTATTAACTTATTAATTCAGTTTCTTCCGAAAGAGTTAGTATCAAAATTTTGGTTCATATTCTGTAGTTTGTTAAAATTCAATTCGTTTTCTACTTAAATTTAATTGCATATTACTCGTTTCATGAACTATAACCAAATTTTTTATTCATGCGAATCAAAAAGTGAAATTGCATTTTTTAATATTAGAAATATTTGTTTTATATCGTCATGTTTTAATTCTGAGAAAAAGAATCAGGATCACTTTTCGAAATTTCTTTAAACAAAATGTTTGTATGTTATATATTTATACAAAAAAGTATTCTGCTGCCTAGTCGTTAACTTAAAAATATTTTAAAAATTATTTGTTGGCATATACTGTTAGAAATTATCCGTCATTATTGCAATTTATAAGTTAGAAAAACGAATAGCTTGAACAAAATTTCTTTAAAAATGTATTTGTTAAAAAATATAGAAAATATTTTTAAAATGTTTATTATTTCGTGAGATAGATTAAGTTATCTTAATTTTACTGTAAGGATGATACGTTTCAGGGTCAGATACTAGGTAAAATGTAATAAAAAACGATAAAGTACTTGTCGAATTCGTATGATAGTATTAGGTACTAGAATTTTTTATGTATCATGCCACAGTTCAAATTTCAGTTTACCATGATTAACTCGATGTCAATTTTACCATTTTTTTTACAAATATTCACGTTATCGCTTAACACAATATATTTTCCCTTAAGTGTCTCTCAAGAATTATTTAAATAAAACATACCATCTGTTAATTGTTGTTTTTTTTTATTTTATTACAAATGTTCATTATTCTATTTTCTTGTAAATTTTTTTCCCAGCTCGGTTATTTTATTTTCCTGAATTTTGACTACACTACAAATAATGGTATTACGTTACATTTGATTGTCAGCTTGACCCCTATTTTTGTCGCTTTGCTTGGCATTTATTAGACTGTGGGTGGTTATTCCTATTGATATTGTATTTACTGCTACCTTTTTTAGGTAAATCTCGTTTTTCCCGCTTACTATTTAAGTGAATTTCTTCCTTTCATCCTTTTTTTTGGCAGTTTTCATGAAATTTCTTTGATTAATTCCGTAAATTTTGCTTTGTTTATATTGTGGTTTTTATGAGGTTATTTTCAGAAAATCTATTATTTTTAAGATGAAACTTTTATAATCATTTAAAGTTGAAAATTATGTGATTATTTAAACTCAAGATTATATTTATAGCATATTTAGCTTTAAGCCACAGCAACGTCATTAGATATTCAATTAAAGATTTTTATTATTATCAGATTTACAAGCCAAATGGCACGCATTCCTTCCAGGGATTATTGACTTATACCAGGTATACAAAGACATCAAAAGTATGAAGTTCTATGTTGACCCTTTCCATGTTATCGGGTCCTAGATAGCGTGTTCTTCTGTACTTTCTACAAACTTCGGAAGGTCCACGCGGTTGCAAGGAGAACTGCTTTCTGAATCGGTTTATACAGATGCTCACTAAGGTGCAGTCCCTTGATGTTCTGCAAGAGGTTCTTTGGTATCACTCCAGTTGTTGGCAGTATTATGGGAATTGTTTGGACGCTGTTCATTGCCCACTGTTTGCAGATTTGCCGCTCCAGATTTCGGTATTTGGCGATCTTCTCATTGTATGTTGGTCTTAGATTGTTGTTATAAGGTATTACAATGTCAATCAGTGTAGTTGGCCTAGAAATTTTATCTGTTAGAATAATGTCTGGCCTATTATGAGCAACGGTTTGATCTGTTAGAACCGTTTGGTCCCTATATAACTTGAACTCGTTGTTCTCAGGAATAGGCTACGGAGTATATTTATAGTAAGGTACTTTTCCTCCCTGCAATAGTTTTAACTTATCTGATAACTCTTGGTGGAATATCTTAGCGGCTGAGTCGTATCTTTCCTTATACTCGGTTGTGGCAAATGCTTGGCATCCTTCAGTTATGTGCTGGATTGTCTCTGATGTTAAACAGTCATATCCACATTGGTCATTTTCTATTGAGGGATCTCTGATGATGAACTTCCGATAGTTCTTCGTCGGAATAACGTGGTCTTGGATAGCTAACAAGAAACCTTTCGTAACCAGAAACATCTGTCCTGAAATCAACCAATAGTTCGACGCTGATTTGTCGACATTGTCTTGAATGACCTCATTTGAATGCCGTCCATGAAGTGGTTTCTGTTGCCAGGCTTGTAACTTCTCTTGGTCTGTCCGGTGGTGAAAAGCAATATCCCGTTCCCTCAGCTGTAGCGGCATTGAATCGTCTGCCTCGCATATTTCTCGATGTAGTGTGGAAGAGTCCGCTAATCTTTGAAAATAAGAACGTAAGTTTATTATTTGTTGATCGAGCTGCTTATCAATATCGACCAATACTCTTCCTCCTTGGTATCTTGGAAGCATTGTACGTTCAATAGCACTCCGAGGGTGGTGTTTGTGTGCTTTTATTAATAATGTTCTTATTTTTCTTTGCATATTTTCGATGTCCGTCTTGCTCCATTTTACAATTCCAAAAAAGTAGCTAAGTGCAGAGCATGCGTACGTGTTGAGCGCCTTAAACAAATTTCTACTTTTTAGACTAGTTCGTAACACCCGTCTTACCGGCCTGACAAATTCGGTTATCAATTCGGCTAGTCATAACTAGGTAGTTAATCATGAAGATTCAATCAGCGTTTGCTAATTTGGAGATGACATATCCCGGGAGAATTTATAAAAGGTCGTGAGATATCTCCCAGTCTTCATCCCAAAAAGGCCAATGATTCGATTTTTCCCGCTAGAATATTACTAGAATACATTATAAGCTATGCTCTAGGAAACCAGCGTTCATATTTGGAAATTTTAGTTTTAAGAGTACCTATTTGAGGATCATTGGATTTCGACTCTACTCGCATAATCGTTGAACTACCTGGATTGGAATGTTACAGCGATTAGCCCTAAGGCTAATTAAGAAATTAACAAATTGTACAGTCGTTTATTGACAGGATTGCACCTCTATCGTCATATATAAGTTCCCTTTAATTTAATGTGTAAACCCGAATTATTGACGTTCTAGTTTTTCCTGAACTTGCTCACACTCCTATTTTAGGCGTTGATTTTTAGAAAACCTTGCAGATTGTCTCGAACTTAAAGCAAGATGTTTGGCACTTTTTGCATTTGAGTTGAATCCCACACATTCAGGGTGAATCTACGCTTACTGATTTGAAAAAGTCGAGCAGTCGTCGAGGAAGCATCACTTGAAAATTCCAGCTGAGATGTCGCCGAAACGTCGTGAAGATTTTTCTACTGACGAAAGGATTGAAATTTAAAACCGGAAAAACCCCACTGCACATTCCACTATCCGTGAAAACCTATATATATATATATATATATATATATATATATATATATATATATATATATCGGGAAGTAATACAATTTCATTCTCTAAATTTATATAATGGTCACTAGCACTTAGGAGAGTTATATATATATATATATATATATATATATATATATATATATATATATATATATATATATATATGTTTATACGGCTTTCACGGATTCGTCCGTGTGAGATGCATTAGCAATGGTTATATCCACATGATGCTGTTGTAGTGCTGAAATCACATTCAGCAAATGTACAACTATATGCAACTCCGTATGTAAGTGAAGTAAAATGCGAAACAGTGAATGCTAACTTCGCTCCATCATATCCTTTCTCTCCTTCTATATATATATATATATATATATATATATATATATATATATATATATATATATATATATATATATATATATATATATATATATGTATATATATATATATATATATATATATATATATATATATATATATATATATATATATATATATATGTGTACAAACAGCTGATTTTTTCATAGTTGTTGCACAATAGAGTGGTTATATTTCCTGGCAAATTTTATGCGTCATTTTTAAGTCCGGAGCTGGAAAATCAACAATTTTTCAAAAACGCAGGGTATATGAGAATTTTCGCAAATAAAAGTTGTCGAACTCGTCAAAATGAAGCTACTTACAAAGTTTTAGAAGAATGATAATCATGTTGAAATGGGGGTTACATGCTGTGGACTAAAACTAGAACAGTGGCGTCATAGTTTGGAGGTGCGATGTACCAACGAGAACTTGTAGAGCGGATGAGATCTAGCTTTTAAGGGGACCATGTAACACTTCACATAGTAAATAAATAAATAAATTAAAGTTATTACATATTATATTTATGATAGCATTTGATCGTAGGTTAAATATCTGGGACTGATCCTAGATAACTCCTCTGAAATAATCATGAAAAAGAAGTAATCAACAAGGCTACAAAAGCCTTGATGGTCTGTAGAAACTTTGCGGGAAAAAGATAGGGTACAAACCCTAAAATCCTGCAGTGGGCGTATACTGCAATAGTGAGACCAATCATCACATATGGGGCAGTGATCTGGAGCAAAAGAACCAGTCGGGCTAATATGAGAGCTAACCTCTCGAAAGTTCAAAGACTGGCTTGTGCATGTATAACCGTGGCAATGAAAACTTGCCCAACGGCTGCCATGGAAGTAATCTTACACCTCACACTTCTACATGTATTTCTAGAGAACATGGCGAAGAGGATGATTAATAGGATGATGAGAGATGAGGTCATAAAGCGAAGGTCCAATCTCTCATCCATAAATCAACAAATCTAAGACATGCCCTAAGATGAAATGAAAAAGGAATTTAACTTTGTAAAAAATTTCAGCACAAAGTTGAGTCGCAAGAGCTAATGGGACACGAATACCATTGAAAAACTCAGCAAGAAATCCACTATATGGTATACAGATGGCTCCAAAACAACGAATGGAACTGGAGTAGGAGTGTATGGACCAGACACCAGACACTACGAAAGCTTGGGTAAGTCTCCAAGCATTTTTCAGGCAGAAATACGTGCCATTAAGATGTGTATTCAATTTAACAAGGAGAAAAACTATCAAGGCCAAGAGATTATCATCATGACGGATAGTCAAGCAGCCATCAGTGCTCTGAGCTCTCAAATTATCAGTTCCAAGATAGTCTGGGAATGTCTAGAGAAACTGAATGATTTGAGTAAAAATAATAAAGTCACCTTCATGTGGGTACCAAGACATACCGGAATAGAGGGGAATGAAATAGTTAACAAGCTTGCGAGGAAAGGGGCTGAGATACCTTTTCTGGGGCCAGAGCATTGTTGTGGAATTAGTAGCAGCCTAATGCTGGAAGAACTAAAGATAGAAGAAGAAAGCAGGTGATCCAATTATTGGACGGAGCTGCAAGGATTGAAACAAGCAAAGATACTTCTGGGGAATTACCACCATAAGAGATTCAAAGGATGCATAAGCTTGAGTAAAAACCAACTCAGAGTTCTGACAGGGATCCTGACGCGGCATTGCCACCTAAAGGGACATCTCAACAAACTCAGACTGGTAGCACACCAAATCGAAGAAGGGGAGCTACCCACCTTGAAGCCGTCCAATATCCTGAGATTCCTGAAGGAAATAGGACTGGAGGACCTGCTCTAACCGATAAGGTTACTCTTACGACTGGGCAGCAGTAGGGTAAAATAGATCTACCAGATCGCAGTGTACAGACCCCCAACCCTACGCACGTACATACACGTATATTTGATCGTAGACTCCAGCAAACAGTATATTTTGGTAGCATTTGGTCGTGTTGCCTACAATTTAGTGCTGTCTCATATTAGTTAATAGCTACTCTAAAAAAAAAACCTATAAATAAATATCACAATGATAAAGGCACTCTGGAAAACTTCAGGACTCAGGTAAGGGTGCTTTCTAGCGCCTCAGATTCCACATCTTGTATTGAAGCTCTACCTAAGCGCGCCCACGAGTTTGACCGCGTGAAGGTTTTTATAAACTTAAATAAACACCACAAGTTTCTCAAAACACTTAAATCTATTAACAAAAATAAATAGGAAACGAAATTATATACAATGAGAAACTTATATTTAATAAAGATTAACAATTCAAAAGTACTAAATAATTGTCCAGTTGGTCGTTCTTTTAATAAAAAAATGTAACAACCGCGTATAAATAGCTCCCTAAAATAAAAATTAAGAAAAGAATAAAACACGAGAAATAGCTATTTCAACTGTTTAAACAAAGGATACTAAGGTAGGCCTTTTACTAAGTGAAAATAAAAAAGTCCTTCCCGTTAACTCTACTAATGTTAAATTAAAAAAAATAAATAAAAAGAACTTCTTACAATATCCCAAAATCACTTGTAGTCTGCCCTTCTTTAGCCGATTTCAAAACGTACTGACTTTGACGAACTTCAGATCGTAACTAACGCTTATTATTTCTACAAAAACACCCTCAGTTTTACTCTCCGCTGCTGTTCCCGTTAATATTTATTTCAGTCGTACACCCTGTAAGGGTAAATTTCATTCCCGAAAGTCTCTATCCTGTCGTTTGTAGAGGGCGTCAGCCGTTCTATATCGGAGATTTAATTCCCGAGTTGATCTAGATTGGAGTATCTTAATCTTATTTTTTTCATACAAAAGGTTAATAAAACTCATCTAGGTCTTTCGATAACTAAAAAAAAACGATATTAATGACTGTGAAAAAAAATACTCACTTTCTTAGATATTTAATTTATTCTTTGTTATGAGTAGAAAAAACAACATTATACGAATACTTTGTACAAACTATATATTACGTTATATCGATTAATTTGATTGTTCTTTTGTGTCCTAATAATCAGAAAATCGTTCAATATTTTAATCCATTTTATTGGTATTTGCAGATACCACAATTTAAGACAAACCACCCTTGGTACTTATCCCTTCGGTTTTAATTACATAACCAGGGTAGAATTTCTTCTACAGATTTATTTATAAATAGTTAAAGAGGGTACAACCTTTTTAGTTTATGTCGTCATAAATTGTCTGGGTTTATATTTTTTTTAAGAAAACATTTAAACTACTCAAAACTAATAAAACTGAATTTAGGCTTAAGTAAGATAATTGATTTATTTTTTCTTTAGACTTTCTTGGGTGGTAATGTAAGATATATACTATATCAGTTCCATTAAAATCCATTTACAGGGTGATTATTTCATTTCTGTTTTAGTGGTATATACTTCATGTTAATCAGTATCATATAAATTAGTATTTTTCCATTACATATATATGAGTTTTTTAAATACAGTTTTTATTTATCTGATAATATAGTTAATTGTAAAAAATGCATTAGATTTTATTTACTCAGGATGCTATAAACTTGTTTTAACACTAGAATATTTTTAGGATATTATTTTCTAAAATTTGTGAAAGGTTAACATCTTTTATGTAAAAAAATATACTAGAAACCGTATGACTCATGAATATAAAATTTTAAATGCCTTTTTATAGGAAAGGATTTAAACTTTTATCGAATTAATAAATTTTTTATACGTGGTTAATGTGAAACTACGTAGTTTTTTCATAGACCGCCTTGTATGAAATTTAATTTTCTGAATATATGCTATATTTCTAATTCAAGACTATATTATATTTTTAATTGGCAAAAGATGATACCATATTTTTAACTGACAGAAGATTTACAGTAGTAATAGTTCTTTTATTAAATGCCCAGACACAAGATCCAAGAATAAGAAGGGCCTCACAAATTACCTAGACTAAAGCCCAAGGTCTAGCTGGTATTTTTGTTAAAATTAAAAGAAATAATAATAAAAATGCTCTATGGAATTTCGGTCACTTCTGCCTTTTCGAATAATATGGAGTACAAAAATAAAGATGTCATAAAAATTCAGTTAGGCTTTGTTCACTTGGTTATTTTTATTGCCGTTCTTTTCACTGTGTATACCTAGTTCAGTAATATAATCTTCTTTTTATTATTATATCAGTTAATATTTGGTACATAAACTTTTCTTACAAGTTGATGATTAATAGTAAAAACATTATTTTTATCAGTACAAACTTGAAGTACCGCAGAATTACTTGCAGTTTCTTGACCTCAAAACTTTACTTTTATAATATACACCAAACTACGGAAAATTTTTCACTTTTTAAATATTTATATAATAAATATACTAATGATTGGAATATTTTTAAAAAATTCATTCAGAGAGCTAAGCAACAATGTAAATATCCTCAAAATATTGTTGGCGTTACGCCACGAATTTCCACAGTTTTAAAATGATTATAGCCATTTCCTCTTAATTGATTCAGATGCTATTAAAACAAGTTTTTCTTTTTGACGCTGGCTCATATTTTTTATCATTGCCGCAATTTGAACATCGGGATTGAATTCTTCTATAGCAACATCTGGACCTGTACCTTTGGCACCAAAAACAATTGTCGAAAAAAATAATGCATGACTGATCTCTGATTCTGCAGCAGCTGTGCGTACTTCTTCCAAATAATCTTCATAAGTCAACTCCAAATTAACGTTAGTCTTTTGTAAAACAAACGTAAATTCGTTATAATAAAACCTACAACAAAAAATCTTTATTTTAGTTTCTATCCTACATTCATAAATTATTGATTTCTAAATAACTAAAGCCGCAGCATATTCATATTAATCAACTTGATAAGCTATTTTGAGTATAATAACTTACTTCGCTGTTTCTCACTTATGAGTGCTTACCCTGAATTTTTTACTTTGATATGAAGGATCCTGCACAAAATCAATAGAAATGGCTAATCGGTCAAATAAATCCAAATTCCAAGAGAAAGTAGTTCATTTGATACTGAACAATAACTCTTATGGACTCAACCTCGAAAAATGTACAGTTTTCGAAATAAATGGTGATGCAAAACTGAAAATCTCCCTGGAATCGAAAAGCTCCTTGGAGGCAAGTGAATGCTTTAAAAGTCTTTATAGAGGCAAGTAACTAATCCACATATCTTTAAAAAGCTAACCCAGCTTACGAAAGATGAGTGTGGTATAAGAACCGCAAACTTGATTTCATCCCCCAAAATGCCTTGAAATCAACCTCATTTTCCAAACTTAGAGGGTGGACAACACAACAAAGAACTTGTATTCTGCCTTACCCACGATTAACGAAGGTAGATGTGATGAGTATCTGATTCCTTGTGTGTACTAATCATTAAAGAACAACACAGTACGGTATACCCACAATATATATATATATATATATATATATATATATATATAAATAAATATAAATATATAAATATATAAATATATAAATATATAAATATATAAATATATAAATATATAAATATATAAATATATAAATATATAAATATATAAATATATAAATATATAAATATATAAATATATAAATATATAAATATATAAATATATAAATATATAAATATATAAATATATAAATATATAAATATATAAATATATAAATATATAAATATATAAATATATAAATATATAAATATATAAATATATAAATATATAATTCAGTATTAATCCGGAATACATCCGTTCGTTCGTTTGGTTTCCAGTAGAAGTTTGCAGACGTTTCGCCAAAATCTCATTATTTAGCAATGAAAATGTGATGCTCAAAGGTAAACACCCATAAATAAGAATTGAAGTTTAATGCTGCCATAGATAAGACACTTCAGCTTACTAGCGACTCTAAATGCAGGCCGAAAACTCGATAAACTTACAATTGAACACTTAAATATTTCCTTCACAGCTAACTAACTCAATTGACGTAATTACAAAAATATACATTGTTAAAATATGAGATAAAATTCCCACCCCTGACTACTTCAGTAAGTAGCCTGAGGTATTTGCCATCCCTAACCAGGAGACCTCAACAGTAGCTGAAGTTTTAGTCAACAATTCTGACCAAGGACGTATCTTTGAATCCAAACTTTTTCAAAAGATATGCGAACTACATAACATCCATAAAACCAGGAAAACAGGTTTACATCTTCAATCAGATGGCAAGGTTGAACGATTTAATAGAACCATTGAAAAGCACCTCTCAAAGATTGTGGACAGACATCAGAACGATTGGGACAAATGTTTGTCAATCTTCTTAATAGCCTATCGATCCACAGTTCATGAAATTACAGGAATTACACCAACCAAGATCTTAACTGAAAAGGAACTTAGATTGCCTTGCGACATGATGTTTGGTTTCTCAACTGAATTAAGTATGGACATTGAAAACTAGGTGGATGCTTTACAAGAGAAGTTGCGAGAAGTTTATGAGTTAGTTAGAGAATGCATAGATCTTACCATAGATAGAATGAAGACAAGATATGACATCGGGGCAAACTCGGCAGGGTTCCAGCAAGGTGATAAAGTTTGATTATGGAATTCACAGAAAAAGAAGGGTAATTCACCCAAGTTGATGTCATCATGAGAAGGACCATATTTTGTTCTAAAGGGAACCAATGAGTTTGTTTATAGAATTGAACGAAATTCCAAAGCCAAAACGAAAGTAGTACAACTCGACAGAATATCCGACATACCACGGAATTATTGAAGCTGATCGAGTCGATCAGAATTAGGAGGGGACAAAAGCTGCTCATTCTCCACTGTTTGCGTATTTATTCTACCAGGTCACTGTATTTGGCGATCTTCTCATTATGTTTATATTTTAAATTGTTGTTGTTCCGTAAGCATACTTCAATTCCATTTCATTTCATGTGCATCTTGGTCGTCCCGCTTGAGTGAGAGGTGGTTGAAGTTTTTGCGCAGCATGTTCGGCGGGTAGAGCTCCTGATGTTGTTTGGATCTCATGCTGATGTAGTTACTGTTGCTGTTATTATTATCCTACATACTTAGCCAAACGGCTTTGGCTCTGTGGAGGACCTTATATGATGTTATAGCCCTCTGCATTTCCCATAAACTTCCGGACAGTTCAAGGGGTCCGAAGTAGCAATGCCTTTTGCACAGCCTTATACAGGTGTTTCCTATAGCCCAATCCCTTGATATTTAGCGAACACTCTTCGGTACTATGCTGGTTGTTGATAGAGTTACGGAAGTTGTCCGGACGCTACTCATTCCCCACTGTCTGCATATTTGTACCTCCAGGTCTTTGTCGATATTATTATTACTATTATTATTAAAAATGTTTATGTATGTATTTAAAGCATTCATTTTTAAAAGTAACTTATGGGACTTTTTAAAATATTTGATGCATTTTGTACATTGAAAAAATGTTTAAGATATTTTTATATTAATTGAATTCTTAAAAACTCACTTTACAAAAGTTTTCGATCTTTGATTAGTTTTAAAATGGTATCTTTTTATTGATCGAAATAAAATATTTTTAATCAGATTTTTCGATTTAAATCTAGAATTTATGGACCAATTATGTATATAATTAGAAAAACAAGTCAATTTTTATACTAAAGATTTCGTTTAAAATATAAGTAGTAATTTTTTTTGCCTATCCAAAGTTGCAACTTCACTATTCATGAGTAATGTTGGTAACTCCCATTGTTGTTATATAATTTTAGCAAATTAATCTCATTACTCACCTTAAAAGATCATCCAGATATTCTATAGTGACATCATTCCTCACACTACTTAACAAGAAAAATACTAAATCTTTCGCAAACGGTCGATAAAGGCACATCTGAAAATCGACTATTTTTATTAAAGGTTCCTGACCCACTTTAGAATTTACCATGATATTATTCACCCAAAAATCATTGTGTGTAATTGTATTCCATGGTTCTTTTGTCACTTTATTAAATACTTCTGGTCCAAATAATGGTTTATCAAATAGTGGTTTTACTTTAGATATGTATGGAGCAAAATTTGGAATATTAAGTAGTTGTGCGAAAAAAAGATTTGTCAAATTTTCTTCTTCTTGGGGTCCCCTTTGCATATTGTTTTCATCGGAATCGGAAGGTCCTGGTGGGCCTCTATGTCCTTCTGGATTGGGAGGGTCAGATGTTTCCTTGTGCCCAGGATGACCGGGTGGTGGTTCTGGTTGGCTTTTGTCAAGAAACTCTTTAATAACCTGAAATAATTCTGGCATTTTCTTCTTAATCGCAATAGGAAGTGCATGAAATATTGCTAGACGTTTTAAAATAGCTTTAGACGTATTTAAGTCAGATCCTACATACCTATCGTCATTTTGGTATCCTAAAACAATAAAATGGGTTTTCTAAAGGTTTAACATCTATACTGATTAAACTGAACTATATTTAGTAAATCAAGAACTAATCTAAAAATTCAGTCTTTTAAACTATATATTTTTTAACGTAACGGTCGATTTAATGGTAATAGTCGGTTGTCATAGATTTTCTCAGAGTTGATCTGATGAAACTATGTTTTATATAGCTCATCTTCCACCCAAATAGTATGCATACCAAAGATGGTACTGGCATTATATGGATTAATCTAAACTGATAGTACAGTCTCAGTGAAAAGCAAACCAGTCAAATATGGTTCACTATTTTATCGTGCAATAATTTTAGCATAATTTGTAAACAATTTTTTCAAAATAATTTATAAGGTGCCTTATTTTTGGTTTTTAAATAAATATCTCAGAGCAAAAACTAACCCAGAGGAATTAAATTTTCAAGAAGCAAAACTGAATGAGCATCAGGGTCTTTTTTTAACGGATCTAGAGTAAATCTTGATCCATAATATTCTGGATAAAAATCTATTGTAATTCCGTTTTCTGTTGCAAATCCTTTCAATAACGGTATCATTTCAGAGTACCATCTAATTTCATTTCTCATAGTGGGACCATGCATATCAAAACCATCTGTCTTGGGACCCAGAGGTATACGTTTAGCTACCGAACTGATAGTTTTAGAATGACCATTTTTTTCCACTTCAAAGTCAACACGAAGAACTAAACTAAGATAATTTTCACCAGGTGCAGTGAGACGAGTTATTTCAACATTTTTTACTTTTCCATCGAATTTAACAACCTTGTCTATATCCTTTATAGAATAATCAATCGGTGTCATTTCTTCCAATGGTTTGATCCTCAATCTGTAAAAAAAATATATATCATAGAAACAAATTCTTATCTTGTTACGAATAACAATTGACACATTTTTATTAGTAAAAGTGTCACACTGAAATTACCATCTGATACAATACAATTATTCCTACCAAAAATAAAATATCGTGGAGTTTATGACGTGGCTGTCAAATGTAACATAATAATAATGGAACATTTGAAGAAATCGATACTGCCAATATTGATCGTCTTTTTCACTTGGTTTTATATAAATAAAAATTAGTATGGCTTTTACATTTTTTTAAAGAAATTAAAAATTTGTCGCTTCTGGCAAAATTTGTGTGTTAACAAACAATGTATGTTATATTTATCTAAAGAGTATAATACGTATTCTAAAAACAACTGTATCAAAAATTAAAAAAAAAATGTGTTATTTGAACGAAACTGCCTACAGCGGGTTTAAGATTATTATTCCAGTATCAACATAACTCACAAAAAAAGTTATTTCTAGGTTGTTCTGCACCAGAAAAAAATATAAGTTATAACATGTGATAGAAACATAAATTCATATCGCTCAGTTCTAAGCGAGTAACGAGACGAACCACACTTGAGATTTTGGCGAAACGTCGCGAAAACGGTTTTTTGAACGAACGGATTAAAACCCGGAATAACCAAACCATTCATTCCACCATCCACGAAAATTTAGGATATAATATATATATATACATATATATATATATATATATATATATATATATATATATATATATATATATATATATATATATATATATATATATTATCGCAACGTCGGTCGGTCGGTATCTGATTCGCGTACCTGTTCTAAGGGTATGCCGGTGCCATGATCTGATACGATCGCCGCTAAATTTGATATAACATCTGCTCTAGTTACCGTTTCTGATATTTGAGAATTATTTGTTCTGTAGCACTCGTGAGTTGTTCCACCAGGAGTTGCCTCTTTTGGTTGTGTTTGGTGAAGCCTAAATGCCGATGCTTCTGGGTTAGCTGGCATTAGGTTAAACCCTATGCTACTATCATCAATGAATCCCGGAAATTGCCTAAACTCCGCATCAAAGGATGACGTACGCACAGGGTTAGTTTAAAAATTTTGGAACATCGGACGTTGTTCCGGAAATGAAAGGTAGGGCACCGCGCAGGCGGTGCCGGAGAGGACCCACCATAACCGCCCGACCAGATGAAAAGCCAAGCCGCCTCACCTTTCTTGATGTTTGTCGAGGGCACCTAAGGAAGATGAGCCATGCTCTTAAATTTGGAAAAAGAAAAACTTTTATGCCGAAATTTAAAAAGGTGCTAAGGGGTTGTGCGTCTGGGAAGCGAGCGTAGATGCTCAAGACGACTTAAGAATAAAATGAAAATAATTTAATTTTTTTTATAGGAGTTCAGGGTTTATACTAATTATTTTGTGAATAAATAATTAGTATAGAGAGGGAAGGGTCAAGTATACTTTGTCGTGGCCAAATGTTTTTAGAGCGCAACGAACCTACTTTACCGAATAAATTTATTTATTCTTCTTGCCGATAAATTGTTTAAACTTGAGTCGAACGCTAGGTCGCACCGCAAGTCGCAAATTTATTTATTATTAAAATCCTCAATGATTGTCAACACCGAAATTTTAACGCAGAAAAAGTATAGGTAATTGCACTTTATCGTAAAATTTTAAAATCCCCAAGAAAAGTGTATGTAACTGCAATTTTATAAATTTTCAAAGTCGAAAAAAGTAAGGGTAACAGATCTGATTTTTAAGAAGAAATTAAGATAAAAATTAGATTTTCACGAAAACTAATAAAGGAGTTTCCGCAAGTAAATTTGGAAAATTTAACTAGCGTAATGTCTCTGGAGGGTAAGATTTTTTAATCTAATTTTTTACATTTTCACTGAAAACTTAGAATATCTTTAAAGTTAAATTTCCGCAAAAAATCTTCTTAGTTTTTCTTCTTAATCTTCTGACTGAAAGAGAAAATTTTTTATTTTGTTTGTTGAGTATTGGAAACTCAAGTTAGAATAGTGACGCGATCCTTATGACAGCTATCCGAGATTGCAACACCAGTTCGCGTATACAATCCCGAATATCGCCCGTCTTTCCAACTGTAGTGTACCGGGCTCTAGGAAATAAAACCTATTTTACCTAGACGCTATTTATTTTTATCTAGAGGACTCCCGATACACCGTATTTAAACCGATTTTTTTGCAATTGGTTTATGATTTTTAAAGTCTTCAGGCGCTCCAGCCTTTGGCAATTCCCTGGGTTAAAGCTACTAGTTCGTCTACGGCCTCGGAGGTACTTTATTTTAAATACGATTAAAAAACACTATCACGTTCAGCAACGCAGCCCTCTAAAAGATCGTCGATGTTGTAACCTCTTCTTGGCTGTTCAGCCGTCCTAAAAGCGATAAAAGTTAACCACTTTTTAGGGCAACTGAATTCCGCTACTCCTCTTGAATATTCTCTTTCATTCGATCTGATCTGCTACTCGCTTAATACTACTTCAGTTCTGCTACTACTGCCGATTTCTGTATAAAATCTGACGGTTACTTTACTTTCCAGGAAGTTCCGTCCCAAAATCAGGTGATGTACCGACAAAGTAACGTGATATTCAAGCGCAAATTTTAACGTTAAATTTTGTCGCCGAATATGCATAAAATCTTTTAAAAATGCTTTTATTACATTTAGGCAGATAAGAAAAACAATTTACAATTGTTTTTTCCGTTGTTCCGTTTTTAGAAAAGGTACATTTTTAACAATATATATATATATATATATATATATATATATATATATATATATATATATACATATATATATATATATATATATATATATATATACATATATATATATATATATATATATATATATATATATATATATATATATATATATATATATATATATATCAGTGGCGGCTTTTCCTTAGGTTTGCAGGTTTGCACTATCCCAAAAAAATTGTAAATTAAAATAAAACATTCTAAAAAATATAAGTACAAAAAATTTTTAATATTCGCGAACAGCAGTCAATTATTGAAATAATTTAATTTACAGGTTTACGCCTGAAAACTCCTGGAAACATTATGGTTTTGCAGGTATGCAATTTTAATGCAATCCGAGCTAATCCATTGGAGCGTACATGAAGTTGCCTATCTAAGACATGGAGGTTAATTTTGTTTCGTAAGTATCATGTAGGTTGCAAGTCAACTTGAAAACCTGTATTTAGTTTGCCCCTCAAAATATCTCTCTACTAGAAAAATTTCTCTTATGCACTAGACGAGTATTTGAACTTTTGCTTCCAGTCATGCGTGGTGCTGCCAGTATCAAGTAAAGGTTTCTTCTTCAGGCAGCAGTTAAATCATTTCTTTACTTCATGTTAGAATACAACCGTTATGTCTACGGTACCGGTATTTTAATTTTTGTGAAAGTAGCTGTGTTTTTACTTTGATCAAAATATTTTGTTACGTTTTAAAGAGGAAAAAAATGTTTGGCAAGCAAAAAAGCATCCAAAATTCAATGCTCTGTCCTAAACTGTGCAGACAAATACAGTGGCCGATTTCGATTTCCGAATGCAAAGGATTCCGAGTTACGAAGGAATTTATAAAAATCATCGTGTACGTATTAGATACTTTTAAGAATCTTATAAGAGATTCTAGAAAAGCAGTTAAATATAATGCAGTTTCTGCTCTCTATCTTCCGGTATGTGTACGTAAAATCAGCGCTTTTTTATTTTCTAGACAACATGAGCGGCTAATGGGGTGCAATCAATTATAAAAAACCATGAACATGTTGCTTACGTGCATTGTTATGAACATCAGTTAAATTTGGTACTGTTAAACCGCCAATAAAAATGTTCGCGCAATTTTTTTTCAATTTACAAGAGTTTTGTTCTTTTTTTTTTCAAATAGTCCTTAAAGAACCGCAAAACTAGACAAATTGTTAACAAATGCTTACCTCGTTCGGTCCCAACAATTGGATGCAATTTTAATGCTAAAGTTGTTTGTACCGTATTCGAATACAAAGACAGCATTCTAGAGACAATGGAAAAAATCTTAGTACCACGAACTAACGAACATCAAGGTATATTAGTAAGTTATAAGTTTTTTTATGTTTAGTTGTTTAAAATACACTGCTTTGTTTCATGCTCAATTTTTAAAGACTTTTATTTCTTCATCCACCGGTGCCTATGACGGGTTTTTATACATATCTATGTTTTTAATGTACAATTGGAGTTGTTACCCCCTACTTTTTTAATGCACCAGCCGCCACACAAACATTTTGAAATATTCAAAAATCACTTCTTAAGTATATATATATATATATATATATATATATATATATATATATATATATATATATATATATCTTCTATATATATAAAAATGAATTGCTGTTCGTTAGTCTCGCTAAAACTCGAGAACGGCTGAACGGATTTATCTTATCTTGGTCTTGAATTATTCGTGGAGGTCTAGGGAAGGTTTAAAAGGTGAGAAAAATTCGAATACTTGCCGGGAAAATCCTCAAAACAGCATTTTTCTATTTTACATACAAACGTTTTCTAAATAAAATGGAGAGTCAATTTGTAATTTATTACCGCTGCATAAAGTTCAAATTCGCGTGCGCGTTGGAGGATCTAATATCGCGTTCTGAAACTCGACAAAAGTGAAAGTGAATCGCGAACGCGACAAAATTGCATAGTCTCAAAATACATAGTACATAAATAGTGGTCGGCTTCGAGAAACTCAATTTTAGCTAACTTCAGTTGTTAATCTGTCAGATTATTTTTTAATAAGACTATATAGAAATCGAAAGATAAATCTTAAGTATTGTCACAAATTAAATTATAAATCTTAAGTTAAATTTCTGAACGCAATCATAATATTTGACATTAGATTTGACAACCAACTAATATGTCAATCCATCCTGTCGCATTTCAGAGCACGGAAAAAAGTATTACGATATTATATCTATCTTTGTGGCTACGTGCGCGAGAACTTTCTTTCTTTATTATGGTGATCTTTTGTGATAGTGACATTCCAAGTAATGTGCTCTTTTTTGTGATAGTGATACTTTACTGCTAAATGAGCGGGAAATTTTCTCACTTTGATTAATTACAATTTACGATGCCGAGGAGAAGACGACCTGACTTAGGTCGTCGTAGTCAATCAAATGTGCGAAGAGCTACCTCACGTGCTAACCGCACTGATGACCAGAGACAGACAGATCAAGAAAATAGTCGTATTGCTATGTCAGAATTGCGTTCTTTAGTGAGTGACAATGTAGGAGATAGGCTTAGAATGCAACGAGTTCGTGCACATCAAACACAACAACAGCAAGCTAGACATAATGAAATTGAGCGAATCCGTAGACGCAGTGCTCCTGTGATTCTTGAACGAGCTGCATTCCACTATGATCCGGCAATTGATTATTGTGCCGACAAATCGGTAACAATTGGGGAAATGAAAACAATTTGTAAATATTGTAAGGCGTTAAAATACACTGGTGAATCTACTGGATTATGTTGTGCTGAAGGCAAAGTAAAATTGCCACAATTGGTGCCACCACCAGATCCTTTACGCTCTTTAGTTTCTGGGATTGGAAATGATTCTAAGCACTTCTTGACCAACATTCAGAAATATAACAACTGTTTCCAGATGACATCATTTGGTGCTACACATATTATACAAGACAATTTCATGCCCACTTTCAAGGTATTATATAAGAATATTTTTTTATATTATTCAAGTTTGTACTATATCGGAAATAATTAATGGACAAATTTTAAAAAATTACAGATACAAGGACAAATTTATCACTTACTGGGAACTCTGTTACCACTACCTGATGCAGATCATCATTTTTTACAAATTTATTTTATGGGCAATTCAGATGCGGAAATTAATAATCGTTGTGCTCACAATCCAACAGTGAAGAGAACCATTGTCCAACAATTACAAATGTTTCTTCATCAGTATAACAATTTAGTAAACATGTTCAAAATAGCATTGGATCGGATGCCATCTGATAGCCATAATATTATTATTCGAGCTGACAAAACACCTGCCGGTGAACACACAAGGAGGTTCAATTCACCTACCATTGATGAAGTGGCTGTTGTCATTGTGGGAGAAAATTTACAATCTAGAGATATTGTGCTTCATCGTCGGAATAGTGATTTAAAACGTGTATCTGAAACATACAGGAGTTATGATGCACTACAATATCCTTTGATCTTCTGGCAGGGGGAAGATGGATACCATTTTAATATCAAAATGGTAAATCAAGTAACAGGTAAATAAATTGAACAAGATTAAATAATATTTTTAAATTCAATTCATCTAAGTAACAATTTAAACATTTATCATTTTTGATTGCAGGTGCTGAAACCAACAAAAAAGTTAGTGCTATGAATTTCTATTCATACAGACTCATGATCCGTCAAGGTGAAGTAAATCATATTTTGATGTGTCAACGACTTTTTCATCAGTTTGCAGTTGACATGTATGTCAAAATTGAGACTGAACGATTGACATACATCCGTTTGAACCAACGACAGCTACGGTCAGAGGAATACATCCATCTCCGCGATGCTATAAATGCTGATGGCAATGTGAATAATGTAGGAAGAATGACAATTTTGCCAGCTACTTATATAGGAAGCCCACGCCACATGCATGAATATGCTCAGGATGCTATGTCATATGTTAGGCATTATGGCGGCCCAGACTTATTTGTTACATTCACATGTAACCCAAAATGGTCCGAAATCGAGAAGGAATTACTACATAGCCAAACACCAGTTGATAGACATGACATAACTGCCAGAGTTTTTAAACAAAAATTAAAATCTCTCATGAATTTCTTAATAAAGCATTGTGTGTATGGCCGAGTCCGTTGTTGGATGTACTCTGTAGAATGGCAAAAGCGTGGATTGCCACATGCGCACATTTTAGTCTGGTTAGTGGACAAAATAAGGCCAGATGAGATTGATTCCATAATTTCAGCTGAAATTCCAGATGAAATAGTTGACCCAAACTTGCATGCAGTAGTTACCAAACACATGATACATGGACCTTGCGGACATTTCAACTACAACTCACCCTGTATGGTCGACGGTAGGTGTTCCAAGCGATACCCAAGAGACCTGCTTGCTGAAACCATAACTGGAAATGATGGATACCCATTGTATCGTCGGCGATCAGTTGCGGACAGTGGGCGATCGGTAGTTGTGAAGGTAAAAGGACAAAATGTTGATGTAGACAATCGTTGGATTGTGCCATACTCGCCAATATTGTCCAAAGCTTTTGAGACTCACATCAATGTGGAATATTGTAATTCTGTGAAGTCGATAAAGTACATATGTAAATATGTTAATAAAGGTAGTGATATGGCTGTCTTCGGTGTAACCAATGCAAATGATGAAATATCACAGTACCAGATGGGTCGCTATGTAAGTAGCAACGAAGCTATTTGGCGTATCTTTTCATTTGCGATCCATGAAAGACACCCTACAGTAGTCCATTTGGCAGTCCATTTAGAAAATGGTCAACGAGTTTATTTTAATGAATCTAACGCGGCAGACAGGGCGGCACATCCACCGTCGACAACATTAACAAGTTTCTTTACAGTCTGTCAAACTGATGATTTTGCTCGCACTTTGCTGTATGCTGACATGCCACGCTATTACACATGGAACGCATCATCGAAATCGTTTCAGCGTCGAAAACAAGGAACACCAGTTGAAGGACATCCAAATGTATTTGCTTCTGATGCTCTGGGTCGCATCTACACAGTACATCCAAATAACGATGAATGTTATTATTTGCGGTTGTTGTTGGTGAATGTTCGTGGTCCGACATCGTTTAAACAACTTAGAACAGTTAATGGACAGCTGTGTGCGACTTACCGTGAGGCATGTCAACTATTACATTTACTTGAGAACGATTCGCACTGGGATGATACGCTCAAGGATTCCGTAATATCTTCGTCGCCGCATCAAATTCGTACATTGTTTGCGATCATCATATCGACATGTTTCCCCTCGAATCCAAAAGATTTGTGGGTTAAGTATAGAGATGACATGTCTGAGGATGTTTTGCATCGTGTGCGCCGTCAAACTTTGAATCCTACACTACAAATGACTGAAGAAATTTACAATGACACATTGATCATGATAGAAGATATGTGTTTATTGATGGCAAATAAAGTATTGTCGTGTTTGGGAATGACAGCAACCAATCGTCATATGCACGATGCATTAAACCACGAGTTGCAAAGAGAACATCAGTACGACATTGAAGCATTGGCCGAAACAGTTCGTGCAAATGTTCCACAATTAAATCAACAACAAAGAATTACGTACGATACTTTGATAGAAGCTGTGAACAGTGGATCTGGTGGAATTTATTTCCTTGATGCTCCCGGAGGAACCGGAAAAACGTTTTTAATTTCATTGCTTTTGGCGAGGATCAGATCGCGAAATGATGTTGCTCTAGCGTTGGCTTCATCTGGAATAGCTGCAACTCTGCTAGAAGGCGGGCGAACTGCACATTCTGCCTTGAAATTACCACTAAACATGCAAATCACCGAAACACCAATTTCCAACATCACCAAAAATAGCGCAATGGCCAAGATCCTACAGGTATGCAAATTGATTGTTTGGGATGAATGCACAATGGCCCATAAGAGATCACTGGAGGCACTGGACAGAACGTTGAAAGATCTTCGTGACAACCAAAATATTTTCGGTGGGGCCATGATTCTGTTGTCAGGTGATTTTCGTCAGACTCTTCCAGTTATTCCCCGATCAACTGTTGCTGATGAACTAAATGCATGCCTAAAATCATCAAATTTGTGGCAGTACGTAAAGACACTCCACTTAACAACTAACATGCGAGTATTTTTGCAACAAGATGAAACTGCAAATGTGTTTGCGAAGCAGTTGTTAGACATTGGAAATAATAAAGTTGCAGTGGACACCTCGACCGGATTCATCACATTACCTACAGATTTCTGTCACATCACAGACTCAAAAGTGGAGCTTATTCAGCGAGTTTTCCCAGATATAGCGCAAAAGTTCAAGAACCATAATTGGCTGGGTGAACGAGCAATATTAGCAGCGAAAAATAAAGATGTCGAGGATCTTAATGCGAACATTCAGAATTTTCTTCCAGGACAGTTGGTTTCCTTCAAATCAGTCGACACCGTAATGAACCAGGATAACGTAGTCAACTATCCCACTGAGTTCTTAAATTCACTGGAATTGCCTGGATTACCACCTCACAATTTGCAGTTGAAAGTAGGATCAGTTGTCATCATGCTGCGTAACATTAATCAACCTCGACTATGCAATGGAACAAGACTGGCTGTGAAAAGACTGATGAATAACGTCATTGAGGCGACAATCATAAAAGGAAAATACAAAGGAGAGGATGTCTTGATCCCGCGGATACCGATGATTCCAACGGACTTACCATTCGATTTTAAACGCTTACAATTTCCAGTACGTCTGGCCTTTGCGATGACCATAAATAAATCGCAAGGACAGTCGTTAGAAGTTTGTGGAATCAACTTGGAGTATCCCTGTTTCGCGCATGGACAATTATACGTCGCGTGTTCGCGCGTCGGAAAACCGTCTTCTTTGTTTATTTACGCACCACAAAACAAAACAAAAAATATAGTTTATGAGAAAGCTTTAAATTAATTAACAGACTGTATTTTAACAGTGTGTGTCTGTGAATATCAAATTTAAACCTTATAAATAGCCAGTATTTCAGGAAAACTCTGTTTTCTAAGTAAGCAACATGATGTATCGAAAATAATAATAAAACTTCATGCTTTATTCAATAAATGCTTTTTTATTAAATACTGATTCGATTTGTTTGTTTTAAAATCATTTTATACAAAAGATTAGGTCTTTTATTTATCGATGAGGCAGTACGAAGTCTGCCGGGTCAGCTAGTATATATATATATATATTTAGTAATTTTGATTTAATCATTTTATCTCGCAATATTCGATAGGTCCATAAGAATCGTATCAAAAACATTAATTTTGAACATTGAAAGACTCACCCAAAAATCAACATCGTTAAATTCAACTGAGACGTAACATCAACGACGTTGATTTCACGTTGAAAAAACGTACATCTGTTTACTGGGTACTTTTTCTCAACCTTCAACTCTTTCAGTTACTTTCATGTAATACTTTATTGCAGTTTTATATCATGTTTATAACCGTCTATTGTGAAGTGTAATTATTGTAGAAATTAGGGTAAGAATAAGTGACGGTGAACAAAATGCAACCTTGTTGACGTTATAAAGGAGGCAATGTAGTCATTTCATTAATATAAAAGAACGTTTTAGGTTAAATTACGTTTGATAACCATACTTCAAAAATGACGATATAATAACAACAGCCTTTTATTTCGGTTTTTAATAATAAATAACTATCTCTTGCATTATCAAAACGTTGCATTGGGTGTGCTTAATAACTTTCTGATGCCAAATTCACTTGATTTCTAAAGAAAAGTTTAACAAATACAACTACATTAATCATCAATCAATTTCTACTTTACGTATATTATCGTGATAATTAAAAATATTGTATTGCCATTTTCAAACATTATCATTTGACAGAAAAATTTTTATAACTTAATATCAAAATGACGCGAAGTTTTGAAACAATCTTGTCACAAAAAAACATTTTTGTTAAAGCTTAATACTTACACTAAATAATTAAAATTGGAAGAGTTTAGTTTTTAAATGCCATTCGTTTTATACTTACATTGAAATAATGAGACTGACGGTGTTTAAGTAACCTATGGCATGAAATTAAATATACTGATTCAGTTACAGACTCTTTCAAAATAAAACTAACCGTGGCTCGTAACTTCTAAATATGAAGGCCTAAACTTCTACAAAATATAACACTCTACACAATACATAACAAATTTCGATAACAATGATTGATATATATCTAATCTTAAAATTTTAAGAAGTAGCTGTACTGATTTCTACGATATATTTTTTGTTTTTCCAAATTATTTATAATAATTTAAAATAATTTAGCGAACATTATGTCATTCTTGTAACTGTCTCATGAAATAAAAAAAATCACATTATTGTTTTAAAACACTTTTTTGTGGCGGTAAAAATCCTATGGAAACTTCAATACATTAATTCAAGAGAACTGTGATATCATTGCAATCCTTACGTAAATAATACGTCCAAATTCTTCTTAGTAATTTCGTTACCGTAATTAACTCTACGTATTTATGTTCACCTTATCAATTAAACGCAGAGAAGGGTTTTAATACCAAGCCACAGATAAGAAACATGTGTGATACATACTTTTTTTTAATTTTAAAATTCGAATCATTTGGAAAATTATTTCTTTGGCCATTATTTCATATGGTAGAAAAATTAACAAAATTTTTATTACAATATATGAAAAATTTAACAATAGATATTATGTAGTTGTTAAAACTGAATAGTCACTTGAGTGACTTATGTTGTAGGGGAATCTGACACATATATGTACATTTCGTTTAATATCTGATATTTAGGTGTTCATATGAAGTAAAATTGAACAGTAAATGCAAACTTCGCTCAAACATATTCTTTCTGTGTTAGAGATTACACAGGTTGAGTCAATTGCTACAAAACACAATTGATCCTATTCCACCACCATCGAGATGATGGTCTACCTTACCACCATACCGGGAAGAAAGTTAAAACTTACCCTTCCGCGCATAATTCCTTCAGATCTGTTCCTTGCACAAACAGGTGCATATCAGTATTCTGATGAGTCTAATAAGAGACGAAACATGTACCGCTGCTGTATTACTGTGGCGGGAAGGATAAGTTTTGACTTTCTTCCCGGTATGGTGGCCAAACGGCTTCGCACTCCCTTCAGGGATTATTGACTCATACCAGGTATGCAAAGACACCAAAAGTATGAAGCTTTGTGGGGATCTGTTCCATGTTATCCGCTCCTAGGTGGCGTGGTTTTCTGTATTTCCTACCAACTTTCGGACGGTCCGCGCGGTTGTAAGGAGAACTGTTTTCTGAATCGGTTTATACAGATGCTCACAAAGGCCCAGTCCCTTGATGTTCTGCCGGAGGTTCTTTGGTATTTCTTCAGTTGTTGATAGTATTGTGGGAATCGTATAGACGCTGTTCATTGTCCACTGTCTGCAGATTTGCACCGCCAGACCTATTTATTTGGCGATCTACTAAATGTATTTTGGTCTTAGGTTGTTGTTATTAGGTATAGCACTGTCAATCAGTGTAGTTCGCCTAGAAATTTTATCTGATAGTATAATGTCTGGCCTATTATGAGCAACTGTTGGATCTGTTAGAACCGTTCGGTCCCAATATAATTTGAACTCGTTGTTTTCAAGAATATGCTTCGGGTTGTATTTGTAGTAAGGCACTTTTTCTACCTGCAGTAGTTTTGACTTATCTGCTAACGGTGTAGTATCTTAGCGGCTTAGTCGTGTCTTTCCTTATACTCGATTGCAGCAAACGCTTGGCATCCTCCAGTTATGTGCTGGATTGTGTCTGATGTTCGACAGCCATATTTACATTTGTCATTTTGTATTGAGGGATCTCTGATGATGGACTTCCGATAGTTCTTCGTCGGAATAATCTGGTCTTGGATAGCTAACAAGAAGCCCTCCTTCTCCGGAAACACCTATCCTGAAATCAACCAGTTGTTTGACCCTGAGTTGTCGATATGGTTCTGGATGACCTCAGTTGGATGCCGTCCGAGAGGTGGTTTCTGAAGCCAGGTTTGTAACTTCTCTTGGTCTGTTTGGTGGTGAGAAGCAATAACTTGTTCCCTCAGCTGTACTGGCGTTGAATCGTCTGCCTTCCATATTGCTCGATGTAGTGTGAAGGAGTCCGCTAATCTGTGGAAAAATGAACGTAAGTTTATTATTTGTTGGTCGAGCTGCTTACCAATATTTTTGAAGGCATTGTACGTTCAATAGCGTGATGTTTTTGTGCTCTTGTTAGGAGTGTTCTTATTTTTCTTTGCAGGTTTTAGATGTCTTTTCCGCTCCATTTTATAATTCCAAAAGAGTAGCTAAGTGCAGAGCAAGCGTACGTGTTGAGCGCCTTAAACAAATTTCTACTATTTAGGTTAGTTCGTAATACCCGGTTTACCCTCCTGACAAATTCGGTTGTCAATTCAACATTCATACTGCGATGGACAATTCTTTTAGCCTGTTACATACCTAGATATTTGTACGTTGTTTCTGCTTCCATTGCAGCTATAGTTTCACCGTTCTGCATTTCAAATGTCCCTGGTTGTATCTTTCACGATGTTCAAAATACGGCACTCGTCAAGTCCAAATTTCATTCCGATATCCCCGGAGAACTCCTTTACAATTTTAAACATTTGTTCTAGCTGGTTTCTGGTAACAGTTATTATTATTAATTATTATACTTACACATAAGTTAACCCGTTATCGCCTGAATTATTTCGTGTTTTTAAAAGTATCTTTTTTTTAAGTTCCTTGCTATTTAACTATTGAAAAGAGTGAAAAAAACTTATGTATCATACTAAAAATAAATTTTATTAAACAGAAAAAACAGAAAGATGTGGTTCTACTATGGAATCACTAGGAATATAAGTACTTAAATCACTTTCTATGGAATGCGTAGAAACAATTAAATTTATCAGTAAAATAAAGTTCAGTCTGGCAGGTAACGGCAATACCATCTTGTACAATGTGGTTTGGAAGGGGTACTGCAACGAGCACATTGAATTTTCGATCCTTGAATGGGTAAATGTGCAACTTTGTCGTATTTAATTTCTGAGGGAACTGTTACTTTGAATTTATTTATGGGTAAATCAGAACTTCTTTGACCTCTTCGTGCAGTTTCTGTATCTGCTCCTATAGAGCCACAAGCCACAGATAAGCGAAATTCTTTCAATTATAATTTTGCAATGCGGTGTTAAAAATAATGTATGCGTTAACAATAGTAAGATCTAAAAATTATCAAAGGAGACTATGTCGCCACTTTCTACACCTACGGTCAATTCTGTCACCACTTTCTAGACCTACAGGCAATTACGTATGTAGCAATATGCGTATCTGATTTATCGACGTAATTCATATGTATTATAGTCTTTAAGTACTTGCAAATAGGGAAATTTCACCAAGGATCCTTCTTTCTGTTTTCTTAAAATAGCCGTCAAATCGTCGGAATTATGAAAATTAGTTATAAATCCAACTGATTTTGTGTCGACCCATTTAAAGTAAAGTATGCCTTCTACTGTAATTCTCCAATCCCCTTTTTATGACCTTGTCTTCGTTTAAATCTTTCGGGTCCAATTTTTTCCCTTTCTAGTAGTTCCACAAGTGTAAATTTTATCCTTTAGCAAATCTTTCTTAAGTTGGACATCATTAAAATAACTGCGAAAGACTCTATGATAATTCGCTACCTAAGAACAGGTTAAGTGTTTAATAACTCTTGAAACAAGATTTCGTTCAATGGATTCAATTTTATCAATGTAAACTTAAAATTTTAACACAAAACACAACTGATCGTCCCTTGTCCAAATTTTATATCCCCGTTTAGGGGACTTCACTGGTAAGTATTGGCGAAAATCAATTCGACCTTTAAATTTTACCATCGATTCATCTACAGCTTGATTTTTATGTAGCCTATAAGAATTAAATGTGTGCGACAATACTTCCAGTAAAGGCCTAATTTTATAGAATTTGTCATAACGATATTCACCTTTTTTTAGGCTGAAGGGAATTATCATTAAGGTAGGTCCAGAAGCCAACCAAGCCGATCTCATGACCGATGAGATAAAAGGGCCCCTCATTTTCATTTTTGAAGACCAATAGTCTTTGTAACTTGGTTTCATTGTTAATCCCATCATTATATTTTTTTTTCCTCAAATGTTGTGGGAATAAAACGGTTGTCATTAGTTATTTGAAATACGTCTAAATTTGTTTTAAACACCATTTTCGTTTATAAACAAACAGAAAAATATCAGTTGGCGAATCTGCATATTTAGGTATATTTGGTTTCGTTTTTTTCAAAAGCTTGCAGGGTGTTAGCGTGTGTCGAATTTTACATCAAAAACTACAAATAGAAAGCGACAGAAAGGAGACCCTCTATTCCCTTAAAGCCAATTCTGGTGGATTCATCATTGGTGAAAAAGTGTAGTTGTACAATCTGAAAAGAACTAAAGCGCGTTCATCAAAGCTTCAGAAGTCATGGGAAGGTCCGTATAATGTAGCGACGCGACTAAACGGACTGGTGTACCAAATACAGAAAAGCCCTCATGCGAAGATTAAAGTTGTGCATCTTAACAGATTCGCCAATTTTCAAGATCAAGAAGGTTGATCGGGACGATTAAGACTTGGAAGGGGGAATGTAACGAACTTTATAGCAGTATGGTATTAGTTTGTGTTTGTAGTTTGTACAGTTTTACGTTTATTTTCTATGAGTTTATAATTTATTTAATTAATTTTACCTTTGTTAATTTCCTCATGAGACGTATATAAAAGAAGGTCTGAAACTTTCTAGAAAATTCTATTTCCTTATTTTTGACATGGGACGACTATGACAAAAGATCTATAAATCCTAAATTATTTCTCTTTCTTATTTTTATTACTCCAGTATGAAAATCCTTCTAGAAAGATTCGGAATCTTCTGGTATCTGGAAAGAGGGTATATAAAGGGTCCAGATCCGCTTTCGTGGATAGTTTAGTTTGAGAAGTAGTTGAAGTAAATTGAATTGTTTGACATGTTGTCAGATTTGTGAAAATAAAAGGTTATAAAAGAATACGGTGTGTGTATAAAGACCGGCAGTCCGGAACAGTAATATACGACGCTGAAAACTGCGGCATACCAATTTTAGATGAAACTGGAAAATATTATTTTCTTCTGCAATATTATAAGCGCCATTTTGGATTTGCAAAACAGATATCGGCTAGAATGATATGGTACAGCTGCAGCAACTTCCTTAACCTAACGCAAAAATATTTTATATTTCTAATCCAAAAGTATACCATATTTTCAATTGGCCTCTAATTTATATTAGGTGTAGTAGTAGTTCTTATATTAAATACCCAGACGCAAAATCCAGGATTAGGAAGGACTTGTAAAATACCAAGACTAAAGCTGGAATTTTTGTTAAAGTTAAAAGAAATTGTGGTAAAAATATTCCATTGAATTTACTCGCTTCTGCCTTTTGCAATGACTAGAAGCTAAAAAATGCCATGTAAATTTAGTTATTTAGTTAGGCTCTGTTGACGTAGTTACGAGTATTTTTATAGCACTTCAATTTACTGTAAATATCTAGCTCAAAAATAAAATTTTCTTTATATTACTATCTCAGTTAATATATGCTTCATATCTGCCTCTTTCAATTTGATGAGTGTTAGTAAAAATATTACTTATATCAGTTGAGTCTTGTTCATATATTTTACCTTAGAATTATCCTCAACTTCTTTGCATCAAACCTTGCGTCTGTAATAAACACTAAGCTACGGAAAATATTTCAGTTTTTTAATTATTAAATATTGTTCCGGGCGGCTGGTCTTTAAATACTCTCTATTATTTAATAATCTTTTATTATCACAATTTTGACAACTTGTTAAATAATTCAAGTTACTTCAACGGCTTCTCAAAACTGACTGTCCATGAAAGCCGATCTGGACCCTACATTTACCTTTTATCCGGATACTAAAAGATTATAGATCTTTCTAAATGGATTTTCATACTACATGGTGTAATGAAAATAATCTGACGATTTCTAGCATTTCATGTCGAAAATAAGGAAATATAATTTTCTAAAAAGTTCTAGACCTTCTTTCTTAGACGTTTCATGAGGAAATTAACAAAAGATTAAACTAATTAAATAAATTACGGACTCGTAGAAAGTAAACCTAAAACTCTACAAACTAGAAACACAAAATAATACTATGAAGTGTCTATTGCTATAAAGTCCGTTACAATATTAAATATGCAAATGACGGGAACACTTTAAAGAAAATCATGGGGAGAGCTAAGTAAGAATGTAAAAATCCTCAAAATAATGTTTTGAGTTGCAGTGTTGTCTTAAATTCGGGAGGAAGTACACCCCGAATTTTCATATTTACCTCTGTTCCTACAAGAACACGATATTGCTTGGAGGCATTTTCTCTCAGAAAAATTATAATACCGAATGGTGATATTGGTTTATTAAATTAAGCTCACATAATATTAACATGAAATGATTTATTGTTTAAAACAGTATTCAAATGATTATATCCAGTTCCTCTTAATTGATTCAGATGCTATTAAAACAAGTTTTTCTTTTTGGTTCTGACTCATATTTTTTATCATAGCCGTAATTTGAACACCGGGGTCAAATTCTTCGACAGCAACATCTGGACCTGTACCTTTGGCACCGAAAACAATTGTCGAGAAAAATAATGCATGGGAGACCTCTGATTGTGAAGCAGCTATGCATACTTCTTCCAAATATTCTTCATAAGTCAACTCCAAGTTAACGTTAGTCCTTTGTAAAACAGACGTAAATTCGTAGTAATAAAACCTACAATAAAAAGTGTTTGTTTCAGTTTTTACTATACTTTCAAAAATTATTGATTTTAAAATAATTAAAGCGGCAGCATATTTATGTTAATCAACTTGACAAGCTATGCGCAATAGCTCACTTCACAAATATGTCCAATTTTTATGAGCGTGTGACTTTTAAGGCTGATTCTTACTTATAACTGCTCACCCTGAGCGTTTCAACCCGGGATAGATTCATATTTATGGGTCGGGATTGCGGATGAGAAACTGCCAATTTTTGATTACTTTTCAAGAAAAATTGTTGTAAAAAATCACCCAGTTCTACTTTTTTAATATTGTTAGGTGTATTCTACAAGTGAAGCAAGTTCTTCTATGTTTACTTTTTAACAAATAATGTTAGTCTATACAATGTCTAAAACACCATACCAGGACCAGAAAGTTAATAATTAATCATGCTAAAATGCATACATATGTATAGTCCCGCATCTTTCATCCTTGAAAAATTGATGCCTCAAGATAAATACCCACAAGTGAGAACCGGCGTTTAATGCTGCTATAGATACCAATGCCATCTTACCACCTTGTTTACCGAACCTGCTTTTTACTACAAACATGGATTTTTGTCGGCAAAAAATAATATCCTTTAAAAATTCCACAAACTTTCAACCGAACACTTAGATATTTTCTTCATAGCCAGCAAAAGTTAACATAATTACATAAATAAATATTGTTGAAAAATGAAATAAAATTAAAAAATGGGAATTCCGTCCCTGACTCCCTCAATTATAATGTAATTATGATTTTGGAATTTTGGTAGTAACTTATATTATAAATTTTTGTTGCTTAATAATACATAATTTGGTGCTTAAATATGGAAAATATATCATAGTTATTAAAAACTACTATACGAAAAAAATTTCCCTCTCTGTAAATAACTTCTTCTCTTTCTTCTACGTTGACTAGGGATATCCCTGTTTGTCATTCTATGTACACCCGCCTTATTCTGCTGATGAAGAGAACCAGCTCTGGGCCCATCTCTTTGGTGGTCGTCCTGGTAATCTTCTTCCTCTTGGTCGTCCATACATACAAACTTTGTCTAGTCTCTCTTCACTCATTCTCTCAACGTGTTCTTTCCAATCTCTTTTTCTTTCTTTTGTCCAGTTGACCACGTCCTGCACATTACATTTTTCTCTGATTAAGGTATTTGTCAGCCTATCTCTGATTGACACGTTCAGCATTGATCTCAGTACTTTCATTTCGGTGGTTTTCATTTTGTGCTTTGTCTTCTTAGTGTCTGCTCTTGTTTCCGTGGCATAAGTTAGAATTGGTAGTATCATGGTCTTATATATTTTTGTTTTTCTCTCTATTCTCATGTATCTATTTCGAAATATAACATCTCTTAAGCATTCTGCCACTTGTAGGGCTCTTGTATTTTGTGACAGTACTTCTCCAATAAGGTTACGACAGCTTGTTGTGTCAATGCCTAGGTATTTAAAGTTCATGACTTGTTCAATTATGGCATTTTCTATCTGTAGCTTACATCTTCTTAGTTCCTTGGAAATTACCATACACTTTGTTTTATTCGTTGATATCTGCATATTGTACTTCTTAGTTGATACGTTAAATAGGTGTGTCAATCTCTGGAGGTCGTCTTCGTTATCTGCGAGTAGGACAACATCATCCGCGTAGCATATTATATTGATATTGTGTCCGCCCTTCTGGTATCCGCGTTTCGGTCTGATGTCCACTATTATGTGGTCCATTATCAAATTGAATAAGAAGGGGCTTAGCGAGTCTCCCTGCCTTATCCCTTCGTTTATCTTGATGTCTTCGGTTAGACCTTCGGATGTTATTATTTTTGTGCTGGAATTTGTGTTCAAGTCATCAATTATGTTTATGATCTCCGCTGAAACATTTTTCTGTTTTAGGATGTCCGTTATGGGCTGCTTCTTGATGCGGTCAAATGCTTTTGTTAGGTCAACAAAGCATAAGTATGCAGGGTGGTTAAATTCTACTGATTTTTCGATTATTTGTCTCACTATAAATAAGGCATCTGTGGTTACCCTGTTTTTTTCGAAAACCCTGTTGTTCCTCCGAGATCTCTATTTTCTCTTCAAGTTTGTTACGAATAATTGCTGTAAATAATATGGATGAAAAATTGTTGTTTTCCATCAAACAGATATTTTCTTTAGCAAAACCGTTTGCTAAATATGAATCTTCAGAGATTTTTAAAATATCTCCCTTTGGTAAATTCAAAAAAATTGACATAATACTTACTAAATAAATAAAAATAAATTATATTAATTAATCTATGATATGTAAAAAATGTTTAAAACTTAGAGGTGTATCTATTTGGAAAGGCGCTGGGCATATATATGTTAATGTATAATTCTTGTTTTATTAAAATATCTTTTTTTTTAATAACTTAAGTTTTAAGTTTATATTATGTGTACATTTTTAATTATTATTAAGGAAGTTTACAGATTAATAATTCGGATAATCGATAATGTACAGTAGGAATGGTGATTCAGATTCAAATGCTGTATTAAAATTGAAAGATTACATAAATTGATAATTGTAACGGAAGAAGTACGCACACAAGCCAACAAAGCGGCCATGATATCAGGCCAACTAAGAGACATAATCTGAAACAATAAACATATGACGGTTGAGAGCAAAGCAAGAATTTACAAGGTCTGTGTAAGACCGATACTGACCTACGGCGCAGAAACAAGAAATGAAACAACAAAGACAAAACAAATTATGAGATCCACAAAAATGAAAACGCTGAGATTGATCACGGGGACAAGTTTAAGAGATAGAATAGGAAACGCAAAAATACGCGAGGACAGCGGAATGGGGGATGTTGTGAAGTGGGTTCGAAACCGTCGTAGGCAGTGGAGAGATCACGTGGAACGAATGGATGATGACAGACTAGCAAAAATCGTGATGAGAGAGAAACCAAACATCAAACGGCGCCCTGGACGGCCCCCCAAAAGATAAAGAGACGGCTGAATTTCGACCTCAAACGATAATCTATGAGGCATTGTGTAGATAACAGAACTTGGTTCTACTTAGAAGAAGAAGAAAAAGAAGAAGATAATTGTATGCATTGCTTGTTAATTGTAATATATTCAAAAAATTTATTAAATTTGGAATGGCTAAAGGATGTCATAATATGTCATAGAAATTTTCAGTTTTTGAAAAATTTTAAATTATAGTAATTATGTAGGTATTTATTTTGAAGCGGCTACAGAACTCTATCATGTGCGTGCTCAATAACACTTAGCCAATAATTTATAATTTGATCGCAATAGAACTGAATTCACTAGCAGACTAACTTGGGTTTACTCCAGACGAAACCTCTAAAAGGTTTAACCACAATTCTAACCACAAAATATTTCAGTGTTTTAGCGAAATTCTCGGAGACATGTCTGAGTATTGTATAATGATAATATTGTATGCGTTTGATTACTTTCCATTTCAAATTGAGAAGAACGATATTTGTATATTCCTTAAAAAACGACTGTAAAATTAACTTATTCCGTGTACCTCATATTGGAAGCAAAATGGGTGTTAATGAAAATTTATGATAAGATAATGCTCTAAGAAAAGTTTCAAGATGAGCCTCTGATTCAATTTTGAGAAATTAATTATCATAGTTGAGGAAATTGAGTTGCCTCGTGTGTTTCAGTTGAATATAAGTTTTGACATTAAAAATCTAATATCTTGACAATGAAAGAAGATAAATAAGTTTATCTTATCTCATTTTAAAGCTTATGTCACGTAGAATACCAAAACAATATTGGTGGCATAAAAAATTGTTAAATTCACCTCTTGGGGTAAAACTATCTCCATGCAAGAAAAATGGAAATAAATATAAAATATCTGAAAAAAATTGTATTCATGAGTCATAATTTAAGTTGATCATAGAACAGCAATGCCCATATATGTGTATTTATGGTTCGTTTTTATTGACATCCAATCTCTCATGGGGCTGAAAACAATCCCTTGCAGTCAAAAAAGTCAAAATGAATTTATAAAAATTAAAAAAAATATTTCTGCATCATATAAATTACGAGAAGTATGAAAAAGATACATGCATTAGATCAAATACAAATACATCTTACAAATTAGGCTTTTACGGGTGGGTTGCTGTTAGTAAATCAAGGTTAAACTTTTTTTGTGGTTAAGTAGCGGCCAAACCTTATTCACAATCAAGTGTCATTGAAATAAATAATTTAATAAAAAGAAATTCTCAGTCAAATTCACAGGGTTGGCTATAAAAATAAAATTCTAATCTCACCCCTACTTTTTGCGTTAAGAGTGAGTTTATGTTAGTAAATTGCAATCAAATGTTATCGAAATAAATAACTGGAGAAAAAAAAAACGTTCAATCTAAACTACAGGTTTAGAAATAAAATTCTAATCCCAAGTAATAAAAATAAATTACCCCATATCGTCTTCACTCTTTCAATCCGCTTTAAGAGGTAGGCCACGTTAGGTCACCTGAAGTGCCCTAAATGCTCAAAAAATATTTTTGGAATCATTTTTTACCAACTTCGCAAACAAAATTGACCTCTGGCCATTTTTCTTGCATGGGGGTTTTACCTTGTCTAATCGGTGAATTTAACAATTTTTTTGTGTCACAATTTTTTGGTATTCTACGGCACCTAGGCTTGAAAAAGAGATAAAATGAACGTGTTTATCTTTTTTTATTCTCGAGATTTTAGACTTTTAATGTCAAAACTTTTATTCAACTGAAACACATTAGGCAACTAAATTTCCTCAACTTTGATAATTAATTTCTCAAAATTGAAATAGATGTTTATTTTGAAACCTTTTTTAGAGCATTATCATATCATAAACTTTTAATTAGCCCACATTGTGGTTTCAAATACGAGGTCCACGAAATAGGCTTATCTTCAACTTTTTTTGCGGTCACTCCTTGTTATATGCATTATTTTATATGAAACTATGAATGAATGAAAAAGGGGTAGATCATCGATGCCTAGACTTCTATTGGGCCCTTTACATCCCATCATAGCTGCAGATCATTCAAGGCCGATCGTTTTTGCGCATCCAAGCAACCTCGTTAGTTGAATTTGCCTAACTTCTTCCGGTAACAAAATTGTATCTCCGAAATATATCTGTCTTAATCCGTTGAGTGCTGGGCACTCTCTGAGAACAGGATCAACAGTTTCATCCTTCTCCAAACACCATTCGCACGTCGGGTCGTCTTCGACATCGATTCTATGTAGATGGTCCCTGAGGTGACAATGTCTTGTCAACCATCCCACCATAATTCACAGCTCTTTCTTTACCAAGAAAAGAAGCTCCTTAGTACGTCGTGCAGTAGGTCCAGTTATATGTTCCTTATCACACATCATTCCAGGTGCTCCCCTCCGCGATTCAATAAATTTGCTTTCCAGCAACGATTTTAATTCCCTTTTGCAAATTGCAATTGGGACAGGTAGTATTGGTTGGGGTCCATACGGTCTAGTTACCGAACCCAACTTTGCAAGACGGTCTGCTTCCACATTCCCGTGTATACCGGAGTGACCCATTTAGTACGTCTTTGCACTCAGACACCAGTCGCGAAGTTACGACACTGGACTTCAGTGCCATTATCTCAGCCTTACTGTCTGCATATATTTATTACCCTATACCTATCTATATTCCTCTTACAGAGATAGACATACTGCAGAATAGCATAAATTTCCGCCGTGAAGATTATCCGAGAGGGTAGTACTCTCTGACTTCTGTGCTCCTGTCAAATACTCCGGCTCCAGCTCTTTCATCTTGTCGAGATCTATCAGTATACCACCAGAATCCATTTTTCGGAAGATTTTGCTCTCCCTTCCAATCCCCTCTACTTGACAGAAATATCTCAAGGGAGAGGTAAGGTTTTAAAAGCGACATCATGTAATCTGTCCGCATGGGGAGTGATGGACACGTCTTCACCGCAATTTCCCAGACACCTGGGTAGCCGCCCGTTCCAATTCCAAGATGTCCTAGGCAACTGAGACGATAAACAGTCTTCAGGGCCTCGTTCTCTATGTATAAGTGAAGAGGAAGCAGGCTGGCCAGGACTTCAAGAGCCCTGATGAGAGCAGTCCTCATAGCACTCAATATTCCCACACAAATCATTCTTTGAACTTTATCAAGTTGAAAAATGCGCTTGCGCTTTGTTGTACTACTCCACCATTCAATAGCGGCGTATGTTATCATGGGGCGGATTACCATAGTGTATATTCAAAATAGCACTTTAGGTGTCAATCTCCATGTGCATCCAAAGGCTCGTTTACAAGCCCAAAAAACACATATGACTTTCTTGTTTCGAGCCCCAATATGATCATTCCAGCTCAGTCGTGAGACCAGAATTACTCCCAGATATTTGACTTAACTCTACCCTTAAATTGAAGAATTCTTCCCACCAATGTAATTGTGGGAAGTCTCTCCATTTTCCTCTTTTTTGTATAGAGTACCACCTCGGCCTTGTCCGGGTTTATTCCGAGCCCTTCCCTGTAGCACCATCATTCCGCGATTTGGAGGGCTTGCATCATTGGCCCCTCCAGGTCCCCGACCAGGGCACAACATGAGCAGGTCATCAGCGTCGCCCTGTATATACAAAACGGCATCATTCAGTTCACTCAACAGGTTGTCCATCACAAGGCTCCACAGCAAAGACGATAGCACTCATCCCTGTAGACAGCCCCTACTTGACAGTGCTTTAACAGTTACATTGTTTAGCTCAGCATATATTCTCTGAATTAACATTGCTCTGATTGATCTGATTGCATATCGAATCGTGAGACGAGTTGTCGAACGCCCCCTCAACATCGATAAAGGTACCTAAGGCAAATCGTCCACCCAACAGCGCGTTTTTGGATTTTGTGACGAGTCGGTGTAGCGCCGCATCTGTGGATTTTCCTGTCTGATAGGCAAATTGTAAGGGATGTAAGGGATATTGCACCATCATTCCTTCCGTATTGTGCCGATCCACCAACCTTTCCAGTGTCTTTAATAAGAAACTGGTCAGGCTGATAGGGAGGAAAGACTTAGGTTTTGTGTAGTCTGTTCTTCCTACCTTGGGAATAAAGACTAATTTTGTTTCCCTCCACGCCGGTATATATCCCAAACTCAAACATGAGCGGAATAGTTTCACCAGGTGGCTTATTATAATATCGGAGGCATTTGTAGTAAAGTTGGAAATATACCATCCTAACCAGGTGGCTTGAAAGGGGCAAAAGTCTCCATTGATCATTTCACCTTTTCATATGACACTATTGTTTTAACTAACTTGGGATAAGGGGAGTCTCCGTTCTTTAGATTCGCCCTCATATCGATTTTAGCCTGGAAAGTGCACTCTTAGTGGCTTCCCTAGGGTTCCCTCTCCTGTCGTGGTCTCCTTCAGGAAGAGCCAGTGCTCCAATCCGGGCACCAGGATTTCTAGATAGTATATGGCAGAGGAGGGATGCTGAGAGCATGCTTTCTATGCTCTCGCAATGTTTCATTCACGCGTTCCTCGGTGAGTCCCTTATTTGCTTCTTGCATTCTCTCTGGGCAGTTTTATATTCTTCCCAGCATATTTCTGTTCGATGTTTTAGCGCTTTTTTAAAAAGCTTTCGAATATTTTTCCGGTAGTTCTCAATTTGAAAGTTCCACCAGGATATTTTGGAGTTTATGGGCCTTCGACTTATTTAACAGCTAGCCTCAAATGCGATTTCCAAATCAGCTTCATCACGGTATCTCGATAAGAACCTTATGACTCTGTTCCTGAAAGTATAGTAATTGTTAATTTGTACTACACCACGCTAAAATGAACCAATTTGTACTTTCTTTGGCGATTAGTCCGTTATGTGATGGATTGTTTGTGATTATGTAGTTCAGATATTTTTACACAGGGGTGACCTGGTTTAAAATAAGTAATAAAAAACATGACAACCAGTAGTTCGACGCTAATATGAGCGAATATTTGTCAATTTTTGATGCATTTGCCTACCAATATTCACGAATCGTATTACTTCATGATATCTTGATGGCATTGTCCGTTAAGTAGGATGATGTTTCCGTGCCTTTTTCAGAAGTGTTCTGATTCCTCTGCATATTTTCCATATCTGTCTTACTCCATTTCACATTTTAAAAAGGGTAACTGAGGGCGGAGCACTCATAGGTGTTGAGTGTCTTAAATATTTTTACTGTTTAGGTTAGTTCGCAGTACCTGCCTTACCCGTATTTTGAATTCATTAATTTAGTCTATATAGTTTTTTGATTTGGCCTGTTTCATGCTTAAGTAATTTTATATTTGTTCTGCCTTCATTGCCATAATGATCGATCTGTTCTGCATCTCAAGTGCTCCCGGTGACATCTAGTACCTAATCGTATTCAAACTGCGGCATTTATTAAGTCAGAACAGAATTCCTATATCCCAATGAACTACTCCAAAATTTTGAGCAGTTATTCAGGCTGATTTCTGGTGACAGCCATCACCTAGGATCATCCATAAACAGAAGATGATTTAATCTTATCATCTCTTCATGATAATTCCTATTTTCTGAAGCCAAATCCGGTGGAATTTAAACGCCGTTATAATGTGTTTATTGCAAGACAATGGGTTTAATGACTCGCCTTGAAATATTCCCTTTCTTATTAGGATTGAGGAGAGTTTAACTTCCGATAATTTAGTAGGGTTATTATATTCTTTAAAGCAAATATATTTTAATATATTATTTTTAGAAATAAAATGTAGTTCTCTGCATTGATGAGACATATTAAAATTTCTGATGCATTTTATACACTGAAAAAGATTTTTGGATATGTAATTACATTAACTTAATTCTTAAAAACTCACTTTGCAAAAGTTTTCGATCTTTGTTTAGTTTTAAAATGGTATATTTTTATTTATTGTAATAAAATATTTTTAATACAATTTTTCGATTTAAATTTTAAAATTCATTGAAATTTATAAATGTTATTAAAAAGCAAGTTAGTTTTTATATTGAAAATGCTGTTTAAAATATATTTATTAATTATTCTTTGCCTATCCAGAGTTGCCGCTTCATCATGCCATTAATAGGCAATGTTGATAGCTTACATTGTCGTTAAACCATTTAAACAAATTATTCTCATTACTCACCTTAAAAGATCATCCAGATGTTCTGTAGTGACATCATTTCTCACACTAGTTAACAAGAAAAATACTAAATCTTTAGCAAATGATCCATAAAGGCACATCTGAAAATCGACTATTCTTACTAAGGGTTCCTTTCCCACTTTAGAATTTACCATGACGTTATTCACCCAAAAATCATTGTGTGTAATTGTATTCCATGGTTCTTTTGTCATTTTATTAAATGCGTCTGGTCCAAATAATGGTTTATCAAATAGTGGTTTTATTTTAGATATGTATGGAGCAAAATTTGGAATATTAAGTAGTTGTGCAAACAAATTTTTTCCCAAATCCGCCATTCCTTCGGGTCCCTTTTGTTTATTATTTTCATCAATACCTGAAAGGCCTGGTGGGCCTCTATGCCCTTCAGGGCCAGGAGGCCCAGGTGGTCCTCTGTGTCCATCTGGACCAGGAGGCCCAGGTGGTCCTCTGTGTCCATCTGGACCAGGAGGGCCAGGTGGTCCCTTGTGCCCAGGATGACCGGGTGGTGGTTCCGGTTGGCTTTGGTCAAGATACTCTTTAATAACTTGAAATAATTCGGGCTTTTTCTTCTTTATTGCAATAGGAAGTGCATGAAATATTGCAAGACGCTTTAAAATAGCTTTAGATGTATTCAGGTCAGATCCCACGTACCTATCGTCATTTTGGTATCCTAAAACAATAAAATTATGAACATGTTAAAACTGATAACTAACTAAACTATATTTAGTAAACAAAGAACTAATGCGACCAGTCACAACTCAATTATATCATATTAAAAAACTATGTTGGTGCCGACTGCATCGTAGTTGTAGTTTTTATTTATGTTCATTTTTTTCTATCTTAGTTAAGAGAATCTTTGAGTAGTTCGCATGTATTTTCTATAAATTTTAAATTTGTCTTAGACTTCAAGAAAGATACTGGACCTAAGTCATCCAGCATTCTAAATTTAGGCCAAAATTCTCCGAAAACTCTTTTTTATCTCCTCTCTCCGCAAAATTGGAAAACTACAGATCTATTAATCTGAAATTTAAGTATTTTCATTTTTCTACTTATAAACCTTAAAAGACGTACTTTATTAATAACTTAAGATCAATTTAATGTAAAAATCAGTTCTCGGAACTTCTCCGAGCTGATCTGATATGAAACTATATTTCATATAGCTGACATTTAACCTAAATAGTATACATACCAAAGATGGGTGGCACAGAATTTTACCCTGAGTATTTAGATCTATTAGCCTGATGACTTTTATGATAAAAAAACTTGAGAAGATAATGAACTGGTAATATATAATAGGCGCAGTTATATATTTCACCAGCGTCATGATACAGTTTGATTCGTCTGTCATCGAGTATATACAGTTTATGAAATATGAATCAATAAAGACAGAATCGGCACATATTTTTTAGTCAAATTTTATCAACCTGTTTAAGGGTACAATTGCTTTTTTGGAAAAGTTGGACGGAGATTTAATTTACCTCAGTAGAACTATTCCTGGGTATTTCCTACAAAAACATTCATTGTGTTAGCCTGACCAGGTAGCGCATGAGTAATGAAGAGGACTATTAGGCCAGATTCTCACTATAGGGCCGCTTTCGATACGATCTCGATACGCTCTCGATCCGATAAAATATTCTTACAGGAGAAACAATGAACGCATTCATACTATCGGTTTTACGGAGATTTCGATATCGCAAACTCTTTGTCATTTAAAAGAAATGTATCGAACCGAGAGCGAACCGGGATCGTATCGAGAGCGACACTATAGTGAGAATCAAGCCTTAAGCTGAATATATTCTAAAACCAGGGCTTATCTGTAAAATATTGGGGTTTCGTGGATGTGAAATGAAACACGGAGATTTTTACATGAGAGCCTTCAGAATAACCTGAATAACGATAAATTTGATATGCGTACTTTCAAAAGGTCGGGTAATATTGTTTTTATTAATAAAAATATAAAATTAACGAAAAAAAAAACGTTTTTTTTTCTACTTTTCTCTCGTGTAATTTTGAAGGTATTCATTTTACAAGAAAGTTGAAGAGGAAAAAGAGTTTTGCAATTAAATTTGCCATAAGATAGAGTTAGTCGGAAATCTCAAAATGTATTTTCCTTATTGCAAAATAGCAATAATTAAAAAAAAAGGTATAAAAGCAGGTTTTTAATTAATTTTTTTCGACCATTTAAAATTCTTTGAGAACCTTCATATTAGAGCAAAGAAAACTTTATGCTGTGATAAAATAACATGCTAAAATTCATTAGGATCGAATCGATAGTTTTTGCACAATAATTTTGCAATCCGATTTCGCTTACAAAAACTGACCATTTTTCAAGTTTGTCTGAGTCCAAAATATCACGTTAACGTATTTAAATTTATTTTCGACATATAGCAGGGAACTCAAGTTTTCCAACGCTTTTTTCAGAATCAAAATCGGATGATTTGGACGCCCTCAGTAATTGTTTAAAAACATTGTTGATATTTTTGCTTATAAACAAACAGATTACCTCGGCGGATTTTCATTGGAGTACTTGGAAAGACACTTTTTTTCGTGAAAAAAAATGTCAAATCCGCCAATTGATTTCCGAGATACAAACTGTCAAAGTTGACAGCCTGTTACGGTGAATCTATAAACAATACCGACCTGATTCTTGAACCAAAAACTTTGTTTTGCCGAGCTCTTTTTTGATACAAATATTTAAATGTTTATGTTATCGGAAACTTTAATAAAAAATGAAAAGAATATCGCCCACGCGCGTGAAAAATGAAAAAAAGAGGGATGGAGAGCTCTCATTTTAAAATTGAATTCGAAGATTCAAAATACATATCTGAAAAAAATTTTCATTTTCTCGGCTTCTAATGGAGCGATTTTGATCATTTTTTTGATCTTAAATATCATAATGCCCTGTGCCTCTCATGCATTCATTTTGTTATAAACAGATGATGTTATTTATGCATCATACCTACAACATACTGCACCCTACAGTATTGGACTTTCCAAGCGAATCTTTGTTTATTAATATAATTAAGCATACTATAACGATATATATTTACTTTAATTATCAAAATTTTTTAAATAATCATTGTTTAAACAAATTGAAAAAAATTGGTTTTAAATTATTTTATTAGTAAATACAGATAAAAATAAAATAGTTATTCTTTATAAATTATGTTCAAAAAGTTCAATAAAGGACTCTTAACACTAAATATTATATCTCAAACTGTTCTATAGACATGTCTGCCCAAACGCCACACCAGAATTTTTCAGATCTTCTAACAGTAAAATAATCTGGTTGACGAATTTGTCATATTCAGTGCATATATATTTCCAAAGATTTGGGATAAAGAAAATGACCACTGATATTTAAATATGGCAACATTCTACGCGAACTTCTTATATGCAATTCCTAGTTACCATTCCTTTCGGCAAAAATGAATTGTTTCACAATATTCATCTATACGAAAAAATTAAGAAAAATATTTGATTAATAAGTAAATATAATGGTGAAAACGACATTAATTCAAATTGAAAAACTTGTTTCCAAATTGAATTTATCTGCATGTTAATTATACATACCATGTCGTGCACATTTATAAAATACAATTTTTGGTAACACTGTAACCACTGTCTTTCTACAAACAGGGACACATAGTAACTACAGACGAACTCTCTTTAATGCCTATTCTGTACCTTTAGAAAGCCAGTTTGAGCAGATATTTCTTACTCCCGCCCCACTACTTTCATGTTAATGGTTACATTTTAAAGCATCATGCTCTCATCTCCGAAAATATTATATCTCCAAATATTTGTAGAAATATTGTATTACTTATAACTTAAAAACTATTAAGTTTTCATATATGATTTATATAAAATAACTATTTTATTTTTATCTGTATTTTACGAATAAAATAATTTAAAACCTAAATTTTTTCAATTTGTTTAAACAATGATTGTTTAAACAATTTGGATAATTAAAGTAAATATATATCGTTATGGTATGCTTAATTATATTAATAAACCAAGATTCGCTTGAAAAGTGTATAGGGTGCAATATGTTGTAAGTATGGCGCATAAATAACGTCATTTGTTTATAACAAAATGATTGCATGATGGGCACATGACATTATGATATTTGAGTTCCATTATTCGCGGTACATCGGTTTTAAAAAAATGATCAAAATCGCTTCATTAGAAGCTGAGAAAATGAAAATTTTTTTCAGATATGTATTTTAAATCTTCGAATTCAATTTTAAAATGAGGGCTCCCCACCTCTCTTTTTTTCATTTTTCACGCGCGTGGGCGATATTCTTTTCATTTTTTATTAAAGTTTTCGATAACATAAACATTTAAATATTTTTATCAAAAAAGAGCTCCGCAAGACAAAGTTTTTGGTTCAAGAATCAGGTCGGTATTGTTTATAGATTCACCGTAACAGGCTGTTCACTTTGACAGTTTGTATCTAGGAAACCAATTGACGGACTTGAATTTTTTTTACGAAAAGAAGCGTCTTTCCAAGTACTTTCAAACCATGTATAGCAAAAAAAATCCAATGAAAATCCGCCGAGGTAATCTATTTATTTATAAGCAAAAATATCAACAATGTCTTTACACAGTTCCTGAGGACGTCCAAATCATCCGATTTTGATTCGAAAAAAGCGCTGGTAAACTTGAGTTCCCTACTATATGCCTAAAATAAATTTAAATACGTTAACGTGATATTTTAGACTCAGACAAACTTGAAAAACGGTAAATTTTTGTAAACAATCGGATTGCCAAATTATTGAGGAAAAACTAATGAATTTTATCATGGCATAAAGTTTCCTTTACTCTAATATGAAGGTCTACAGAGAAATTTAAATGGTCGAAAAAAATTGATTCAAAACCTACTTTTTTACCTTTTTTTAATTATTGCTATTTTGCAATAAGGGACATATATTTTGAGATTTCTGGCCAACCTATCTTATGACAAATTTAATTATGAAACTTTTTTTCCTTTTCAACTTTCCTCTAAAATGAATACCTTTAAAGTTACACGAGATAAAATTTGAAAAAAAAAACTTTTTTTTTTTCGTTAATTTTATATTTTTATTAATAAAAACAATGTTGCCCAACTTTTTGAAAGTACGCATATCAAAATTATTATTTTTCAGGTTATTCTGAAGACTCTCATGCAAAAATCTCCATGTTTCATTTCATATTCACCTAAAAACAGATAAGCCCTGGTCTATAATAGGTCTATTTACAATGCACATGTAGATTAAAACATCGCATATATAAAATTTGTCGACCTCAACACGCCGAGTGTCAATCGTAAAGTAGTAGAATACATACTGTACTCATGTTATGCAGTTTCAAGAATAAGAGACTCATGTATTGGCAAAAACGTTTTATTGCCGGAATATTTGAAATACATTTTTACGAAATAGGTATAAATCTATTCAGATAGTATGGTTTCAGCGAAGAGCAAATATATGTTCACCAGTTTATTAGAAAATATAAAAGAAATAATCTAATAATTATTTCAAAAAGTAAAACCATTTCGATAAAATCTCATATAGTTCTAGGTTCAGCATGTTAAAAAAATTATACCGCCCAGATATGCTTCACAAGGTCATTATTCAGTAAATTAAGCATAAACTGTAATCAATTGTTTTAAGATAATTTATAAATTTCTTTATTCTTGGCTCTTAAATAAATGTCTCAAAGTGAGAACTTACCCTGAGGAATTAGATTTTCAAGGAGCAAAACTGAATCAGTATCAGGGAATCTTTTTGATGGATCTAAACTAAATCTTGACCCATAATATTCTGGATAAAAATCTAGTGTTATTCCGTTTTCTTTTGCAAATTCTTTTAATAATGGTATCATTTCAGAGTACCATCTTATTTCATTTTTCATAGTGGGCCCATGCATATCAAAACCATCTTTTTTAGGGCCCAGAGGTATACGTTTAGCTACCGAACTAACAGTTTTAGAATGTCCATTTTTTTGTACTTCAAAATCAACACGAAGGACCAAACTAAGATAATTTTCACCAGGTGCAGTAAGACGGGTTATTTCTACATTTTTTACTTTTCCATCGAATTTAACGACCTTGTCTATGTCTTTTATTGAATAATCAATCGGTGCCATTTCTTCCAGTAGTTTGTGCCCCAATCTGCAAAAAAAATATATCATATAGACAAATTCTTATCTAAAATTTAAAGAGAACATTCATAAATCTTTTCAATCAATTTTATAATTACTTTTATCAATCATTATAGAAAAACAACTGAAAAACTTAACACATTTTTCTTCTTTAAAACTATTAAGTTTCATATATGGTTTATATAAAAAAATATTTTATTTTTATCTGTATTTTACGAATAAAATAAATTAAGACCAAAATTTGTTTCAATTTGTTTAAACAAAGATTGTTTAAACAATTTTGATAATTAAAGTAAATATATATCGTTATAGTATGCTTAGTTATATTAATAAACAAAGATTCGCTTGGAAAGTCTAATATTATAGGGTGCAGTATGCTGTAAGGATGATGCATAAATAACGTCATTTGTTTAAAACAAAATGAATGCATGATGGGCACATGGCATTATGATATTTGAGCTCCATTATTCGCAGCACATCGGTTTAAAAAAATGATCAAAATCGCTCCATTAGGAGTCGAGAAAATGAAAATTTTTTTCAGATACGTATTTTGAATCTTCAAATTCGATTTTAAAATGAGAGCTCCCCACCCCTCTTTTTTTTCATTTTTCACGCGCGTTGGCGATATTTTTTTCATTTTTTATTGAAGTTTCCAATTATATAAACATTTAAATATTTGTATCAAAAAAGAACTCGGCAAGACAAAGTTTATGGTTCAAGAATCAGATCTGTATTGTTTATAGATTCACCGTAACAGGCTGTCAACTTTGACAGTTTGTATTTCAGAAACCAATTTAGGGATTTGAATTTTTTTTTCACGAAGGGAAGCGTCTTTCCAAGTACTTTCAAACCATGCATTGCAAAAAAAATCCCATGAAAATCTGACGAGATAATCTATTTGTTTATAAGCAAAAATATCAACAATGTCTTAAAACAATTCCTGAGGACGTCCAAATCATCCAATTTTGATTCTGAAAAAAGCGTTGGAAAACTTGAGTTCCCTACTACATGTCGAAAATAAATTTAAATATGTTAACGTGTTATTTTGGACTCGGACAAACTTGAAGAATAGTCAAATTTGGTAAACGACATCGGATTACAAAATTATTGTGCAAAAACCATCGATTCGAATTTTAGCGTTTATTTTATTATGGCATAAAGTTTTCTTTGCTCTAATATGAAGGTCCTTAGAGAAATTTAAATGGTTGAAAAAATTGATTAAAAAACTAATTTTCTTTTACCTTTTTTTTTAATTATTGCTATTTTGCAATAAGGGAAATATGTTTTGAGATATCCAACTAACCCTATCTTATGGTAAATTTAATTATGAAATATTTCTTCCTTTTCAACTTTCCTCTAAAATGAATGCCTTCAAAGCTACGCGAGAGAAAAGTAGAAAAAAAACGTTTTTTTTTAGTTAATTTTATATTTTTATTAATAAAAACAACTTTTTGAAATGACGCATATCAAAATTATCATTATTCAGGTTATTCTGAGGCTCTCATGCAGAAATCTCCATGTTCCATTTCATATCCACCTAAAAACAGATAAGCCCTGGTCTAAAATACAAAACTTCATGAAATATACGTACATTGTATTTTGGACAGTATGTGAAACTGATTAGTATGGAGAAAATACTTCAGTAATATTAAATTATTTTGTGATCTAAAGATGGCATGTAAAGATATTGCATGTATTTAGCGATCTTAAACATTGCCTAATTTTCAGTTGTACTGAAAATTGTAATTTAATCTAAAAGCACTTTTACGACTTTTTCATGTATCTATCGATTGATCCCTATTATTACGCTTCGAGAATCTGTATTTTTGAACATTTTAATAAGACATCATGAGTTAAATGTCCATTGCCTTTTGGTGTTTTACTCAATATTTCTGTATTTGGTCACAATAAAGATTTATCCCATCTCTTTTACATCCTAAAGAATCGACCACAGATTATTTCAGAAACAGGTGGTGATGGGATCTTGCTTTTAAATATATGTTTGCATGATTTTTTTTGCTTTTATCCCAAGACTTCAAGCGCTTATCGTTTTTTCTTGATATAGATACATATAAAAATGGAAGAATTTTATCCGATTCAGATTTTTCTAAAGTTAAAATAACCTTGAAGTTTAATTGGCTTAAATTATTAATTCCCGAAGTGGTCAATTTCGACTCCCAGGGATCGAGAGCGACCTGCAATAGTCAATGTCAACAGGAAAAAAAATATTTCCAAAAACGAAAATATACCCAATACACAAATCAAAAAGAATTACCTTTTTGGGAAGTATTAAAGTAAGTAAAAACTTTGTCAAGTAGAAACAAGACATTGAGTATTTAACAAATTTGTTTACAAAATTTAACGAGGTTAACTTGTGATTACAAGATGACTAATTAAATAAAAATAAAATCTATCATGGCAATTTTTCTTACCTAAGTTAATCTTACTGGTTGCAAAAATTTCCCCAGTTCCTGAGTTTATCATAGATATGCTGCCTGGATGATAACATTTTCATCTAGATTTAACATTTAGATGCCCTATATCCAGACTTTAAAACCGGATTTGAGGATGTTTTGACTATGAAAATATCACAGTGGATGATCAAACCATATGGGAACATTCATGAATTAGATGTCATATTACAAGAAGAATTGATCGGAAGAAGTACTGCGAAGAACTTATAGTACAGTTTAGAAATGGATATCAGCAATTTTGGCTTCAGAGAGATATACCTGCTACTTATCCTGTGTTATAACTATCACAAGATAGTTTTTGATAGCTTTTCCATCTTACAAAAAAGGATCGAATCGAATCACTGGCTAAGAGATTTAAGATTTGACCTGAATAGTTGGTAGCCAAATATTGAAAATTTGCTATCAGAACATCAGGTGCATCTCTCCCATTACAAATATTTTATAATTATCTTCAAAGTTTATGGCAGGTGGAGAACAATGTGCCGAAAGAAAAAATGAAAACTGCAGCGAATTTTGCGTTCTGCACATCGTCTTCCATTTACCATTGTGTATTTAATTTATGCAAGATTTTTACAGAATTTGGATAATTCTGTGTCAGTCCTTGATCTATTGATAAAACGCCATAATGCGAAGATGTGAGTTGTGCAACACTAGGTTTGGATATTATGAAAAACGTCAACAGTGTCTCTTGTTCTGTTGACATTTTTTCTACTATCCCCAACTCATCGAGTTGTACGTTCATTCATCAGGCTAAGGCTTCATCTGTCAAAAACACATTTAAGTTGATAAAATTGTAAAAATTCATTATTAGGAATTAGGTCTATTGTAAGGGAACAAGAGTTCATTGTGATTTTTAATTATTTTAACATTTATTAACTTTATATAATATTCTACTAAAGGGAAGAATTTACTTGAGTCCCTGTGTATAAGGATTTGGACCGTTGAAATGTATATCTTATGTCTATCCAAAATAGTTACATATCAGGGAAATATAAATCCATTTACATACTTAAACTTAAGCTCAGTTTTATTATTTTTGGAGTAGTTAATTTTTTTCCAAAAACAACATAAACTCAGTCAATTTATGTGACACAAAATCTAAACTGTTCTACCCTCTCGAAGATTTTAATATAAATCTATCAAAGTAACTTAATGGTCCTAACATCCACTTCGTTAGGGGTCTAAGGTTAAGTGCTAAAGTTATAACCACATGTGGCCGATTGTGAGAGAGTTTTCTTTTACTTAAACTGAGCAAATTTTCCCATCATAAAAAAACAAAAGAATATTGAAATAAAATCACTAAAATGCAATAAAAATAAGAAAGTGTGAAAATGGTTAAAACCTAGGGGTTTTTTTCCATGGGTTCTTACACGATCCTTTAGTATAAGTGTAGAATAGTTACCGATTACATTTGTGTAAAATAATTATTAGTTTTGAGCTCTGGTCAGTTATAATACTAAATTAAATTCGACGCATGGATGACTTATGCCATCTATGAATCAGGGGACCGAAAACTGACAGACGCTCGGAAACGAAAACTACCCTTCGCGGGAGGGGATGCATCGCAAAAATAGGTTCTATTGGTGGAAAAGCACCAACTCGTCTAAAACAGGGGAGGTTCCAAAGAATGAAACGGAAGTCGTGTACTGTGGTTGGTACCATTCTTTAAAACCAGTGTCGTCGTAAATGACGTAAATTTGTCGGGATTGAAGGTTTTCTTTGTTTGATTGGTTTTTCATTAAATTTGGGTAGTTAAAGAAATATCGTGTGTTATTTTAGTCCGGCATTTCGCAATTTTCATACGGTTTGATTAAGTAATATAAACAGCCGTTTTTCGCTCTTATTTCTTTTTCTGTTTAATATTTTAGTAAGCTATTTATACGTGTTTTTCTTCAAAATTGGGTTTTATATTTTTGGTTAATAGAACGGCCAATAAGAACAATTATGATAGTTTTTTTCGTAATTGTTGTTAGTTTAAGTTTCTCATTGAAAATAGTTTGTTTTTTCCTATTTATTTTTGTTAATAGACTGTTTTGAGAAACTTGTTTTGTTTAATTTTAAATAAAACCTTCACGCGACAAAACTCGCGGACGTACTGTTGTGTGAGCTATACACAATAGATGTCATCTTTCCAGCTAATTAGCAGCCTTGCCTAAGTCCTGAAGTTCTGAGGTATGGTTGTGGTAAGCTGAAATAACCGTAGTTGTTTAGTACTAAAGCTGCAAGAGAGAAGATGAACGTTCAGACTTCCAGAGTATCTTTGTTACTGTAGAATTTAATTATAGGTTATCGAAATATCATATGAGACAGCAAAATGATTATAGATGAAATGGTTAACGCTACCACAATATATCATTTGCAAGAGTCTATGATCAAATTCTCTCACACTATGGAAAACAAAAAACTGGTTCGGGATAAATTAATTTGAGAATCTCTAGTTTAGTTATTCAAAGAAAATATATAAGTGTTGTACACCATTCGACCAAATTAAAGTGTATCGTTTACATAACTAAACCAAAATTTGGATTTAAAGGAGAAGAAACTGACTTTCACATGGCTCAACTCACTTAAAAATTTTGGATCAAAAATAGCACTACTTTACATATGCGACGGTAATGTAAAAGGTAGTACTTGTTTAATTTTTCGTTTCTAACTGCGAAAATTATGGTAAAAACTTCTTAATACGTAAGATTTTTGAGTTATGATTTTTTCAGCAAAAGTGAATGAGTATTTTAATCACATTATTTTAAAAAATAATTTGTAATATACTGAGGTGCCAAATTTACAAGTTTCATAAGTCAAGGAGATTGTGGCAACACTACGTTGAGGTGTCTAAGGATGACAAGTGAGCCACGAAATTTAAACCCCCTAGGGCTTAAAATAATGAAAGTGCCCATTTAAACCAATACAATTCCAAATTGCACTCTGCCCCGTGGTCAAATCTACTTATAGATGGGCCCTGTATTCGAGAAATACACCGTCGCTTTCGAACTTCCGATACCAGAAATACGGGATGGCTATAAAGTAGCTGACCGGCATTCATATCACCAGTATTGGTTCAGCACAAGTAGTGGTCAGTCTGAACTGACGTACATGACAGTACAAAAATGTCTAAAGTGCAGAAAGGTGGCTTTGTTAAACCCGCGGATAGTTTTTGCTACATATGTGGTCAGTTTACCCCTAAATCGCAGAAAAGGACAATTAACAAAATGACCAAAGTAGCTCAGCATAAGTATTTAGGATGTCTTATTGGCGATCAAGATCAAAACTGGGCTCCTCACATATGTTGTTAAACCTGTTTAGCAAATCTAAGTAACTGGTTACTATGCATTTTGCAGTTCCAATGATTTGGCGAGAACCAACAAATCATTTTAACAACTGTTACTTTTGCATGACAAAAGTGTCCGCTTTTTCAAAAAAGAGCAAACAATATTGAACATTCAGATATTCCCTCAGCAATCAAAGAGGTTCTTCATGGAGAAGGATTACCAGTACCAGCGCCCTTGGCAACAAGGAAAGGAAATTTGGAAATATATGATGATAAGGCAAAATCTGATAATGTATCAGAAAAGGTCTATTCATATTTTTCCGTAAGTGAAGGAAAAGCACCCCGTTTAATCGAACAACCTGAATTAAATGATCTATTTCGGGACCTCCACTTCTCCGAAAAGCATGCTGAAGTATTAGGGTCTTGATTACAACTTACTAGCCACTAGAACCAAAGTTAAAATATTTAAGAACCGTAACCAGGAGCTGTCTTCGTTTTTTACTCAACAGGATAAAATGTTCGTTTGTGGTAGTCCAAATAGTCTTTTGGAAAAATTAGGATTTGTCCATAACCTGGGCAAATGGCGCTGATTTATAGATTCTTCTAAAGTAAGTTTAAGAGCAGTTCTGCTCCATAATGGCAACAGAAGACCCTCTCTCTTGCACATGCAGGTAACATAAAGGAAACATATGTCACGTATGTCACTTATTCTAAATGCAAAAAGCTATGATACGTATAAATGGTAAATATGTTTTTTTGTATTTGTTGACTAGTGTTGCATATCAAGAATTACACTGGATTTGAAATAAATTTAGTAGTAGTAAACATTATATTAAAAGTTTGAGTATGATAAATCCAATTTTGAAGACCCCAACTTTTGATTTTGACCAAACTTCGTATTTTGATGTTTTTGAAATTGCAGATTGCAAATCTGATGATTCCAAATAAACGCAGTAGTTTAAAAATATAGTTATGCTTAATTTAGATTAAAATTTTTTGGGGTTTTTGAATCATATGAAATCAATCTAAAGTTAAATTGATATGCCCTCCACAAAAAAGATGGTAAAAAATTCATGGAACACAGGACCGACGATGTTACTTTCAACTATCGTTCATGAGCAAAAAAAAAGCAAAACTTAGGCGAAACGAAGAGAAAGAAACAAAAAACAAACATCCTGAAATAGACAAAAAGGAGGTGTATGTCGATAGTACTAATTTGCCAAAAAAATTCAACTCTAACAAGGTATTGGCCTCCAAAAGAAAAACTGTAAAATAGAACTTTCAAACAGCTAACGACTAACCAACAAATGCGACAGCTTGAAATAATATACTTCTGAAATGTCATCTTTCTCCCTCTAATTTCGGCATGTAGTCTAGGAAACAACCTACTATTATAAGGGTACATCCACAATAAGGATTCATAAAAACTTCTTGCTTTAGTGACGTAATGGATCGAGGGAAGACGACCAACCAGTGGTATTTACTACTTGGTGCATTCAATGACAATATAAGTAGATATTGATTATACAAAATACCGTAGCAGATAATAGACAATAATTTTGAGAAATATTGGTCAAGTACCGATAAAAATTTTCTACTGAATTTTAATATATCTTATCAAATCTCTATACTATTATCTCTATTAAAACTTTAAATTTTATCTATATAATTGTTTGAAAAATTGCTGAATGATCTTAAATTCACTTATACGTATCAAATATCAATTTCAAGGTCTGAAAAATATTTTAAAATATTTCTGGTTATATTGAAAACACTATCGCAAATTAAAGCGAAAATAATTCGTTTGCGTCAAGAAAAATATTAAAGTTTCATAACATGCTATTAATAACAACGAAACACGATATCATGACTTGTGTCATGGGAGGGATGTGCCAAAAGAGAGATAACCTACTGAGGATGAGGACATCTAAATAGATGTGATATTTAGTATTCAAAAAATTCCAGCTATGCCAGCTAGGCAATTATCACGAAATTATAACATCAGTCATACAATCACTTGTGATTAATTCCATCAAAATGCGTTCGTATAAAGTTCATCTTTTCCAGAGCTTACTGAAAATAATCCAAAATACAGTCTTAAGTTTAATAAATACATAATGAAGTCGCTCGATCAAAATTGAATTTCTTTATAGTGGGCACTTTTCTTAGATGCATGTACTTTTATCTTAAATGATCATATTAATCGGCAATACCGTCAATACTGATCGAAGAAAAGCCCAAATTGGATGAGGGATGCTTCTACCTAAAGACTACAAAAAGTTCATATTTGGGTAGAAATTATTGGCGATCGAGGGGTAGGCCAACTATTTTTTGAGGAAAATTTAAATGAGTATTTATATTTTACTTTTCTACAATAAACTCTTATTCCAAAATAGCATTGAACTAGATTTGCAGGACAATAGAATATGGTTTCAACAAGATGATACGCTAGCTCATTGTGGGGCAATATCTGGATGTAGTTTTTTTCCAATTGGGTGATAGGTAGAAGGGATACTATTGAATAATAGCTATCAAGATCTCCAGATCTGAATCCCTTAGATTTTTTTAAGATTCACCTCCAAACAAGAGTTTCTTTTATGAGAGATTCCGAAAATATCGAAGATGCCAGAAATTGTGTATAATGTTAGGGAAGAATTTTTCGTTATACTAGGGCTCCACTAAAAAATAAATGGTGAACATTTCCCGGATTTCTTATAATAAAATAATTTGTTTTCAAAGTTTTGTTCTTTATTTATTATGATTTATTAACGGGTCAGAATCACAGAAGAAAATAGTACATTAGATTACATTTTTAAAGTATTTTTAAGGAGGTACCACAAGAGACACTTTTTTATTTGGAAAAAAAGTTGTGGTCTAATACTCTAAAAATGTGGGAAATTGAAAATAATAACAAAAACATTTTTGTAACTTCTATTAATACACTGCATTGTTAATTGATGTCAAGTTATAAAGATATTAGGCAAAAGATAACATTGCGAGGAGGAGTACCACGATAAGAATCTCCTTGCACCACTGTATTTTAGGAACTACAGCCTGATATAGATTTCTTCGGATATCCTTTCTATAAAGACACAGACATACGGGTCAAGTTACATTCCCATAAGAAGTAACTGTTCAGATGCAATGTCAGCATGTTTAACTTTATAAATTTGACCAAACTGCATAAAACAAATTAGACATTCAGTTACTCTTGTCATGTTACTAACAATAAGTAAATAATTTTTATAAAAAACATATAACATATAACCCCGAGTTGTGTTATCTCTCTTTTTTTGATTCGCCCATTTACACATAAAACGAGTTGTAAGAGTGAAAGGTTAACTTTTTTCAAATTCCTAAGTAGCCAGCTCTCGTCATTATAACATTATTAATTGGATAGTGGTTATTTTAACATGATCAGTAGAATAACGCGTCTATTTGAGACATTTTAAAAATATACTTAGATCATAGAGAGTTGGCGAATTACGACATCACCATTGCAATCCTTCTTAGTAATTTGTTATCCGAGAAGGACATTTAAGTTACATCCTTTTCATAAGCTTGTATTTTTGTTTCATTTAATTTAAAGTTTTATTATTGCGAGAATTAGGGTAAGAGTAAGTGACAATGTCTTTAAAAGCAATTCCTAATTATATTACTTTAATGGCATTAAAAAGATGGCAGTATATACTTACTTCATTACTACATAAACACGTTTTAAGTCAAATGACGTTTGATTACTAAATAAATCTTAAAAATTACTACACAACAAGGACAGTCTCTAACTTTGGTTTTTGATAATAAATAACTATCTTTATCATTGTTAAAACGTTATATTGGGTGTGTCAAAAACTTTCTATGAAATTCACTTAATTTCTAAAAAAAAATCTTAACTTATTTAGCTGCATCAATCATCTATCAACTTCTACTTACATATATTTGCCATTTTGACAAACTAATATCAATAGCCGAGAAGTTTTAAAACAGTCTTGTCACAAAAAACATGCACTGTTTAATTTAACACTTATAGTGAACAAATAAAATTGAAACAATGGAGTTTTTAAATACTATTTGTTTTATACTTACATTGAAGTAATGACTCGGACTGACGGTGTTTAAATCACTCATGGCATAAATTAAATATTTTTATATATAAAAATAGATAACACTCTTCACAATACAAAACACTTTTTTTAAATTTCGGTAACAATAATTGATACCTACATATCTAATCTTGATTAGTGTGAGAATTAGCCACAAAAATTGTACAGACCATGGCCATATATTTTTCGTTTCTCTAAATTATTTATGATAATTTAGAGTACTTTAGCGAACATTATATGATTATAGTAACAGTTCTGCGAAACATAAAAAATACATTTTAAAATACTGTTTTATTTCGATAAATCTTCCATATAAATTTCTATTCATTAACTCAAGAGAGTTGTGGTCATTGCAATTTTAATATGTAAATAATACGTCACAACTCTCTTAATAAATTCGTTTCCATGATAAACTATACGTAAAGTTTTATTACCACGCCACAGACAAGAAACATGTTCACATTTGTTATATTTTGGTTTTGAAATCAGATCATTTGAAAATTATCCCTACCATTATTTCAAAAAACAAATCAAACGGATTTTTATTGTATTACAATATATGAAAAACTTAATAATGTAAATTATATAGTTCTAAAACTAAGTGCTAAGTTTAAAATAACTGATGTTATAGGGAAGTCAAGAGCCTATATATTTCGTTTAGTTTCTTATATTTAGGTAGTTAGGTATATAAATAGAAATTTCTGTAACTCTCTTAACTGAATAAATAAGATAATTTAATTGAATAAATAAGATACCTGTTTTATTTTATTATTTAATGTTCTTTATTGAATCCTTCAATCGTACCAGTAAATTTAAACAACAAGAACTTACTTCACACAATCGATGAGTATACCACCTTACCCTCAAAAGTCATTAAACCCCTCAGAAATTACCTTGCAATTTGGTCCCTCTCATATTTTTCTAAATATTCCTGTTTTGTGTCCCGATACTCATTTCGTTCCTTTTAGTATCATCGTACCATCGGTGTTGTGGTCTGCCGGTGTTTCCTTTACTTTCTCATTGTCTCAATTTTGTCATTCTTCCTCTTCAGTCGTTTGTATTCCTGGCAATATGCCCGGCTCAGTTCAATTTTAGAGTTTATATTTGTCCTGCCATATCGATATTAGTTTTGTTTATGTTCCCCTCATAAGTTTTATGGTAGTTAAGTGGTGATAGAATTTGATCGTGATCTCTTGCAAACAAATTATTTTGATAGCGTAAAGTCAAGTCGATCTTCTAGGCTCTTGCAGTTTTAGTACTAGATGACTACAGGGTATTACAGCTTACCGAAACCACCAACGTAACTTAGAGATTCAGGAAATGCTGCCATCTAACTAGTCAAGTCAAGATGTCAAAGTTCTCACTTCAGTGCTCCCGCGAGACTAACCGCATGAAGGTTTATATTAATTAAACAATCAAATTTCTCAAAATACTTAAAATTATTAACAAAAACAAAGAAAAAAAACAAAACTATTTACAATAAGAAACTAAAAATTAACAGCTAGATTCACTAAGAAACTTTAAGACTTAGACTCGATCTAGTTATCATGTAAGATAAGCCTTGCAGGATAATTAGGGATTAAAAGCTAGAAATAAACAAAAATCTCCATCTTTGAAGGTTAGTTAATAAATAAAAATAAATTGTATTTTTCTATGTTCAGAGTTTAAAACTTGCGTGACATATTGTTGCACTTGCCAAATTCAACCCTCTACTGTCAATTTAGAGCAGTTTTAAAGTTGGACCATATTAGTACATTAGGGGGTAAATCTTTAACAAAATTCCAAAGTAATTAGAATAAACAGTCTTATCTGCCTTTATTTTAATCCCAATTAGTGTAAGGATTCCAATTTTGATAGTATTAGGTCTAAAAAGAATAAAAATGTACGATATTTAAGTTGTTTAAACAGAATAGTTTGGAAGTGCCTTTTCTTTATGAAAAATGAAAAAAAAAAATATCCCTTTAACTGTTTCTTTTCCCGAAGATAAACAGAAAAATAAGAACCTCTTTATTCAATCCGTTTATGCACGTGGAATGTAACTTATTTAAACGGCATTCAGAACCTTTTATTTCTAACGAATTTAATATTGTAAGATAATTATTTTTTAAAAGCATCGGTAAAATGTTATATATATTTTTTATTTACTTATGATAAGAAAAGAAAAAAGAAAATTTGCTTAATTTAAAATATTCTATCGGTGATCCCTGATACCACATGTTAAGAATATCTTTGTCATTTGTGTTAAGGTCATAGACAACGATGTATCCTGCGAAGTAGTAGATATGTGTTGGACCTTCATTGTTTTAATTTTTTCTTGAATGTCACGACTAGCTAGTAGTTATCTCTAGCCGTTTTCAAGTGAAACTAAATAAATTCCTAAGCTACAGTATTATTTATACTGAAAGTACATGTAGTAAAGTGTGATTGAGCTGGATGCAGTCATGCGTGCTACGCCAAAGTCCCATTTATGCTGCATTTAGTTTTAATTTACAACTACTAAAACGTGGTTTCCGCACTTCTCCTATATCTAAAAATGATTTACTAAAGCAGCTAGGATTTTGATTTATAACCGCGGCTTCTTTTGAAATTTCATTTTCTCCAGTGTTGTTCTCTATGTAGAATTTTAGCTTCAGACCATTTTATGTGGTGTCCATGAGTTCAGGCATGGTTGGCGGAAGCAGATTTTTCTGTTTCTCCTCTAAATATATATTTTTGATGTTCCTTGATTCTGCCAATGTAGGAGTTGCCATATTCACATGGTACCTGATACACACAGTTCTTCATGTCCCTTTGAGTTGCTAGTTTGACCCTAGTGAGCAGACTTTTCAGAAAGTTACTTCAATTGAAGACAACGTTGATTTTATATTGTTTTCCTATTCTTCTAACTTTTTCCGAAATGGTTCCAACATAGGGGATGTTCAATATTGGTTTCCGTTTTTCGTTCGTTGTCAAAATTGTCCCATCTCTGCGTTGTTCCAGAATTTTATCCACCAGATATACTGGATATCCGTTAGGTCATTTTTAATGTGATCTATTTCTTCCATCAAGTTCTCGTTGGAGTTGCAGAGAGTTAAGACTCTATCTACGAGATTTCTTATATTCCTTATTTGGTGTTATTGGAGTGATTGGATGAGAAGTTTAAGTATTGTCATGTGTATGTAGCTTTTCTGTAAACTGAGGTTCGAATTTGTCTGCCATTTCTTTCACCCAAACCTTCTAAGAAGCGTAATTTATTTAGTACCTCTTTCTCCATGGTGAGTTTAATGGTTGAGCTGATATTGTTGAAATAAGAAAGGAAATTTGAAGTTGTTCGTCGTTTCCATTCCAGATAATAAAGGTATCGTCTATGTATCTAAGCCACAATTTTGGTTTCTTTATGCGGATCCAATTGCAAAAGTCTCGAACTATTACATAAAAATATTTGCGACCACCGGTGAGAGTGAGGATCCCATCGGTAGTCGATCATCCTGCATGTCGAATTTTTCCTTTGCCTGAAAATAGAAATTAGTAAGACAACTTTCCAACAAGTCCATGATGGCGTGCGGTGCTAAGATCTGGTCTTTTTCAAGTTTCTTTCTTATAATTTTTAGAGACTCCGTAAATGGAACGTTTGTGTATAGACTTTTCAGGTCAAAGCTAATAAAATGGTCTTCGGGTTGTACTTCTATTTCATGTATAATTTCTATGAAATGTTGCGAATTCTTGACTCACGACAATGTATTTCCTTGCAATGGTCTCAGGATTGATTCATTACGACTGTGGTATTCCGTTTATCCGCTGATAGAATTTTAATACTGGAATCCTTCTCTAGGTTAGCTAAGGCAGTTTTCTCGTCTTTGCTGATATTTGGTTTGGTTTTTCCAGATTCTTGTAAGTTTCTTACTTTCCACCTAAACTCATCTGCAAAAAGATCTTCGATGTTTGCTGAATCCGGGGCGCTAATTATACCGAGAATGGGAACCTTTTTTTGAGCAACCATGAAGTTTAAACCTTTGGCCAGTAGTGAGTTTTCAGCTGAAGTTAATTCTTTGGCAGATATATTAATTATTGTCCTCTGGCTTTGAGATGGCTGTTGTCGTTCTTGTCTGCTCTGATATTTGGAAAGTTTATTTTTGTGTATGTATGTTTTGTTCTCACTTTGTCACAGGACAAGCACGGGATCAGGGAATAATACCAGATGCTTTTCGTATAAAATCACCAGTTCCAAGACATTGGCAAACAGGATATTGGAAAATGCTAGTAAGGCGTTAATACATTCATAGATAAGCTATCATCGTTTCAAAAAGACAATACTATTAGAGGACATTCATCAACGGCTCGAAGAAATTAAAAAATATACATTAGAAAAGGACTACGCCCCCATTGAGAGTGTTTTTGTTACTGTCATTTATAGGTTTATAAAATAGCTATTAATATGGGAGAACAGTTTGACTGTAGACAGAATGACCCTATGCTACCTCAAAATATTCCGTTCGTAGGATTCTACGATCAAATGCTGTCCGAATAGTAATAAAGAAGAGAAGAAAATTATTATAATATATAATACAATAAGAGAAGAAAGTTGGTCAATCATGAGCTGAATACGAAAAAAGAATGGTACGTTTCAATAGATAGACACTGGTAGGTAAAAGACAAAAAAAAATAAATCAAATAAAACCGGTTGGTCCATGACAATATAGCTAAAGGTAATTTAAGATAATTTACGTTTTACTAGATACTTGTACGTAAAAGTTAAAAAAATAAATCAATAAAGCCTGTTGCCCCAAAATTATATAGCTAAAGGTAATTAAGATAACTTATCTTCTGCAAAGTCACCATAACCAGAGAAGATAATTCGTCTTCTGTAAAATAACAATAAGATAAAGTAAGATTAATCGAACTCCTTAAACTTGGAGCAGACTAGCAGGTGGAGATTTTACGGATCAGCCAAAGGTTAGAAATTAATGCTTACCTGCAGTCCAGTCAAAATAGGTTGGAACACGAGTATCCTTCTTCCTTTGTTTAGGTCCCAAAGTGTTTCGTGGAATCGTTGCTAAGTCTTTCTTACCCTAAATTCATCTCAGTGCAAATCTTTGAAAATATCCTTCAGGATCAGAGTAAATAATTTGGATGGTATTTCCTTATTTAACACCTACATGAATTTCTTGGTGTCTTCTTGCAGGCTTATCTATGTATCGCTGGTATATCCTTACACTTCTAATAGATCAAAATTCTACAATGTCGAAGGCTTTTCTGAAGTCTATAAACGCAGTCCACATTTGGATATAGTATTTCGTTGCGTTTTCTATTAGTATTCTGATAGTGTGGAGATATTCAATTTTAATAGAGCCTTTTCTAAAGCTTGCTCGTGAGGTTATTATGTTTTGAGTTTTGCTTATAGGTGGTCTGTTATTACTCTCATAAAGAGTTTATAAATTTGTGATAATAAGCTTATTGGCGTATAGTTTTTGAAATTGTTCGAATCGCCTTTTTATTTATTATGATTACTTTTGCGATATTCCAGTTTTAAAGTACTTTTCCTCGTGAAGGCATGAATTAAAAAGAGATTTTAGATTTCTTATTGTAATGAAACAGACATTAATTATTATTAATTTCATTAATTATTGTTTGACGTAAAACATATTCCCCTAAATGGAGGAATTAAATAATCACTTTATATATGGATTTTAATCATGGGAACTATGAAAGTGTATATCTTATATTGTCACCCAAAAACTATTACCCATAAAGGAAAAAAATAAATCAATTATCAAACTTAACTGGTTTTATTACTTTTGGGTCGTTTCAGTTTCTTTTGGAACGATAAATTTAAATATTTTATGGGGATTCATAAGCGGTGTAGTTCATGCAAATACCTAAAAATATGTCAAAGTAATTGAAATCTTGTCAAGTATGAAAATCGTTAAAGATTAAAGTCATGGACGGACTTCACCAATGAAATGTTTTAAATTTTTCATCATAAGAAAGCAAAAGAATAATCAAATAAAGTCGCCATAATGCAATATATTCGTGTTAGGATATGTCAAAATAGTTCGTATAATGATTGTCTTTTCTATTCAACAAGAAAGAACAAGTTAAATACCTCCAAAATAACTAAAAGAGTGAATGGTTTTTTTACAGTTATTATCGAAACTTTTAGCTATAGAAAGACATACAATAGTTTTATTAACCTATCCGTATAAAAAGTATTAATTTTAAGATGATTATGTCAAATCGAAAATTAAATTTCTTACATATGGATGACTAAATGCCCTGTACTAATGAATGATTGAAAATTTCGGAAATGGACTCCCTTACCCCAAACTAATGACTATTTCTACTGGTGGAACAGACGCTAAATAGGTACTAACGGGAATCCGCAGGGAGTCCGAGGATTGAAAATTTGGTGGTGCTTTTAAGAAATAATTTTCTTCAGTTAAGACTGGAAATTCCTTAGAGTCTGTACGTTTTAAAGTCTGTTAGAGAAAGTTATGTTCTACACGCTTAACTGGTTCGAATAAGAAGATTTATATTTTTGATTTTCCTATTTAGTTTCGGGAAACCATAAAGTTAAGTGGAAATTCTATTACATTTTTCTCTATTGTGGAAGGGCGGCATTCGTACGGTTCTGTTTTAACTATTTACATAGCTGTGTTACGTGCTTTTTCTTTATTCTATTTTTTTTCGCTTTATTTTTTAGAAAAATATTTAAACATATTATTTTCTAAATTGGGATGAAAATAACGGGTGATAAGGGGATTTACTTTAGCTACTCTGGAATTATTTTATCGATTTAATATTGAGTTTCTTATTGAAAATAATTTCTTTTGTATTTATCTTCTTTTTAAATTGATTTAAGTATTTTTAGAAACTTGTATTGTTTAGTTTAATAAAAACCTTCACGCAATTATTCTATCGTACTGATGTGAGAGCTTAAAAACAAGAGACCTGACCTGATCAGCTAGAGAGCAGATTCTCCTGAATCTTGAAGGTGTGTTTGTGGTATTGGATAGTTTAAATAACTTTTAGTTGTTCGGCATTAGAACTGTAGGGACATAAAAAGATTGATCAGACTTCTAACCTGACTTCTAAAGCGCCTTTTTCACAGTGGGTTTTATTTATAGGTTTATAAAATAGCTAATAACTAATATGGGACAGTAGTAAACCGTGGGTCTACGATTAAATTCCGTCACATTATTAATTGGTTTCCGTCTTCCTTTGTGACAACATTCGAATGTAGACTCCTGTATATGGAATATTTTGGGGTAGCGTATGGCCGTTCCGTCTACAATCGTACTGCTGTCCCATATTTATAGCTATTCTAAAAACCTATAAATAATTATCACAAATTAACAAAATAAGTCTCTCAAAACACTTAAATCTATTAACAAGAGCAAATAGAAAACAAAATTATATACAATGAGAAACTTAAAATTAGTAACGTGTAACAATTTCAAAATACTACTAATTGCTCTTGTTGGCTGTTTTATTATTAAAGAGAATGTAACGACTCAATTTAGAAAATAAAACGTATAATCATGGACAAGATTCAGTGTTCTAATCTCGTGGAGTAAAAAATCCCTGAATATGCCTCGTGCAATCGTAGGCGAAACGTCGGATAATAATTCAAATTTGACACGATCTAAACCCAAGAACCATGATTTTCAACTTGATCAAAGCCCTGAAAGCTTTCGTTGAAGAAAAAACATAAATTGAGAAAAGAATAAAAACACGAAAAAATATCCATTTAAGCTGTTTAAACAAATGTTACAAAAGTCGCTCTGTTACCCAGTGAAATAAAAACAGGATATTCCCATAAATTCCCCAAAGAAATATATAAAAAACAATGAAAACCTTCATTACCGCCGAATTTACACGACACATAACTTTCTAAGGAAAGAACTCTCAAAATCGTCTACCGATTCTAATGAATCCCAGATCTCAAATGAAGTTTATTATTTCTTAAAAGCCCAAACTTGCATTCCCCGGCACCCCTCTGTTACGTATTTCACGCCATGCATCCCTATGACTGTAAATTCCATTCCCTAATAGTTCGAATAGTTTGTCCTAGAGGGCGTCAGCTAGATACTTAATTCCCGAATTGATCTAGATTGGAGCATCTTAATCTTATTTTTTTATACAAAAGGGTTAATATAACTATCCTATGTCTTTCTGTAACTAAAAGTAATCGATAACTCCTGCTGAAAAAAACTATTAACTCTTCTTAGCTATTTTGGCAGTAAATATCTAACTCGTTATTTCTTATGAAAAAAAAAATTAATTCTTTTTACATGTTGTCAAACAATTTATCCCAATATAGTGAGTTTATTTGATTATTCTTTGGTTTCTAATAATGAAAAAATCGTTCAATATTTTAATACATTTTATCGGTATTTTGCAGATACTACATGTTAAGACCTTCCTTGGCACATATCATTTCGGTTTTAATTACATAACCAGTGTAGAATTTCTTCGACAGATTTATTTATAAATGTTAAAAGAAGGTACAATCTTTTTAGTTTATGTCGTCATAAATTGTCTGGATTTATATATTTTTAGAAAACATTTAAACGACTCAAAAGTAATAAAATTACTAAGTTTGATAAAGAATTTAGATCTTAAGATGGCAATATGAGATACAAACTGTCTAGTTTCCATGGTTAAAATTTATCTACAGAGTGATTATTTAATTACTCATTTTAATAGAATATACTTCACGTTGAGCAGCATAAAATAACTAGTGTTTGTTCCATTACACCTTTATCATTTCAGGTATGATGTTATCTTCGTAATTTCTACATTTTAAGAAAATTTTGATTCAGGTCCAATAAAAAATGAGATATCTAGACTGACAAAAAAATTAAAATTCTCCACTGTAAGATATAATGCGGTAGGAATATATAACAGTTAATTTACTTTTAAATTGTTAGTGAAATTTTTGAAATCGGTTTCATTCTTTTAAAAAATAATTTATTGAATTATTAATTCAATCCTTTCCAAAAGAGTTTGATAAAACTCAACCCGTTTTTACTTAAATTTAATTGCATATGACTTGTTTTACAAATTAAAGCCAAATTGTTTATACATACGAATCAGAAAGTGAAATTGCATTTTTTAATATTAGAAGTATTTGTTTTAAATCATCATGCTTTAATTCTGGGAAATAAATTCAAGATCAATTTTCAAAATTCCTTTGAATAGAGACATTTGTATGTTATATATTTATACAAAAATGTATTTCGCCGTCTAGTTATTAACTCAAAAATATTTCACAAATTATTTATTGGAATATACTGTGAAAAAATATCCCTTATTGTTGTAATCTATAAGATACAGCAACGAATAAATAGGGCCAAGTTTCTATAAAAATGTATTTGTTAACAAATGTATAAAGTATTTCAAAAATGTTTGTTATTTCCTGAGATAAATTAAGTGATTTTTATTTTTATATTAAATATTTCAGAATTACTTTAAGGATGATACGTGTCAGCGTTAGATAGTAGGTAGAATATAAAAAATCCGGTTAAGTACTTGTCGAATTCGTATGATAGTATTATGTGCTAGGATTTTTGGTGTTGTATCTGAGTTTGTTGATAAGAAAAAGTTTTTTCATTCATTCAAAGCTATATTATACGCATTATGCCGATTAAGTTTAGGGAATATTGCAAGGGGTTATATGCAGTCAGATTTTTTCTATACCTGCTAGTTGAATTCAACTGATTTCTATTCTTAAACTCGCAAATACTGAAGAGTAGTCAGTCTAAATAGCTCAGCCAAGCAGTAAAGTCCTGCGCTTGTATACACTTTCTGTTGTGATTTTTACGTGAAAATGAAGTATAGTCAACAGAAGAGAGTATCTTCCAAGATGCAAAAGGCAAGTCCAAAGAAGAAAAAAAAAGTTTTTAATCCAAAAACAGCTGAGACGGACGGAAGTAGCTTAAGTGCTTCATCGAAGAAATTAAAATCGCAAGAGTAGATCTTTGTTCCGCGTGATTCGTCTGTTAAGTATCAAATTTTAAAGTTTATTATAGTGTTGGCAGCAATTTCTAAATATATGAAGTGTAAAATCTCTGACAAAAAGGTGAAGTTTGAAACTGCTTCTGAACGAAAATTTGGTTTTAAGTTTTTTTGTATGATAAGTGTGCAGCTCGTAGCATGAATTGTAGTCCCTTTGTCGGGCATTCTTATGCGATAAATGAACGCTTTTTATTTGCCATGAGAATTCTCGAATTAGATGGAACTAAATTTTGTAGATTAATTGACATGCCAGCTTCTATAATGCGCCCCTAGAAACTTTTCCAACAAAAATTTGATTGTTATTATATGCTATTCTCCTTTTAGGTAGAGAAAAAGGGAATAATATATAGAAACAGTTTATTCCTATAAATACAACTATGGTTCTCTCTCCATACGCGTTTGGACCACCTCATGGTCTCATCAGTGGAGATGTATCGAACAGAGCGCAAAATTCGCAGGAAACAACTGCTATATAAAATATAAATTCCGATACATGTCGGCAGGATATAAAAAAACCTGCCGACTTCGATATCAGACTGAAAAATATCGACATTCGAAACGACATTTATACATTCACCGGAGCAGTGTGAAATCTTAAAAAAAAAACGAAATTTCAGTAAGAAATAAATAAATCTGCCGGGTTTAAATAGTTGCCTATATGTTAGTCTCCTTTCGGGCAGAGAAAAAGGAAAGAATATATAGAAACAGTTTATTTCCTGCCAATACAACTCTGATTCTCTCTTCATACGTGTTTCGTCAGTGGAACTGTATCAAACCGAGAGCAACATTTGCTATATAAAATATATATTCCGACACATGTCGGCAGGGTGTTAAAAACCTGACGACATTGATGTCTGAAAAATATCGCCAGTCGAGATCTATGCTCTTGGTTCGATACAGCTCCACTGACGAGACCGTGAGGTGGTCGAAACGCATATAGAGGAGAGAGGACCAGAGTTGTGATATTTTTATGAAAACTTCCTACTGCAAATAGTGTCAAATCTGGAATATCAAAATTAACACTGCAGGGTATAATGATTGGTATGAAAATCAAGATAATTGCTGTGTAAATCATGCAGGTTCTTCGGGAAAAATGGGAGTCGATGCAGTAATCGAAATGTTCAAGCGTTCAATGGAAAAATTCAGAGGGTAGTATAGGAATTACATCGGACCAATTTGCAAGACAGGGAGTTGCCACTCCACTTATTGGGCCAGAGGCAGTATTTGGAATACAAGGGCTGCTATTCGTGGGGGGCTGTCTTGGTGGACAAATCAATAACACCAGATCCACTGGAATCACATTGCGGGCCACAGGCACAGCAAGCTATTGCTATGCAGACTATCCGGCAAACTAAGACGTGAAATTCGGCGTCTAAGCAGACAACAAATCAGGCTGGTGACAGGACTTATAACTGGCCACTGTAGCTTGACGAAACATCTACATTCAGTTGGCATTTTCAATAAAGAACCACCACGTAGACTTTGTGATGAAGTGGACGAGACGGCCTCAAACTTCACCTTAGAATGCGAAGCTTTGGCTTACTGAAAACACCTTCAGGGATCAATTCATTCAGAATGCTTATATCCAGAGGATAAACTAGTGAGCCGGCTATTAAACCTAATCAAGGCAACTAACCTGTTCAAGGTAACTCACCTGTTCACCTAGAACCGATATGGCAGGAAACATAATAAGTCTGAAGGCTGCAGTGTAAGGGTCTCCCAACCCTGGCCTGCTGTGTCATACAATCAACAATCAGTTGATAATTATGTTTTGTAAATTAATGATTCATCAATTGATATTCCGATTTGTGAAGTTATCCCTTACTCGATAATATTACTAAAAAAGTAATATTGCCGATTTCTACTCCAAGTAACATTTTTCAAAATCAATCTTCAGAAAAAGAAAACAACAATTAGTGTATTTAGCATATTTTTAAACCCTTCAGAAACCTATTTTATAGGATATATACAAGCCATTTTAAAGTTAAAAGTATGTTAAATCCATAGACGTACGAGAAATTAATTTTGCTTAATATAGACTGTTAATATTAGAAAGCTGGCTCAAGCTTAAAAAGAGATAGAGCGTTTTCCAGGAGCAGGACCTCTCTTTTTTATTTTGAGTCAGGTGACAGGGGAAATACAATGATATTTGGAATATCGTGCTGTAAGCGAACAAATGTTAATTATTTTCATTGTTCAATGTCAACTATATTTTGTTAAAATAAATAATTAAATAATCACTCTGTGAATAGATATTCCGTGGGAACAGGGTAGTTATATTTTTTTATCACTATCCACGAAGGTCTAAAGGAAGAATAAATCAGTTATCGAACTTAACTTTTATGATCTTTGTCGTTTAAATGTTTTCTTAAAAAAAATACATAAAGTCAGTTAATTTATGAAGACGTAAAAGACCCTCTCTTAGAATTGCCTATAAATCTGTCTAAGTAATCCTGCCCTGGTTAAGTATACAAAACCAGACGTGTTAAGGGTAGTTTTAACATAAGGTATGTGGAATACCGTAAAAATGTATTAAAATATTGAACGATTATCCCATTATTAGGAAACAAAAGAATAATGAAATAAACTCATTATACTGTAATATACCGTTTGATCTGTGAAAGGAGGTACGTAGCGTTTGTTTTTCCTGATTGCAAGAAAGAATGATTCAGATACCAGCATTATGAATAAAAGGGCACTCAGGTTTTTTCACAGACGTTATATTATCCTATTCCTTTAGTTATAGGGAGAAATAGAATAGTTTTATCAATTGTGTTTATATAAAAATTAAGATTAAGATGCTCACAGGTCAATTCGTGAATCAAGCATCCAGTATAGAATAGCTAACGCCCTCAGCACGTAACGATCGAAACCTTCGAACTTTATGTGAAAGAAATTGCCGTTTACCGGGTTCCATCGGGACACAAACAGAGGGAAAGGGGGTGTAAGATCCGAAAACACTCTTTTAAGGAATAGTAAATTTCAGTCACAATCTGAATGTCGGGTAAAATGGTACCGTAGTACCAGTGCCGTAGAATAATTACGTCACGGGTGTAATCGTCGGGAAAGAAGGTTATCTTTGTTTGATTTGTTTTGATTTAATTCGGGAAGTTAAGGGAGTATCATGTGTTATTTTAGTGGGGCATTTCGCGATTTTCATACGGTTCGATTAAGTAATATAAATAGCTGTTTTTCGCGTTTTATTTTCCTTTCTGTTTAATATTTTATTAAGCTATTTATACGTGTTTTTTCAAAATTGGGTTTTAAGTTTTGGTTAAATAACGGCCGAGAAGAGCAATTATGGTAGTTTTTGTAATTGTTATTAGTCTTAAGTTTCTCATTGTAAATAGTTTGTTTTTATTCTATTTATTTTTGTTAAATAGATATAAGTGTTTTGAGAAACTTGTTTTATTTAATTTAATTAAAACCTTCATGTGAATTCACTTGCGGGCGCGCTGTTGCGAGACCTACAAAATAAGAGATGTCTTCTGACCAACTAATTAGCAGCCTTTCCTGAGTCCTGAAGATCTGAGTCATGGTTGTGATAAGCTTTAATAACCGTAGTGTTTGGTACTAAAGCTGCAAGAGAGAAGTTGAACGACCAGACTTCCAGAGTGTCTTTATTACTGTGAAATTTTAATTGTAGGTTATTAAAATAGTTACTAATTAATATGGGACAAAAATGATTATAGATAAGATAATTAACGCTACCTCAATATGTCATCGGCAAAAGTCTATAATCAAATTCAGTCACAGTGCTTAGCTCCGTCATTAGAAATACTCCATGTCTTTTTAGGCGTGCGCCAACTTTCTTCTACAGGATCCGCAGTCTATATTAAAGTAATATCAATTTATCTTACGTCTTTGATTATATCAGGCGACAAATTAAACCAAATCAATATAACAATAATTTAAAATAATTTATTACTTAAAAGAGTATTAAAACGATTATATCCAATTTCTTTTAATAGCTTCAGATGCTACTAAAACCATTTTATCTTTCTGATGTTGGTTCATTTTTTTCAACATGCCTTCCATTTGGTGAAATGGATCAAACTCTTCAATAGCCGCATCAATTCCAGTGCCTTTTTCACCAAAAATAATAGTAGAAAAAGTTATTGCATGATTGACTTCCGATTTAGAAGCAGCAATGCGTACTTCTTCCAAGTAATCTTCATAGCTTAACTCTGCATTGACGTTAAATGTTCGTAAGACTGATGTAAATTCGTCATAATAGAACCTTAAAGAAAAAAATATCTTTATTTGTAAATTTGAAATTACTTTTTCAATAAAATTTCATAGGTAAAATTAATTTATGAGTTAGATCATAATACCTATTGTTTAGTCCCTACAATTCACTTCAGAAGACAGAAATTAACGATCGGACTAGAATGGTATGTCTTCCGCGGTTCCTGATATGATTATTTGATCCCTTCTTAATAAAATGCAAATGAAAAACTACATTCAAAAAAAAAAAACAATTTTCAATAATATTTCATACTTTTATATTTAAAAACCCAAAATTAGTATGATTTAAATTTATTTTGGGACTACTTTATTTCATGTTCTGTATAAGTACTTTTTAAGTATAAAGAAACAATCGTTGTATACAAATCAGTTTTAAACTTGATGATACCTCAGTAAATTCACATAACCGAGAAGGCATGAACATATTTTTTTAACTGACTTCTAAAAGAAGGAGTTGTTAAACTCGATCGGTTTTTTTGCTTATGTAGGTACGTCGATTAATTCGGAACGGCAGCACCAATTTGAACAAGACTCTGATAATATGGCGGATAAAAAAATTAATTTTGTACGATTTTCTTCAAAATTGGTATGAAGGAATTTTCAAGGTCGCACATAACGAACCTAAAATTATTTTTAAAAAATTTACATCTCTCGAAAATTGGTTTTTGAAGATGCACACTAAGAATTTAGAATTATTTTCGAAAACTTCAATATGGCAGATCCAATATGACGGATTCAATATGGCGGACTTAAAATTTAATATTTCTCGATTTTGTCTAAAACTGGTATAGGGGGGCTTTTTTAAAGGTGTAAATCAGGAATTTTAAAATTATTTTTAAAAGATTTAATATGGCTTAATCAATATGGCAGACTAAAAATTGTACGTATCTCGATTTTGTCCAAAATTGGTATAGGGAGTTTTTGAGGGTATTAATTACAAATTTAAAATTATTTTTTAAAAATTCAATGTATTGGATTCAAAATGGCAGACTCGTAATTTAACATCTTTCAATTTTGTTTAAAATTGGTGCTGAGAAGTTTCTAAGAGTGTAAATAATGAATTAACAATTATTTACTATCTAAAAGTTTTAAATTATCGTATATGTCCAAAACTGGTACGGGGGGGGGGGGGGAGGGGGGTCCGAGGATATAGAAATTTGATATGGCGGGTTCATCAATATGGTGGTTATTCACATTTTTTCAAAATTGTTATTGGGTGGCTTTCACAATTGTAGGTTACGAATATGAAATTAATTTTTTGTAATTTAATATGGCAGGCACAATATGGGGGATTAAACATTTTACATTTTTCAGATTGGGTAGAAATGGTTATTGCGGGATTCTTAGGGCGTATATTACGGATCTTAAAATGATTTCTTCAAATTCAGTGTGTGTGATAAAATATGTTGGACTGAAAAATTTGCAGGTCTCAAGTTCATTCAATATCGGTGTTGGGGGTTAGAGGGCCTATGTGACGAATCCAAAACTAATTTCTTAAAATTCGAGATAGTGGATTTACTATAAGAGACTAAATATTTGGCACAATTTCTTTCAAAACTGGTATTTGTGGAATTCTCGGAATCAAAGAATTATTTGTTGTTCAATTTTGGATAAGGTGGGTGGCTTTTTGTTACCATAAAAACTCAACTCCATCCAAAACTAAAAATTGAAAATTAAAATTTTTATGAAAAAACTGAACTCGCTTCTAAAAAAGTCTTAAAAAAAGAAAAATAACAATAAAAATTTTTATATGAATTAAACATTTTGCAATCGACGACATATTGTTGTAACACGAGATGCATATATGCTACAGCAAGAAAGCTATTGCAAATAAAGTATTTCTCAATCTTTTTATGTGAATTACGTTTTGTCAGGGGTTAATTTGGCGATTTCAAAAATTTCAATTTCATATAAAAATTTATATTGTTATTTTTCGCTTTTTGGGCTTTTTTAGAATTTTCAATTTTTTTATTAAAAATTTTATTGTTATATTGAAAATGAGGATAAAAAAAATTTAGACCATCTGCAAAGAAAAATGAACGCTTCCATTAAGTGTATCTAAATTCACAACTATATATAAATTCATGGCTAGAAAAATTTTACTGATAATATGTACAGTTATGCAATTAGCTGACCAATTAAAAAAAAATAGCTACTTTTATTTCAAGTATATTTTTGTCGTGTTGGGGACATCAAGAAAATGCGTATTAAAATTATTAAATGTAATGTAACAGTATTAGTACTGTTTAGGATGGTACACCTTTAACCTGGTTTTGAAACTGTAAATAGTCTCGTCACGGTAAGCAACCTACTACAAGCATAAATATGTTACGTTCATGTTACTTCTGGGTATGCTAAAAGTAAACGTTGACTTCACTGCTTTAAATATACTGCTTCAGATCTAATCTAAAATTTTAGAGATAATTTCTTTTCTATCTGGAATAAACGAAACTAAAAATTCCAGACTTCCAATTAGACTAAGAATTTAAAACTTTTTAATTTTTTCAGTTCAATTTGTATTGATAAGATGTCCCGTCATCGTTTTCAGAATTTTAAATTGGTGTATTTGATAGGTACCATTTGCACTGTTAATATATTATAACCTGTCAATAATCAAATATCGAAAAATATTAAAATATTACGACATAAATAACTTATGTTGAATGTAAACGCCTCTTTCTGCGCTGTCCTACACTGTAAAGCTAGATTGTCAGACATTATCGTTTTTCATCTTAAAGATAACGAAAAACTTCACAAAGAAGTTTGATAAAATGTTCAGGGCATCCCGGATAATAAATATAAATTTGTAGAAGTGCCGATTTCAAATTCAGAATTTATCAAATTAGCTAAATTTCAAATAAAAAAAAAACTCATTGTAGCTTTGCCGAGCGTTCGTAAAAAACCTTTAAATCAGGAAATGAATAGTTTCACTCCTCGTTAATAGCCATGAGGACATCATCATTTTGAGTTTATTAAAAATTTAATAAAATCACTATTTATTAATACAAATGAAGATATAAGTTGTCTTTCAATTTTTAAGACACCCGGTATACTAATTTGTCTGATTATTTTTTTATATACCGTCTATATTCCTCTTTACATAAAATAAAATAGTTTTAGCAAATCTTTATTTTTTATCTAAGAATAGTTAATTATGTTTTTATTTTGATGAATAATATAACCAACTTTTAAAATAAATCGAAAATAGCATTTTTACTTATTAGGTTCTTGTTACAGATTCTAATGTTATACTTTCAATTAAGAGCTTTTCAAGTTCAGGAATACTTAAACTTGGGTATAGTTAAACTGTTACAAACTTTTTCTAGGGTTCGATTCTGAATTAAATTCATAAGTCTATATAGGTATTTAGAAGATATCCATGTACAAAAGAATATATAAAGCATTGCTTAACTAATACGATTGTATTTTCGATAACAAAACGAACAAAAAGTCGAGCAGTTGATAAAAATTTAAAGCACATATTTTAATGTCTTAAATTTAGATCATCATATCACTAAAAACTTCCTACCATGACTCACCTGAGAAGATCATCTGTAAATTCTTTACATACGTCGTTTCTCACACTAGATAACAAGAAAAATACTAAATCTTTACCAAACGATTCATAGGTGTTCATCTGAAAATCGACGATTTTTACTAATGTTTCCTTTCCATCTCTATGATTTACCATAATATTATTTACCCAGAAGTCATTATGTGAAATCGTATTCCATGGTTCTTTTGCTAATAAAGAGTTGAATGTCATCATTGGTTTGTCAAGAAGCGGTTTGATTTTAGACAGATAGGGTGCGAAATCTTCCATAGTAGCTAGTACATCGAGTAAATGTTCCTCTGGTCTTTTTCCCCCTGGTGGCGGACCCCATGGTCTATTATTTTCGTCTAAGCCGGGAGGGCCAGGTGGTCCCCTATGTCCATCAGGTCCAGGAGGGCCAGGTGGACCTCTGTGTCCGTTAGAACCAGGAGGGCCAGGTGGTCCCCTATGTCCATCAGGTCCTGGAGGACCAGGTGGCCCTCTGTGTCCATCAGGGCCGTGACCGCCAGGCGGTTCTGGATGACTTTTATCAAGAAAGTCTTTGATGACTTGAAATAATTCTGGTTTTTTCAGCTTCATTGCAATTGGAATTGCGTGAAATTGCGCCAGTCTTTTAAGGATAGCTTTACTTGTTTTTAAATCACAGCCAATGTATCTATCATCATTTTGATATCCTACAAAATATACAACAGTAATAAAAGAGAAAGTTTTATATTCAGGTATAAAGAAAATATTTACTCGTATCTGTTTTTACCGGGAATAAATAATTTCTCCATAAATATATTTAGAAATACGCTATAAAAATATTGAATATTACCAAATAATTCGATACGTATAAAGGGGGGTCAGATATTAGACATAAACTCTCTAAATGCTTAACTGTCAAAATATACGGTGTCAAAGTTTAAAAATATAAAAGTTTTTTAGCACTAATTCGTAAATTTTGTTTTAAGATTGGCAAGCAAAGTTGCCTTTGAAAGCGCATATTTTCCCTTGTAATTTTTTCTCCAGTGATAAGCTACAAATTAAACACATAACAAGTAATTATTATTTAACCAGTGGTGTACAAATTAGATGGAGTAGAGGTGCGGCTATAGCAGAATTTTCGTTATTTGCTCAAATGATGCTTTATTATCATAAAAATAAGTTACAATTTGCTTCATAGCGATATTTTTTTATCAACTTTGGGCGTATAACATAAGTCTATCTATGGAGCGGCCGTAGAGTACACGAGCGCGCCGCGCTACGTCTTTCGCATTCCTAATATAGCAGGTCAATGAGTCCATTTTTTTTGTAAATTCGAAGCTCTTGGGGGTGGGAGGTCATCAGTCCCACTCCCTTGGATCCGTGTAATTAACATTTTGAAAGTTTTAGGCATGACTATAGGGCCCAACTCCTATAATTATTGCTAAGAAATCGCTGTTGAATGCAGCAAACGACGCGCGCTCGTGTTCAAAATTCTCCAGAAAAGCAAGAGAGGAGGAAAACCTTGCCTTAGAGGGGCAACTTTATGAAGCTGGCATTGCAGATAATTGACAAAAAAAATTATTTTTTTATTTTTTATGTCTAACAACAAAAAAATTCTATGTAAAACTTTAAACGAGTTTTTCACAAAACAGCTTTGTTGTGATTGGCTTGGTAAATAACTTTGATAATTTTTATCCAATTGACTTCAAATAAACTGATCTTTTTAACTGCAAATCGCAAAGAAGTCCATATAGAATTTTTGACTAATTAAAAACTTTTCATATTATGAGCAGTTTTATACCAAATTTTTCAAATGCTCACCATTTTCAAAAAATTCAATATTTTTAAAATTGCTTATGGTACTTGTGAAAGTATTCTTAAGTAGATTAACGCGATTTTTTTTTGTTTTGTTCTGACATATTGAAATAATTTTATTCGTATTTTTAATGATAAATTATGTTGTAAATGCTCTAAATTTTGGAGCAATGAGTTCGATTGTTGCGACGAGACATTTCAATGAAAGGGTTTAGCCTAAAATTATTCTTGTTCTAGTTCGATTAACTATCTATCTGTCATGGTTTATTTGCTATATGCTCTTATCCTATATTGTATGTCTGTCATTATCCTTACAAATTGTATGTTGCTACTGGAACACCATGCATAATTTTAAATTACTGCCATAATTTTCATAATATCTCAGACAATGACTAGAAAGTCACGTTCTTTAATAAATAAACAATAGCTTTTAGATTGACAGAAGTGACTGATAATTCCAGAATTATCTTCACGGAATATCGAACTAAACATAAGTAATTATTTTAATGAATTGAGACCATTTTTTATAATGTTATTCCTCTATATCCTCTATAACTTAAAATTTGATTTGTTCTGGAACTTTTCTTACAAAAACCAAAACAAAATTATTTACAACCTGGAATACTTCTATATTTTAACTGAAATGTTTTATCCTTATCCTTTGAAATACATATTTGTGAAGTTTTAGAAACCAATGATTCTCAATGAAAAGGCTTAGCTAAATTGTAAAGTTTAAAAAACTAATCTATCTGTTTAGCTTCATTTAAATACATCAATAAGCTCAAAATCCATTTTACTCTTTATTAAAAATCTCAGGCATTAATTGCGTAGAAAACTAACCTAAAAGCTATTGAGCTAGTTTTTCACGGATTAAGTTTACGTAAATATAAAGAGATAAATTTGATCCGGTTTGGTATGTTTAATGGGTGCCATCTGACAGAATAAAAGATATCTACAAAAATAAGATACAAAAGTAAAATGTCACTTTACCTTTCTCGTTCACATAAAACAACTTATTATTTATTAAGAAATTGATAAACTTGTTCCGGCAATAACGCAATCCTAAAAAAAGTTGTAATGGAACAAACACTAATTAGTTTATGTTGATTAACGGAATATACTTTATTCCACTAAAAGAAGGAATTAAATAATCACCCTGTAGATAGATTTTAACCACGGTAACTCTTATATTACCATCCAAGAATATCTACAGGAAAATAAATCAGTTATCGTATTTAAGCCTAAACTCAGTTACTTTGAGTCGTTTAAATGTTTTCTTAAAAATATATAAACCCTGACAATTTATGACGACACAAACTAAAAAGATCATACCCTTTTTCAATATTTGTAAAAACTCTGTCGAAGAAATTCTACCCTGGTGATGTAATTAAACCTGAAGAGATAAGTGCTAAGGGTGGTATTAACATGTGGTATAGGCAAATAAAACAATGCATCAAAATATTGGACGATATTCCTATTACTAGGAAATAAAATAATAATAAAATAAAATCACTATAATGGAATATACCGTTTGGTTAAATGTATAAAGAATTCGTATAGCCACTGTTCTTCCTGATTACAAGAAAGAATGATTTAAATACCAGCAAAATGAATGAAAGGGTATTCAGGTGTTTTTACTGCTCCACATCCAAAAAACTAAATATAAAATTATCATTCATCAAAATATTCCCTTTGTAAATTAAAATGAATATAAATGAAGAAATAAAAAACATGTACCCGTAGCTTGGATTTGTGGTCTACTACGTCAACACCTATTAATTTTCTTCTTTTCCACTTTACTACATTTTACTATAATCATCTTAGATGAATAACACCGATTTAATAGTTCAGAATTTTCTTGTCGTTCGCATTCTCCAAAATAAAAAAAAGCATGGTAAAGTCTTCAATATACGGCGTCGGTTTTAATTTAATTGGTTTTTAATTATGGCTTGTAGAATAATATTTTTAATGCGACCGTGGTGTTCTTCAATTAAATATTCAAAATAATTATAGGATATAAGTATATTTCATTATACATTACGCGACAGACTAAGAAACGATGAAATCAGAAAAAGATGTGAAATACAGGACGTCGTAAGATGGGGCTGAGGAAGAAGGAGAGCATGGAGGGATCATGTCGACAGGATGACCGACGACCGAGTGGCAAAAATTGTAAAAGAAGGAATACCAAACTCCTCAGGGCTTCCTGGTCGACCGCCTAAAAGATGGAAAGAGAGCTGAACATCGGTGTCACAGGAACAAGAATAAACGAGATGCATTGACAGGACAAAGTCCTATACTAAGAATAAGAAGAAGAAGAAGAAGTGTATTTCAGAAAAACTTTTTACTCTTTTAAATTGCAAAATTATTCCTTTTACAGTTTTTCACTTCCACGGACTTTTTTAGCAATCAGATTAGTTTAAAGTCAGGCTATATTAAAATAAATAGTAATAGGATCATAAACAATTACCTTGAGGAATTAAATTTTCAAGAAGTAAAACTCCGTCACGGTCGGGATCCGTTGCTGATGAATCTAAACTATATCTTGATCCATAATATTCTGGAAAAAAATCCACCGTTATCCCATTTTCTTTAGCAAAATTTGTTATTAACGGTCCTATTTCTGAATACCATTGAATTTCATTTTTCATAGTATGACCATGCATATCAAAGGGTCCTTTCATCTTGACGAATGGTAGACGTTTAGCTACCGAACTAATAATTTTAGATTGCCCATTTTTCTCTACTTCGAAGTCAACTCGAAGAACCAGACTAAGGTAATTTTCACCAGGTGCAGTAAGACGAGCTACTTCAACGTTTTTCACTTCTCCATCAAATTTAACGAGTTTTTCTACTTGTTTAATTGAATAGTCAATGGGTGCCATTTTTGCTGAATGGCTTTAACCCGAACCTGAAATTAAAAAGTTCATCAGAGAAATAAATACTAATTTAAAGTATGTGCACAATGTTATCAGTGACACAAAAAAGTTATCTAATCTTATAATGTACTGTTACGTTCGAAAAATATGTAATAATATTTTATAAGGAACCTTAATTTCAAATTACTGATTTATTTGCTAATCACTAATTTTAGAACAATTAATTTAATAATAATTATTTCACAATTATGTTCTAATGTCCAAAAGGCATATTTAACTAATATTTAAAAATACCCAACATTTGTAACGGCCTAGACTTAAATATATATATATATATATATATATATATATATATATATATATATATATATATATATATATATATATATATATCAAAAATAGTTTTATCTACATACTGAGCGCTGTTATTCCTAGTCTGAATAAAATAATACATGTTAACTGTTATACTTTGAGTATTTTTATTAGTAAATAATTTTAAAAATGTCACGATTTTTATTAAAAATTTTTAATATTTTGTATATTTATGTTTTGGAAATTGATATTGTTAGGTAAGTTTCACAGTATTTTAATTTTCATGCATAACAATTGCTGACTACTTCGAAAATTGTTTGTATAATACACTGATGAAGATCGATAATAAGGTCGAAACGTTTGTGTGAAAAAACAATAAAACATATATGAGGAAATAAATTAATTTTTATTCCACTGACCGAACCGAAAACCCAAGAAAAAAGAAAAGAGAATATATCTAAATAGCAGTTCAAGAAAAATAAAAACAAAAAAGTAATTAAAGTATATATATATATATATATATATATATATATATATATATATATATATATATATATATATATACATTTCCTTGTACAATTTGATAGGGTTCTGTAGACAAAAAATTAAATTAATTTAAATTTCTACTGTAATTTTATATTATATACTCTCAGGCAAAATACATAAATTTTAGAGATATAGTGTAGATGTCCGTCGAACAAAATATATTTTTTATTATGGTATGTAGTCCTTTCCAACAAGTTCCATAAAATTTCATTTTATGTTAGTTTGTTTAGTATTTTGTTCACTCTATTTGTATTTTCATCAAAAATCATTTAAATAAAATCCAATGTAATAATGATATTTGTCATGTTTTCATTCAACGTTATTTCAGACCACAAGTTACGTAGGTAGTGGTTAGTTGGAGCACAAAGGGTATACGTGCAGCCCTGTATAACAAAATGATTGATTTCTTACCTATGTGTGTTGAAACCATCAAAATTTTGGTAAAAATTAAAAGATTATATTCTCATGAGATTATTTAAAATAATATTATATCAATAATTATCCTTTGCAGATTGCAATGGTTACATAACTTTCTCAAAATAAACGAATACAATACGTTTTGAAGTAAAAGAATTCAGTCGTCTTTGGTTTTAAACTTTAATTTTCAAAATAAAATTTGATTCAGGTTTATATGTGGTTGATGTTTTTACAAAGAAATTTTAATATAAAATAATAATTCAGTTATATTATCGTTATCAATATTTAAGTTGTGGTTTCATAGTAAAAGAAAATTCTTTATGGCAACGGTAGAAGTGGCATATCTTTCAGTGAAAGTATAATAATTTAGATTCAAGCTCAATATTGTTAATTGATGATGGCTCTTTGTTTCATACTATAAAAGCTTAGACATCTTGTATAAGGATCTAATATACACCAATGCCAATGCCGTGGTATAATAATATCTAATGACTCTAAGTGTACAAAAGTTTCGTTAGTTTTTCGAGTACTACGCAAAATAAAAGTTTTGATACGTCATAAACAATGTTGGAATTAAAAATCATGATTTCCAATATAGTTTATGAACACTACGTGCACTTTTAGATTTTATAAAAAAAATCTCAGATTCTCGACCGGCTACTGATAAATTCCTCAAAAAATTTTAAAATATTTAAGGTATCCTCTTGATTGATTAAATCTAAATTGAAACAATATAATACTCGTAAGTAGTCTCTTAACAAAAGTAATTATGACATTAAATAAATAATTATCTGTCGTGACGCAAACAAAAAGTACACAATATGCACTTGAATTGTTAAAATTAGGATATGGAATTTTTTAGAAAATATAATTGAATGAAATTTTGCTTGCTTGCTTTCCACTCAAATAACACTAGCAGCTAGACAATTGCCAGTATTCATCCTGTCCCACGCTAACCCTAGGGAAGGTTAATCGAGTATGTGCCTTCGTTAGAGTGTGGTCCTTCTCTGCTACAGACTGTTATACACGCTCTTTTCTTGCAGCCATATATCCCCACCTCCTCATTTCTGTGTCAGATGCGACTCCATGGGTACTCATACAAAAATAAATCGTAGCGCTAACAGGGGTTGTAGAATTATTTATTCGCTTCCCTTAGATTTAGTCCCCCCCCTCTAAACAGGTATGCGCGTTCATTCGCGGTCTTTACAGTCTATACGCATATTCCCGCCAATTTAGGAATGAACACCAGCCGCAAATCGCAGAGCTATGAGGGATTGTAGAAGTATTCATTCACTTCCCTTGGATTTAGTCCCTCCCTCAGCTAAGTATGTTCATTCGCGATCTTGACAGTCTATACCCATATTTCAGTTAATTTAGGGACGCACACCAGCCGTGATGTGAAAATTATTAAAATCAAAAATTCATCATGGGCCAATGAAACTTTAAATTTTTTATATTCATATGTGAGCTGAGGTTAATAGAGATGTTTCATTACTTCTGAAAAGGAGTAAATGATTAAACGACCGCTTTACTGAAAAGGTGTAAAATTTAATCTATCTCAGACATTTTAATTGATCACTTGAATCTGTATGTGTATATAACAGCAAAAAAAAGTTTACGTACAAACTCATTTTCAATTTACCGAATCTTGTAGCTTTAATTGCTTCAAGCCTATCAATGGTAGTTCTACTCAAAATAAACAGCATTGAAATTTGTTATTTTTTTTTCTTAGGAAATGATCCTAATCTCATTACCTCATGAAAGCCATCAAGATCAACTTTTAGGTTTATTAATTTTTCATTTAAAGTAAAAAATAAGCAGAATAAAGAAAACGATAATATAGCCAATACTTTAAGTAATAATATTATCATTATAGATTTTTATTAATTTCTTATTTAAGGAAATAGAATATACATTTTCATTTATCATGCGTCAAAAATGTCGAAACTTTGATTTAAAGTATTTTTGGTTGCCTACTTTCTATACGTGTATTGTTGTTTGTCTCCTAGGGTGACGTCCGCTTATATTAGACAATTTTTCTAAAAATTAATGGTAGTTTAAAGTTCGTACATTTCTTCTTATTGAATTATGCGTTACAGCGCACATCAGTGAGTCAGAGTTAATTTACGAACATTTTCTAACACAGAAGTACGGACAAAAAATTCAGTCAAATTGGGCGAATGTAAATGCAGCGAATTAAAGTATTCCATTATCGAAATGGTAAGTGCGTCACGATATATATATATATATATATATATATATATATATATATATATATATATATATATATATAAATATACCGGGTGTCAACGAATCTATTAGACAAGTCATAATTTCTAGAGTATTATGTGTATCAAAATGAGAATTGGTACAGGTAAATGGTATATGAAGAGGAGAGTTTTCGCATCTTTTCCACTTTCCGGCCACTTCCGGTTTCACCGGAAATGGCGCCGGTTTTGAATTTTTAAATGGAACACACTGTATATTTTAACATTTTTGGATTTCTGAGACAATTCTAGATCAGAATATGACATTTTAAAAACTTTTTACGTATACTTCATTTTTTTAGAGCCACTTTTAAAATTGCATCTAGGTGGCCATGATCGGACGCAAACTAATCTAAGGGCCTTAGGTGATGTCAAAAAAATACAATCGCAAAGTTTTAGTTACTAGTATGAAAGACAGGAATAAGACAAGTTGACAAAATTACGTTTTCATTTCTAACTATTAATTTTCAAATGGCGACCCCTTTTTTACAACTACTTTTCGAAAAAAGCATTCTTTAACGAATCTAACGGTACTAATTTATTTGCGATTGGATTAGACATAAGAACAGAAATTAAATATTATTAAGCAAAATACTGGATAATTTATTTACTTATGACAAGTGCGCCATGGACAGCCACGATGCATAATATTTTGCAACTGTTTTTATCAAGTCTTCTTTGAAAAACAAAGCACTCACTTAAGTAGATAATGACAGTGACATACGCTCTAAGAACAGACGTAAAAGTTTCTTAATTTTCGTTAAGTTTAGTTTAAATTTTCCTTAAAATAATGTATACTCAAAGTGAAAAAGTGGATATGTTATTAATATTTGGAGAGTGTCATAGAAATTCAAGGAATGCTGCCGAGTTGTATGCTCATAGATATCCGAATCGGCAACATCCAGCCCATCAGTATTTTCCGTATGTCGAGACTCGTTTTAGGCAAATAGGAAATCAAGAGGCGGAACAGAGGTTTATCATAATTGAAGAGACTGAGATTAACGTACTTGCTATAGTTGAGGTTGATAAAACAGTTTCGTTAAGAAAAATTAGTCAAGAACTGCAGATAAGTTATGAATCAGCAAGAAAAATACTGAAAAAGCATGGATATCGAGCATTTAAATATCAGTTTCATCAACATTTGTATACTGAGGATGGCGATAGACGGGTAGTGTTTTGTGATTGGCTGCTTCAAAATCATAGAGTTAACCCAAATTTTATCGATTTTATTCTATTTTCCGACGAATCCCGATTTACAAATAATGGTATGTTCCATAAGCAAAATACTCGGTACTGGGCCCAACAAAATCAACATGAAATGAGAGAGGGCAATTTTCAAGAAAGATTTGGCGTCAATGTCTGGGCTGGTATCGTTGGAAACAGAATAATTGGGCCAATATTGTTTCAAGGTCAGTTAACAGGGGTTAGATACTTAGGTTTTCTTCAAAATGAAATCGAAAAATCATCTCAATGATAAACCTTTAGCAGTTTTACGGCGAATTTACTTTCAACAAGATGGAGCACCGCCTCACAATACTAGAGAAGTTCTTAATTATTTAATAGAGCATTTTAATAATCGAATTATTACAACCAATGGTCCGGTACGCTCACCGGATCTTACTGTGCTCGATTTCTTTCTCTGGGGATATGTTAAAGAAAGGGTTTACTATGGAGCAGCCCCAGCTACTCTTGAAATATTAGAAGAAAGAATTTTACGGACATTTAGAAGTATAACGCCCCAAATGCTACAAAACGTGTTGAGAGAAACAATTGAACGAGCTGAAATGTGTCGTGAAAAAGAAGGAATGCACTTTGAACATTTACTACACTAAACTTTTTAAGCAATTCAGCTACTGTACTTTCAAATATTTTAAGTGCGTCGTCTAAGTTATTAGTTTGTTTTGTTAGTTTTTTGTTAATTTTGTTAAATTTTTAATCCAATTCCTGTCTTTCATACTAGTCACTAAAACTTTGCTATTGTATTTTTTTGACATCACCTAAGGCCGTTAGATTAGTTTGCGTCCGATCATGGCCACCTAGATCCAATTTTAAAAGTGGCTCTAAAAAAATGAAGTAGACGTAAAAAGTTTTTAAAATATCACAATCTGATCTAGAATTGTCTCAGAAATCCAAAAATGTTAAAATATACAGGGTGTTCTATTTAAGAATTCAAAACCGGGGCCATTTCCGGTAAAACCGGAAGTGATAGGAAAGTGGAAAATACGCGAAAACTCTCCTCTTCACATAACATTTACCTATATCAATTCTCATTTTGATACACATAATACTCTAGAAATTATGACTTGTCTAATAGATTCGTTGACACCCGGTATATATATATATATATATATATATATATATATATATATATATATATATATATATATATATATATATATATAGGGTGTCCAAGATAAGGATCCTAAGCATGGGGATCTCGGAAACAGTTGGAGATACGAGGTCGGTTAAATTAGAGAAAAGTTGCGCAATTTAGTGCTAAATTAAACGCAGTTAAAAAAATTTAAAAATTTCAAACACTTCCGGAGATTTCCGGAAAAAAACGAAATTTGGCAAAATCGTTTTTAATTTTTGCAGGCTTTATTTAAAGAGATATCCGAAAATAAAAGGTAGATTCTCATTGCCACTTTTTATTTTTTATAATTTGGTCTAAACAAAATTTAAATCCGACGTTTCGTTTCTGAGATACCATCATGAACTTTCATTTTTTATATGGAACAAAAAAAAGTATTCCATGTATTTGATAGCATTTTTTATTACAAATTCAACGGTGTATCACCCTTGCATATCGAATACGTAGTTCAAGTACTTTCCATAAGAGCTCCGTGAGAGCGAGAGAGAAAGGTATATCAGTTTTATAAAAGCCAATGAACTACACACTTGATATGCAAGTGTGATACACCGTTGAATTTGTAATAAAAAATGCTATCAAATACATGGGATACTTTTTTTTGTTCCATATAAAAAATGAAAGTTCATGATGGTATCTCAGAAACGAAACGTCGGATTTAAATTTTGTTTAGACCAAATTATAAAAAATAAAAAGTGGCAATGAGAATTTACCTTTTATTTTCGGATATCTCTTTAAATAAAGCCTGCAAAAATTAAAAACGATTTTGCCAAATTTCGTTTTTTTCCGGAAATCTCCGGAAGTGTTTGAAATTTTTAAATTTTTTTAACTGCGTTTAATTTAGCACTAAATTGCGCAACTTTTCTCTAATTTAACCGACCTCGTATCTCCAACTGTTTCCGAGATCCCCATGCTTAGGATCCTTATCTTGGACACCCTGTATATATATATATATATATATATATATATATATATATATATATATATATATAAAACAGAATTCTTGGCTGTGCGGACATAGATTGTTAGTAAACACTACTCTCGTATTAAAAAGTGCGGCGAATTCCAACATAATAGAAAAGTTCCGAGTCCGGAAAATGACGACAGCGCTGTTTCGTCTTTACTTGGGACTCATCAGGCAATTGCATCCTGTCCAATCATCTTGCAATCATGCCCTATCTACTACTTTTTAAAATGAAAAAACAGCAGACAAGACACGAATACGGACATCTCGACGGATCACTCAATATCACAAGAGCATGCACTAACAATGTTGTAAAGTAAAAATAGAAATAAATCAAGCTCGACACATGTACCATACTACCTAAAGGATAAAGGTCATTATCATTCGGCATCAGCAACCAAACAGAAAATTCTCGGCTGTGCAGGTATAGATTGTTGGTAACCATTAATCTCGTATTAAAAAGTACAGAGAACTTCCAGACAATGGAGAAGCTCCGAGTCCGGAAAATGATTACGGTATATATATATATATATATATATATATATATATATATATATATATGTATATATATACGGTGTTTCCAAATAAGTGCAAAAAATCTTAAAGTTATTCTTGAGCTAATTTTAAGCATAAAAATTCATATAAATATATGTCCGATAATTCTTAGTTTTTAAGATAGAGGATATTAAATTTTATTATTATTTTTTAAATTTATATCAATTCTTTTTAAATGTAAGTAAGTCAAATTTGGAACACATAATCTTTTTACAGTTCTCATAAAAAAATATTTTTATGTGAAATAATATACAGAGTAGTACTTTTTTCCGGGTTTATAAAATTTTAACCTCTGGAACTTTTTTTTCGGGCGCCACTGACTCGATTTGATAATTCAGTTAGCTTTTCCCACTTTTTTGTCCCTTATCATAACACATTTGCTCGTGTTCATCAGAGTTTTCGAGAAAATAGTACATTTCTAAAACGAACTTCTGATTTTGGACGACATCGGGAGATAAGAACCGTAGCGTTAGAAGGAGCTGTTCTTAATTTATTAGAAGAATTTCTTATAACAAGTACGATAAAAATTGCCAATATATTAAATATAAACAATTCCACAGTATTCCGAATTTTAAAAGAACATTAATTGAATCCCTACCATATCCAGCGAGTGCTGGTGCTTTTACTACGAGACTTTTTGTCGCATATAGTTTTTTTCCAGTGGATACTTCAAATGATCGCCCAATCTCCCCTTTTTCTTTGTCCTGTAGTTTGTTTACTGATGAGGAAAACTTTTCAAGGGAATCCATAAGAAATTTTCACACTAATAATATTTGGGCTGAAGATAATCCACATACATTTCTTGACGTCAATAATCAACATTAGTTTTCATTAAATGTATGGGCTGATGCCATAGACGATTATCAAATTGGTCCATGTTTTCTTTCATTAAGATTAAATGGCGACCAATAATGCCACTTTTTCAAGCAAGAGTTACCTGCCCTTCTTGAAGAGTGATGCGATCTAATTTAGTCGAAATAAGAACAAAAAGTATTATTTAAATGATCATTTCTTATTTAGTGTTCTTGCATTTTCAATATTTCTATACAAACTTATCTTTTTTGTATGAGAATACAAGATTCTGAATTTAGATAAGGGAGAGAAAGTCGAAAATTGACCATTTTTGTTAATTTACTTCCCGAAACTTATTTTTCAGGGAAATACGAAAAAATCTGTAGGATTTTTGGTTTTATTTTGTATAATATATAAAAATTCTTCATTTTTGATACTTCTGTTAGAACTTTTCTTAGAAAACAAGGAAATTATAGCACTAAATAAGAAATAATCATTAAATTTAGACATTGTGTCTTTATTTCCAGTTAACTATGCTGCATTTATATGTTTTACAAGATTATCTACTTAGTTTCTAGACACAAAAGCTGTATGTATTAATTTACTTCCAGAAGTCAAATTTTATGGGAAATACGAAAATATCTCTAAGGTTATTAGTTCTATTTTGTGTAATATCTTAAATATCCCGAATTTTTGGTACTTTTGTTATAGCTTCTCCGTTAAAAGGAGAATATTGAATCACTAAATCCGAAATAATCTTTGAATTCGGACACTTTTTCCTAATATCGATTCAGTTAAACAAATATTTCTTGGCTTTTGTTAATGAGGTACAAGATTTTCAACTTAACTTAGAGACACAAGTTCGTAAATGAGCTGTTTATATTAATTTACCTCTTCAAGACTAGTCCACCTCATCTCCGGATCTAAATCCTTTGGATTTTTGCATATAACGTTTCCTAAAATCTTTGGTTTATGCATCTCCTACTGAAGGTTTGAGAAATCGCATTATTGCATCTTGCGAAAGCATAAAAAATACTCCAGGATATATATATATATATATATATATATATATATATATATATATATATATATACATATATATATATATATATATATATATATATATATATATATATACATATATATATATATATATATATATATATATATATATATATATATACCAGGTGTCAACGAATCTATTAGACAAGTCATAATTTCTAGAGTATTATGTTTATCAAAATAAGAATTGGTACAGGTAAATGGTATGTGAAGGAGAGAGTTTTCGAATATTTTCCACTTTCCGGCCACTTCCGGTTTTACCGAAAATGGCCCCGGTTTTGAATATTTAAATAGAACACCCTGTATATTTTAACATTTTTGGATTTCTGAGACAATTCTAGATCAGAATGTGACGTTTTAAAAACTTTTTACGTCTACTTCATTTTTTTAGAGCCACTTTTAAAATTGCATCTAGGTTGCCATGATCGAACGCAAACTAATCTAACGGCCTTAGGTGATGTCAAAAAAATACAATCGCAAAGTTTTAGTTACTAGTATGGAAGACAGGAATAAGACAATTTGACAAAATTACGTTTTCATTTCTAACTATTAATTTTCAAATGGCAACCCCTTTTTGAGAACTACTTTTCGAAAAAAGCATTCTTTGACGAATCTAACGGTACTAATTTATTTGCGATTGGATTAGACATAAGAACAGAAATTAAATATTATTAAGCAAAATACTGGATAATTTATTTATTTATGACAAGTGCGCCATGGACAGCCATGATGCATAATAATTTGCAACTGTTTTTATCAAGTCTTTTTTGGAAAACAAAGCACTCACTTAAGTAGATAATGACAGTGACATACGCTCTAAGAACAGACGTAAAAATTTCTTAATTTTCGTTATATATATATATATATATATATATATATATATATATATATATATATATATATATATATATATATATATATATATATGTCTTTAAAAATTAGAATTCTAGCCAAATAAAAATTATGGGTCATCTCATCATTGAACATCACATTAATGATGGTCATTTTGTTACACAATGCAAACAAAGAACTAATTTTAAAAATATATAATCTAAAAATTTTGACCACCAAAACGAAAGGAGTTCGTTTCTGTACAATAATAAAAAGATCTATGGTGGTCCTTGTACAACAATGAGCACCCAAGTCGACTTCGTTCCATTGCCAGCGTAAACTATCGCCAAGCTTAGTCTGATCTTAAATATAGAAACAGACACTTGTTTAAGCCCGTGTCCATATGTTGTTTATTCTAACATGCTGCTGACTCTATAGTGTAACTATATTATATTTTTCTTACCGTAAACCAGAAAAAACACTTCACAATTAGAAATATCTACTATAACAGGCCCACTTTTTAACAGTATATCCAAATATAAACTAGCTTTTATTCTTTTGATTACAATAATTAGGTTTATATTTCACGAGACCTTGATAAAAGAATGTTTTATTTTTTGCATTGGATGAATAACCACTATTTTCAATTGCTTTGAATTTATTATACATAGATAAGTATTTTGATATATTTAGAAAAGAATAAATACGACCACAATACGTGCACAATATTTGTACAGATTAAGAAAAAAACTTATTTCATCTTACTCGCTATTCTGACGTAATTTTCAAACAATTATAATTATTTAAACATTTATTATTTATGACCTTCATTTCATTCAACTTGTGCGTTAGGAATTTTCGCTGGCACAATGCATCACTTGAGTTCAGGTTCGTACTCAAAAAATACTGTTATAAAAATAATTAAATAGTTTTGTCAACTTTTATGCTCTATCTTAAAAACATAAATCGACCTGAGTCAATTTGATGAGCTTTGTTTTATGTGCCAGTAATTCAATGTTTCACCATTTGCTTCCCATTTAATTAAGTCGGTTTTCAGTTTATAAAATTACCTATCTATAAACGATATGTGTGTAATAACCAAGTGGTCTAGCTAAAGTTTTCACTTTTGGTACGATTTTATTGAAATACTATATATTATATTTCAGAAACTGGCAACATTGGCGTTGCAAGGTGCTATCTGACATGTTAAGTATGACGTTTTAGACGGTACGTACGTTTTGACATACAGATGCTGTTGTGTATGTGAAGAACAAATCGTGTGGTTAACCATTTTTTACGCCAAAAGAGGCAGTTGCTGCGTTTGGATATACTATCTTTACAGTGGCACAAATGGTTTTAGGATTGATTCAAATGCATGTATATTATTCATCGGTGGAAATATTTCAAAAGGCAATAAAACAATTTTCAATGATAAATATTTGTTCTTCTTTGTTATTCGCCAAATATAAACGGTTAATCTCATAACAGTTAATACTAAAAGTTGTGTTAATACAGAAACATCCTGTGTTAAGTTTATTATCATTTACTCAAAAATAACAAAGTTCAGCTCATAGATTTTCAAAAAAAAAGTATTGGAGATAAACGTTAAGGCGACAATGAAAATTAGCGTTAACGGCCTATATTTCTTAGAATACAAAAATGCATCTTTTATTTAAATCTTAACTGACTTCTAAAAAGGAGGTTCTACCTTCGACCGCTTTGTTTTATGTATGTAGGTCGATTACTCTGAAACGGTGGCACCAATGTGAATGAATTTTCTTGCATTATGTTCAGGAAGTGCGGATCCATTATGGCGGATTAAATTTTTTGCATCTCTCGATCTTGTCCAAAAATGGTATAGAGGGTTTTTGATGATATAGATTACGAATTTAAAATTATTTTTTAAAAATGTAATATGGCGGATCCAATAGAGCGGATTAAAAATTTAACATCTCAGAATTTGTCCAAAATTGATATAGGCGGGTTTTGAGAGTGTCAATTACAAATTTAAAATTATTTAAAAACAATTTATGGAGGTCCAATATGGTGGGCTAAAAATGTAATATCTTTCGATTTCCTTCAAAATTGGTTGCTGAGAATGTAAATAACGAATTTAAAAGTGTTTAAAAAAAAAATAGATGCAATATGACGATCTAAAAAATTTATATTTTTCAGATTATGACCAAAATTGGTAAGGGGGAACTTTTGAGGTTGTAGATTAAGATTAGATTGAGTTTGAAATAATTCTTTTAAAATTCAATGTGGCGGATTCAATATGGTGGGTTGGAATGTTATTCACATTTTTTAATAATTTGATATAGCAGATAGCGAACTAAAAATTTTATGTTTCCGATTTTACCCAAAATTGGGGCGTATATTACGGATTTTAAATTAAATTCTTTAAACTCAATATGCAGGATAAAATATGTCGAACTAAAAAATTTACATGTCTCAAATTCCTCAAATATCGATATTTGGGTTTTAAAGGTCTTGATTAAGAATATAAAATCAATTTATTAAAATTCAAGATAGCGGATTTATTAGAGCAGACTAAATATTTCTTTGGTATTATTTTATTCAAAAACGGTATTTGTAGAATTCTTATTTCAAAGAATTTTTTGTTATTCAAATTGGTATAGTTTACAACTTTGGATAAAATGGATATTAGAAACACAACTGATTTCAAAACTAAAAATCGAAAAATAAACTTTTTATAAAAAAAATTGAGCCGGCGTTCAAAAAAGCGATAAAAGGCGAAACATTATTGCTAAATAACACAAATAATTACCAAAATGATATATATATATATATATATATATATATATATATATATATATATATATATATATTTATATATAATAAAAAGTTTTGAAATCAGTTGTGTTTCTAATATCCATTTTATCCAAAGTTGTAAACTATACCAATTTGAATAACAAAAAATTCTTTGAAATAAGAATTCTGCAAATACCGTTTTTGAATAAAATAATACCAAAGAATATTTAGTCTGCTCTAATAAATCCGCTATCTTGAATTTTAATAAATTGATTTTATATTCTTAATCAAGACCTTTAAAAACCCAAATATCGATATTTGAGGAATTTGCGACATGTAAATTTTTTAGTTCGACATATTTTATCCTGCATATTGAGTTTAAAGAATTTAATTTAAAATCCGTATTATATGCCCCAATTTTGGGTAAAATCGGAAACATAAAATTTTTAGTTCGCTATCTGCTATATCAAATTATTAAAAAATGTGAATAACATTCCAACCCACCATATTGAATCCGCCACATTGAATTTTAAAAGAATTATTTCAAACTCAATCTAATCTTAATCTACAACCTCAAAAGTTCCCCTTTACCAATTTTGGTCATAATCTGAAAAATATAAATTTTTTAGATCGTCATATTGCATCTATTTTTTTTTTAAACACTTGTAAATTCGTTATTTACATTCTTAGCAACCAATTTTGAAGAAAATCGAAAGATATTACATTTTTAGCCCACCATATTGGACCTCCATAAATTGTTTTTAAATAATTTTAAATTTGTAATTGACACTCTCAAAACCCGCCTATATCAATTTTGGACAAAATTCAGAGATGTTACATTTTTAATCCGCTCTATTGGATCCGCCATATTAAATTTTTTAAAAATAATTTTAAATTCGTAATCTATATCATCAAAAACCCTCTATACCATTTTTGGACAAGATCGAGAGATGCAAAAAATTTAATCCGCCATAATGAATTTTTGAACAATAGTTTTATATTCGTTTTGCGCGATCCAGAAAACCTTAGAGAAAATCACACAAAATTAATTTTTGAACCAATTTCATCCGAAATAATATGGGACTACCGCACTTCCTGAACATAATGCAAGAAAATTCATTCACATTGGTGTCACCGTTTCGGAGTAATCGACCTACATACATAAAACAAAGCGGTCGAAGGTAGAACCTCCTTTTTACAAGTCAGTTAAGATTTAAATAAAAGATGCATTTTTGTATTCTAAGAAATATAGGCCGTTAACGCTAATTTTCATTGTCGCCTTAACGTTTATCTCCAATACTTTTTTTTTTGAAAATTTATGAGTTGAACTTTGCTATTTTTGAGTGAATGATAATAAACTTAACACAGGATGTTTCTATATTAACATAACTTTTAGTATTAACTGTTACGAGATTAACCGTTTATATTTGGCGAATAACAAAGAAGAACAAATATTTATCATTGAAAATTGTTTTATTGCCTTTTAAAATATTTCCACCGATGAATAATATACATGCATTTGAATCAATCCTAAAACCATTTGTGCCACTGTAAAGATGGTATATCCAAAACATTATTTTGAACGCAGCAACTGCCTCTCCTGGCGTAAAAAATGGTTAACCACACGATTTGTTCTTCACATACACAAACAGCATATATATATATATATATATATATATATATATATATATATATATATATATATATATATATATATATATATATATATATATATGCCATTATAAATAAAGTATTTCTCAATCGTTTTATGTTAATCACATTTTGTTAGGTATTAGTTTAACACCAACTTCAGAAATTCCAGTATCATATCAAAATTGATATTGTAATTTTTCGTATTTTAGCGCCTTTTTAGAAGTCGGTTCAATTCTTTTATGAAAATTTCACTGTAATGAAACAAACACTAGATATTGTATGCTGACAACATGAACTATGGGAACCCAAGAAGAAATCCTACCCTGTTTATGTAATTAAAACCGAAGAGATAAGTGCCGCTGGAGATCTTAACATGTGGTATCTGCAAAATACTGATAAAATATATTAAAATATTGAATGATTTTCCCATTATTAGGAAACAAAAGAATAACCACATAAACTCACTGTAATGTGATATATTGTTTGACAAAATGTAAAAAGAATTCATATAATTACTGTTGTTTTTCTATTCACAAGAAATAATGAGTTAGATATTTATTTACAAAATAGCTAAGAGGAGTAAATAAATATTTTTTTTCAACTGGAGTTATCGATTGCTTTTAGTTACAGGAAGACGTAGGTTAGTTGAATTAATTGTTTTTTTTTTAATTTTAAAATAAGATTAATATGCTCAACTAAAATATTATTTAAGAAAATTAATTCATTGCATACTAAATTAAATTAGCTTTATTTTTGAAATCATTCTGAGTAAAAGGAAACATCAGCGACCAATTCACTAACATGATCTAACTTTAAAATTGGTCTAAGTTGACCATAACGGGTTTATATTAATAAATGCAGCAATAGCTCAGCTAATTTTGAATATCAACAAGGCAAAAATAAAAAAAATTGTTTATTTTATTATCAAACCGATAAAAATGAAAAATTTTGTTCATATTCATAATACAACTATAAAGACTTTAGGTTTCTAGTGGTCATTTCTTTATATAAAGGATTATTTATTTACATATATAATAGAAATTATAACAATATCATAAAGACAAAACTGACCATCTGGTAGGTGTTTAAAACTTAGAGCTTTTTAGAGAATACCAAGAAAAAAAATTAGAACTTATCTAAGTGTAAACCAATCTAAATTAACTTCATAGAACTAATACAGCTCTGGAAATCTAAAAAATGCTTAGAAAACTAACTTAAAAAAACGTTTATATAAAAATATTGTGTTATTGATTGGGCCTGTATTCTGCACCTGTTGTTTATCTTCTAATCTAACTTAGGTTTAATAATTTCACAGAATTTTAGAAAATATCCGTTTTTCATCTTCAGTTCTAACAGGTAATTAAGCAATGGCTACTGTCCCCGGTACCATTAATGAAGGGATATTAATTTTCCTTATCTTGATCTATTTAAACCCAAAGCATCAGGTGACAATGGCTTTCCGATGACATAGATATTATAAGTTAGTCCTATTTTTTCACTCTTTGTAAACACATAGCACGTATTTATAAAATTACTAGTGGTTTTAGCAGAATGTTTTGAAAGAGTATTTTATAATCCAAAAACGTAATTGGTGCAGTCGAGCAGATTCATTGCGAAGTTTCTTTCAGTTTTATTTAGAAGAAATCACCAAGACTTGACCCCAACAAGAAGCATCCTTGGTATCTAGTGCAAAAAACTGACACCACCAACTTTCGATATAAAGTTATTTAGCATTGTTCCACAATTCGATGGAAACCCGGTAGAACTTTCGGCATTTTTAGATACCGCAGGTATGCTGGGACAATACGCCGACTTGTATAAACTGTGCACAAAATGTTTTACTTATTTATGGCATTTATGCTAAATTATTGGGTTTTGGAAATGAAGTATACAGCACGTTTTGGCGACCACCGTAACCGAAGGGGTTTACTTTCTGATTTATGCCTATTAAAACAAAATATTAAAGAACAAGTTTTAGAATTTTTACAACGGGTTGTGTCTAATTCAAATGCATTACACAACTATATCGACACCCACGAAGATGTAGATGCTACCAAAATTGCTCGAAAATTATTTATAATTATCATGCCCTTAATGTATTTTTATCCGGACTAAAAAAGCCATTGGGGTCAACAATCAGTTCAATGAAACTCGCAGGCCTATAACGCATATCTAAAAATCACACAATAATCACTCAAATTTCAAACCAAATAATAAACTCCAAATTCAAAAATTAAAAATATCCTCTAAATCATGTTCCATTAAACATTTTTTCTAACCAACCGATTTATGTTAACCCGAGAACCATGACACAAAAATTCTTCATAAACGTACAAGTATTCGGAAATCTACCTAACCTGGAAACCGAAAGGTCAGTCTTATAACAATTTTCCAAAATCCTCTCCTATGAGTAACATATCACACGGCACTAACTTTTTAAAACAGAACAAACTCCCTACAAACGATTTTGGGAAAACCACTGGAAAGAATGACAATACATCGACAAATTCCTTATGGTTATTAATAATTTCGATCGCATTTATTATTATTCTTTTAGCACTCATTTTTAAGTCGAAAACAAGAGGATTTCGAGAATTCTTCAAGGATTAGACACGTCTTTCTCAGGAATTGCGACCCTTGGATAAGACTTAAGTTGTACCCCCTTAAGTTCCATTTTGCGATGGAGGAATTAAGCTATGGCTACTTTCCCCGGTACCATTAATGAAGGGCTATTAACTTTCCTTATCTCGACCTATTTAAACTCAAAGCACCAGGCGACAACGGCTTTCAGTTGACGTAGACATTCTAAGTTAGTTCAATTTTTTCACTCTTTGTAAACGCATCGTTCGTATTTATAAAATTGTTAGTAGTTTTAGAAGTAAAGAAATCTTTTTTTAAGTGTTTTTGTAATCAACAAATGTAATTAGATTGTACTTACATTAAAACAACTACTTAGGTGGAATTGGACGTTCTAATTTAATAATAGCATGAAATTCAGTATATATGTATATTATGGTACTAATTGTATTAAAGTATAACCACTCAGATTTGGGCAATTTTAAAGTGTATGTTATCAATTTAATATTTTATTGTTATTAATATATTTTTATGGTTTTGATAGATTTAAATTCTTCAAATACAATTCAAATCTGATAACTTGACTTTCGATTTACAATTAGTTTATCAGCATTTTTCTCATCGTATAGCGCATATTTTATTTCTATATATGTGATAAATAGATATAGATAAAGAATAAATTCTTCTATATAAAGCAAACATTAGCAAAATATTTCAAGTTTTATATATATATATATATATATATATATATATATATATATATATACATGATACAGTAAAACCTGCTTAAGACGATTCTGAAGAAATCCAGAAAAAATGCGTTTTAGGCGGGAAAGCGTGTTAAGTGGGAAAGCAGAATATATGAAGTACATATATACATAAATGCATAACTATTTGTGTATTTATAAAATTATGTTATAAAGATCATATTTTTGAAGTCGATATAGTATAATTATTTCCATATTATTTAAAGTAATCACTTATTTTCGTTTGACCATAGAAGAAATATACCAAGAATTTCTATCCTGTGCTATAATTTTGACGCTCTTAAATGGTAAGCCAAACTGGTACATCGTCTCATTCATAAAAATCGATATACAATATTATCAATGATTAGATATCAGTATTTTAATGTGATATACATGCTTTTATTAGAAACAAGTATAAAAGATTTAAATTTTCGGATTTACGTTGAAAGCGTGGCAATTCCGCATATCCCTTCCTCCTTTTTATCGATTTAAATGCAAGGTTGCCGCAGCCTAGCGAAGTTTTACTGGAAAGTTTGATCATTACAACGTTCCCTTTGTAAACTTAAACAAATATAATAAACCAAGGGATAAAAAAAACTTGTACCCGTGGTTTAGATCAACTGTCCAATACGGCAACACTGCATATACATCATTCCTAGCCATTTTACTACTTATAGTAAAAACCAGCTTTTATCAATGACCGAGTTTTAATACTTTGCGCTTCCAATTCTCCCATAAGAATGAGCCGTCTTAATATAATTCGTCAATGGTTTGACAAAGTGATTTTGATGAATTAGTAATTACAAGACATGCCGTAAAATTTAACTTTTGAAGTGAATCTTTGCTATCACGCAAAGAATATACATAAGGTCTTAAATCGGCAGCTGCTGACAAAGTCTGAGTGTTTGACAAAATTGGAGCTGATATTTCTTTATCAACATCGAAATCATTACTCGGGGTCACTTTTTGGGTGCTATTCGCATCTTTATTAATATCTTCGATTGAACGGACTTCGTGGGTTGCAACACTGTCATCAATAACAGAAAGATTCTGCATTATCGCTGGTTCTGCTTTTTCCAGCGCTATACGATCTTCGTTATTTTGGAACTCTGATTTCTTGACATAATACTGCAATGTATAGTATCGCATCATGAACATTCAAGGGGTCTTTTGCAAACAGGGTCGCCATTTCCTTCAAATAGTGATGTATCAGTTATATTCTATAATCTTGTTTGAGGTTTTTTATAGTAACCTGATCCATCAGTTGCAACTTGATCATCTCATTTGGAGGTAAGAAAATAAGTTTCGTATTACTTAGCTCACGTTTGGGATAAGCAGGGATTATTTTGGAAAATAAACAATTACGACGCAACTTTTTCGTATAGCATTTGATTACAGTTTGTAGATGCTGATTCAAACTTTCGATTGATATTAAAAAATCGAAAAAAGTTCATTTATTCAAAAGTTATTATCATTCAGAAATCGAAAAAATTCCATTTTTTAATTGTTTAATATCAATTGTTGATTTTACGAAAATTGCCTTTTTAAAAATTTAAGCAATTATTTCTTTATAACATGCTTATCCCCAACCGGACAAAACTTCACCCTAAAAATTATTCTTCAGAGACTCAAAATACATAAAAAGAACTTGGGTGGGTCCATATAAATCAAAGAGGCTACTGCGGACCCCCTGGCCCCTACACTATTACAAAATACATTGATATTACTCGATTACTAAAAAATGTATTATTACCTATCTCTGCTCCAAGTAACCTTTTTCCAAATCGATGTTCAAAAAAAAACAATTAGTGTATTTAGCATACTGTTTAAACTCTTCAAAAATCTATTTTATATGACATATACAAAGTATTTTGAGATTAAAGGTATATTAAATCAGGCGACAAATTAAACCATGTTAATATAATAATAATTTAAAATAATTTATTACTTAAAAGAGTATTAAAATTATTATATCCACTTTCTTTTTATTGATTCAGATGCTATTAAAACCATTTTATCTTTCTGATATTGGTTCATTTTTTTCAACATGTCTTGCATTTGATTAAATGGATCAAACTCTTCAAGACCAACATCAATTCCGGTGCCTTTTTCACCAAAAACGATGGTAGAAAAACCTATTGCATGATTGACTTCTGATTTAGAAGCAGCATTGCGTACTTCTTCCAGGTAATCTTCATAGGTTAACTCTGCATTGACGTTAAAAGTTCGTAAGACTGATGTAAATTCGTCATAATAGAACCTTAAAGAAAAAAATATCTGTATTTATAAATTTAAAATTGTCTTTTTCAATAAAACTTCATATATAAAATTAATTTATGGGTTGGATTATAATATATATTGTTTAATCCTAACAGTTTACTTCTAACGACAGAAATTAACAATCGTACTAGGAATTTTTGTCCTAGGCGGCTCCTGACGTGAGTTTTTGGTCCGTTCCTAATGAAATGCATTGTATCATTGTATACAAATCATAGTTTCAAGCTTGATTACACATCAGTAAATTCACATAACCGATAAAACAAGGAACACCTTTTTTTAACTGACTTCTGAAAGAAGAAAGTTCTAAATTTGACTTTTTTTTTTCTTGCGTAGGTACGTCGATTGCTTCGGAACGCAGCACCAATTTAAATGAAATTTGCAAGATTGCAGTATGTTCAAGAAGTTGCCACAGTGGTTCCATATTATTTTGGCCAAAATTAGTTTAGTAAAATCCAAGATATCTCCTATAATATGGCGGATAAAAGAATTTTTTCAAAATTGGTATGGAGGAGTTTTCAGGATCGCTATTTTAAAAAAAATGTACACTTCTCGATCTTGTCCAAAATTTGTAAAGGGGGGTTTTTGAAGGTGTAGATTTTTTTAAAATTCAGTATGCCGGAACATTTCTCGATTTTGTTCAAAATTGGTGTAAGAGGGTTTTTGATTGTGTAAATTACGAATTCAAAAATATTTTTAAAAGATTCAATATGGCGTAATCAATATGGCGGACTAAAAATTTTACATGTATCGATTTTACAAATTTAAAAGTATATTAAAAAAATTTAACATGGCCGATCCAATATGGCAGACTCATAGTTTAACATCTTTCGATTTTGTTTAAAATCGATGCTGGGGCGTTTCTGAGAGTATAAATAATAAACTAAAAATTGTTTTAAAAAAATCAATATGACAAATTCAAAATGGCAGTCGAAAAATTTTATATTTCCGTATTATGTCCAAAATTGATACTGGGAGGGAGGGGAGGTTTCGAAGATGTAGATTTAGATTAGATTAAGAGACTAAAATTATTATTTTGAAATACAATATGGTGGTTCTTCACATTTTTTCTAAATTGGTATAGGGTGGCTTTTAGAATCGTAGGTTACGAATTTGAAGTTAACTTTTTATGATTTAATTTGGCAGATACAATATGGTCCATTAAGACTCTTACATTTTTCAGATCTTGTGGAGACTGATATTGCGGGGTTCTCAAGGTGTAAAATAATAGTCGAGAAGACGTCACCATTTTGAACTGATTATAAATTTAATAAATAATAATCCAATCATGATATTTTCAATTATTATTTATTAACAGAAAACAGGACATAAGTTGTCCTCCAATTTTTAAGACACGCGGTAGACTAATCTATATGATTATTTTTTGTATACCGTAGTATTCCCTCTTTGCATGAAATAAAATAGATTTAGCAAATCATTGTTTTATATACATTTTTGTATCTAAGAAAAGTAGTATTTTAAATGCGGATATTAGGTTTTTATTTTGATCAATACTTTCACCAACTTTTAAAATTAAATCGAAGTAGCACATGACATATTTATTAACAGGTACTGACTTACTAGGTTCTTGTCACCGTTTCTAATACTGAATATTCTTATACATTCAACTAACAAATAAACCTGCCCAAGTGTAACCCACCAAATTGAATGAAACTTGGCATACGAGTAGAACACGTATTTCTTGTAGCAGCCATTACTCACTTTTAAGGGTAAAAAGTACCCCTTGATGATGTAATAGAGAATGGTAAGCAAGTAACGAAACAGCTAAAGACTTCCCCACTATTGACGCAATATTTATTGTCAAACAAATAACTGAAAAATCCCTAGAATTCAATAAACCTGCGTACATGTGCTTCGTCGATATGACCAAGGCTCTTGACAAAGTATACTTAAAGGACGTCTTAGAAATGATGAGAACAAAAGGTCTAAACTAGAGGTTAATTAACCTAATATACGATATTAATATCCAGTGCAGAATAAAAATCAGAGTAGGATATATAACAACGGAAGACACGTATGTAAACACAGGAATTAGACAGGGCGATTCGCTCAGCCCCTTCATATTTAATCTAATAATGGATAAAATAATAGAAAATCTCTCCAGAACAGCTGGATACAAAATGGGAAACACATTCTTCCATACTGTCTGCTATGCAGACGATGCTGTTCTTATTGTAGACTCTGAAGATAATTTCCAAAGACTACTGCACTCTTTTAATACTAAAGCGAAAGAATTAAATATGCTTGTCAACACCGAGAAGACCAAATGCTTAGTAACATCCAAAGAATCAATACGGTGCAAGTTGGAAATCGACTCCAAAATTGTCGAACAGGTAAATCACTTCAAATATCTGGGAGTAGAAATAACGAGCCATGGAAACCTTTTTAACGAAGTAAGAGAGCAGACAATGAAAGCGGCTAGAATTTCGGGATGCCGAAAAGAAATTGTCTGGAAGAACAAATACCTTAATACCGAAAGCAAAATTAAGATATATAAAACGGCTCTAAGACCCATCATAACATACGCGGCAGAAACAAGACCAGATACAGGCAGAACTCTACAAATGATGAGAACAGTCGAAATGAAAACATTAAGAAGTATATATAGCAAAACTCTACACGACAGAATACGGAATGAAGATATCAGACAACAATGCGGGATACAGGACATAGGAAGATGGGTTAGACAAAGGCGAAGATTCTGGAACAAACATATAGGGAGAATAGAGGACGGTAGACTCATTAAAAGCGCAAAAATGAATAAGTAGGAAATAGATTACAGGGAAGACCACCAAAACGATGGCGAGAATGCTGGACCTCATCTTCCGGGGAAGACGTGATGGCAATGAATAGGCAATAGCCTACTAGCATGGTTAACTGTGTTTGAAAGAAGAAGAAGAAGAAGAAGAACAAGAAGACTAAACACTTCACTAAATTATTAATATGTTGTATACCAAAGAAATCAAGAAATAGACACATTGTGTATTTCAGGGTATATTATATTATTATTATCGGCCAAGCGCTTTCGGTCTTATTTAGACAATCCTCAGGACTCAGACCTCGTCAAAGGGTACACCTTAACCCTGCCATTTGGAGAACAGTCTCCAATGCCAGCGTAGCCTCCACACAGAACAAGTAACATATACAATTAAAAATCTGTCCCAAATTAAAATTAAAACATTCAAAACAAAGTATACTTTAACATTATTAAAATAATAAACCTTTACAATTTTTATTTTTATAATGTTTTAATAATGTTAATGTATACTTTGTTTTGAATGCTTTAATTTTAATTTGGGACAGACTTTTAATTGTATATGTAACTTGTTCTGTGTGGAGGCTACTCTGGCGTTGGAGACTGTTCTCCAAATGGCAGGGTTAAGAGGTCTGAGCCGTGAGGATGGTCTAAGTAAGACCGAAAACGCTTGGCCGATAACAATAATATAATAAACACTAAAATACACAATCTGTCTATTTCTTAAACACTTCAGGACTGGCAAGAAATCTTTTGTTGTTTAGCTCTGCCGAGCATTGAACTCGACTTGTAGCTCTTCCTAAACCGAACGCGCTTACTAAACAAGATTAAGATTCAGAATCCCGAATTATTTACCTTTCCCGTAAATGTAAGATTTTGTAACCTCGCCTTTTTATCAACGGTCATTTAATTTCAATTTTGGTAATGTAAAATACGTGCATGATCTTTATTGTCCAAGACAGCCTACTGTAAGAACCACGATCTGTCCTAATAAGGGAACAATCTAGTGACCCTCGAGAGCTAAGCTCAATCAGAAAAAGGACGAGTTATATCTAGAAAAGAAATCTAAAGAAATATTTCATTTAAATAATTCCGAATTTAGAACCAGGAAGCCTTAAAAGGCAAAATTATGTTGCTCATGAATGTTAAAATTACCATCCTAAGTTTTTAGCACGTATTCTCGCGATACGTATTTTTTTTTAGGTTAAGTGAAAATCTAATGAAGTATAGTCAAGCAAACGTCAGGTATTCATTCGCTGAACCAAAATCTTGTAATCGTACAGACCATGAAACTATGGAATTTTGATTTTCAAAATATCTGTTATGTAATGAGAAGGTGTAGTAAGCGTGCAATACAGATTGTATGGCTCATTTTTGACCTCCAAAACCTTTCGTAGCCTTAACATTCTTCCATTATTTTTTAGAATTTATTTGTTAAAATTGATCTGATTATTTTTTAGAATCTATTTATTTGAATTTAGCGCACACAAAAACCTGTTTAACAATGTATGCCGTAGACCTATTATTAATTACTTCCACATGAGTGTAAATGAATTTATTAAAGTTACAAAAAGAAGTATTTAATAATTTGTAACAAATTTTGTGTCAACATTTACGTCAACTAAATCGGGCTTATTTAATTCATAGAATTAGATTTTGGCGTTAATTTAACAAGTTAAGTTAATTTTACAATAATAATAACAGATTAAAATAAATTAGTTTTGCAAAACTAGTTTCTTTAAATAACAAAACATTTTCATGGAATGGTTCGAGACATTTACAATTGAATTATACGTAGACGACACTTTCATTATCTGAAATGGAAACGACGAACAACTTTAAAACAAAACTGCTTTCTCATCTCAACAATATTAACTTAACCATTAAACTCTCTAAAGAAGGAGAAGCACAAAATAAATTACCATTCTTAGACGTTTTGGTTGAAAGAAATGACACCCAAATTTAAATTTCAGTTTACAGAATATCCCCCCCCCCTCCACACACACACACACACAGGACAATACCTAAGCTATTTATCCAACCGTTTCAATAACGGATTTCCAGTAAAACTTGCAGGTAAGATTCTGGAACAACGTAGAAATAGGACAAGATCGACAACGAACGAGGAACGAAAACACCCTCTATGTTAGAGGAATTTCTGAAAAAGTTGGAATAATAGGAAAACGATATAACACCAGTGTTGTTTTTAATCTAAATACCTGTCTGAGAAGTGAAGTCATAAGGATCTAACCAACAACTCAAACGGACATGAAGAACTGTGTGTATCATCCATACCATGTGAATTTGCCAACTCCTACGTCGGCGAAACAAAGAAACTTCTTAAAGTCAGGATCAAAGAATACCAGAAGAACACATCTCGTTGAGAAACAGAAAAATATGATGCCACCAATCACTCCTGGACTCATGGAAAAATCACATAAAATAATCTGAAGCTAGAATCCTAGATTGAGAACAATACTAGAAAAAATGGACATTCAAAGAAGCCGTGGCTGTATATCAGAACGCAAAGAATTTTAGTAAATTGTCTTTAGATATAAGAAAAATATGAAAACCACTTCTTAGTAATTGCAAAATTAAAACAAAATGCAGCATAATTGGGACCTGAGCGTAGCACGAATGACTGTACTCATCTTGGTCACACTCTGCACTGTATTTGTTTTTAGTGTAAATAGTTGTGTAGCTTAAGAATTTGTTCAATTTCACTTGAAAATGGCTAGAGATAACTGAAACGTCGTGATATTTCAATAGATATCTAATACTTCGCATGATACAATTTTTCTCGAGGGTTTGATTCTGAAGTCAATTCATATAGGTATTTAGAAGATATTCATATACAAAAGTATATATATATATATATATATATATATATATATATATATGTATATAAAGCACTGCTTAATTAATACGGTTGTAATAAAATGAACAAACACGTTGAGCAGTTGATAAAAATTTAAAACATAGATTTTAATGCCTTAAATTTAGATCCTGATATCACTAAAAATTTCCTACCATGACTTACCTAAGAAGGTCATCAATATATTCTTTAGTTACGTCATTTCTCACACTAGTTAATAAGTAAAAAACTAAATCTTTTCCAAACGATTCATAGGTGCCCATCTGAAAATCGACGATCTTTACTAATGTATCCTTTCCATTTTTACGGTTTACCATAACATTATTTACCCAGAAGTCATTATGTGAAATCGTATTCCATGGTTCTTTTGCTAATAAAGAGTTGAATGGCATCATTGGTTTTTCAAGAAGCGGTTTGATTTTAGACATATAGGGTGCAAAATCTGCTATATCAGCTAGTATATCAATTAAAAGTTCTTCGGGTCTTTTTCCTCCTGGTGGCGGACCCCATGGTTTATTATTTTCATCTGAACCAGGTGGACCAGGTGGCCCTCTATGTCCGTTGGAACTAGGAGGGCCAGGTGGTCCCCTATGTCCATCAGGTCCAGGGGGGCCAGGTGGTCCTCTGTGTCCCTCAGGGCCATGACCGCCAGGCGGTTCTGGACGACTTTTATCAAGAAACTCTTTGACGACTTTAAATAATTCTGGATTTTTAAGCTTCATTGCAATAGGAATTGCATGATATAGCGCCAGGCTTTTAAGGATAGCTTTACTAGTTTTTAAATCAGTTCCAATGTACCTGTCATCATTTTGATATCCTACAAAATATACAACAGTAATAGAAGAGAAAGTTTGATATTCTAATAAAAATAAAATTTCACTCATATGTATTTTTTACCAGAAATCAACAATTTACCTAAAAATATATTAATTTTATTTGAACAAACCTATAGAAATCCTTATTACATAATAATCCGATACATAAAAAGAGTGCCCGAATAGTTGATCTAGCACGCTCGACTGGTGATAGCTAGCGCAAATTGACGAAAAGTAATATAGAAAAATAAACATTTCAAGTTTTCAATTTTCAAAATATAGAGTGTTTAAAAATAAATATGATTTTTTGCAATAATCCGTAAATGAGTTTATTATTAGTAGGCACACTTTTCTTTAATGGCTTGACATTTTCACCAAAAACACGCTTGTGATTTTTTATTCAGGGCCGTGCCACAAATTAAAAATATAACATATAGGGTGTCCGGTAAGTACATCCTAATTTCTCGGGAGCATACAGGGGAGGTCAAAATAACCTTACTTTGTCATGGAATAAAAATTCTAAAGTACCCCTTAACTGAGATACAGAGCCCAAAACAGGTACCCAGCGATTTATTTTATAGGCTCTAAGTTTTGAATCTACTTTAATGAAGGCTATAAAGACTCACTAAACCATACTACTGTAAATGTTTCAGATCATCAGAGAAGTCAGGAAAGACTTGCAACCACACTCGTTGGGCTTAATTTTTAACAGGTGTCATTTAACAGAGCTAAAAATTGTTTTTTTAAATACTTTGGTCATTCCTCTTCAAAAAAGGAACTCTTAATTTATTTCGATAAAACTGGCGGTTTTCGAGATAAATCGGTGTATATATGTAACACTCAAAAGTTATTAATGCTAAACACAAACATGTGAAAATCAAGTTGTTATTGTTAATACCTGCATAATGAATTACTATTGACGGAACTTGTCAAAACAGCCTTCAAGTAAAAATAATTTAAAAAAATAGGAGAATATTCTTACGCACAGTATGCTGATATGACTTTAATTTATGGTGAAGCGCTGTCAAATTCTTCGAAGGCGAGGAGATTTTATGCTGAAAGATTTCCAGCTTCAACATTGTCAAGTTCAAAACCTTTCAAAGAGTTGATCGAAGCCTAAGGGAAACAGGTAAAAGATGATTAGAAAATAATTATTAGAGTTAACAATGTAATTTTTTATATGTTTTATTTAGAGTCATTTTAGCCGCGATATGGCGGTGAGGGGCCTTCCAGGAGAGCATGAAACCGTCACATAGAGAAGCAAATTTTGCAAGGTATTGCTGACAACCCTTCAAACGGCATAAGAAAGCTCGTGACACAAAACAATGTTACAAAATTGATTGTACGTGAAACTCTGACAGAACAGTTACTTCACCTGTACCACGATGAAAAAACAGACGCAATGTCTCCGGACGATTATCCCGCAAGTCTTCAATACTCCAACTTATTCAGTTTATTCAGCAACATAACCTATATCTAAATTTTTCTAACCTTATTTTGTTTACCGATGAGGCCGGTTTTACAAGAGATCGCAGAATAAACTCACACAATTTGCATTTTTGTGCTGATGAAAACTGGCACGCTATAATTCAAAACAAACACTAGCAATGGTTTATTGTAAACGTGTGAGCTGGTATCATCAGAAATAATCTTATAAGTCCATTTGTTTTGAAAGGAAGACTCATTGGGGAGATTTATTTACATTTTTTGCAGCAAAATCTAAATAATTTATTGGAAGACATACCTCTTGATAGAAGAATTCAAACATGGTACATGCATGATGGTACTCCACCTCATGTAAACCGTGTAGTACGTCAATAGTGAATAAACGTTTTTGGCCCTGGATGGATAGGTCGAGGCGGGCCACCAAGGTCTCCAGATCTAAATCCCTTAGACTTTTACTTCTGGGGACATCTAAAAGAACTAGTTTATTTAACACCAGTAAATACTAGAGAAGAACTACTTGCGGGAATAGCACTACATTCTAACGAAGTTCGTAATAATGCCGGAATATTGTTTGCAGTGCAGCGGGAAAATATTCGAAGAATAAGAAAATGTATTGAGGTACTTGGAGCCAATACTGAACATTTGCCAAAATAACATTTAAACGTTTTCACTATTTTTGCATTCTAATAACATTGCAAATTAATTAAGCCCCGACCAACGCTTTAAAACGTTTCTGGACTTGACAATATCTGAGTTGGAAATCTTTCAGCATAACCTCTTCTTGTCTTCGAAGAGTTAGACGGCGCTTCTCCATAAATTAAAGCACATCAGCACACCCTGCGTATTTTATTTTTACCTGTTTTTGTTTAGCTTTTGAGTTTTTCGAATAAAAACCGATTTGTATTGAAAACCGCCAGTTTTATCGAAATAAATTAAGAGCACTTTTTTTTTAAGAGGAATAATCAAGGTATTTAAAAAATCAGTTTCAGCTCTGTAAAATAACACCTGTCAAAAATTAAGCCCAACGAGTGTGGCTGCAAGTCTTTCCTCTATAAAATATCAAAATTTCATTAAATTACACAAGTCGATTTAAAACTTATAACTGATAAAGTAAATCCTCAATACTCCTTTAGGGCTCTGTAGTTCCATTAAGGAGCACTTTAGGAATTCTTTTCTATGACAAAGTAGAGTTATTTTGACCTCTCCTGTATGCTTCCGAGAAATTAGAAGGTACTTATCGGACACCCTGTTTAATTGTCATTGAACTAATGGCATGCAAATTTCATGGAATTAAGGAGCCAGTTTCCACTATAGCACACTACTGGATAAAAAGTTAGAAACATGTTTTTCGTCAAAATGTGAGGCCTTTGAAGAAAAGTTTGCTGACCAATTTTGAAACAACATTTTAATATATGACTTGCCAGTAATATTTTTTACTTCTTAAACAACATTATAATAATTCACACAAGATTTAAAACAAATTGTATACGACTTTATTTATTTATAGAAGTGCTTCTCCGCGTTATATGGTATTATCCTATATGTCTGTCAGTATCCTTGGGACTTGTATGTTGCAACTAGAACACCATGCACAATTTTAAATTATTGCCTCAATTTTGGTAATATCTCAGATAATGATTAGAAATTTCCATCCTTTGGTAAATAAATAATGCCTTTTAAAATGTACAGGAGTGATTAATGCATCCAGAAACATCTCCAGAGGATAACTTAAAACATCGACCTAAACATAAGTGAAATCTTAAGTAATTTTTTTAACAATCGAGACTTTTTTTAATAATACTTTAGCTTTTTATACACAATAACTTAAAAATTTACATTTTCTGAAATCTTTCCTGCAATATATAAAAAGCAAAAAAATCTACTTTCTGGAATATTCATGCGAAATGGTAGATTTTTTTTGTTGAATATCACGACGTTGCAGCTAGTAGTTATTTCTAGTCCTTTTTTAGTGAAATTGAATACATTCCCAAGCTAGACAACTATTTATACTAAAAGTAAATGAAGTGGAGTATGATCGAGATGAGTGCAGTCATGTAAGCTACGCTAAAGTTTTATATATGTTGCATTTAGTTTTAATTTACAATTACTAAGAAGTGGTCTCCACGCTTCTCTCTAAAGTAATTCAGGTTCTGATATAGAATCGCGGTTTTTTGCATTCCCCTTTTCTCCAGTGTTGTTTTCTGTATAGGATTCTAGCTTCAGCCAATTTATGTGATGTCCATGAGTCCAGGCATGGTTGGCGGTATCAGATTTTTCCCTTTCTCCACGAGACGTATTCTGGTGTTCTGTTATGCTTATTTCAAATGGTCTCTTTATTACACCAACGTAGGAGTTGCCACATTCACATGATACATGATAGACATAGTTCTTCATGCCCCTTCGAGTTGTTGGTTTGACCCTGGTGAGCTGGCTTCCTGGAGAGTTATTTGAATTGAAAACAACGTTGATATTATATCGTTTTCCTAGTCTTCTAACTTTTTCCGAAATACCTTTAATATGCTCATTCCTCGTCCGTTGTCAATCTCGTCCTACTTCTGCGTTATTCCAGAATCTTATTCACTAGATTTACTGAGTATCCATTGGCTGCTAGGTCACCTTTAACGTGATATATCTCTTTCTTTAAGTTGTCGTTGCAACTGCAAAGAGTTAATGCTCTACCTACTAGGTTTCTACAATTCTATGTTTGATGTTGTTGGATGAATAGTTTAGGTATGTGTGGATTTTTTTGAAACTGAAGCTCGAATTTGCCTGCCATTCCAGAAAATGAAGGTGTCATCTACGTATCTAAGCCATAATTGTGTTTTTCTATTTGCGAATTCAGTCGCAAAAGTCTCGAAAGAAGGAATTTGGTAAGCTTCGCAGTCGGAGAGTTCAATAAATTCGTGATAGGTCGTAGAGGAATGTCTTGTTTATGTATTTCGGTGGTCCATAAAGATGAAGATTTTTGCTGTGGAGTGACATTAACTTAGTCCGGGTCTTCTCAGAAATAAACCGTTCATGTTTCTTAAGAACACGATATATTTTTCCTTTAATTGTAGAAGTAGAATCTTTAGCAAAGAGATGGATAGTTTCCTTTCCTTAAAATTTCTTAGTTTTTTGGTTGTATGTCTCAGTATTTATTACGGCATTTCCTTTATTCGCTGTTTGAATTTTACCATTGTAATTTTTCTGTAGATTCCCTAGGGCAGTTTCCATGTGTTTTTTGATATTTTATTTCGTTTCTCCCGATTTTTATAGAGTCTCTCTTACCTTCCACCTGAATTCGTCTGTAAAAGGATTTGGATGCTTACTGAATCCGCGGCGCTAATTATATCGAGAATGGGAACCTCTTTCGAGGCAACCGTGAAATTTAAACCTTTGGCAAATAATGAATTTTCGGCTGTGGTTAATTCCTTGGCAGATATATTAACTATTATCCTCTGACCTTGATATGGCTGTTGTCGTTCTTGTCTGCCCTGGTATTGGAAAGTTTCTTTTTGTGTATGCCTCGTTGTTTTGTTTTCACTTTATCGAAAAGTCCTTAAGATGGGACCGTAGTCTTCTTCTAATCTATAATCTTTAATTTCTTCGAACTGTTGCTGTAATAGTGCTGCCCTTTTGAAATGATGATAATTTATGTGTAAACGTCTTAAAGACTTACTAGCATTTTCCAATATACTGTACTGGAATTGGTAATTTTATACGGAAACCATCGGGCATGATTCCCTGATCTCGTACTTGTCGTAGAAACTGGATATGCATTTGCTCAGACCGAGAGCAACGTTAGCAGGAAATAACTGATATAAGAAATATAAATTTCAAGGTACAGCTCCACTGACGAGATCATGAGGTGATCGAAACGCGTGTGGAGAGAGGACCAGGGCCTGAAAGGAGAATTTACATATATAACAAGCTATTTAAATACGGCAGAAATATTTCTTTATTTCTTACTGAAATTTTGATCTTTTAAAAATTTCACATTACTACAATGATTCATAGATGTCGTTCGACTGGCGATATTTTTGAGTCTGAAATCGAGGTCGGTAGATGGCAGGTGCAATATCCTGCCGACGTACCTTGAAATTTATATTTCTTATATCAGTTATTTCCTGCTAATGTTGCTCTAGGTTCGATACAGCTCCACTGACGAGATCATGAGGTAATCGAAACGCGTATGGAGAGAGGACCAGAGCGATATTTGCAGAAAATAAGCTGTTTGTATATATATTTCTCATATTCTCTGCCTGAAAGGAGAATTTACATATATAACAAGCTATTTAATTTTTGTAATAAATCAAAAAGAGTAAAATTAATCTTAACCACTCAAAATTTTTGGTCAGTTTTAGTTAGTTCAGGTTTAGCTTAGTTTTGGTTAGTTTAAGAAACTAACACAAACCTGAACTAACCTGGATTTATTAATTAAAAATGTTATTATCCAGCAGGGACCACGTAAAGGAGGGACAATTTGTGAAAGAAAAGAATAGATGAGAATTTCAGAGAAATCGTATTAATCTGGCAACATGGAAGCCATTTTGTTTTTATTTGTTTTGATTTGTTTTTTGATAATTTTCTTGATTTTTGCGATAAAAATGTGCAAATTTATGAATTTTTATATAATACAGAGGCTCCTATCAGTGTGCAATTTGTGGTTGTAACAAAATTTTAACGATTTAGCACAAAAAATTGAACCTAAAGTTAAAAGAGTTTTCAGGGGTTTCTGCAAAACTGAGGAAAAATTATAGAAAACGGAGGCTAGAATCGTAATCTGCGATCTTGAAATAGAGGGAAGTACCGAAATTTTTTCAAAACAACGTAATTTTCCTAGATTTCCCATAATGCAAATTTTTACTCAGCTAATTATGTTTAAATTTATTTTATGCCTCTATTTACTTTGTTAATCATTTAATAATGAATTCTAAATTGTAATTTGCTAATATAAAAGGTTGTTCAAGTCCAGTCCTGTCCCCTAACCTACTGCGCAAATACAGTATAACCCCTTTAAGAGAGTACAGCTTTATAAGACGGACCGAATTTATTTTAGGGTCTTCCTTTTACCCCCTCTAACTTCCCTGGAATAAACTTATCTGCATATCTCTAAATTATAATGAATATAAACGAAGGAATAAAGTATCTGTAAGTTTAGCTTGGATTTTAAGTCCACTACGGAAACACCTAATTATTTTGTTCCCTTGTACTTTATTGCTTTTTATTATAACCATCCGATGAGATCGATTTAATAATAAGAAATTTGTTTGTCCTTCGCATCCGCCAAATTAAAAAAGAGTGGTAAAATATTTCATATAGTATGTTAGGTGTAGTATATTGGCCTTTTACTGCTCTAGATATTTGAACGGTCGAATTTGTAATCATTAGTTTGTCCAACGATGGCAGCAAAAAGAAGAGTTATTAAGATGGCGAAAATAAGCTTTTGGATTATATTATGTTAGGAAATAAAATCCTAGTTTTTCTCAAGTTGTTTGAGTTATTTTCGGCCCCAGATACCAGATTTTGGCGACGAGTGATAAAATTGTTGTTAGGAACAACATATTTTTCAGTTTTCGGAAGCAGTTCTGATAATTTTTGCAAGTTGTTGCATCGCTTAAGACCGCAGTCCTTTGAAGTTAAAAAAGATGAACATGGCAAGTAAAGCAACGAATGTTGCAGTAATAAATACAGGTAACATTGCAAGTTTAACCATTTTTGAAATCGGAGATGATTGGGAAATTTTTTGTGAAAGATTAGAGCAGTTCTTTTTAGCTAATCGATTAGAAAATGAACGAAAATCATCCGTACTTTTAATTTCAATCAGTGAAGAAGTTTACATAATCTTAAGAAATATTTGTCATCCCGATAAGCCCAGTTCTAAGAGTTATACAGAATTCATTGACTTGTTGTCAGGACAGTTTAAGCCTAAAATTTCTGTATACAGGAAGCGAGTCTATTTTGATTTATTGAGATAAAAAGAAGAAACTATACATGAATGGTTTATCAAAGTAAAGAAGCATCCGAATGTGAATTTGGTACTTTATTAGAAGCAAGAGTTTTAGACAAATTTGTAGTTGGTTTGAAGCCAGGTCCTATTTTAGATCGTTTGTGTAAAGAGAGTAAGTCTAAGCAGTTGAAAGACATGGTGGAAATTGCACTTTCCAAAGAAGCTACGTTAAAGGAGACGAGACAGCCAGTGTCCGATGTTAACAATGTACAAGGTAAATTTAAAAAGTTCTGGAAAAATGATAGTGCTGAAAGTAAATAAAGAAAAGAACAGAAAGAACAGGTGAGACAGAAAAATTTTATGCTATGCATGCGGAGAAAGCGATCATGTGTTCAAAAAGTGTAATTATAAAAGTTATATTTGTTTAAAATGTAAGAAAAAGGGTCATATTGCAAAAGTTTGTAAGATTAGAGTAGAGAAAAATTACAGTTTAGATCCTAGTTCAAAGTCTAGCGACCAAGTAGAGCAAAATAATGATTTTGAATGTTTAAATATAGATATATTTAATGTAGATGTATCATATCTGGCTCCGGTGATTTTAAATGTTTTTATAAATACTACCCAGGCAGGTTTATCTTGTTTGCCTTATGACATGTCTAAAAGATTTTTCTTAAAAGTTAAAATTAAACCATGTAGTATTATGATTAAAGTTTATCATGGACCAATAGTTAAACCCAAAGATCAAATAGAGGTTGTTTTAACTATAAATAATTGTACAAAGAAATGTTCATTTTTAGTTCTGAAGGTACAACAAAAGCTTTGTTAGGTCGTGATATTTGGAAAAAGTTTATGTTAACTTTAAATGAAAAAGGTGAAGTTTTATTAAATAATAAGCCAGTCTTACATACAGAAACAGTTTTTAAGATTAATAGTAATAGGCACAAAAAGTTGCAAAATATTTTAAATAAATTCCCCAATCTTTTTAAAAATGAGTTAGGTACTTACAAATATGAGGTCAAGTTAGAGTTGAATAATGATATAACTCCCATTTTTAGAAAACCAGCGCATATTCATGTTGTTTGTAAAGAAAAAGTGCAAAAAGAATTAGAAAGGCTAGAGAGGGAATGGGTGATTGTAAAAGTTTCGAATGCTAGTTTTAGAACTCCTTTGATACCAGTTGTGAAAGCTAATAGTATAGATGTTTAAGTATGTGCTAACTATAAGGTAACAATTAATAAATATTTAAAAGATGTTCCTAGAATTGAGGATATTTTTACAGCTTTACAAGGTGGACAATGTTTTACAAAATTAGACTTTTTAAATGCTTATAATCAGTTAGTTCTAGATGATGAGACTTCTGATCTGCTAGCATGGAGTACACCAAATGGTATTTATAAACGTTTGCCTTATGGAACAAAGCTAGCATGTAGTATTTTTCAGAGTATCATTGAAAAAGTTTTTCAAGGTTGCAAAGGCACTATAAATTATCTAGATGACATTGTTGTGACAGGAAAAAGTGAGGCTGAGCATTTAGAAAATTTGACAGAGGTTTTGAATAGATTAGACAGAGCCGGATTTAGGTTGAATGCAAACAAATGTGTTTCCTTTCAGAATAAAATTTCTTATTTAGGTAATACCATTTCTGCTAAAGGGTTGGAGAAGATAATAAGAAAATTGAAGCGATTTTAAAGACTCCACGTCGGCGTAATCAGACGGAGATTCAAGCGTTTCTAGGTATGGTCAATTATTATTCAAAGTTTATACCCAATTTGGCACATCATTTAAAGCCATTGTATAGTCTTTAAAAAAAAAAAATAAATCATTTGAATGAAGTAAAAGTTGTGAGCAAGCATTTGAATTTGCTAAAGAAAGTATTACTTCTGATTGTGTTCTTATTCATTTTGATCCAAATATATCCTTACGTTTGACGTGTGATAGTAGTGAATATGGTATTGGTGCAATATTATTGCATGTTATGCCTGATGGAATTGAATGACCAATAAGTTTTATTTCTAGAGTATTAACAAAGTCAGAGAAAAATTATAGTATGATTCATAAAGAAGGTCTTAGTATTTATTGGGCAGTTTCAAAGTTTTATGAATATTTAGCTGGTCGTAAATTTGAAATTGTAACTGATCATAAACATTTACAGACATTGTTTGGAGAACATAAAAGTATACCTAAAATGGCAGCAGGTAGATTGCAAAGGTGGTCTTTATTTTTAAAAAGTTTTGACTACACGATTAAATATATAAGAGGTAAGATAATTTTAAAGCCGATGCTTTAAGTAAATTGTCATTGCCTATGTCGGAACCAAATGATCCAGTGGAATATAATTATTTAAACTTTTTAGAGTTAGTTATTCCTATTGATATAAATAAAGTTAGGTCAGAAATAAGACGTGATGAAATTCTTGGACAAGTTTTTAATTATATTAGGAATAGTTTTCCAGATCATACAGATAATGAGTTGCTTAAACCTTATCTTATTAGAAGATCTGAATTATACATTGAAAACGAATAATTTTGTGGGATTACAGAGTTGTGATACCTACTAGGTTAAGCAGTTGTTAGCAGAGTTACATAGTACGCATGAAGGAATATGTAAGGTGAAAGCAAATGCTAGAGCATATTTTTGGTGGCCGTCACTTGATAAGGATATCGAGAAAGTAGTGTCGCAGTGTAGAGTATGTTCTATGTCTAGACCTGAACCTAGTAAGTCAACATTAAAGAGTTGTCTGAAATCAAATTATTTCTATGAACGAGTGCATGTTGATTTCTTAGGTCCAATTCGAGATAAAATGATTTTGATTATTATCGATATATATTCAAAATGGCGCGAGGCTTTTATTATGAAAAGCACTGATGCACAAAGTACTATAGAAAAATTTCGTGAATGTTTGGCGCGTTTTAGACTACCTAAGGTAGTAGTAACAGATAATGGTCCACAGTTTTGTGCAGAGGAATTTTCGAAGTTTTTAAGTTTCAATGCAGTAAGACATCAAACAGCTCCCACATACCAACCTGCAACTAATGGGTTAGCTGAAAATGCTGTGAAAATTTTTAAAAATAGTTCATTAAAAGCATTTAAAGATGAAATCAATAGTGCTACTTCTTTTGAAACTTTAATGAATCGTTATTTATGTCATTACCGTAAGTCTGTGTATATCACTACTGATGTCACACGAAGCAGTTTAGTTTTTAAGCATAAAACTAGATGTATGTTAGATCCCCTTACTGAAAGAAATGTGAATTTAGATAAGAAAGTGTTAAATGATGAGGGAAAAAAATGAAATTTTTAAGGAGGGAGATATAGTGTTATGTAGAGTGTACAGGGTTGAAGCTAGAATTGATGAAGTTTCAGGTGAAAAAGTTTATTTATATAAAGTTTTAAAAGAGAGTTTAATCTGGAAAAGGCATGTTAACCAAATATTGAACAGTAAGCTAAAATATGAATCTGACAATGTAAACTCAACTTTGGTTGACATACCTGACCACAGAGTCAGTAAAGATAATTGTATTATACCGAATAAAGTATATATTCCTTCTTTTGGGACTGATTCGACTAATCGTGAAAAGGATAATTTAAAAAGTGAATGTACTGAGATTACAGTACCTGGTGAAAGTGTCGAGAGTGTTAAACCAGAAGAAAGTCTTATACAAGACAATAGGAAAGATATTAAGCGTTCAAGTTTAAATATCAACGAGTGTCCAAAAAGGTAATTTAAAACACCTGAGATAACTTTTTTAATGCAACTTCAGAGTTTTACTAAAAAAATTTCGTGATACATGTGTATTTGCGAAAAAAACTTTTTAAACTATTAAACTTTGAAATGATTCCCCACACAATTTTTCATTGTCACGCGACTTTTTATAGCAATCAGAGAAATATTGTTTTATGTCATGCTGTATTACAATAAATAAAAATAGAGTAATAAAAATTTACCTTGAGGAATTAGATTTTCAAGAAGCAAAACTGCGTCACTGTCGGGATCTCTTATTGATGAATCTAAGCTATATCTTGACCCATAATATTCTGGAATAAAATCTATCGTTATTTTATTTTCCTTAGCAAATTTTTTTATTAAGGGTACTATTTCTGAATACCATTGAATCTCATTTCTCATAGAATGACCATGCATATCAAATGGCCCTTTCTTCGCGCTAAACGGTAGACGTTTAGCTACCGAACTAATGATTCTAGAATGTCCATTTTTTTCTACTTCGAAGTCAACACGAAGAACCAGACTAATGTAATTTTCACCAGGTGCAGTAAGACGAGTTACTTCAACATTCTTCACTTTTCCATCAAATTTAACAAGTTTTTCTACTTGTTTAATTGAATAGTCGATGGGTGCCATTTTTGTTGATTAGTTTCAATCCTAGCCTAAAATCAAAAAGTTCATCAGAGAAATAAATACTAACTCAAAGTATGTGCATATTATCAGTAACATAAAAAGAGTTATCTTATCAATTATAATTTATTATAACGCACAAAAATATGTAATAACGTTATTTAGGGAATGCTAATTTCAAATTTATGATTTTTTTGCTAATCGCTAATGTAAGAACAATTAAAAATTATTCACCCTTATGCAGAGATGTTCTATGTTCAAACCTGCGAAAAACTCATTTGACTAGTGTTTAAAAGTTCCTAAAATTTCTAAAAGCCTAAATTTAAAAAAAAAATAATACACCTATATTAGATATCGTACGAAATATTGATATTTAAAACATAATATTTTTTTATATTTTGATGGAGTAATGTAGTCAAATCAAAACTGGGAACAAAATAAAATCAATTTAAATTTCTACTGAAATTTTTTATTCTATACCTTCAGGTAACATCCATAAATTTTAGAATTTCATGTAGATGTACATCAAATAAAATATATTTTTATTTCTTAATTATGCTACGTAGCCTTTTCCAACAAGTCGAAATGTTTGCCACGTAGTGACATATAAACGATTACTCTGAGATTGACATGCTACAAATAATACAATATTGGAATCTGTTCTTGCTCCGCAAACTTGGGATGAATCGACCGATTTGTTTTTATTATCTTTCATAAGTGAATATTGATGTATTGTATCATTGAATCAACTTATAGACAGCATATGAGATATAAGTGACATTTGAATGAAAATTCAGTTAGGCGTTAAAATATATACTTATATAGGAGTCTAGTGTAAAAGTAGTAATGAGCTTTGAAATAATGAGATCCTTGTTTCAAGCACAAAAGATATAATGTATCTACATCTTTTGTGTTTCAACCTTTGATTGTACACCCATTTGGTGCATAAGAGGTTAAAACGCTCTTGAACTCATAATATGGTTCCATAAATCTGACACTCAATTAACCCCACTGTGCCAACATATGTTTTATTTATTTTGCAGTTCTACTCCCTCAGCTATGTTTGAATCTTATTGCTCCCCATCTCTTTGATATTGATATTTCTTTATATTTTATCATCAACAGCACACAAGTTTCCCCGCTAAGGAAAGTCATGATTTCATATCTTTAGATAATCTTGATACATTCTTAAAAAATTCCGTCACTGCGATTCGGAGCATACAAATATTTTACTTCGAGAAAAGTGCACCAGGAACAGTTTTTATAAAAATTTCGTCAATGGTGAGTTCTGTCAAGTAAATATGAAGACCTCACGATATGGAAATTAAGTAATAACACTACTATCACTCGTTGTTAACTGTTAAGAATAAAGTACAATTTATTCCTCTAATTCATCACCTCCTTGATACTTGAGGAAAATGAATGGCCTAGCAGGGCCCGCCCCAGATCTGATGAACTGGCCGAAGAGCCAAAAAACATTTTGGAAATTTATATAGTTGACACAAATATTCATTTTATGTTCTCTGCATTCTGTTCATTCTATTTGTAATTTCATTATAAATAATTTTCCCTTAAAATCCAATGTAATAATAACATTTGTTATGTTTTTATTCAACATTGTTATCTCATAATTTCAGACACCATAGGATATAGGTGCTCGTTAGTAGGAACACCATGGGATAAGTTCAACTCTGTACAACAAAATGATTGATTTTGTATCTATATGCTTTCAAATCAACAAAATACTGTTAAAAATTAAAAAATAATATCATCATGAGACTCTGTTAGATCAATAATTGTGCGTTCTGAATCGCTGTGGTTACTAAACTTTAGCAAAGCTTTTCTCAGAATAAATGAAATGTCACTTATACCCTTCGTGTTCTGAGCTCCTCATATGTATTATGTTTTGAAGAACACTCGAGTCTAGCCTTCTTTAAGCTTTAATATACAAAATATAACTCAATGCAATTTTGAACGAGGAGGATGATTTTAACAAAAAATGTTAATATAAAATATGAATTTAATTGTACTATCGTTATCAATATTTTAATTGTTGTTAAATAGTAAAAAAATGCTTTATCGCAACGGTGGAAGTGGCATATTTTTCGACATAAACAATAATTTATATTCGCTTCAAGTCAAAATTCTTAATTGCAAATAGCTTTTTTTCTTACGATAGGTGCTTAGACATCTAGCGTGTGAAACTATTGATGCACCAATAACCGCAGAATACTAATATCTAATGCTTTGGAGTGTTACAAAAGTAAATCGATAATTTATTGAATACCAAGTAAAATAAAACGGTTCTATTACGTCATAAACAATGTTTATTGAAGAATCATGATTCCAGGCATAGTTTTTGAACGTGACGGCAACTTTCGGATTTTGCACAAAAAAAATCTCAATGATCATTTTGATTATCAACCGGCTACTGATAAATTTATTAAAAAAATTAAAAATATTTAGGATATTCTCTTGATTGATTAAAACTAAATAAAAACAATACAATAAGTATTCTCCTAAAAAGGCAATTGTGACATTAAATAAATAACCATACATCGTGACGCAGGCAATAATTGCACAATATGTACTTGAATCATTACAACTAGGCTATAAAATGTTTTTATAAAATACAATTGAATGAAATTTTATTTGGTGGCTTTTTTGACGTTGCTACCTACTAACTCAAAAAAGCTATCAGCTAGACAGTTGCCGGCACCCACCCTGTCCCACATTATACTTCCCTCAGTTCCAGGTTTGTTGACCTGAAGGTTTGCTGTCGCCTTCTTTCTAGTAGCTCACAGTCACATATGATATGATTTACCGTTTCCTTGGCTTAGCCATATAGCCTGCAGTCGAGGTCTCCGTTATACAGGTTCATTTTATTCAGATGTACTTTGATGGCCATGCGTCCCGTCATTTTACCTGTAATAGTCCTTAACTGATTTCTGCTCATTTGGAGTAGTTTCTTGCTAATTTGGGGTCAGGGTTTCCAATAAATAGCTAGCCGTGATTCAATTCCTGTCTGGCTATCCTGTGGTTCTTGTGCTCTTTTTTAATCCATTGTTTGACTGCTTCCAGGCTGTGCACCGCGGCACCCCAAAACCCGGTTCTCGATCAATATATTGAGATGATGAGCCAACTTTCGCTAGCAAGTCAGCTTTTTCGTTTCCATGTATGTCTTCGTGTCCTGGTACACATTTTAGCATAACTCTGTTGTCCTTGGCCAAAGTTGTAAGTTCACTCTGATATTCCCAGACCAATCTAGATGATATCTTTTGACCCATAAGTGCCTTCAGGGTTGCTTGGCTGTCAGAATAAAAGTATATTTAGTTTCCTTTGTAAGCTCTCCATTTTATCTCATCTGAACATTGTAAAACTGCATATATTTCTGCTTGGAACACTGTTGGGTATTTCCTCAAGGGAGAAGTTATTTTTTTCCTCGGTTGTAATCCATATATTCCAGCTCCGGTACTCTCATTGGTTTTTCAATCGTCAGTGCCTTTCCTCTTTTACTCGACATTCTATCTTCTATTGTGACCTCAAACGGTATATTATCACGAGACCTTGATAAAAGAATGGTTTATTTTTCACATTGAATTAATAACCACTATTTTTACTTACACCTAATTTATTACACATAGATACGTATCTTAATATATCTAGAAAACAATAAATATGTGTACAATGTGTAATATTTGTACAGATTAAAAAAAAAATTATTTCATTTTACTAGCTGTTCTGACGTGACATTTTCAAACAATTATAATAAGTATTTAAATATGTATTAATTACGACTTTCATTTCGTTCAACTTGTGCGTCAGGAATTTTCGCTGATACAATGCTTTACTTAAGTCCAGGTTCGTACTCAGAAGATGCTCTTATGAAAACAGTTAAACGAACGTGTCAAGTCTCATGAGGTGAAGATATTTCTTAACACAAAAACTGACCTGAATCACCTTGATAAATGTTACTGACTTAATTTGTGTATTGTTTTTTGACATATACAGATATTATACAAAACTCCTTAAATGCAAAAAAAGTATTGCTAATCATGGAGAGTATTTAAAAAAAAATGATATCATTTCCAATGATAAATATTTGTTTTTGTTTGTTATTTACAAAATATAAACGGCTACCGTAGTGACAGTCAGTAGTGTGAAAAGTTGTCAATATAGGACATCTTGTATTAAATCATTATTCATTCAAAAATAGCAAAGTTCAGCACATAAATATTCACGAAGAATTATTGGACATAACCGAAAAGGCAACAGGGAAAATTAGCAATAACGACCTATATTCCCTAGAATATAAAAATGTATCTTTTATTCAGTTTTTAATTGTTCACGTTAGTCTTATCTATCTATATATATATATATATATATATATATATATATATATATATATATATATATATATATATATATAAATTTTTTTAGTTAATACAGACCGCCTTATTGCGACATCAAAAGGATGTAAAAAAGATCTGAAAAATCTACTGTTACCTGGTTACATTATCGAAATCAATAGAAAATTTAAATTAAAATATTAATTAAAAAATATTAATTTAATGTATTCTAAATTAAATTAGTTTTATTTTCGAAGTTATTTTGAGCAAAGAAAGATATTAGCCACCAATTCACTAGCATGATCTAACTTTAAAATTAGTCTAAGTTGCAGTAATAGCTTAATAAAATTTTGAATGTCAAAAATACAAAAATAAAATTTGTTTCATTTTATTACCAAACCGACAAAAATGGAAAATTTTATTTATATTTATTAAACAACTATTTGTCTTACCAGTTCCAAGACTTTATTTGGAGGTTTCTATCAGTCATTTTTCTATATAAAAGATTGCTTATTTATATACATAATACACATACATACATTATAACAATATCATAAGCAAGACACAACTAACCATCTAGAAAGCGTTTAAAAGTTAGAGCTTTTTAGGAAATATGACAAAAAAAAAATTAGAACGCAGCGATGAAGTATTCTGAGTGAATCTAAGTTTAAACCAACCTGAATTAACGGTATAGAACTAATATAGTTCTAGAAGACTGAAAAGTGCCCCAAGATATTTATATTTACATAAGGGAACTAACTTAAAAAAAAACCTTCAAATGAAAATATTGTATTCTGCACCTGTCGTTTATCTTCTTATCTAATTTAGTTTTAATAATTTTATACAGTTTTAGAAAATACCCGTTTTTCATTATCAGTACTAATAGGTTTTACTTACATTAAAATAACTACCACGGTGGAATTGAACGTTTTAATTTAATAATGGCGTGAAATTCGGTATATATGTATAAAATATGCATATATACATATATACTGATTGTATCAAAGTACAACCACTCAACGGTAGCTACTTTAAAAATGTATATTATCAATTTAATATTTTATTGTTATTCGTAAATTTCCTCTATGATTTTGATAAATTTAAATTCTTCAAATACAATTCAAATCTGATAACTTGACTTTCGATTTATAATTAGATTTAAGAACATTTTTCTTCATTCTGTTGCGCATATTTTATGTATGACATGTGATAAATAGATGTAGATAAAAAAATAAATTCCTCTATCTAAAGCAAACATTAGCCAAATATTTTAAATTTTAGATATGTAAAGGATTTCTTTATAGAGTAAAACCCGCTTAAGCGGAATCTGAAGGGATCCAGCAAAAACGCATTTTAGGCGGAAAAGCGTGTTAAGTGGAAAAGCAAAATAAATGAAATAGATACATAAATGCATAACTATTTTGTGTATTTATAAAGATATGTCATAAAGATCATATTTTTGAAGTAGTTTACTGTACATATTGTATAATTAAGTGATTTTGATGCATTAGTAATTACAAGACTTTCGATATAACTTTTGAAGTGCGTCTTCGCTATCACGCAAAGAACATACATAACGCCTTATATCGTCAGCTGCTGACAAAATTGGAGCTGACTCTTCTTTATCAGCATCGTCATCATTACTCAGGATCGCTTTTTGGGTACTATTCGGATCTTTAATTGTTATTAAACGGACTTCGTAGGTTGCAACACCGTCATCGATAGCAGAAAAATTCTGCATTCTGGTGGGTTCTGCTTTTTCTGACACTATTCGATCTTTGTTATTTCGAAACTCTGGTTTCTTGACATGACACTGCAATGTTTAGTAAAATATAATGAACATTCAGGGTTATTTTGCAAACAGGATCGCCATTTTCTTCAGATAGCTTTGAACATTTGATCATCTGAATCTTTGAATCGGGCTCTAGCCCAGAGGCTCGTATGGATTAAAATTGGTGTAATTTTAGGTTATGAGGGTGAAGAGTTGATATATGGCTTTTAAGCCAGTAATAATATTTCTTACATAGTATGGGGCCCCATAGATCATACGGAGAACTTTATTTTGGAATATTTCTATTCGGTTGGACCTAGATCTGCCTGTGATGATCCAAGTTATAGAACTTGCTTAGCTTATTTTTAACGTTTAATTTGCTATTCCGATGAAGTAACGGATAAAGGGTCATCCAAGACGTTTTAGCTTTAGAAGAATATAACTGGTATTGAGAAGCCAATTTAGTCTCCGATCAAAGACTAGCCCCAAGTACTTCGCATGATTCCGCCAGGGAAAGCGAGTATTTGAGATGGATAACCGATTGTCCGGAATCGGGAAGCTCGATTTCATAAATATGACTGCTTGTGTTTTTTCCGGATTCAATTTGATTGACTATCTATCTCTCTAAGTTATCAATATGACGTTGTAGCCTAGCAATTATGAGGCGAACTGACCCTGAAGATGTCGCAAATGCAGTATCATCGCCAATAAATATAGCTTACTTTGATCGTCAACAGGAATATCTGCAGTCTATAAGTTAAAGAGTGTGGGGGACAGAGGTGATCCTTGTGGCATCCCAGCTCTTATCTATCATTTGTGTTCTATAACCTTATTTGAGGTCTTTTATAATGACCTGATCCATCAGTTGCAACTTGCTCATCGCATTTGAAAGTAAGAAAACAAGAACAGTATTATCTAGCTACGTTTCATCTGGAAGTGATCCTTTAAAGTTTTTAACTAGTTGCTAGCCGTTGCTGCGTTAGATAACACGTAAACAGTGATCAGTGTAGCGGGTGGTATATGGCGCGAAGGCGAATCGTATAAAGCGTAACCAAATGTATGAAAACATACCTCAAGTCATAGGGACCAACGTAAAATCGCGAATTATGCGGGAAATCGTATTAAGCGTAACCGTATTATGCGGGTTTTACTATATATAAATTACACTGGACAACAGCCAAAATGTATCTAAAATAAAATCGACTAAATCCTACAATTTTTGGTGTGCTAAAATGAAACTAAACTTATCTTTTTAATGTTAATTCAAGTTTTAGAGATATGTAATGTCATGTCTCCCTATATATCAATAATGTAACTGCAAGAATGTACGTGGTATATTTGTATTATTATAAAAATATAGGGGTGCGACGTTATCAAATATACGTTTTTGCAAAGCTAAGGAAATTTTGTACAACTTAGCAACACCGCATGGGGGATCTTCAGGGATAAACCCCTATATATGAAGTCTCAACCCCACCAGGATTTAAAATGATGGGGATAGCCATTTAAACCCATGTAAATCGACTATTATGTTTGCTTTGTACTGAACAGCCCCTTTATACAAACACATGTCAAACCCCACTATTGTGAATATTATGGAATTGGACAGAAAATTCTCAAATATTCTCGAAAAATGAATAAACTATATTTGGGTATATACCCAAAGCAGCTACAAAACTTAGTCAAAGTTAATGAATCGAATCGAATAGTTGAAATTGTAAAATGTCTCGAAAGTATTTAAACAATCCAGATCACTTCTGTTATGTTTGTGGTGAGGTGACTTTTGCGTCTCAGAAGAGGTCTGTTACCCCATTGATAAAAAAAATATATCAGCTTTATTTCAATTACAATATTGGGGATCAAGACAAATAGTGGGCATCACATATCTGCTGTAATACATGCGCTTCAAGTCTGAAAAACTGGTTAAATAGTAAAAGACGATCTATGCGGTTTGATGTCTCAATGATCTGGAGAGAGCCTTCAAATCATGTTAATGATTGCTATTTTCGCATCATACCTCGTGTTGGGCAAGGCTCAGGTATATTCAAAAAAAAGTCGGTTATTCTATCTAAATATACTATGTGCCATGAAACCTGTGCCTCATAGTGACGAACTTCCTATTCCAGAGCCCCCAGGAACATTCACTTACTAAACAGATAATAACGATACAACAATTTCTCAAGAAGATATATGCCATCAACATCAAGAGATTCTGATTTCACTCCCAGCACGTTATACCAGCAACCGCACAAAATAACCCAGCCAGACTAAACTTCTTGTGAGAGACTTAGAACTTTCAAAAAATAAAGCAGAGTTACTAAGATCAACATTGCAGCAGTGGAACTTGTTAGAAGACGATGTTTCAATATGTGTTTTTCGTAAACGCCATAAAGGCCTAGCACCATTTATTAACCTGGAAAAGAAATTGGTTTTCCGCAGTAACATTAGTCGTTTATTGGCGACTTTAAATATAAACTACAAGCCAGAGGAATGGGGATTGGGGAATATTTTATCGTCTATTTCTGTTGAATAAGCAGTTCACATGAATCATAGGACTCTTGTATGAAGTACCTATTGACAAATATAAAAACGATTAGGACCAATGGCAGATCTACGGCAACTTAAAGGTGATTGCATTTTTACTTGGGTTGCAGCAGTAGCATACACCAAGTTCTGCTTTTTTTGTGTGAATGGGACAGTCGGCCAAAGGCACTTTATTACAGGAGATAAGACTGCTCCGTTTGACAATTATTAGAGCCAGGTGAAAAGAATGCACATCATATGCCATTGGTAGACACCAACAAAATTTTGTTGTCCTCATCTCATATGAAATTAGACCTAATGAAAAACTTTATTAAGGCACTAAATACAGATGGGCCAGCTTTTCAGTACTTGTTCCAGAATTTCCCAAGGCTAAGTAAAGCAAAAATTAAAGAAAGTATTTTCTGAAAGACAAACATCTTGACAGCACTTTATCAAATATTGAAAAAAATGCTGACCTTCGCCTCATGGTCACTAATTTCATCAGAAATAAAAAAGCTGACAGTTATGTTACTCTTGTTGAAAATATGCTGTATCAAAAAATGAGTTGCAATATATCTATAAAGATCCATTTCCTATACTCATATCTGGACTGCTGACTGACTGACAACTCCGGAGCTGTAAGTGAAGAGCACGGCGAACGCTTCCATCAGGATATCTCAACAATGGAGGTATCAGGAAAAGTGGAATTCTTCCATGCTTGCCGACTAATGTTGGATTCTTGTTCGAGAATCTCCTGAAACAATTCACAAAAGAAAAGCAGAAAGACGATATTTAGTGTATCTACAAGTATAAAAGTATGTATATTTTATTATTTTGATAAAAATAAAATAAAACAAACTTGTTGTTGAAAATTGCAACTAAGTTTTCAATTTCATTGTCATTTTTGTGTTCAGCGCCCCAAAATTAACAAAAAATTCACTTTTCATACAAGATACAACATATAAACTAAAATTGCGTAGTATTATTAGAACTTTACACAATATTTTTTAAATTTTGGATATAAATCACTTGAAGAATACCAAAAATATATGAATGTCGTTTTCAGAATATTGGAACTAACTTTTGGAGTCTTAAGGTACATTGCTTTTATCTGTTTTGTAATAACTCTAATTCTAATAAATCGGAGCAATTTTTATTAAATTTCATGGCTCCGATGTATACAAGTTAGTTCAGGTTAGTTCAGGTTACTCAATGCCGTAGTAGAAGTATTTAGAAAACCATATGAGATATCTTTCTAAAATTTTGGTTGTAGTCGTGTCGTGTAATCTGACCCCTTAAAATAGTTATGAAGATATAACGTTGCTGGATTTATCACTAGCAGAGTCCAAATTATAAATAGGATTTTATAATTTTCGGGGGTAAAAACGGTTTCATTGTAAAAAATTATATATTTCTTAACATTACTACTAGAAATTAGAAATTTTTGTGACAGCTTCTAAGAAGATAAATGCGTTATCAATATTGAAATAAAATTATACGGAGCGGTTAAAAAACTAAATCATACTTTATGTAAAAAAATATCGGAAAATCAATTTTTGTCAACCGTCTATTTCATAACTGTGGCGAATAAAAAATTGAATTACTCATCAAACTATGTAGCATATTTCTATACCTATCTGCTATGTCTTAGGAATTTTAACACATTTTAAGTGAAAATACAAAAACATACTATGGATATTTGATTGACTGTAAGCCATGCATTGAATTAGTTGAAAAGTGATTATCAGGTATTTTTAATACGTCAAAATAATCCTCTACGGTTAGTATAAATGTATAAGAAGTTTTTCTAGCTACGAAATAATAGTGTATTTTCTCGAAATGGCACATTTCTATACAAATGGAGAAATTTTAAATTTTTTCTACGTTCATAGTAATGCAGGAAGTTTAACGAGCTTTATCCTGTCCCAATAAATGAAAATAAGTTCAACAGAATAGAAAATAATTTTACCAGTTACTGTAGCTTTAAGCTGCTAAAAATCAAAGTTAGTCCTTTAATAGAAAGAAAAGAAAATGTCCTGGAATATTTTTCTGCATTTGCACATGCTTCAATCTATTCTGCCACAAAAATTTGGGAATATTATATAAGTCGGCAGAAGGAATTTTATTTAAACAAGGAATGCATAATTATAAATTTGTGACCCTTCAAGCAATCGAGCCCAATGACCCGTCAAAATGAGTAGAATTCTATTAAATGATCCTTAATACATACACAGGAGAATCCAAATTTTTTGAAAAAGTTATTTTGACAGCTGAAGATAAATATATATTTAATAGAAAAAATTCGCATTATTGGGCTACAGAAAATCCGCATTTTATCAGAAAAAGAGAGAGAGGTTTGTCACAGGTTATTTTACTCTTACAACTTTGCTTTATCTACAGGGTGGGCCATAAGTTCCTAGATGATTTTAAAAAGCAAGAACTTGTGTCACAGCTGATTTTTGATATCTTTTCTTTTCAGATTTAGGAACTAAAAACTCGGGAGTTTAGTCATGGAGAGGCTCACTATTCAGCAGAAAACCAAAGTTGTTGAACTGTATTTTGAAATCAACGGTCAATTATTGCGACTCAGAGAGCATATCGAGGACATTTTCAGGTGAGAAATGCTCCAGCTGAAATGGCTCTATGCAATCAATTACGCGTTTCCGGCAACACGATTCAGTGGCTGACTTTCCCCGTATCGGTAGACCACGCTCTGTATTTACAGAACAGAATATTCAGAGCGTACAAGCAAGCGTGAAAAAAGAAGCAGGATCATCAACTAAACGTCATTTTAATGAACTGGGGTTGACCTGAACAAGTGTCCTGCGTATTCTGAGGCATCTTGGGTTATGTTCATATAAAATTGAACTTATACAGCAGTTACATTCACAGAATTACCAACAACGACTCCAGTACGTTGTTTGTTTTCAACAACTTTGTAGATATGAACCTAATTTTCTGAATTGGTTGATTATGAGTGACTAAGCCATTTCTACTTGAACGGTTTCGTAAATCAGCAAAAATATAGGATTTGGGCAATAGAAAATCTAAGAGTTATTCACGAAAAACAATTGCATCCTATAAAATGTATCGTTTGGTGTTGAGTAAAAGCTCAAGGCATCATCGGATCTTATTTCTTTGAAACAGAAGACGGAACTTCTTTAACCATAAATAGTGAAAGGTATAGGGTCTTGCTGGAAAATATTGTTCATCCAGCCTTAGAAAATAGACCAGGGATGTGGTTTGAGCAAGATAGACTCATGTCTCATACCACCAGGATAACAATGCAGCTTCTACAGGAATTGTTTGGTGAATGAATAATTTCAACACGGTCAGATATTCCATATCTATCACATTCGCTTGACTTGCACCACCTGACTTTTTTTCTGTAGGGTTATTTAAAGGAGAGAGTTTACGTCAATAAACCTAGAACTCGCGACGAGCTAAAGAACAACACAAAAATAAGGCTCTTACAGCAAGACATTTTAATTTTTGTTATGAAACATACGAAAGAAAAATCCAGAATGTGTGAGGCTGAAAACAGAAAGCATTTGAGAGATGTTGTCTTTCATCAGTAATGAAAAACGAACTCCATTTAGTGTACTAAGTTTGTGCCAAACTTGTTTCAAAATATAATCTTTTAAAAGAAGTTTTTGGCTTTTAAAATCACCCAGAAACTTATGACCCACCCTGTATTAGGCAAATTTTGTACCATTTCATTTTCGTTCCCATGAGTATGTGTTGATTAATGATGTCACTGGTATCATCTGTTAAACGATTTCTGAGTCAGGTAATATTCAACGTCATAGTTCTTTAAGTATACTTTTGTTTAATGGGCTGTCTAATTTAAACATGTTGCCCTTTTTTTTAATTCCCTTTACTAACTCTTTGTGAGGAAACGCCATTTTTCTCAGCCCATTTAGTCTTAACGAAGCTATAAAGTAAGAAGCAACTTGTATCCCACATATCTGAATCCATTGAATGGAATTTTCGGCCAATTGCGTTTAAAAAGTTACTCATTTTGGTTTCTTTTGTTTTTTTACCCTTCCTTTTGTCTTTGCTGTCATTATTGTCGAAGAATGTTGAATAACCACTTCTTCTCTGAAAAGTAAGTACATATGTGGTGCAGATTTTTTTGTCCTTAGTTCATTCTTTAAATTTATTCGTCCAGTTGTGCATTTTAGGATTCGTTGAGACGTACGTTATGGCATGAGGGTCTTCAAAAGGCTATAGACGCTGGGGTACTATTAGGTGTATATGATTATCTCTGGAATTAGTATGAGGGAAGTGAACTCGCTTTTCTTGTAAGATAACTTGATTAGGTAAATTTGCTTAATTTTATTTTAGGCCAAAATTGTAATTTTACCAGATTAGTTTGTAGATTTCTTTTTTTATGTAGTTTTTTTTTAATATATTAATACTTTCAGTCACATGTTATATGATTAATAATTAATTTCGTTTCAGGAAAATTCATTTGCTTACCTTGTCCTTTGATTTTTGATATTTTTTAAGCACACAATTGGTATTTTTGTATTAGTTTTATATTATTTTACAATTTGGATAACGATTTACTATAATTTCTATGTTGTTATACGAGGGGACATAATAATAATAACAGTGGATATTTTAATATTCTAATTTACTAATTAATATTCAAGAATTTTAATTTAATTCAAACTAGATGTTAGCTTTACAATAAACTATTAACCCTCTCCGTGCTTTAGATGTTTTATTTTTATTTTAAAGTTCTTTTTCTCCTACCTTGTCTTGATATTTATTCTCTATCCTTACTGGACTTTACTTTCTGGATTGATCTTTTTTTAAAATTATTTTGGCGTTAAAATTATCAAAAAAATGTAGTGTTTGAGAAAATTGAAATTGGTTTTTTTTTTCGAAAAACAACCGCCATTTTGTTAATTTTCAAAATTTTTCAGTTTTCAAATTTTTGCCTAAAAATGTATAACCCGTGTGACCTTAATCAAAAGAAAAAGCTGAATTACATCGATTGGTCATAAAAATATACAATTTTGAATAAAAAATTACTTTAATTTTTCTTCACTGCAAAAACTCTAAGGTCAACTTTAAAATCTCGATAACTTCTTTCCAAAATGGAAAATATTTGTTAATCGAGTAATATTTTGGCTCTAAACTATTTAATGTATATATTGATACTACAATTACTATTCCTGCTTTTGATCACCTAAAATCTTTTTTTTTATATATATATATATACTCGGCAGGTATATTTATTAGGGTCTCATTGAAAGCACTGGACCGATAAATGGAGCTGCACTTGCACGTGGATGTCCGGTTCTTTTTTTATTCTTAATTAATTAATAATAACATTTTTATTTTGAAAAGTGTACTAAAAATTACTATAGCCAGTTTCTTTTAATAGCTTCAGATATTATTAAAATCATCTTTTTTTTTCGATCTTCACTTATGTTCTTAAACAGGCCCATAAAGTGTTCACGTGGGTCAAATTCTTCAACAACTACATCTACACCTGTACCCTTTGCACCAAAAATAATTGACGAAAAAAATATGGCATGGCTGACTCCTGTTTCAGAAGCAGTAGTGTGTACTTCTTCCAGATATTCTTCGTAAGTTAGTTCCACGTTGACTTTAGCTTTTCGTAGAATAGACGTAAATTCATCGTAGTAAATCCTAGAAAAAAATTAAACTCATTTATTAATTTGAAATGTAATCAGTGTCATTGTGATGTTGTTCATTCACGTAGGCGGTAATATTATTTTCGATTGAATTTATTAAGAAACAAATCCCTAGATTATCTGGTGGTATGATTTGTTTTAATTTTCACCATTATTATTTTTAACAGTCAGGTGTTCAAGTGTAAATATTAGCTTTTATATCATATTCTGTTATAGTTTTTCCTAACTTTTGTAACATTTCTAAAAGTTCTAAAGATTTATGAGTCACTAACTTTATAAGTTTGAAGTTTTAAAGGATTTTGTGTCAGTAAGTTTATTTTAAGATTGTAGACAATGTTGGATATCGATTTAAAGTAAAGAACATGTTCTGCGCTCAAAACGATTGATCTTTTGATGGATTTCTCGTTCTCTATGGTCAGAAACAGCAATAGTGAAACCGTCTGGTCTGGTTATATGTTGATGATACCTTTATCATAACCAAGAACTAAATGATTTCTTGACATATTTAAACTCCATTTGACTAACAATTAAGTTGACCATGGGATAAACGGTAAATAATCAGTTGATTTTCCTGAATGTCATGATGGTTTAAATGAAATTATTAAAACTTTACCCCTAATTCATAGTTTAACTTTAAACACATTCTCAACTGACAGCAGAAGGCTTAAACTGACAAAGACACAATACACAAGCATAAAAAATCATTTTCTTTTATTACTGAACCTATATAAGCCTTTATTTGTTGATATATGTAATATAAATTACAACAATGTCATAAGCAAAACAAAAATAGCCGACTAGAAGATCTAAATTTCATAGCAACTAGATCGGGTTTAAGTCTTAAATCTTCTTTGTAAATCTGAATGTTAGTATAAAGAAAGCCAACATATACTGGAAAATATATCAACCATGATCTAACCAGGCCAAATAACCTTAGTCCAAAAGTTGATAGTTTTCGAAATACAGGGTTATTTTAATGAGAATTACTATGTAAGTATTTTGGGAATCGCTGATTACAAATCCACCGTGAGATTTTGAAAAATCAAAATGGCAGATTTAATATGGGGGAAAGAATGTTCAAAAAGTTTTAAACTTTAAAGAAAATTTATATATAGGTTTCTGGAAGTCTTCTGAAGGTTGCTGATTACGAATCCAAGGTCAGTGGATTTGTACTTAACGACCCCTAGATAGCTTACACAGTTATTTTCATCAAATTAACAGAATTTAGGAAAGTATACTCAAAGAGGTAACTTGTACTCTGTTTCTGGCTTGCATTCGAGTAGATTGGTGAGACACAAAATTCAAATTAACATATATCGGTGAAAAAAAAAGATATTTGGACATTTCAAAATTGATTTTAAACAGAAAGTATCATAATTTCAGGTGCTCGTACTGGTTTTGTGAAAAAAATACCTTGTGACTTTATATAACCTCAAATATGGCAAAAAACAGTGTTTTTTGCACTTTTAGATTAGGATATCTCAAAAACGTGACATGATGGAGCAATTCTGAAGTCAGATTTGGATTTAGCGCACCAAAATTCTTTGGAACAGTATACTAATGTTTCTGTCACAAAAAAATCAGTCAAATTTTGTTGATCTGTGTAATTAGTGACACAATCTAATCAAAACTTTGTACAAACAAGCATATTGTAGTTAACTAAATGATGTTTGTAGTTTTATATAAAACATTGTTAAAACTAATTTTAAGGTTTATGCAAAAATTGTTTTTGTTTTTTGTTAATTTGAAATGTAGAGCGATCAAAAGCATAACTTCACAATATTGTCATCACCATACTAAGCTTGAACCTATCATCGTGGCTTTTTCTACAACAATGACTTTCTTTCCAAGGCAAAATGTCTGTCGGATTGGAATTTTCGGATGGAAGCTTTTAAAATTCCAAATTCTTTTTATTGAAAAATGTTTCATTCGATTCACTAACTCCTATTTCAGTTGTTTATATTAAAACAGAGAAATGAAATTAAAAAGGAGGAGTTTCCGGTTGTTTTTCTCTTTCAATTGTAGTCTCAGAATAATTTCACATTCTGGTGAACGAATAAACGAGTTATAACAATTTGGTGAAACGAAACTTTATGCTTCAGTGGATGGTCTTCATATACAATGAAAAAGTAAAATTACTCGAACACATCGACTTTGTTTTTTTTTGTTCCGAATTTTTTCCAATATATTAAATTTTATAGAGTGACTTGAAAGAAGCTGTGCTATAATCAACTTTGATTTTTTAAATAGTAACCCACGATTTATCGACAGTTAAAGCTCGAAATGAGATACCACAATTATTTACCAGCCCAAGAGATTCAATGAGCTGTTCCTTTATCACATTTTGTTAAATTGTCACTTTCAGAAAATGAAATTTACGGCGTAAGAGAATAGAAATTCTTGTGATGATAGGATATGGCAATAGAGTAAGAATCCAAGAAGAAATGTGTCAGTTATTTCAAGAAAAATGTCATCCACCAATTTTTAAATCGCCAGTGAGTAAGATTAAGCAGAAATTTCAACGGTTTGGTCATGTTAGAGATGCCCGAAGAAACAGTCGAGCAGCAACTGACTAGATATGACAAAAAAGTGGACTCTTATTAAGTGTCCAAGATAATCATCATATTAACTGTAAGGAGATAACTACCACTTGGATATTGTGAATGGAACGGTACTAAACATATTACGCACTTATAAGTACCATCTTTTCAAAATTCAAATCGTCCAAGAACTTTATGAACATGATTATGACAAACGTCCTCAATTTTGTTTGCTGTTATAGGATATGTATTTTCGGGATTTTATTTTTATTAAAAACATTGTTTTCTTCTACAAATCCATATTTTACTTCAATGGTGATGTCAATAAACAAAATTATTGGTATTGGTCGGATATAAATTCCTACTGGATGAGTGGGGGACACACTTAGTATAGACAAAAAGTAAATGTGTGTACTGGAATCGTGGGAGATATAGTTATAAGAGTGATCTTTTTGACGAAAATTTAACTGATGAAAGATATTTAGTTTCCACAAGAAGATCATATTTCTGCTCTTTCGACGCTGTTTTTTGAAGAAGAGAATTTACCCCATCGACATATCTGCTACATTATGCAGCAGAAGGTCTAGCCTTTCTTAATGATGTTTTCGTAAACAGATGGATTGGAAGAAGGGAACTATTGAGTGGCCGTCGAGGTCTTCAGACTTAAATCATCTTGACTTCTTCTTGTGGGATTACTCAAAAAATACTACGGAAGTAGTCATAAATGTTCAGAATGAATTTATAAAAGGCTTAGATTACTGCCAATTAACCAATTGGAGGCATTTTCAACACTTAATAAAATGATAAATTAACTGTTGTTACTACTTTATTTCGAATTTTAACGGTTGATAAATTGAAAGCAGTTACAATTAAGTATAGGATATGTAATGGAAAAAATGTTTAGAATTTTTCAAAGAGTCTAAAAGTGTACAAAAACTGGGGGTCACTGTTTAAAAAATCAAAGCTGATTATAGCACAGCTTCTTTCCTTGTATGATTTAATATATTGGAAAAAATTCGTACCAAAAAAACCAAGTCGACTTGTCCGAAAGATATTTCAAAACACCCAACGTTTTTTAAATAATGAATTTATTTCAAACTTTATGTCCTTATTGTATAAGGCGTAATCTTAAGACAAAGCATTCCATTTATACTTGATAACGACTAGAGATACAACTTAATCGAAACGTCGTACAGACATAAACAAAGACCTAAATTTATCACATTTTTAACTGAGGCTAACTATGAATCTTGTTGTCGATATTATTTTTTGGGGTAAAACCAAATTCATAAGTGGGTTATTTTACGACTATGATGCATTGAGTCAGATTCAATTTTCACGGTAGTTATTATTATTTTTTAAAAATGGATACTCTCATCAGAAGTTCTTAAATTATTGTAATGACTTACCTAAGAAGATCGTCCATATACTCTTGAAGTACATCATTTCTAACACTAGTTAATAAGAAAAATATTAAATCTTTGGCGTATGATTCGTAAGAACACATTTGAAAATCAACTAGTTTAACTAATGGTTCCCCCTCTTTTTCATTATTTACCATCACATTATTTACCCAAAAGTCATTATGGGAAATGGTATTCCAAGGTTCCTGTGATAATCTATAAAAATTATGTGGACCCATTGGTTTTTGAAAAAGCGGTTTAATTTTAGAAATATAGGGGGCAAAATCTGGAATTTTAACTATTGCTTCAAATATAATGTCTTCAGGTCCTATTCCTCTTGCAGAAGGTCCGGTGTGCTTATCAGGAGACTCAGGGTGATTAGGTGTTTCTGGACGGTTTGTCTTTAGGTAATCCTTAATACCTTGAAATAATTCTGGTTTTTTTATCTTCATTGCAATAGGAAGTGCGTGAAACAGCGCGAGCTTCTTTAATGTAACCTTGGATGTATCAAAATCACATCCTATGTATCTATCATTATTTTCATATCCTGAAAAAAATATAATCAGATTATATAGTTAGGCAGTTCGACTGTGGCAATTGTGGAGACATGCCATTGTCAGACACTGCTTTAAAATTTATGTATATATATATATATATATATAAATATATATATATATATATATATATATATATATATATATATATATATATATATATATATATATATATATGTATATGTATATATGAGTCATTTAAATCAATGGACCTAAATTTCTTTTAAAATACTTCATTAACAAAAAAAAGTTTCAGATAAAAATTATCAAGGACAAAGAGGATCATTTATCTGCACTACAAAAGTACCTGGAAATCACACCGTGCATATTAAGGTGATTTTAAATTTAACCTTGACCTTAACTTTGAAGGTCATATTAAGGTTATGATAATTTTTTAAATGGAATCCCATACCTTTGACCTCGACAATGGAGACAGCGGAAATCGAATATAACCTTAAAATATGCTCGAAGGTCAAGGCTAAGGCCATTTTAAAGTCAAATATCAAAATATTCCCGAAATGGTAGGATATTGGGGATTATTCAAGAGTTAGGGGAAAATTAGAGTACTGGGTGTTGGATGAGAGTGAAAAATTTTTCCCTTGGAAATGACCTTTAATGATACGCTTTTAAACATTGCGGTTCATCCATAACAGGAAACTGCGAAAAATCCGCCACACTAGGATTGCTGGAAGAATTCAAATGTTGGAGGAAAATAAATAAGAACGACTTGATTCAATTGAAAATTGTTTTCGGGAATAACAAACATTGAAGGTGCTTTCAACAAATGGATAAAATGCAAAGGTGTTAGCATCCTAGACCATCATCTTCACGTTAAATCTCAAGGTCAGTGCAGGTTGAATTCGTTTTCATTTAATGGAAACCCCTATTTTTGACATCGCACTCGAAAAGAACTAAATTTCATGTTATAAATGGTATTTTAAAATTTGCTTATGTTCTGGGAACCCTCAACTTTTTAAAAACCACCTAGAAGTTTTTTTGACGAATTTTGGTGGCTTTCTGAGCATATTAAACATTGAAGATGCCTTCAAGAAGTTCTAGACGAAATACACAAGTTTTGACAACCTTAACAAACTTGACCTTCAAGCCTATTTTCAAGATCATTGAAGCTCGATGTGCAAAAGTTATTTGTTATCGTTTGAATTCTTCCAGCTGTCCTAGTTTGATAGATTTTTCGTAGTTACACATTCTGGATATACTGTGCTCTAATTTTCTCCTAAGCCTTAAACAATCCCCATGTCCTGTCATTTTATAGTTTACTTTGAAATGGCCTTGACCTTGAGCTTCCAAGCCATATCAAGGTCATATTCGATTGTAAAATTTTCCCACATATCCATTTTCGTAGTCAAAAGTATAGGGACCATTAAAAAAAAAGTTATGACCTTGATATAACCCTTAAGGTAAATGCCAAAGTCAAATTTAAGGTCACCATAACATACACAGTTTAATTTTCCGAAACTTTTATAGAAAAAGTTTTTCTACATCACTCTTAGTTTCCGAATTATTGGTTCATTTAAGTCACGAGGATATTGGACCTTCAAATGACCTCTAGATGTGTTTTTACCCATATATATATATATATATATATATATATATATATATATATATATATATATATATATATATAAATTTAAATATGTAATTTCCGTTATTGTTTTTGTTTGCCTTTGGAATTTAATACTGCTAGGTGAAAATAAAATTAACAATGTAAAAAAAATGAACAAATTAAAAAATAACTAATAGAGAAATTGAGAAAAAGAAACAGCATTTCTAAAATATCTAGAAGAACAGAGATTAAAGAAAAAAATCTAAGAAACGAAAAGGAAAAATCCAAGGGAATGCGAACCTAAGGTAAAGAAAACAAGATAATACCAAAAGTTTTACCGAAATATCTCAGAAACCGAGAAACTGGATTGGAGGAAAAGAAAATTCTTAAACAAGGAACAGAAAAGATAACATGCAGCTGAGAAAAAAAACAAAATGTAATTATTGATTAGAGCTAGGAGCGAAGATAAATTTATAGATATAATTACTGATTCATCTCTAGTAGGCAATAAAGCACTCAAATAAGTTAATAACACAAAAACATGGTTAATAGTAACCACCTACAAAAATTTTACAGTAAAATCATTCCCCATGCTTTTTTTTGTCATTCTATATCGAAGTTAAATTTTTATGTTGACTCCCAAAAATAATTGTCCAAATAAGAAATTAACTGCACAAAAGCGTTCCATACGAACATTAAAAAAGTGAACCGAAAATTTAAAGATTTAACAAATTAATTAAGAGAACATGATTTAGAAATAATAAAATACATGTAAAAAAAGGAAAAACCCAAAAAATTTTAGCGACAGTTTAGGTAAAGGAAAAAGGAGAAGAAGCATCTGAGACTAACTAATGACATGCACATGGGAAAAGAGAACCAGTGAAAATTTTTCCACAGTCAAAAGTTCCATATTTGCTTAATTGCGGAGAAGCGTTCATAAATATTATAAAATAACTAATTTTAGTAGCTCTGCGAGATCAAATTAAAGAATATGCATCAACAATTAGTAAAGCGAAACTTAAATCAGAAAAACAAATACTACAAAGGGGTTTATTTGGTAATTTATTAAAATGTTATATTCAAATACCCGACTAGATTTATATTTTAAACCCAATGAAAATAATATTGTACTAACATTCTAGGAGATTCAAATTTAACTTCTTTAATAGCTGATTAATTTTGCGTTTGTTAGAAAACTGCAAACTTATTTTTTAATAATAAATACTTTGTAGACATCTTGATATATCTATCTATTATTTTTTTAATGGCATGAATGATTACAGATTCATCTTAAGTAGTTCTAGTCATTAAAAGGTGATATAATGATAAACAAATATTATAAATATTTTGCATTGCTGTACCTTTTGGTTATACCGAAAGTTATTGTCGATTTATCTTTTTTAAACAACATACTTTGCATATTTTACTACTTTTTATAGTTTTGTTTTGTACATTTACAGTTTGGCAGATCTTATAAAATGATATATATGTAAGTGCACAATATGTTAACACTTTGTTTGCAACAGTATCGTATCTGGATTTGCAAGCAATAGTAAAGCAATCAATTATTTTTACTAGATTTAAGATCCCCTAAGAGAATATATATTGTGGTTATGTTGTCACAAAAACCACTCATCACCTAGAATGTTTTTTATTATTAAATTCCCTGAAGTTTAATTTATCTTTCTATAGATAACCTTTTAGGTGTTCTGAGCGAATATAAGAATATTTCACTTGTGACTTTTAAAAAATACGATTGTCGTGAATTATATTACATTAAAATGAAAGGGTAAATTAGCGAAATACTAACTGATCAAAAAAATATAATTTAATATAACAACTAACCTTGAGGAATTAAATTTTCGAGAAGTAAAACTGAATCACTATCAGGAATTTTTTTTGACGAATCCAAACTAATTCTGCCCCCATAATACTCTGGATAAAAGTCCAATGTAATTCCATTTTCTTCAGAAAATTCTTTTAATAGTGGTACTATCTCTGAATACCATTTAATTTCGCCCTTCATAGTTTGGGTATGTAAACCTGGTCCTTCCTTCTTAACATTCAGTGGTGGTCGTTTAGCTACTGTGCTAACTATCCTAGAATGCCCATTTTTCTCTACTTCAAAGTCTATTTGAAGAACCAGACTAACATAATTTTCACCTGGTGCCGTAAGACGAGATATTTTTATATTCTTCACCTTTCCATCAAATTTGGCAACTTTATCTACATCTTTGATTGAATAATCAATGGATGCCATTTCTTGTCGCCGTATTGAATTTACTCTGAAATTTAACGTCATTTCAGAAAAATGAATACCATGAGGTCCGTCCGGAAAGTATCCTACCTTAAACTGTAATTTGAAACATAAATATTGTCAAAAATAGACATTCATCCAAGGGCATGATGCTACAGCTGTTTAATTAGTAACGGTAAGCTATTGTATAAACCATGATTTTTAGAAGCAGCGTATTTCAAAATGGCCGAACGTCTTAAATTTTCCAACAACTTGGCCTTTTTTATTCAGAAACCATAGATTCACAAAGCGTATGGCGATTAATTTATGATGCTTTAATTGAAAGTGACTCATACTATGATCAATGCTTTTTCAATCAGGAACATGTTGTATTTCAGTAGTATAAATAACATGGGAGTTCTAAAGTAATTAGATGATACAATAAGAAGAAAATTCTCGCAAAGCGGCGACTGGGTGCATCATCACAGAAAAGTACTTGTCCATTCATCTCAATTTCTGTTCGTTTTCTAAATTAAAAATCATTTAAAAGACGCAGATTTGATGATGTAAATCAATTGTAAAATATGCGATGAAGCAGTATCACCTGTTCTAAAAAATGGTAGTGCTGCAGCTTCCAAAAAGAATTATTTTGAAACGGACATTGACCGTATTAACCAAAACATCTCTTTCTCTTTCTACAGTACAAGATCGGATACTTTCTGAACAGACCTCATACCTATTAAACTCATATATACATATATATGTATATATTATTATTATTTTCTTGTGATTAGGTTCACATTTAAAATATGTTTTTCATGGCTTTGACGTTTCATTCTTTATTTAGAACATCTTCAAAAACAATCGTCTAAATTTTAAAACAAATTGTAAATATAATATAAAAACAACTATCACACACACACATACACACACACACACACTTAAATTTCAACATTTAAAACAATAATCAAAAACTGAAACAATGTTTATTTAAAAGATTTTTTTAATAAATTTTACGCACCTTGAGATTTCGTCATAACTATTACTAATATCAACAAACAACGAATGACTCGCATTTTATATTCGCGACAAGAACAAAAAATGAAAGGAATTTATTTTTGTTTTTAAGGAGATATACACATTTTTGATGTTATTAAGGGAATATACTGCATCTAAATTATATTGTTACGAACTTTATAGCGTTGTACATTTCTTAGTATTCGTTTGTGTTCGTAGTTTGTAGGGTTTTAGGTATATTTTCTAATGTAACGAACTTTGTAGCGTTTTATATTTCATAGTATTAGTTTGTGTTTGTAGTTCGTAGGATTTTAGGTATATTTTCTACGAGTTCATAATTTATTTAAGTAATTTTACCTTTGTTAATTTCCTCAGAAGACGACTATGAAAGAAGGTCTGGAACTTTTTAGAGAATTCGATTTCCTTGTTTTTAACATGGAACGCCTATGATGGAAGGTCTAGAAATCGCCGGATTATTCCTTTTTCTTATTTTGATTACCCCATGTAGTATGGAAATCCTTCTAGAGAATTAGGGAATCTTCCGGTATCGACCAAAAGGGTATATAAAGGGTCCAGATCGGCTTTCTTAGTCAGTATATTTTGAGAGTTCGTCGACGCAACTTGAATTAGTTTGACAAGTGTCACAATTAAGATTGACAATAAAAAGCTTTCAAAATAACAAAGAGTGTATTCAATAATACAGTGTATGTTCGAAGATTGGCCGACCGGAACAATATATTGTAGATTTGACTAAGACTGTTTATGTCAGTTCTGTTATTTACTGTATGTGTTTTCTTTTTGATGGCTATCATTTCCTTTATTATTAATTTATGATAATTTTTGTCTCTATCGACTATTTTTGTATCTTCAAAGATAAAAGAGTGCTTTTCATTCTTCTCATGTTTTGTTAATGCTGTTGTAGTAGCATTTTTGGTATGTTTATATCTATTTAGTTGATTTTTTCATAATTGGCTTGTCATTCCTATATATTTTTTTGGGTAGTTTGTACACGGAACTGAATATACAATATTGTTCCGGACGGCCTATCTTCGAACACACACTGTATAATTGAACACACTATTATTTCAAAATATTTTTATTGTCAACCTTACTTTTGACACTTGTCAAACAATTTCAAGTTGCATCAACGAACTCTCAAACTAAACTGACTGAGAAAGCAGATCTGGACCCTTTATATACCCTTTTGGTCCATACCGGAAGATTCCCTAATTCTCTAGAAGGATTTCCATACTACATGGGATAATCAAAATAAGAAAAAGGAATAATCCGGCGATTTCTAGACCTTCTATCATAGGCGTTTCATGTTAAAAATAAGGAAATCGAATTCTCTAAAAAGTTCCAGACCTCTTTCATAGTCGTCTCCTGAGGAAATTAACAAAGGTAAAATTACTTAAATAAATTATAAACTTGTAGAAAATATACCTAAAACCCTATGAAATGCAAACTCAAACTAATCCTATGAAATATAAAATGCTACAAAGTTCGTTACATTAGAAAATATACCTAAAACCCTACAAACTACGAATACAAACTAATACTAAGAAATATAAAACACTGCAAGTTTCGTTACATTAGAAAATATACCTAAAACCCTACAAACTACGAACACAAACTAATACTAGCAAATGTAGAACTTTGTAAAGTTTGTAACATTGGAAAATATAACTAAAACCCTACAAACTACGAACACAAACTAATACTAGGAAATGTACAATTCTGTAAAGTTTGTAACATTGCCCCCCTTCCAAGCCTTGATCGTCCCGATCAACCTTCTTGATCTTGGTAATGGGCCAATCTGTCCAGATGCACGACTTTCATCTTCGCATGAGGGCTTTTCTGAATTCGGTACACCAGATCGTTTAGTCGAGTCACTACATTGTACGGACCTTCCCATGACTTTTGAAGCTTTGGTGAACGCCCTTTGGTTCTTTTCGGATTGTACAATCAAACTCTTTCACCAACCATGAAGCCACCCGTATTGGCTTTGAGGTCATAGCGAGTCTTCATTCTGTCGCTTTCTGTTTGTAACTTTTGACGGACTTCTTCTTGTAAGACCTGTAGCTGCTTACTAACTTGGTTAAAGTAGTCTTTGCAAGTTGCTTCAGAATCGGGTGGACGTCCAGTAAGTAAATCGACTGGAAGACGTAATTCTTTTCCAAAAATTATGCTGGCAGGTGTTTTTCCAGTGGCTTCGTGAATGGCTGAACGATAGGCTAGTAAAAATGGCTGAATGCATTTATCCCAGTTATTTTGTTGTTCATTTACTTATATCCTTATGTAATTCTCCAGCGTTCTGTTAAATCTCTCAACCATTCCATCTGACTGTGGATGAAGAGGTGTTGTTCTAGTTTTGTAGATTTTCAGAAGCTTGCAAAGGTTCATAAAAACGTCAGATTCAAAATTTCTGCCTTGATCAGAGTGTATCTCTCCTGGCACCCCATATCTATAAATCCACTGTTCAAACAACATTTCAGCAACGGTGGTGGCTTCTTGGTTTGGTATCGCATAGACTTCTGACCATTTACTGAAGTAATCCATAGCTACCAACATATAGCGATTCCCGGATTTACTAATAGGAAATGGTCCTGCTATGTCTATAGCTATTCTTTCAAAAGGTACTCCTACATTGTACTGCTTCATTTTACCATGGCTACGGGTTCTCGGTCCTTTACTGGCAGCACAGTCGGTACACGTTTTGCACCAATCTTTTACATCTGCGCGGCTCCCTAGCCAATAGAACCTCTCTCGAACTTTTTCAAGAGTTTTCATAACCCCTAAGTGTCCGCCACCTACACCATTATGTAAAGCTTGCAGTACTTCTGGAACCTTTTTGGTGGGTAATATAGTCTGGTATCTGTAGTCTTTGCCATCAGAGCTCTCCCAAACTCTGACGAGATTTCTTGAAAAGTGGATCGATCTGACTTATTATTCTTTAATTTAATGATGATGCTAAGATCTGGGTCTTCCTGTTGTTCTTTGGAGATGATTTTGGGATCCCAATCCAAAGAGCATTGTAGTTGTGTCTTTCGACAATAGAAATCGTCAGGATTTTCTCGCTCTTCGTGTCTGTTACAGTGCTTGCATGCTTCTGAACATGGTCTTCTCGACAAAGCGTCTGCATTTTTGTGGTTCAAGCCTTTTCTATGTTCAATTTTAAAATCATATTCCTGTAAACGTTGTAACCATCGTGCTATTTGACCATCAGGATTTTTAAATTGTAAAAGCCACTTTAGTGATGCATGGTCTGTTCGAAGGAGAAATTTTTGGCCATATAAATATTTGTGAAAATGTTCCATTGTCTTTATAATGGCGAGTAGTTCTTTTCTTGTTACACAATAATTTCGCTCAGCTTTGCAAAGTACTTTGCTAAAATAAGCAATCACTTTCTCTTGGCCATTTTGTATCTGGGACAAAATTCCACCTATAGAGGAGTTACTAGCGTCAGTGTCCACAACAAACATCTGGTCGGGCTCAGGATATGACGGTATTGGAAGATTACAAAGTGCCTTCTTTAGTTCATTAAAAGCGGTTTTGCAGTCTGCGGACCATTCATAGCTGTTGCTTTTTTCAGTCAGTCTATGTAAAGGTCTTGCAATATCGGCAAATCCTTTTATGAATCTTCTATAGTAAGTACAAAGACCTAGAAAACTTCTCAGTTCATGGTTATTTTTCGGTATTGGCCAACCTTGAATGGCTTCTGTCTTCTCTGGATCGGTTCGTACACCAGCTTCTGTGATTATATGTCCTAGGTATTTCACTTCTTTCTGGAAAAATTGACATTTCTTCGGACTGAGCTTTAATTGTGCACTTCTCAGTTTTTGAAATACATCTTCAACACTTTTCAGATGATCGTCAAATGTTTTTCCCAGAATTATGATGTCATCTAGATAGACTAGACATGTTTTCCACGTTAGTCCATGTAAGATTCGTTCCATTAAACGTTCAAAAGTGGCTGGGTCATTGCATAAACCAAATGGCATAACATTAAATTGCCATAACCCCATTCCAGTAGGAAAGGCGGACTTTTCTTTATCCTCTGAATGAAGCCGTACCTGCCAATAGCCACTTTTTAAGTCCAATGTGGAAAACCATTTTGATCCAGTTAAAGTATCTAGAGTATCATCAATACGAGGCAAAGGAAAACTGTCTTTCTTTGTGACGTCTAAAGTCAACGCAGAATCTAGTTGAGCCATCTTTCTTCTTAACTAGTACAACTGGGGATGTCGAGGGACTTTGGGAAGGTTCTATAATGCCTTGATCCTGCATGTCTTTAAGCATCTTCTCAACCTCGTCACGTTTTGCTAATGGTATTCTCCTTGGAGCTTGTTTAATTGGAGTTGCTTCACCAGTATTTATTCTATGCTCGACTATATTGGTCCTTCCCAAGTCGCTATCAGATAAAGAGAAAACATCCTGATTTCTTCTTAAAAGATCTTCTAGTCTAGTCACCTGAACTTGATTCAGTAAAGGTGTTGACGTACTAACCAGGTCTTGAAGTACTTTAGGTAGACTAGCAGGTAATTTTTCAGGTTGCAACGGGATACTGGTAACTATCACGTCGATAGGTTGACAGGTCGCAATCTTGTCACCTTTTCTCATCTGTTGAGGATAATCCTTCAAGTTTCACATCTTGACAAATATATGGCATCTTTTATTCTGGATCAGTCTTCTAGCAGGAAGAATCCCTTTTGCATACAACGAGCAATCTTGACTTGGTTCAACTAAAACTAATTCATCTTCTTCAGAATCATCAACCTTTACTTTTACTATACATTCTGACCTTGAGGGTAACATCGCATCTTCAAGAAGTACAACTTCCCGGATCGACACGTTACTATTGTTCGGTATATTCATAACAATTTCTTCATTTCTAGTTCGCAGTACTCGTTGAGTAAGATCAAGGACAAGCTTCTTTTGTTCCATGACATCTAGACCGAGTATTACTTCATCCAAAATATCAGCAACAATGACCATATGTTTGAAAGTGGTGCTCCCCAGGGTTATTTTGGCTTCATGTATCCCTTTCACAGGTATTACTTCCCCATTGGCGGTTTGCAGGACATAATGCTTTCCCGGAAGACCAATTTTACAATGAGCCAAGATGTTCGGCTTTACAATGGTGTGAGTAGAACCAGTGTCTAATACCATTTCACATTCCCGACCGCATACCTTTCCGGGTAATACCAAGCTGGAACCATTGTTTTGCAGTCGGGATACCTTAATTGTTATTGTTGGTGGGGCTTGGTAGCAGCTAGCCAGCTTTCGCCCCTCTAAGCTGGCTACTGGGAGTTTTCCTGATTCTGAACACTGTCAGGAGCAGTACTGCCAGTACAGCGGCCTTATACATGCCCCTCTTGGCCACATTTCCAACAACGAATTCTTTTACTGCCATGGAAGGTTGTGTTTTTGTTGTCATGTGCCTTTTGTCTATTTAAAAATTCCTGCATCTCCCTCATTAACTTCATGAATAATTCCTCATTGGTATTGCGGTCATCCTGGGAAACACTGACTCTTCTTATGACTCTTCCTTGGTTCCTTTGGTCTGTTTGGCTGTTTCAAACTGAAGGGCATATGCAAGAGCCTCGGAAATTCTCTTCAGTCTGGCTATTCTTAGTGTCTGACTTGTTTCTGGGTCGCGTAAACCTTCAATAAAACTATTCACTGCTAACTCTTGCTTTATTTCTTCTGGGTATGTTGGGTAGGTCAAATTATCCCCTGTATGTGCTGAGTCCCTCTCAGAACTGTAAGGCAGCTGACGTTTCGGTGAAATCTCATTCACCATTTTCAAAGCTCACCGTATGGCGTCTACGAGCGAACTGACGCCTGCGACTCGGATGCTGTCGGTCCCGTGTGCGCGTCGGACGCGTTCGTTTTCCGAATGGTTCCGACCAATCAGGTTGCGAGATCTGCTGCGCGTCATCAGCCGTGTTGCCAATGTTTGGGGTTGCGTAGCCGAGTTGTAATCTGTTTCGTTAGTAAGTGATCCTGGTTAATGTTTTGTAAGCAGATTTTTCCAAGTGTTAGGCACTCGCTGGCTATATCTCTGCTATTTAAGTTGTTGGGCCTCTTTGCAATTTCAATGGCTTCCCTTATAACTCTTGTGGACATATTTTCAAATCTCGATAGCATTTTTGTTCCTAAGAAATTTATCTTATGTCCTGTGTTTAACCAGTGTTGGGCCAGAGCAGAAGAAGTTGTCTTTTGCTTGACAGCGTTCATATTGGTTTGGCCTACATAAGATGAGCTTTCGTACACTCCCTGGTTTTCTAGAGGGATTTTTTCTTTAGGTGTTGGCAAGAGGTTTTTTATTTTCCAGTCTATGGTGAAAATGGTTTCAATGTTGTGTCTCCTGAGAATTTTTGCGATCTTGTCTGTGGTGCCTCTTACACAAGGAACAAAAGTTTTTGAGCTATTCTCTTGGTTTTCGCGATTTCTTTGGGCTAACACAGGACATAAGATAAATTTTTCAGGAACAAAAATGCTATCGACATGTGAAAACCTATCCACAAGAGTTATAAGGGAAGCCATTGAAATTGCAAAGAGGCACAACAACTTAAATAACAGAGATGATAGACATCGAGTGCCTAACACTTGGAAAAATCTGCTTACATCAACCAGTACCACTACTAACGAAACAGATTACAACTCGGCTACGCAACCCCAAACACTGGCAACAGGGCCGATGACGCGCTGCAGGTTTCGCAACCTGATTGGTCGGAACCATTCGGAAAATGAACGCGTCCGACGAGCACACGAAACCGACAGCACCCGAGTCGCAGGCGTCAGTTCGCTCGTAGACGCCATACAGTGAGCTTTGAAAATGGTGAATGAGATTTCACCGAAATGTCAGCTGCCTTACAGTCCAGGGACTCGGCACATACACGGGATGCCCGAAAACCTTCGATTACACGTCACACCCGTGAGAATATCCGACATAACATATATATATATATATATATTCACCCGTGAGAATATCCGACATAACATATATATATATATATATATATATATATATATATATATATATATATATATATATATATAGCCCAATAATGGTATATAAACATGTATGTATCATATCTATTACTTCATTATACCATAAAGGAAATAAAGAAAATACTTCACAAAAGTTCTGAAATCTGTTAAATAATACGTTATATCTAAAGAAAAATATTTTAAATCAAGCTATTTCATAGTTCCAAATATTAACACAATATCAACTTCATTATGCGGTGCAGTCTAACAACCATAATTTTTAGAAAATTTTAGCAGTATTATAAGTTTCTGAAACTTGGAGGGGATAAAAATGGTTACAAATCGTCACTGTACTTAATCCTATTTTTTTAGATCTTTTTGGTAGTTTTATTTTTTTTAAGTGATTAAGGAAAAATTACAACATAACAATTTTTCTGTATTCTCAAGATAGCATAATTTTTTTTAAAACCTAAACCACTCTTGATAAATGGATCTTCAAGAGGCACGGTACAAGTTTTGTAGAATTATTAGCTATTCTTAATTTTATTTGCATTATTTAGCGTCAACATATAACTCCTATATAAAAATTTCGATGTTTTATTGTTTTTATTAAAAAAATTATCCACTAGAGGTATGCAATTCACATTTGAACTTCTTCACAGTGATAGGAATGAATCGCTGACATCGAAGACTAAGGAAGCGATGTCACAATAAACACCATAAGCTATTTATTTTAATATCTCTTCCTGAAAACTCTTTAAGCTAAAGGAATTAATAAGTCCTGTATGTATACTGAACACCAATTTTTGTTTTACGTAAGCTTTCTGTCCCCACTTAGCTGTCCTTAGAACACCAGCGTTAATCTTTGATAGTTTAAACGTTCGATTATCTAGCTATAAGTGAAGTAAAACTCCAGTCATTGATATCCTAAGAAGGTTAAAAAAATTTGCTAGCATTTACTATGATTTACTAAACGCAAATATTTCAGAACTAGTACACACAAAATCAAAGATAATTAAGGGTGACCGAAATGCTATGTGGTGTCCGAGAAGTAATTACTAAAACAAGCACCATCCATCCATTATAGTTTCAATGTTAAATTTTTCGTATTTATAAAGTGTCGGACGGAGTTCCTTTCTGAAATGGATATAATGTATGTTGAGGGTCTCTAAAGGAAGCAAATAATGGAAAATAATTATATTCTTTTATAATTGGTTATTATTGTTAGTTGTTTCATTTATTATTTTTGTTTTTTGGTAATTAATTAATTAATAAATTGTCAGTGCTTCTCCAATTATAATTTTATCTCCCTTAGTAATACTGTTTCAAAAAACATAAAACATATCAACTAACCTAAACTAATCAATAGTCAACTATTATCGATTTGGTTCCTTCTTTGATAAGTTCACAAAACTTAGAGACTTATGAGACAGTATGGAGATTACGCGACTGCATAAAATCACATCTGATAACTTTTATAACAAGTTTGATCGGGATGATGTGTACCGATGTATGGATCTTAAGCTTCATTTTTTAACTTTAACGCTGTGTCTTAGGTGAGCGACTTAACGTGACTGAGGCGGTAAAGACGTTTTGGCGCGGTGAATGCATTTCTGATATCTGGCATTTTTGTTAGTTTTTAAGATATATAGTTTACAAAGAGCGTTTCTGGTCTATTGCGGCAACCTACGAACATACCCCTGTAGAAGTAGCATAAAGTCAGAACTAGAGCCCGGTTGTTTGAATGCTGAATAACGTAATAATATTTTTATTTATATTTGAAAAAGTGTTGATAAACAATAGATATTTAATTTCTTGGTACAGACATACCGATTTTATGCTATCCTTTTCTAGTTGCATTATTTAAACGAGTATCATCGGTACGTCGATTCTGAAAACAAAGTATGAATATATGGTTGCCTAAATTATTATTACTGTTATTTTCAATATGAAAACAATATCTAACAATATTTACCGATAAAAATAAGTTTTTAAATCCTCTTTTTGTTAATATTGATTGTAGACTTCGCATTTATTACTATTTCTAACCCTTAAAAACGCCGAAAAAAGTCACGATAAGCAATTAAACTGAAAGACAAGATAAGTAAATATGTTTATGTCTGTCAAACATCAAAAAAGCGTCTCCCCCACCGACCATAAACAGCCTTCAAACAAATCTATTGTTGTTTAAATCTGTCCTACGTGCGAGGAAATCACAGCGAGGTTCTAGTTGAGCGATCCAAAGCGGCAAATACGATGATCGCTATAGAGGCAAGAAGATCGAGCGTACGCAGCAATCGCTATGAGATTCGGTTACAAAGAAGAAATTGTTCTACCGGGCCTTCCTTTTTGTTGTAAAATCTAAAGGAATAGTTATGGTCGTAGAGTACATTTAACAGTAACAACTGAACTGATCTTATACCGTTTTTAATAATGGATAAAGTATTTAAAGAGTAAGGTTTAGATGTATAATTCGTATTTTGTGAAAATGGAGGTAAAAACGGCAATTGTTGGAGAGATATTTTCGCGTGGGTTGCGTAAATGAAGAGTTAAACAATAACATATCAATCAAAACTCCAGTGTAGTGCGTATTCCGGCGAGTTGCTAATATTTTTATAACGTTGGCTGACGTGAAACTACAGGTACCCTTAAGAGACATGATTTATCCATCAATCTTCATTTTTTAAATAGTAAATCGTGTTCGTTAACTGTAACAAATGAAGCATAGGAACTCAAAATTCTAATACTTACTTGGAACTCTTAAATCGTCTTCAGTTTGACTTCATTCTCTATTTAAAATATATTGTTATGGAAACATTTGTGTCTCACATTCCAAAGAAAACGAAAATTTTTATATCACTCATTAATAATTTACCAAATATCTCACTAATATTTAACATCTGCGTTACATCACTAGTATGGTAAATAACTAAAAATAATTCACCAAATCGCACAAAACGGTACTACGTTGTGGCGAATTTTATAAATAATTTAACATATCATTCGCCAAAAAAAAGTTGTAACAACACCGATCACGCGGCATGTTGTACGTTGTACATTAATACTTTTAATACAATAACATCTCCGCGTGGTGGCACCGGTCGCGCCAGGATACTAAACGCCTCATCCGTCAAAAAGGTGCTTCTACAGCGCCAACTTCGCGACGTAACTTACATAGGACACACCCTTTGAATGGAATTAAGATTTCCGCGCAGTCGCATCGGTCGTTTACATAAGACACCGCGTCAGACTAAGCGCGAACTAATTTTTTTTTTGGTGAAGGATTTAAGCAGCTTAGTGAAAGACATTGCTAGTGCGCGTTACATCGCGCAGGACACGAAGGCATACATGGAAATAAAAAAGCTGACGAACTAGCTAGAGCAGGGTCAGCATCTCAATATATTGGTCCAGAACCGGCCTTTGGGGTGCCGCGGTGTGCAGCACGAGAAGCAGTCAAAGAATGGATCAAAAGAGAACATAAAAACCACTGGATGACTAGACAGGGTTTAAACCACAGCAAGCTATTTATTGGGAATCCGGACCCGAAACTGGCAAAGAAACTACTACAAATGAGTAGGAACCAATTAAGGATTATTACAGGTATAATGACGGGACACATGGCCGTCAAAGTACATCTGAATAGAATGAATCTATATAACGGAAACCTCGGCTGCAGACTGTGTGGATAAGCCGAGGAAACGGTGAAGCATATCATATGTGACTGTGAGTCACTGGTGAGATTTAGACAACAAACTTTCGGGTCAGTAAAATTGGAACCGGGAGAAATACTCACTCACTCCTTAGCAGGACTGTACAGATTGAGCCAGGGGGCTAGGTTGATAGAGTGGCTGTAATGTCTAGGGTGAGCACAATAGGCCTACTCTGGTCGCAGTGCATCCGGCTTTAGGACGGACCCGGGAATATATAAAAAAAACATCGAGAAAATAATGGATAACAAACGAGGTGCGCATTTTACGGGTTAAATGTAACTGACTGCGTTTTCATTTTTCGCAGCGGTATAAAGTCGCAATGTGCTTTTTTCTATGAAAACCAATATGTGACTTACTGCTGAAAAAAAAACACCCCAAAAAAAACGTATCCTAAAAACAGGAAAAATGTTTAAAATCTTGCATACTATTACAACAATTTGTGAGTAAATTTTGTTTATTATTTTGCGAAAAATGAAAGTTAGACCATACAACAAAGAATGTTTTAAAACCGATTCAGTCGCCAAAATCATAAATCAAGAGTTCGCAGAGAAATTCAAATTGAAAGTAGGGAAAGTGTCATACTATGAATACAGCCAGAGTCTAAACTGGGGAACAACGAGTAAAAGCTGTACTGGGATCGAACTGTGCTTACGAATCATACAATGGCACAAAACATACCCGACCTTATTTTAGTAGATAAAACATCCAAGTGAGCAATACTAGTAGAAGTCGCTATCCCTAACAAAAACAATCTAAGAGACCAGCATAATGAGGAGATCGCCAAATACAGAGACCTGGAGGTACAAATACACAGAAAGTGGGGAATGAATAACGTCCGGACAATCCCCATAATTCTATCAAGAACCGGCTTCGTGCCGAAGAGTCTTCTTCTTAATATTAAGGGATTTGGCTTTAGTAAACACTTGTATAAGGTAGTGCTACTTAGGGCTACTTAAACTGTCTGGAAGTATATTGGAAATGTAGAGGACCATAACATCACCTAGGTCTCACCAATATGGAAAGGACCCCCCACAGAACTATGACGGACATAGAAAGGAAAGTCAGAATACTCTTGACAAAGGCACATAAACATCATTCTCGTAGCGCTACTAAACAAACAATGCTACCAAGAAACTATAAAGAAGGAGGATTGGGAGATAATGGAAAATAATTAGACTCAAAAGTAATAAATTGAAGTTCACATTTCTTAAGGTTTGCTGACTCATTTGCATTGAATCACGCAATATATGATGTAGACGATTGAATACCGCTATGGTTGAGGGAAGATGGATTAACTATAAGCTTGGCTGCAGAAGCTCATACATGAATGACACCCCAATGAGGTCATGTAGGAAAATGTTGACAAATTAGCGTTGAACTACTGGTTGACGCCGAGACAAAGGTCTCTAGAAACCAAAGGCTTCCTAACGGCTATTCAAGACCAAGCTATACCAACAAAAAGTATCTGATATTCTTTAAACTAGAACGACCAGTGTCGATATGTATGTCGATTATCAGAAACAATCCAACACACAACGGGTGGTTTCTAAATATTTACCCTATCGGAATACAAAGGGAGACACAATTCAATGACCAAAATTATCTCCCAAGGGTGAAGGCAACTTAAAACTTTCGGAGGCAGAGAAAATGAAATATTATAAAAACAACCGACAAGTACTCAGAACAGATCTGAGCTTGTTTCGATAAATAAAACAACAACTAGGGTAATACTAAAGAGGCATCTGCATAATATCAAGAGATTGAGCCTTAGTGAACCTTCTGCTTAGCATGCATACTTGTAGGCCATAACGTCATCTTGGATATGGAAACAGACCATATGATTTCGGGTTACCGCTACAATATACCGTTCGATGTCACTATGAAGGATCGAAGGGTAAGCAAACAAGCTAAACTGGAACCATTTTCTGGGACACTGAACTATGATAGTTCAAACCAATGAGGGTACCGAAGTTGAAATATAAGGGTTGCAACAACCAAGCTGGGAAATTATTTTCCTTTGGGAAAATACCCAGAAGTATTCCGGGCAGAAATATATGCAATTTTACAATGTGTAGATGAGACACAAAGGAGAGCTACATTTGTTCCGACAGCCTAGAAGGTCCTTAGGGGTCAAAAGGTATCATCTAGACTGGTTTAGGAATGTCAGCATGAACTTACAACTCTGATAAAGTAGAACAGAGTTATGTTACAGTGGGTACTAGGACACGAAGGCATATATGAAAATGAAAAATCTGATGAGCTCGCGAGAGTTGGCGCATTAACTCTTTCTATTGGTCCAGAACTGGTTCTTGGAATGCCATGGTGTTCGACACGAGAAGTTGTTAAACAATGGATCAAAAAAATCACAAAAATTACTGGAGAGCCAGACAGAGATTGAACCCTAGCAGGTTTTTATTGGGAATTCTGGCCCGAAATTAGTAAGAAAACTACTTCAAATGAGCAGAAACCAATTAATGACAATAACAGGTATAATGGCGGGTCACGTGACCATCAAACTTCATCTGAATAAAATGAATCTTTACAACGAAGACCTCAGGTGCAGACTATGTGGTCAAGCTGAGGAAATGGTAAAGCACATCATATATTGCGAGTCACTAGATCGGAAAAGACAACTAACATTCGGATTAACAAGCTTGGAACCGAATGAATTCATTAGCGGACTTGTACAAATTGGTTCAGGAGGCTAAGTTAACAGAGTGGCTGTAAGTCAAGAGTGAGCACAATAGACCTATACTGGCCGTAGTGCTTCCAGCTTCAAGACGTACCCATAAGAAAAAAAAAGGCTGTCTATGGATAATTATGCATGTTGTACTTTAAAAATTTACAAAATAAGAAAAACAATAAGAAAATTTTTAAGCAAAAATAATAGGTCTAGTATCAGCATCGTGTATATTAAAGGATCTGTCAAAGCCTTATGGTTAATAAATATTAAAATTTTAATTGTTTTGTACTTACATTTAAATAACGACGTAGAATATTATGTTCTCATTAAATGACGGTGGGAAATTCGATATATATACTCCTTTCTATTTACTTGATAATTTCCCAGAGATAATAACTCCATAACGATATCTAATATTTCATTATTAACTATGTTATTGCTTGTAATGCATGTTTTACGAATAACTGCTGATTTAAAATATTTTTTTGTAAAATTCGTTATTATTATCATTTCAAGTAGTTATTTAGAGTATTTTGAGAAGCGTGTAAATAAATCCTTATCTCCGTACGTGTCTTCATTTTCATGGAGAAGCACTTTTTTAGCATTTAAAACAGTTTATAGGTTACTATAGATTATAATAATTATAATATTTGCCAAGTTGGACTGTCTATTCCGTTGAAGGTTGGCCAAGTAAGAAATGAAAACCGTGCGTTAAGCTCATGACAATGTTTCCTTGATTTCATTCATATTCGGGCCCTTTCCGTGACCTCAAACAACTGTTGGAATAAGCTGGACAATGCCAGTTAAGGAAAAATCCATAGAAAATACCTCTTTCAAATATATATTTTTTTCTCCTCGTTTCCGCATTTGTTGTTATCAAATAAAACGTTTGTACATAGCTCATCACTCCCGATCCTTTCATTCTCCATTCATTCATTCGTATGTACATATTACTTTTCTAAAATATTCGCATTTACACTGATTTGCACCTCAGTTTATGTTTGTTAATCTGCCTGTTTTTGTTTTTCTGTTTGTTTGTTCACTTGTGGTTTGCTATTCGTCGAGGTCTTCGTAATGTAGTATTGTTTTGTAATAAATTGTATTATGTTTTGTCTGATTTTGGTGTTGCAGGTTTAGTAAGTTTTATATTGGTGCCGAATTTTATACTTTTTATCAGTTAAACTTGTCGACGGTTTCATCTGTACGTGCGTATTTGTTGCGAGACATAACTAGGGATAATCAAAATGACCTCTCTTCATATTAGTTTGCAATTGTTCACTGACCTTCCACGACATATAAGCACTAATTTCAATATTTGTTCTTAAGTAATATCCATGCTCTATATGGCGTCATAATTCACATTTTGGAAAGTAGGCAGTTAATGAGCAACTTCACAATAACTTTTTGTTTTTTTTACGCTGGGTATCACTTTTAGTTTCTTTTATGTACTTCTACTAGACACTACTGGCTCTACTCGCAGATTTACTTCAATGCCTTTGCTGTCTCTTTTCCTAGTACTTTACGCTTTATCATTTTGGCAAGACACGCACTGAAGTCATGTAACAGTTGCATTAGAATGGTAAAAAGTTGGTGTGGAAGTAGAGTAGCAGCGAATTGGTATCTAAGAGGTTTAATGCATATTAAAAACTCGTATCATGGATTGACGAGTTTATAGAAGGTCATTGTCAGAGTATGAAGATGCTCTTTTATTATATGCTTACTAATAGTCTTGGAGCCCGCCCACATATAAGAAAAATCATTAATATACTTTTGCAACTTCTTGTGTGGCTTAATTATGAGTAAACCGACAAGTTTTTCCTCTGCAAAAACTCTCTTAATCGGTTATAAATATATATTTTTTTTAATTGCAGGCGTTAGATTATTGAATAAAAAGTGGGGAAAAATAAATGTCCAACAAAAATTGTGGTTCATAAAGGGTGGCCACCACTCTTGACATGACGATATGATGAATTTTGGAGTTTTACTGATAACAAGCTAAGTTTTTCAGAATTATCTGAAAAAAAAATATAAAAACTACCAATGATATTGTCCGACAAAATACATTTTTGATTTTCCAGTCCAACGTAATGAAGTCGTCGCTCTCATGACAGCACGGTATTTATTAATATTTGTCGGACAAAAAAAATTAAGTTTGTGAACTTATATATCTGCGATCGAAGTGACAAAAATATTGGTTTAAACACCTTTGTCCGACAAAAAATATTTGCACGATAGCGTACATCTGTCATGTAAGTGATTATTTTATTTGCAGTGCACATATATAAATATATATAATTCTCATGATATGATAGTTATACATGCATATAGTTGAATGACATATTTTTCAATTAGTTAAACGATTTTAGTATAAAAAAATAACTTACAGTTAAATTTTAGAATGCATTTGAATTTCGATGCGTTCAAAAAGTTTCAAAGGTAGGTAATTTTTTTACATAAAAATTGTTTGAATAATGGAATCTTAATAATTATTATTATATTATCTATAATTGTCATATCATTACAATTATTTTTCTGTGTCATAACTTTTTCTGAATGCATTTGAAGTTCGAGCTTTTAAGGTGTACTTCTCCGTGAGCACAACTGGTAACTAGTATAATATATATATATATATATATATATATATATATATATATATATATATATGAATAGTTTCGTTATTCCGGGTTTCAATCCGTTCGTTCAAAAAATCGTTTTCACGACGTTTCGCCAAAATCTCATTTGGCATTTTCAAGTGCGGTTCGTCTCGTTACTCGCTGAGAACTGTTCTCAGCGAGTAACGAGACGAACCGCACTTGAAAATGCCAAATGAGATTTTGGCGAAACGTCGTGAAAACGATTTTTTGAACGAACGGATTGAAACCCGGAATAACCAAACTATTCATTCTACCATCCGTGAAAATCTACGATATAACATATATATATATATATATATATATATATATATATATATATATATATATATATATATATATATATATATATATATATATATATATGTGGCATGTATATTAAATTTATAACATCGTTTTTTTTTTAACTGAAAAAGGTAACTTTTTAACTCATTAGTCATATTTTTTTGTCTTTTCCAAAACCAAGAAACTACAAAAAAAAATGTTATTAATAAAAACCGAGCTGTCATGGGAGCAGCAATTTCAATACGTCGGACTGGAAAATCGGAAAAGTATTTTGTCGGTATTTGATTTTTATCAAACAATTCTGAAAAAAATTAGTTTGTTATCAGTAAACCTCCAAAATTCACCATGTCGTCACGTTGAGAGTAGTGGACACCCTACAATTAGGAAAAAAATTATACTTATAAATTTTCTTACGACGGGAAACCGACGTGTTACGGAAAAAATTGGAAAGCGAATAAACTGATTATGGCAGTTTTCGCAGAGGAAAAAGTTGTCGGTCTGCTCATAATTAAGCCCAAAAGAAGTTACAAAAGTATATTAATGATCCTTCTTATATGTGGGCGGGCTCCCAAACTATAACTTCAACATACAAAATCAACCTAGCAAAAAACTTCATTGGGTTTATCCTCTTTGACAAATGGATGGAAAAAGGAAATTTACAATGTTGGTAAACGTGATTTAAATCTTTACGATTTTAGTATTATACACACAAAACTGCCTTGCGTTATTCTATAAATGTTATTAGTGGATTTGGCGGATGATGAACACAGAGAATACAGTACACTTATGAAAAGTAACCCTATTATGAAGAAAACAGGTAATTTTAGAAGCTCATCAAAACACTGTGGATAATGAATTAGAAGTATTTAGATTACCAGCAAGCATATTGAAAGATTTTATCGTATTATTCAATAAAAAGGTTCCATACCCATTTTTATATTATTCAATATCGGTCCAGTACATTTGGTATTATGAAAAATGGTTTTACTAGAATGACATTTAATTTTAATATCTGCTATAAGAATTATTTCAAAAAATGATCTGATATTTTTGCTTATCTTTCTTTCATTGTTTTAATAAATAAGTATTAATATTTAATCTATACAATTATAAAATTATTTGCGTCCTTGTAGATGACTAATAACAAATTACATGCAAATATATGTTCACAGATTGTTAAATAACAATGATTTCCTACATATATTATGCTTTTTGTCGCACAAATATAATGGATGATTCTACAAAATGTAAATTTATACTTGTTTTAGGAAGATAAATGTTAAATTTGTACTTTGAATAAGAATAATAACTTCTTGTAGATTTTGGGTCGTCGAATTTAAATCCAGCCTCAGAATTGCTCCATCACATCAGGTTTTTTAAGTATCCTATTCTAAAAGAGCAAAAATGGCAATTTTGGTCTATATTTGAGGTAAAATACCATTGCGACATTTTTTTTCTCAAAAAACTATACATAACATATTAATTTATAGGTCTTACTCTGTTAAATGCCGCTAAGTTAGCTTAAATATCTTTTTTTTTCGAGATATTCAATTTGAAAATTTCAAATTGCATGAATTTTTCAAGTTTTGAAAATCTAAAAGGCAGATAAGTTTTCAAGCAATAATTCTGCAAAACTATGGATATTGTAAGGCTACAAAAACATCGTTTAATCCAAATTTGTCATTAGTTTTTCAAAATGAATTTGTTTAAACGATTTGTTTAAATAAATTATTGCAAGATTTATTATTTTTTAAATAAATGCTTCCATTGCATTGTACAAAATAAATACGTTCAAAGGAGTTGTTATCGTTATTACGATATATTTTGTTATAAATAAAGTATTATATAATAAATTTTGCAATTTAAATATAAACTCGTTAACGATATCCATTTGTAGACTTTGTATTTGTAGAATATTGTTTTACGAATTCTGGATATACATCTTAATTATATTTTTATGTTCGTCTCAAGGTTTTCTAAATTGCAAAACTAATTGTTTATGAATTTATTTACAACAAAATATATCGCAATACCGATAACGGCTCCTTTAAATGTATTTATTTTTGTAAAATGCAATGGAGGCATTTCTTTAAGAAATAATGAACTTTGCAATAATTTGTTTAAACAAATTGTTTGAACAAATTTATTTTGCAAAACTAATGATAAATTTGGATTAAGCGATGCTTTTATAGCCTTAGAATATCCATGGTTTATCAGAATTGTCTCTTAAAAGCTTATCGGTCAGGAAAGGTCAAGGTTTGCAAAATTCATGCTAGTTGAAATTTTCAAAATTGAATATTTCGAAGAAAAAGAAAGATATTTGAGCAAACTCAACAGCATTTGAAAGAATAAGATTTTAGATTTATAGATAAAACTGAAAGTTTTTGGTTCTATTGTGCTGTATGGCAGTATGTATATGAAATGTGTTTCAAAAGTATCCGACATACATTTATAATTTCGCGCCATGACGTTCCAGCGATCTCTGTAGGGTACGAGCGTAACGTGTGACCCATCATGAACTCACCGAATAATGCAGCTACCAATTGGTAATGTTAGTTAGCGCATAGAGTGTTTTTATTTACATTTCCTTTATTACGTTCGTCGCCTTTCGTTACTGCTGTAAATGACAAAAACATATGAACAACGATTTTGCATCAAGTTGCCTTAAATTTGAAAATAGTTGTGCATAAACTATTGAAATGATTCAAAATGCCTTCGAGAACAAGTATATGGGCAAAATAAATAAAAGGTAGTACAAGCTGTATAAAAAGATCCGCATTTCTGTTGACAGTAATCCACCTTCTGGGCGACATTGGAGCACAATAACACTGGAAAATGTCGAGCGTGGGCAACTTGCTATTGTAGAAAATCGTCATTTGACTGTACTTGAATTAGAAAATAACCTTGGCATTCAAACTTCTGTTTCGGAGTTTTAACGGAAAATTTGGGAATGACTCGCAAAATTCATTCTAAATTGGCTCACGGTAGAGCAGAAAATGCTTCGCTTTGAAGTTGCTCAGGACAACTTAGAAATGGTCACCAATGATGAAAATGTGCTCAAAAAAATCATTACCGGTGACGAATCGTGGGTTTATGTTTATGATCTGAAACAAAACAAAAGTTTTTAAAGTGGAAGATCCTATCTGAGCCATGGCCAACAAAAATACGGTAAGTTGGAGCAGTGTTAAATCCTTGTTGGCTGTTTTCTCTGATTATGAATTACGAAAAATATTTTCAGATTTGAAATAACATTGCTGAAAACTGTTCCGCTGTTACTCGGCACAATATCAGGAATCAAAAGATTCCAATGGTTGTACTGGAAGTTTCTTGCGATATTGCGAAGTTAACATATCATCGTATTATTGAGGAATATTAAAAATTTTTTAGTTAAAAAATTGAGCCATTCGAATGTACATATATGTAAAGATTACAGTATAACTAAACAATTGATTCGAAGAAAAAATTAATTAAAAATTCACAGGTCGTTTAAAATTCTCCATTGGTCGCCATACCTGTCAAACACAATTTGGGCACATTGTAGTGGATGTGATGCATTGTTATCGGCTATTATCCCTGTCCATTGGCAAAATGTCGTCGGTAATCTCCGTTCATTTGGTGGCAGTCGGCTACTACTCCCTAGTTTATGTTCACCATCGCTTTGTCGGACACAGAGATTATCTGAAACTTTGACTGTTTTTTAAAATGATTAAATATGAGATAAATTCATTTGATAAATAAGTATTGCTTACAACCGACAAAATAATTTCTAATTATATACACTTTCACCATTTTGTCAAAAATAGTTAGTTGCTGTTCGTTGACCTTTGCAAGAATGGGATGAAAAAATTTCCGGCTCAATAAGGAAAGTACAAAAATTAAGACAAACTATATAATATTGTTTTAAAAATATACGCTTGCGCCACTGGTGCTCCAGTGTTTGGATCCCTTCTTTGTCGCACTTTCGTCAGAAGAAAGAACTTTTTGAGGTTTTAGAAGCGCCTGAAGTTCGCAGGGTCCGGTCGGGTGAATAGGATATATGCGATACGAATTTAAACTTGATCTCACGAATTTTGGTTATCACCATCGTATGACAGCATTTGATCGTGGACTTCTGTGAATAGAATATTTTGGAGTAGCGTATGATCATTCCGTCTACAATCAAACTGTTGTCCCATATTAATAACTATTTCAAAAACTTATAATGTCACACAGTGACAAAGACACTCTGGAAGTCTTGTCGTTCCTTTCGGTTCTTGGAATTTTAGGGCCAAATTACAGGTTATTTAGGGCTTACCACTATCAAAACTCAGAACTTCAGGACTTAGGTAAGGCTACTAAATAGCTGGTCAGAGGATGTCTCTTCATTTGAAGGACGTTCCCGCAAATTTTGTTCGCGTGAAGATTTTTAATAAATCAGAAAAAACAAATTTTTCAAAACACTTAAATCAATTAACAAAGATGAACAGAAAACGACATATTTACAGTGGGAAACGTATAATTAATAATGAATAACAATATCGAAATACTAGAATAATTGCTCCTGTTGGCCGTTTTAATAGGAAGAAAGATGTAACAATCTCAATTTTGAAAATAAGGCATATAAATAGCTTTCTAAAATATTCAACCAAAAAAGAAAGAATAAACAGTTAATCAAACTAACCTTGGTCTTCCTATAACTAAAAGTAAACTATAATTCCTGTTAAAAAAAAACTATACACTCTTCTTAACTGTTTGGAAGTAAATATCTAACTCGTAATTTCTTGCGAATAGAAAAAAAACAGTAATTAAACTAATTCTTTTTACATGTTGTCAAATAATATATTATATTATAGTGAGTTTATCTGATTATTCTTTTGTTTCCTAATAATGGGAAAATCGTTCAATATTTTAATACAATTATTTGTCGTAACCACATGTTAAGATCACCATTTGCAGTTATTTCTTCGATTTTAACTACAGTGGCAGCCTTGTTGCTAGAAGTGTGATGAATTCAGAATTCATCCACATTAAAAAATCGCCCCAAAAAGTCTTTTTGGTTGGACTTGTGGAGAGCTAAATACTGTTCCGATATGATCACGCGTTGAAGTTTTTGTTCCTGAGTCAACAAACGCAGTACTCACCTTCCGACAATTTTTTCATCATCAACCCCCAGTTTAACTTTTTAACCCGATCTAGATGCAATGAAAGCTAGTCAGTTTTGTTTTGCTAATGATGTTATTTTTTAACACTGACCTGACTGCTGGCATGTGATGTGAATATGAAACATTACAGGCTGATGTTGTCTGAAGAGCATATAAGCAACTGAGCAATCTTGTTATTGTTGCTACAAAAAATGAGAAAAAAAAAATATATTTGCAGCATAAATTTAAGGTTGATCTTAGAGAATTCTGAAAAATTTTAATAATGCCCTTGTAATGCTTGTAAACGAGCCTTTGGGTGTACATGGGTACTGACACCTAAAATGCTATTTTGAATATACACTATAGTGATCCGCCCCATGATAAAGCGCAAACATATTCTTCAACTTGATAAAGTTCACAGAATGGCTTGTGTGGGAATATTGAGTGCGATGAGGACTGTTCCCACCAGGGCTCTGGAAGTCCTGGTGAACCTGCCTTCTCTTCACTTATACATTGAGAACGAGGCCCTGAAGACTGTTAATCGTCTCAGTTGCCTGGGACATCTTGGAATTGGAACGGGTGGCTACTCAGGTGTCTGCGGTGGAGAGGTGTCCATCACTCCCCATGCAGACGGATTACATGACGCCGCTTTTAAAACCCAATATCTCCCTGGAGATTTTTCTGCCAAGTAGAGAGGATTAGGAGGGAGAACAAAATCTTCCGAAAAATGGATCCTGGTGGTATACTGATGGATCTCGACAAGATGAAAGAGCTGGAGTTGGAGTATTCTGCAGTGTGCCCATCTCTGTGAGAAGGACATAGACAGGAACAGAGTAACAAATATATGCTCAGACAGCAAGGCTGCGATATTGGCACTGAAGTCCAGTGTCGTAACTTCGCGACTGGTGTCAGAGTGCAAGTATGTACTAAATGGTATGATAAGAAAAGGAAGCACAGTCAGACTCGCACTAGTCCAGGGTCACTCGGGCATACGCGGGAATGAGGAAGCAGACCATCTGGAAAAGTTGGGTTCGGCGACTGAATCGTATAGACCCCAGCCAATATTACCTCTCCCAATTGTTATTCACAAAAGGGAATTAAAATCGTTCCTGAAAAGCAAATTTTTTGAATCGTGGAAGGGAGCTCCTGGAATGAGGTGTACTAAGGAGCTTCTCTCCTTGGAAAGGAAAGACCTGTGAATTGTGGTAGGATTGTTGACAGGACATTGTCCCCCCAGGGACCATCTTCATAGAACCGGTGTCGAAGACGACCAGACGTGCAGATGGTGTTTGGAGGAGGATGAAACTGTTGACCATGTCCTTAGAGAGTGGCCAGCACCTAACGGACTGAGACAGAGATATTTCTGAGATACAATTTTGTTACTGGAAGCAGTTAGGCAAGTTCAACTAATAAGGCTGCTTGGATTCGCAAAGGCGATCGGCCTCGAATAACCTGCAGCTATGGTGGGATATAAAGGGCCCAATGGAGGCCTAGACATCTATGATCTAGTACCACCATCACTTTTTCATTCATTCATTTATTCAACCTAATTTGACTGCAACTCGGATCAGCAAATGCGTTTATTCGTTTTATCATTGATAGTGTACCAATAATTACCACAGGTAATAGTACCTTTATCGGCAATGTTTATGAAGGCAAGTTATGTGAACATTTTTAGGAAATATTCCAATTCTCGGCAGTTGCGGAAGAGCAAGTTCAAAAAATTGTTTACCAATTTAAGTCCAATGCAAGGGGAAGTGATGAAACTAATTTTAAAATGTTCACGTTAATGATTCTATATCTTAGTAACCAAATCACTTTTATTATACAATACATAACCTCTCAGTGTATTTTAAACTAGCCTAAAACATTTTATTGGAGAAAATCAATAACAAAGCATATGTGTGCATACTTTGCCACTTTAAAATATATTTTCATTAACGGATAATGGTAGGCGGAATAATTCTTAAATATAGTGTGTACCTGTCAGGTAAAAATTATATTATTTTCTTTCTACTGTCACATTTTTATAATTTAGATAAACCTTCAAAATTTGTTTAACTTATTTTGGCCCTTCACTTTAAACTCTGTATTATCAACTTGTAATTAGGTCAGTCTTAAAGTATGACCAGATCCGAATTAGGGATACTTATTTAGCATATTTCAAGTTCCTTGAACAATAGGAAATGGTCTATCGGTTTTAATGGTCTGTCACTCAGCCTTTTCATTCCACAAATAAAGTTTCAATAAATACAATTTTTAAAGCAGGATTCGTGAAAATGAATCTTTTAAAATAATTTCCCAGATCATAACCAAATAAAAAAAAATTATCCTCAGCTGTATAATATTAAATAATTATAGGTTATCTTAAAGAATATTTTATAAATACAATTTATGGCAAATAATTACAAAGACAAAGTAAAATGTTTCGGATATATACATGCTTTGATTGACGGTAACTTCGTGTCGACGCTAATGATGTACGTGGTTTGCTTTTTTTGAAAATTAATTGCCAAATTTAAGAGATCAGTAAGTGTTATAACATTTGATCGGAACAACTGTCATTTAGGTGAAAATCACAAATCCTAAGGTTATCAGCTTTATACGAATAATTCGTCAATAGTTAATGTCCCAGAAACTTGATAAGATAATGGAATGCTTTTTTGAGAAATAGAAACGCCTCTCTCAATTAGAAGATTATTAACCACACAATAAACGAGAAAAACAGGTAATATTCTATCCTTCTTTCTTGCTTGTAAGGATAATATATAAGTTGTAGTTATTATCACGATACATTCTATTTACTTAATATTCTCTCTCTATTTTATTAATTGTAAATTTATTCATTTTTACTAATATAAAAAATAACTAAAGGTTGTTTGTGTAACTGTTCGAAAGAAAATATTTTCCTTTTGAAATAGGCTACTTGTTATCCGATTTTAAAAAAGAAGGGTGGAGCAAAAAAGGCTGAAAATAAAGAAAATTGGAAAAAAAACATTGAAACCTCTAAGCTCCCATTGATGTTTCTAAATACCTAAGTGACAAAAAACTGATCAATTGCATGTTAGACACACTTTATGTTACGGTTCTGTAGCAGTTATTAACGTTGGTAGTTTTTTAAAGGAATTTCGTAGCTTTGAAAACAGATACCTGCAAAATGTTATCACAAAAGCTGGGTTTCTTGTCCGACAACATATTGAAACATTACAGATTAAATTTCATAAATTACTAAACTCTAAAATGTAAGTTGAACTAAAGGAAAGTACAGTAAAATTGCAGATTTATGATTAAAATAAATCAAAACAGAATTTAATAAACAAAATATAAATTTTAAATACAAACCGATATTAAATTTGTTATAGATATTAAATTGACAAATCAAATACAAAGTACTGAAAAAAAAGGGTCAGAATAATAAGACATGCTGATTTGAAGAGTTTCTAGACATTCACATAGAAGGCGTTGATATCAGAAAACTTATGCCATTGCTATGAACACATGTGAGATTTTAAGCCGTTATGTCAAATAGCTCTTTTTTCCACAGCGGTTTGAGATAAACGTAATTTTTTCTAAAAATTGGAAAAATTGGAAATTTGTGCAACGATAAATTATTTATATAAAAAAGGAATGAAAGAAGATGGAATTCATACCGATCTGCTAAATGTATTAAGTCCCGATGCTCCTTCACGAGAAACAGTATTTATTTGGTTGCTGAATTTAAACGTAAACCTACAAACATCAGTGATGAGCCGCAATGGAGTTCAAAAACTACTACTAATGAAGAAATTATTGATTCTATACATAATATGGTTTTGAATAATAAACGAATGACTACGTATCAAATTGCTGAGGCTATAGGTATCTCAAATAAATGGGTGTTTCTTATTTCGAATTGAGGTTCAATAAGATATTGACAAGGTAGGTAACGAATTCGTTAACTTTGGACCAGAAATGCATTCGGGTGATACTTTCACAACAACTTTGAATTTGCAAAAAACAAAACTTAATTTGTACGTGTATTAATAACTATGGAGAGGACTTGATTTTACCATTATGATCCTGAACTGCGATAACAAATCACATAGAGAACCTCCTCGTTCTACTCTGAAATCGACAAAGGGATCAAAATCGTTCCAAAAGGTTAATGCATCCGATTTGGGGATTAAACAGGAATATTGTTAATTGATTAAGTGCAAACCAGTAAAACAATAACATGATAATATTACTGAAACCTTCAACACCCACAGAATGTAAAAATTCGGAAGAAAAGATCTAATTTACTGACGAAAAAAATAAACTATCATCAAGAGAATGCATCTTCTCGCAAAAGCGTTTTAACGATGGCAAAAATACCTGAATTACAGTTGCTTGAGCATCCACTCTATTCACCAGATTTAGCTCCGTCTGAATTCCATTTGTTCATATACCTCAAAAGAGTTCTGTACAGAAAGCGTTTTTCTTCGAATGAAGAATTCATTGCAGCTGTAGAGGGATATTTTGAAGGTCTTCCGGAATATGACTGGGAATAGTGTCTTGAACTCAAAGAAGATTATAATGAAAAATAAACGTATTTTCAGTCATTAACTAATGTTCTTTCAGGTGTAGTTTAGAAACTTTTCAAATCACTTAATATATTTAGTGTACAATCAAACATCACAGAAGTACGGGAACAAACCAGTTGAAATATCGCAAATTCACATCAAGAATCTCATAAGATCTGAACCCCTTGTAAAGAAACCAATTTAATCACTGTCTTATCCGACACATCTGCCAAAAGTCAAACTCCTGTAATAGGTTTATATTTAGCGAATAAGACCATTAAATAAAAACCATTATTCGACATATTTAATTGAGTTTTAGAAGATCTATTTAACGATACCTCACTCGAAATCAAAAAGGAAATTTTTCATGTATGATAATTCTCATTGCATATATTTAATAAGAGCTATTAAAAAATATTTTTTCAGATTTTTAAAATTTATTGTAGAAAAATTAAAGGGAGGGGGCATTTGAAAAGCTAGTTTAAAAGCTTATATTTCGGGAATAAAGCGGCTAAATAGAAAATGTGATATGATAAAACACCTATTTATATTTTGGAAAGCTCATTTTAAACCCAGTTTCATATTCAACATTCAATATTCAGTAGGATAAGAAGTGTGTCCCCTCCTTACACAAACATTCAATTTTTAGGCAGATATTAAGAATGTTAATTGACATAGGCACCCTTCTCAGTTTTAAGTGTCTTGGTTGGTTCCGAAAATGTGTAGATAATGAAATCATTAATATCAATACTTTAAAAAATATTTAGATTTAGACTTGCCTACTTATCTTTACTAAATAAAAGATGATGTAATCATAAAAAAAAAGGTTTTATATATTTTTGATTAGGAAAAAGTAACTGGATTAATAACGACTGGAAAATGTTTATGGCAATACCAATAAAAATGTTTCTAGTAAGTCCAATGTTACTTTCCTAAAGTTTAATGTAAATATTATTATGATAAGATAAAAATTTATGTCGTTAATTAGAAACGTAAGAGAGAATTGGTATTATGTAAAAATGTAAAAATATTATTTAGCCAAATGTCATTACCCACTAAAATAGAAAAATTAGAAGAACTAGTTAGAGGAAGAATTGTGGGAGAAATAGTGAAACACAATGTAGAGCCACTGGTGGCACCAGGTGAAAATTTTGGTAGTATTATTTGCAAGGTCAATATTCAAGTTAAAAATGGAGATGAGGAAAGAACATATCAAGCTGTAGCCAAATGCACACTTCCGGATAAAGGTAATCAAGGTTTATTTAACATGCAAGTAACTATGAACACAGAAATGGCCTGGTACACAACTTTGATTCCAACAATTAGAAATTTTCAACGACAACATGGAGTAGAACAAGTTGCCGACTTTTTCCAAACCTTTTATGGAGCTAGAATTAATTTAGATCCCAACAGTGATGTTGTTGATTTGGACGCCGTTATACTTACTGAAAACTTAATACCATTAGGTAAGTATATATGGAATAACTACACACTTGTCAAAATTGATATATTCAAGTCAAATTATTTCAATTTATTTGCTCCACCAACCCTGCAACACATTCTCGTGAAAAAGGAGGACATTCTTATGACAAAAACCAGGTCTTTTTGGATCAATAGCCGTTCGTAGTTTTGATGTATTTTATAAACTAACTGCTGTAATGTTCTTCAGCTTTGATTCAACAAAAATAACTCCCAATTGAAGATTGCTTGTTGACCTTTGTTAGAGGCGGATTCATTACATAGATCTTAATTTTGTTTCTTTGTCAAAATTGATATATTCAAGTCAAATTATTTCAATTTATTTGCTCCACCAACTCTGCGACATATTCTCGTGAAAAAGGAGGACATTCTTATGACAAAACTAGGTCTTTTTGGATCAATAGCCGTTCGTAGTTTTGATGTATTTTATAAACTAACTGCTGTAATGTTCTTCAGCTTTGATTCAACAAAAATAACTCCCAATTGAAGATTGCTTGTTGACCTTTGTTAGAGGCGGATTCATTACATGGATTTTAATTTTGTTTCTTTGTCAAAATTGATATATTCAAGTCAAATTATTTCAATTTATTTGCTCCACCAACCCTACAACACATTCTCGTGAAAAAGGAGGACATTCTTATGACAAAACCAGGTCTTTTTGGATCAATAGCCGTTCGTAGTTTTGATGTATTTTATAAACTAACTGCTGTAATGTTCTTCAGCTTTGATTCAACAAAAATAACTCCCAATTGAACATTGCTTGAGGACCTTTGTTAGAGGCGGACTCATTGCTGAATCCCAGTAATGTACACAATTCCTATCACCTCCCATTATCTCTGAGAAAAAATCAAGATCTGCATTGAACTACTCTAAGTAATTTCCAGAAACTTGCTGTCTAAACAATTTTTGTTCAGCAGTCAACAATCTTCTAAACAATCTTATCGAAATTTTACTCATGTTTAGTTTATCATGTAGAAATGTCAAAACCCTAGGTTCTGATATATGTAAAGCTAGTAAGTAGACACATTCAAAAGACGATTTTCTAAAATCATTGTTCCCACTTTTCTGTAAAAATCAGGATTGATTTCATTTAAAGATCATCTAATTTTCGAGTCATCTTTAATAGATTCACGACCTTATCGTTTTGACCGACATTTTATTTTAAAATATGTTGAAGGCTCATTCTCATAGGCGAAGTTATTCGTTTGTGATATTTTAGGATAATAATGGTCTTTTACACTGTAGTCTTATATTGTTATTCGACAACTACTATAACTGTGGACTACCTCATCTGATTTTCATGAACTTGGTCGTATTTACAACGTAATTGTCTTTAATTAAATTTTAACAATATTTAATTAATCAACTATCAGATGTTTTTTGTCAAAGTTACTAATTTTTCCAAATATTTTTGATAAAAAGTGCCTTTCCAAATTGCTCCATTTATCAGACATGGAATTAGGAAATAAATCTAGTACTTAGAAATGGTCATTGTTTTTTAAAATCAAAATATAGGCTAAAATAATTATAATTATGGAAATTCTCAAGTAAAAAGGTTATATCTTTGACTAAGGTCTCATATTTATGGACAGAATAGTAACAAAAGAAATTGACACCAACAAAAAAAAATTAAATCGAAATGAAATAACATTTTACTGTATTAATGACATATATTGCTATCTATTCAGCTTTGGAATCTTTGAGGGATAGAAAATACAGCAGCTTCAGCTTCTGCTAGAGAAATTGACTGAATGGTATATTGTATACGACGAATTATATATTCTCGGGTTGTTAGTCGAATTGAACAAACTATATCTTTTATCCTCTTCCATAGGTAAAAATTCAAAACTGTTTAATCTGGTGATTCACCTGGCCAATAAACTGTACTACTCTTTCTTATTCATCTCTCCAACGTCATGAGCATAATGTAGTGGACAGCCATCGCGATGAAATTACAGGTTTTTGCATACTTTGAGTGGCACATCTTCTAAAAAAAACAGGTAGTTGGTTTCTTAAAAAGGCCAATAATCTCACCTCGTTTAAAGTTTCACCAAATACATATATACCTCGTATAATATCGCACCACACATTAACAGTAAATTGATTTTGTTGATTAACTCTCAACATTCCATGAAGATTTCAATTTGCTTGCAGCATGTTATGTAATCTGGGACTAAATGTGAATCGACTAGCAAAATCAGCAGGATTAATACAATATGGTAGGAATGCGGTTTATGGTCTTTTAGAATTCGTTGATCCACTAATCTCGATATGCCCAAATCTCTTGAAAGAAAATACTTCATCAAATGCAAACGCGATAATTATGTTTCCCTCACTGCCGACCAGTCGACGTATATTATTACCAAAACACCTTATATTTCCTTCAAACGCCTAGCAGGACACCTAAAAACTAGTCTTATATACAATTTTCTATGTGGATACCTTAAAGTGTACTCTTACAAAGCAATTTCCAAATTCTCAAAACATTGAAAGTATATTCTGATCATATCTTAAGCTTCTGCTATTGAGTATGTCATTTTTAACAGATAAAAATACCCAATTTGACTTTACAACTTTTAATCTCAAATACACAACTACTACTACTACTACTTGAAACAAAAATTACAGTTGGTAATTTATTTTTCTTGAAAAAAATTGAACAAATAAATAAATTTGACAAATTACGCCATCTGACAATTGAATGATACAATATTATTAAAACTTAATTAAAGCTTTTTTACTATATATGTATTATTACCTCTTAAATAAGGCTAAGTTTATTAAAATCGGATAAACAATCCAGAGTTACAGTATTTTCTGAATAACAATATTCTTTCCCTCATCCTTCCTCAATTTTAAAAATTAGAACAAAACATTAATTACACAATTTTTAAAAGCTAAACAATAGATATTAAAGACATAAAAAGGGCACCTACTATTATATTTGACTTATCAGGGTTTTTTTTTCTATTCTTTATAGTAAGATACACCCCCTTAGGACCTATTTACAAACTTAAAATATTTTATTTTAATTCGCCTTGATGCATCATTACTTAAGTTTTTTTTTGGGAAGTTCAGTGACAAATATTTTTCGAGATACAGCTGATCAATAACCTTAACGGGACACTGTATATTTTAGTACCTAAAAAAGTTTTTTATCGAATTAAATAAATAATAATAAGAATCATTTCCAAAAATCCGAAAATATTTATTTGATCCCAACTTCTTAGGATATTTTCAAGCTTTTGACGATAACACAGATTTATAAAAAAAAAAGTGGATGCCTATTTGACCATACTATTCTTATGTAATTAGACGCCCTGAATCCAAATCTGAGATTCCCTAACTTCTATCACTTTAGACTCAAGGTCAAATGGAGTAAAATTCACTAAATGAATCTGAAGAAGTAAATACGTAAGTTTTTGAGGTGGCTGAATCCGAATACGTGGTTTATTTAATCCCCCAAGGTCAACCAGAGGTCATCTCAGCGTCATTTCAAGGTTAAATTGAGAAAAATCCACTAAATTTGAAAAAGTAGGTATGTAGGTGTTTTAAGCCGCTAAATCCAAATTCGTGGTTTGTTTAATCTCACAAGATCAGCCAGAGGTCACCCCAGCGTCATTTTATGGTCAAATTGGGGAAATATACTAAATAGATCTGTAAAAGGAGATATGTAGTGTTTTGAGGACACTGAGTCTGAATTCGTGGTTTGTTTAATACCTCAAGGTTAGCTAGGGGTCATTTCAAGGCCCTTTCAAGTACAAATTGAAAAAATCCACTAAATAAATCTGTAAAAGAAGATAGCCCATGCGCAGCTAGATCAATATCTGTTACATAGCAGACAAACAAGCGGATCAAGTTTATGAGTTGAAACTCAAGCTCCCACAACCTCATACCCCATGCACAACTAGATTGATGTCCGTTACACAGCAAATATGCAAGCAGAGTTAGTTATTATGAAATACAAATCCAAAACCTAAGCCCCCAAACTCACATAACCCACGCACGGCCAGATTGATATCCATTACACAGTAGACAGGGGAGCGGATCGAGTTTTTAAGCGAAATCCAAACTGCCAAAACCACATGCTCTACGTATAGCTAGATTCATTGCCACTATACAGCAGACAGGCGACAGATCAAGTTTTTATAAATATGCCAAAACATAAGCTCTCATAACTACATATCCTACATGCAGCGAGATCAATCCCCGTTACGCAGCAAACAAAGGCAAAAATGAAGGATTAATCAGTGTATAAAATAAAACCCAAGCCCTCCGAAAACCATATACCCCAGGCACAGCATGTTTGAGAGTTTAAGGTTTGTGTTATACACATATAAAAACTCGCTTCGCTTGACTAGCTGTTATGTAAGGGATATCGATTTAGCTGCGCCAGGGGTGTATGGTTTTAGAAGCTTGGGTTTCACCTTGAAAAATTACTCCGTTCACGTGCCTGCAAGGGGTACGTGGTTTTGGGAGCTTGAGTTTCGGCTCAAAAACTCAATCCGCTTGCCCAGCTGCTGTATAACAGATATCGATCTAGCTGTGTCTGTGTTCTTTTTTTAAAAATGTATTTATTGAATTTTTTCAATTTGATCTTGAAATGACTTTGAAATGGCCTCTGGTTAACCTTGAGGTTTTAAACAAACTACGAATTTAGATTTAGCCACCCCAAAAGTCTATATATATCTTCTTTTACAGATCTATTTAGTACAATTTTTTCAATTTGACCTAGAAATGACCCTGAAATGACTTCTGGCTGAAGTTGGGGGATTAAACAAACCACAAATTTGGATTCAACGACTTCAAAAACGTACTATCTACTTCTTCAGATTTATTTAATGAATTTTACTCCATTTGACCTTGAACCTGACGTGATAGGGGTTATCGGACCTTACATTTGGATTCAGTGCGTCTAATTATATGAGAATAAAATCGTCTGGTGAAACAGACATCCACTTTTTTTGTAAACCTGTGTTATTTACCCTTTTTAAGCTCAAAACAAAAATATTTTCAAATTAATCAATATGAAATTGACAGTGGTCTCAGTTACGTGTAGATTAAGAATCTCTTTTTAGTCCCTGCCTACTTTTGTATTGCAGCTGCTAGACGGCAGTCTGAGAAATTTAGAATCTATGGGCTGGGTTTAGCATTATTGCATTAAAAAGTCGATCTGGGTTAATAATAGATTTTTTTATTTTAGGATATACAATTTTCGATCGTCATATCGGATTTGATTTAAAAACTTCAAAGGCCATCCTCAGAGATTTAGCCATATTCCATGCAGTTCCCATGGCAATTAAATTAAAAGACATAGAATTATTTGAGAAAAATATTAAACCATATCTTCCAGGTTTAGAACTAAAAGACAATTCATCGACAACAGATCAAGACGTATTTGCAGGTTTAAAAAATGCCCTTAAAGATATTCCAGAAATTAGACCTTACATGGAAAGAATCTCTATCAATTTGAAAAAGAACAAATCATTTATGAATCTACTAACTCCTAAAGAACCATGGGGTTCAGTTTGCCATAATGATATCTGGGTTAATAATATTATGATTAAAAAAGGCGATAATATAAAAACGGTGTTTTTAGACTTTCAAATAGCTGCGTATGGATCAATAGCTGTGGATGTAGTGTTTTTCCTAATTCTCTCCGTAAAGTTAGAAGTTATTGAGAAACATATGGATGAATTAATTAATTATTACTGGAATGAATTTTTGAAGAATCTACAGCAATTTAGTATTGATACTTCTATATTTACATTTAACGAGTTTCTGAAAGAAATCAATATAGCAGCTTCTTCAGGTCTTTTTGGACGAACACTTTTTGACACTCATGTAGTACTACAGGATAAAGGGTTTACTTATTTTGATGGTTATAATGAAAATTTCAATACGGATTTTAAATTTAACAATAGACATTTAAAGAAATATCGATGGCTTGTCAGTGAATTTCTTAAGCGAAACTGGATATAAATCTTTAATAACTAATAAGAAATGCTGGAGACAAATGATTCAAATATGTTTTTTAGGATTACAGTGAAAGCTGCAAAAAATGCTTTTATAAAATAAATTACCAGTGAAATAAAAAATCAATTTAATAAAATGTTTTTTAGTTTCTAGTTTCCACTTTTAAAAAATATAAAAAGTACATCAATCTCCAATCTTCTTTCCAAAAATCCATTAACATAAAACAATAAATAGTAGTTTAAAATGGCTGAAATAAGTTTACCCTAATATGATGACGACTTAATAATATAATGCATGTTAGAGTAACTACCCTGGTAATTTCAACAGATTATCATTTCGATGTTTGTTATTTCGGAAATTCTATTGAATTTATAAAACATACTGATCGTTTTTAATTTTCTCAAAAATCTCTCAATTCTAAATTTGATCGAAATTAAGAATCTGTCATATTAGGTCCATCACATATAATTTTTGGAATATAATTTTAAGTTAGTAATTGGGGACACCGAAAACTCTTATATTAGAAAGTTGGTGGCAGAAATTTTTAACCAGCCGGAAGTTGAAAAATAATGAAGCTCTAACAATAAATACACTAATGATCACTTCTGGTATTACGTCAACACTGCACAAAGGAGTTGTTTCATGTCTGAGTAGTATTTTAATATACGTTTTCTAATAATATAAGCATAATTGTCAGACATATATATTTTTGCTTTAGGAAATAAATAATATTTAAGATTAATACTTTGTTCATCTATCAAATTCGTGTGACGATAGTAATTTTAAAAATTAAATAAAATATTAACAGTATAACAGTTGTTTAAATGGTGTTTTTTCCTTCAGATCATCAAAAGAAAATGCAAGCAGTTTCCTTGGAGTTTCACTCTAGTTCTTTCTGCAACCTAGTTTGAATTACTTAGGCTGTAAAGAATTAAGAGCAAAATTTTCAGGAAACAAGTGTCATTTAAAATCCCTGTTCCGAGATATGTCGGCAGGATGTTCCACCTGCTGACATCTGATGCTGAACAAAAATATCAGCAGTTAAATGACATCTATATAAACTGAAGTAGTAAGAAGCTTGAAAAAATAAGTCTAATGTAGAGAATCTTTTTATTGTCTTTTAAATGTATTTTGTTAAGTTAAATGTTTTTTTTCCTTCAAACTGTCAAAAAAAGGCAGTCAGATTTCCTGCGAATTCCACTCTAGTTCTCTCTTCGTACTATTTTTGCGAACCAAGGGCAAGGACAGAAGACAACTGCTTGTTTAAAATCCCCATTCCGAAATAGAAAGTTGTTGGTAATTATTAATAAACAAAAGTAATATCATGAAGAAGTTTAATTCTTAAAAATAGGCCTTTTAGTTATTTTATTGTATTATATCCATTTTCTAGTCCTATTAGCACTTGCATATAAGAGATGACTCTACGTAAATTTAATTCACGAAATATACATTTATATTTAATTACACTTTTGAATAATTATTATGATAATGAATTTATTAATCAAAATATGTATAACGTTAAACAATTGTTTTTTTTATCAGCATTTTATCAATTGCCGAACAAAGTGATATTATTCAAAAACTCTTCTTGAGTTACAAATAAATATAATCGATAATATTTGATATAATTTTTTGGCTATTGTAATTAGGGTTATAAATCATTATAATTAATTTTTCACTAAACCTACAGCAGTATTCTTACTTTATTCTGGAGCCAAGGACTAATTATATATATATATATATATATATATATATATATATATATATATATATATATATATATATATATATATATATATATACAGGGTTATTCGACCTATGCGGCACGGAATATTGCGGCCAAAATACGTGACTTTCAACAAGTTTTGCTTTTGGGATATAAGGGGGTCTAACATAGTTACTTTTTAAAATTATTTTTTTATTATACAGGGTGTCTCAAAACCTCTGAAAGTATCAAAGTTGTCTTTCTTAAATGGAACCTCCTGTTATTATTGCATTTTTCGATTCTCAGATCAAAATAAGTGCCTGTTTTAAGGTACTTAAACCATAAGGGTTTTTGAAATAATTTGAATTTTGACAAAATCTAACCTAATTTTCATGTTTCAAATAGTTAAGGAGTATTTCAGTTATGTACTCGAAATTTACAGTGAAATGTCACAACAAATCATATTTAATATCCCAATTATAATAAACTTGCTATATTATACAGGGTGTACAAAAATTAAAACTAATAAAATAAGAACTTTAAGTAGCTATAACCTGATTAATTTAAATAGAACGCTATTCTTTTTAACTTACCAGAAAATTTATCTTTTAAATACCTATCGAATGATGTATGTTCTATAGCTAAGTCTTTGCGTTTTCACAGAATACGCCGAATAATCGTTTTCTATACCATTTTGTGTTTTTTGAATAGATGTTCTAATGTATCTAGTTGCCTATGGCATTTGGAAATGAAAGGTAATGTGCAATTATAAGAATAATAATTAGGAATATCTTTGCAAATGTTCAGAAACTCGAAAGGCGACTTATAGTCGTCCAACAGGCTATACCAGCAATAATGGTAATAACATATTGACGATAGCACAAAACAGAAGCAAAATATTTATAGTAGATGTTCGAAATGTCGACCATCCATTTCCAAACATTTACTTATTATTTTTTGGAAACCACTGCTCTGCTGGACTACATTTGCGGGGTTAAAGTTTGAAAAACGTCTCTTATGCGTATTTTCATATCTTGTAGTATTGTCGGGGGCGCATTGTAGGCAATTCCTTTTATGTACCTGTTTCAAAAGTTGACATTTAAAAATTGCCGAACCTCGCGATGATAATGAGGCGGAGCTCCATCCAACTAAAGCGACATAGTTATTGTAATATTTAAAAGGATATCTTCTAATAACGCTGGAGGTTGGTGTAAAAGAAAATGGCAAAACATAAAACTATTTAAAAGTCCTTTAAAAAAGTAGGGTTCAATTAAGTATGGACCCAGTATTCCTCCCCACCCGTTAACCGATCACCTATTCTGGTTCTTCATAACTCTGTATTCATGTGGATTTGGTTCAGAATAGTAATGGAAGTCGTGTCTATTCACGAAACCATTGTTTTGAAAAGTGTATTCATCACTAAACAACACATTATCAAAAAAGTGTTCATTTTCTGCCACTTTATCTAACACCCACAAGCAGAATTTAGTTCGGCTTTCAAAATCATTTCCTTGAAGCTCCTGACAAAGCTGAATTTTATAAGGATGAAATCTGGATTTGCTTGGCTAATGTTAGTATTTTCAGATATACGATTCTGACTAATATTGTGATTTTCGATCATTGAACCAAGTACAGTAAAAACATTTTAATCATCCTCAGTGACAGGTTGTCTTATAACAGGTTTTTCATAACTGACACTTCCACTTTCCCGAAACTGGTTTAATAGTCTAACAAAAACGGCTGGTTTCTTTCAGGAAACCTTTGAGCATAGCCGGAAGCCAACAAACAATTTTGATGACATTCTCCAAGGATTAAATCATATCAATACGCTCTCCTTTTGGATAAATCTTCATTGTGACAAGGCAATAACAACAATATTCAAATAATTCAATTCAATAAATGAAGTTTTACAGTTAGAAAAAATAATACCGCTATTATAGCAACAGACTGCCGACTAAATTGATAGATTAAATGGATTTTCTGACATTTCTAAATGCAATAGGCAACTAGATACATTAGAACATCTATTCAAAAAACACAAAATGGTACAGAAAACAATTATTTGACGTAGTCTGTGAAAACGCGAGGACTTAGCTATAGAACCCCCTTATACCTTTTGATAGGTATTTAAAAGGTACATTTTCTGGTAAGTTAAAAAGTATAGTGTTCTATTTAAATTATTCAAGTTATAGCCATTTAAAGTTCTGATTTGACTAGTTTTAGTTTTTACACACCTTGGATAGTACAGCAAATTTATTATAATTGGGATATAAAATATGATTTATTGTTACACTTCACTGTAAATTTCGAGTACATAACTGAAATACTTTTTAAGTATTTGAAACATGAAAATTAGGTTAGAGTTTGTAAAAATTCAAATTATTTAAAAACCCTTAATGTTTAGGTACTATAAATTTTATTAAAATAGGTACTTATTTTGATCGGAGAATTCAAAAATGCAATAATATACAGAGGATTTCATTCCAAGAAACACAACTTTGACACTTTCAAAGCTTTTAAGACACCTTGTATAATATGAAAATAATTTTAAAAAGTAACGATATTAGAACGCATATATGCCAAAAGTAAAACTATTGAAAGTCACGTATTTTGGCCGCAATATTCTACTATGTATTGGGTGAATAACCGTATATATATATATATATATATATATATATATATATATATATATATATATATATATAACGTAGGATTTCACGATTTCAATGTGTTCGTTTTGGGGCTTAAAGTCGCGTCGGAAGCGGAGACCATTTAGCGACTGGACCTACATTTTAACGTGGGTTCCGAACCACGGTCCTCGACACTCAACTAACCCCGAGTTTATACACTCTTTGTCAGTCAAGTGTCTACCGACTAGTGGGACTATCCTCTAATGGTATGACAACTTAAATAAATAAGTTGCCGTGCACGGGGCTTGAACCCGCGCTTGGCCGTGGTCGTCCCTATCAGTTCTAGCGCCTTAAACGGTTAGGCTAATCTCACGGCCGTTCAAAAAATCGTTTTCACGACGGTTCGTCTCGTTGCTCGCTGAGAACTGATGGTTACTTCTGATGAATTTCGAGTTTTGTTTAGCTGGCTCGCTTTCTGATTGGACTAGCGGGTTCGCAGGCTCCTCCCCTCTGCCGAATGCGATGTATGTGATGGTCTCTCGTGTATTAGTGGATTTTTGTTGTTTTGTTTCTTGATTTTTTATTAATTTTTTCCATGTTATTGGAATATCTAAAGCATCGTCTCGTTTATTCAGCTGTCCCGCTTTTTCGATTTCTAGGACCCCTCTTATGACGCGTACCTTGTAGTTTTGTACTGGTGCTATTTCTTCTGCTTTTTCGAAATCAATGGTGTGTCCAATTGTTTCGTGATGTTGAAATAGAGCTGAGGTTGTCTGTATATATATATATATATATATATATATATATATATATATATATATATATATATATATATATATGTATATATATATATATATATATATATATATATATATATATATATATATAATTGAATAGACTTCTAGCAGTCGCATTTTTGACATATGGCATTAAGTTAACATAATAAATAAATAGTAGATTCGAACAACTAATATTCTGAAAATCATTTCTTGAAAAATCGGTAACATCAGCTCATACCTTAATTTTCTAGTTTTGACGTCCTTAAAAACTTTCTTACTACGTATGATATACCTAAAGTGTTTTATTTCCCCTCTTGAATTTTTGAAATGTTTTTAATTCGTTACGTATAGCGATCCTTAAAAATTTTCCGACAAAATATTTGCTTAGTTACAGATTATTTAATATAAATAGAAAGTTTTTCAGCGTCCCGTGTTAATTAATATTTTATTTTTGTTCTATAGATAATTTTTTATACGAGAAATAGAATTTATCAAAGCGAGTTTCAAGGACAGAAACAACATACGATCTAAATTTTCAGTATTCGGTCAATTTTGTTGTTAATTGAGAACAGGAAGGATAACGTGTTTATTTTAAAATATTAAAACTATTTTCCTTATTATAAAAATTAATGGGTATTGCTTAGGAGAAGTGAGAGCAAATTAGTACCTAAAGTGCAAAATCATGGTACTTTTTCTGGTACCTGTAATTATATTTACAAATTTGCTATTTAAAAAAGCTATTCTCCTATCAATCGAGCTATATAGTTTTACTGAATAGGAAAAGTTTTAGCATATCGAATTATAATATTGCAACGTAAATAAATAATTTTTATCGTTGTTTTTTATTCAACTAGGTGTTCCATTATTATCTTAGTTGAAAAATAATCTAATAACTTTCCGATTCCCGCACAGTGTAAAAATGGACATGCATCAGGAACAAATTTTAAAGGATCTGGATAATTATTTTTAATTACTCAGGATAACGTATTTTAACAGTGCACCAGCGACAATATCCTAATCCATGAATCCTAAACTTATGAACCCCATACCCATAAGGCCCAAACCCATAAATCCCCATCCGACAAACCACAATCCCGCCAACCCTCAAGCCGTGACTCAAAACCCCATACCTAGAAACCGACAAACTCCAAACCTATGAACTCCATACCTATAATACCACAAATCCCAATTTCGTCGAACGACAGCAAATTCGGGCTATTCGGTTCATAGGTTTAGGGTTCATATATCGTCGCAGTTGTACCGTCAGAATAAGTTTTTCTGAGTAATTTTGAAAATAATTTTAGAATCTGGCAATTTACTAAAGTCGATGGAGGCAAATTGGCTAAAATATTTTCAAGATACTGGCACACCCTATATGTTATTTCGTTTTTAGATTATATGCAAAATTATAGACTTATTTAATGTTTTTCAGTTTTCACTGTTTTTGACATATTTGCAATTTTATGTTAAAAATAGCATTTGCAGACTTAAACATAACAATAAATTTTTCCCATACGAAAGACTTTATTATTTAATAAGGGTTGGTTTTTTCTAAGAGGTGATCTGCTTTAGTGCACTCTTTTGATATTTTGATTATAAATAAATACAGGGTTATCAAAAACTAATATTAAATATTAACTTGAAAAAATCATCGTTGGCAATATACTTATCACAAAATGGTGCTTATAAAAAGTTAGTAAATTCGAACGGTTCTGTAAGGTGGGTGAAATCATGTTGATAAAAACTTTGCCTATGAGGCAACCATATATTCATACTTTATATATTCAGAATTGACGTACCGATTATCATATGATATAGAATGCAATTAGAAAAGGATAGCATAAAATCAGTATGTGTGTACCAAGAAATTAAATATCTACTGTTTATTAACACTTTTTCAAATATAAATAAAAATATTATTACGTTATTCAGCGTTCAAACAACCGGCCCTAATTCTGACATTATGCTAATTCTACAGGGGTATGTTCGAAGATATCAACACATTACACCAAAGTAGATTCCCATCTAGAAGGAAATCAACTCCATTTAAATAATAAAGGCTTTTATATAGGAGTATTTGATAGTTATGTTTAGGCCTGCAAACGCCATTTTTAACAAATTTTAAAATATGTCAAAAACAGTTAGACTGAGATATAGGACATTATATATAAAATATGTCTATAATTTTGCGCACAATCTGAAAATGCAATAACATATAAAGTGTTCCATTTGAAACAAGCAAGAAAGCATCAACTTCCGGTATAACCGGAAAACTGCCACATTTTTAAAATTTTCCAGTCTATTTTTCGAGAAATCGATCACGGCAGTTCATTGTGGGCAATCTGTATTTTAGAAAAATAATAAAAACCAATTTTCTACTTGCAAAAGTAAAATGGTAATCTACATAAAAATTAAATTTCTGCGAACGTGATGTTATAGATTTTTGGTAAAGTATGAGATATTTATAGAATGTAATGCAAAATTGTACAATCATGGAAGAATTTTAATTCTCTATTTTTTTCCTTAGCTTTACCACTTTGCCCAACCTTCACCTACTGACTTCGCATAGATGATTCAACAAAACATTCAACAACAGATAAACAAAGTTACGATACTAAGTCTGAATTTTATAATCATCGTTAACACACAGATAAGATAAAAGAAAAATTAAATGATATAAAAGTTTAAAAAGGTTGATTGTGAATATATTGTTCGTGAAAATGGCACCACCACAGAAAATAGAAAAATTAGAAGAACTAATAAAAGGAAGTATTCCTGGAGAAATAGTAGAGCAGGATGTGCAATCACTTGTTCCTCCAGGCGAGAATTTCGGTAGTGTTATTTACAAGGTAGATATTAAAGTGAAAAATGAAGGTAAAAAAAAAACTTACCATACTGTGGCGAAATGTACACCTCCGAACAAAGTGACACAAGAAATGTTTAACATACAAGTTACTACTAAGGCCGAAATTGGCTGGTATACAAATATTATCCCAACAATTAAAAACTTTCAACGAGAATGTGGAGTGGAACAAATTGCTGACTTTTTTCAAACATTTTATGGAGCAAGAATAAATTTAGATCCAAGCAGCGATATAGTTGATATAAATGCTGTTATACTGACTGAAAATTTGATACCATTGGGTAGGTTATAATATTAAGTTTATATATTCTTAATTATATAATGGATTTTTTAACATCAGAAGTCGAAGTCAAATTATTCTCATAGTAGTTTTCAATTAGGAAAAGCGATAAAAATAAATTTTTTATTTAGTAAAGAGAGTGACAGTCTAAATAAATATACCATAGTTCACCGAGTTACATAATTTAGTTGTTTTAAGTTTCACTACTGTAGTCAATTATGCGGATCAAATGTAATTTTGTGAGATTTCAATGCTTATTTCCTTTTTGAGAAAATTTTAATAGTGTTATTTCTAAAACACACCAATGGGACGTATAAAATATTATCTGAATTCTTTTTAAAACAATATATTTATAGTAAATTGTAGAAATATAATTTAAAACCTCAATACCGCAAAAATGTTATAAACTGGGTGACCGGAAAAATTGGCTATTAATTCGAAACAAAATTTGGAAATTTATTTTCACGAGGTAGTGGTTCGTCTTTAAGATTAAAATAATGCTGATTTCTGGCTATATCGAAAATAATTATTAATTCTATTAGTGTTACATGTTTATTGCCGATCTCGTAGTACTTTTACGGTATGTTCCAATAGGACATAAAATCTATTTAAATATAACTATTGAATTGACAATACATTGATATGCAATAAGTTGGCCTGAACGCTTAACTCTGTATTTTTATCTACTAAATCAGACATCTAATGTATTTTTAAAAATCTACATTTGAAGGTCGAGTCGTAACCATGGGCAAATAATTATACCAGAACGGACGTGATACGAAAAATTATAACCAAAGTAAAAATAATATTCTATAGAATTGAACGGTGGGATTTTTAATAATAAATGATCACTTTAAAAAGATATTTTGTGGTTGTATATATATATATATATATATATATATATATATATATATATATATATATATATATATATATATATATATATATATATATATATATATATATATATATCCGGCAAATTTATCGATCGATTGTGGGAAAACTATAATTAGGCAGAACCTGAAAATTTGACAGTGTACTAACATGCATGGGGAACAGCCGGTTAAAATATTTTCAAGATGGCTGCAGTTCCGATTATACCGGAAGTAGATGTCAACTTATTTATTTTAAATAGAATAGCCTATATATTATTGCATTTTTGACTTCTACGTAAAATTCTAGACATATTCCATGTATAATATTCTATACTTAAGTCTCACCGTTTTGGACATATTTAAATTTTTATGTCAAAAATGACGTTTGCGGACTAAAACTTAACTATAGATTTTTCCTATGGGAAAGTCTTTATTATTTAATTTGGGTTGGTTTTCTTGTATACGAGGATTGACTTTAGTAGTCTTTTTATGATATTTTGAAAATTATTAGTACAGAGTGGTCAAAAAAGAATAAAAATTATAATAAAAAAATCGTCAAAAGTCAATTTTTTCAAATAGAAAGCACCTATTTTTATAATTTTATCATATTAAGCATTAAAAGTAAGGGTCTCTTTGTATAAGGTTGTCTATTCTAAAAATTTGTAGTCTTCAGAATATTGGAAATTCAACATTTTTCTTTCGTAAAAATTCTATACGGCTTCCAAGTTTTGTTATTAGCTGACCATGACGGCGAGGCGAGACGTGGCGAAAATAAAACAATCGAACCCTACAGAATTGTCACTATTTCTTGCCATTTGACATTCATTAATAATAATCATGCCAGGGCGATTAAGTTACACGCACAAAGACTATTTAAAATTATTTATTATTTATGGAGAATGTGATAGAGAGTTAACTCAAGAATATGCGATACATTCGCGATCCAATATCCGCAGAAACAGAAACTAACACCACCAACTGTTAAAAGGATTATAAAAAAACTTCAAGAACTTTGGATCCATAAAAGCAAAAAGAAATAGAAATAAACCAGCTGTTAGTAATGAAAATATTGAACCAACAACTTTAGGATATTTCGCCGCATATCCGACAATATCTACAAGGCAAGTAGCATTCGAGTCTGGATTCTCTTAAACATCAGTTTTAAGGATTTTACAGAAACACAATTTCCATCCCTATGTATATTCCATAGTACAACATTTAAAAGGTTCTGATTTTCCACGAACAGTAGAGTTCAGCCAATTTATTTTACTTTAATCACAAGAAAATGCTGGTTTTTTAGATAATATGATTTGGTGGGACGAAGCCAAATTCACAAAAAATAGATTGTTTAGTCGACGCAATTCCCACTATTGGAGCGACTCAAATGTACATCCATTTAGAGAATTAAAAAATCTTGGCAGTTTAACGTGTATTGTGCTATAAGAAATGACGGCGTCGTCACCCTGGAATTTTACTAAAATAATCTGAATGGTAGGTTAGCCATTTTTGAAGACTTCTAGATACAAAATACGTTTTTAACGTATAGGTGAGCCCTTCTTCGACATCTTGAGAAATTTGAAAGTGAACTATTTAGATAACTTGCCACTGACTGATCATAGAAATCTATTTTATCAATATGATGGGGCGCCTTCACATAATAGTCATTTAGTTAACAATCATCTGCAAAACTTGTTTGATGATCAATGGATAGCCAAGAATGGATTACATCTTTGGCCACCTCGTTCCCCCGACCTAACAGTACCTGATTTTTTTATTTGGGGGCAATCAAAAATAAAATATATAACACCGCATTAACCACTATGGAAGATTGCATGCAGCGCATCAGAATAGCATTTGAAGAACTTAATCCTCAGTCAATAAGAGGAGCCATCCATGAAGAGTTCCTGCTTAGATGCGAAAAATGTTTAGAAGTTCAATTTGAACATTTACTCAAATAATTTTTGTAACTTTATTTTATTAACAACTGGTTTATTTCTATTTCTTTTAGCTTTTATATATCCAAAGTTCTTGAAATTTTTTATAATCTTTTTAAAGTTGGTAGTATTGGTTACTGTTTCTTCGGATATCGGATCGCGAATGTATCGCATGTTTTTGAAATAACTCACATTCTCCATAAATAATAAATAAGTTTAAAGATTTTTGGTGCGTGTAATTTAATCGCCCCGGCATGATTATTAATAATGAATGTTAAATAGTAAGAAATATTAACAATTCTGTTCGATTATTTTATTTCGCCTCGCCGTCATGGCCAACTAATAACAAATAAGCCAGCGATTACCTAATACTTTGAAAAATCAGCTTACAAAACATCAACCGGTAATAGGCAGTAATGAAACAGATTATAACTCGGCAACGCGACCCCAAACACTGGTAACAGGGCCGATGACGCGCAGCAGGTCTCGCAACCTGATTGGCCAGAACCATCCAGCCAACGAACGCACCCCACGTACACACGGGACCGACAGCACCCGACTTACGGGCGTCAGTTCGCTCGTAGACGCCATACAGTGAGCCTTGAAAATGGTGAATGAGATTTGACCGAAACGTCAGCTGCCTTACAATCCTGAGAGGGACTCAGCACATACATGCTATACCCTAAAACCTTCGATTACATATATATATATATATATATATATATATATATATATATATATGTATATATATATATATATATATATATATATATATATATATATATATATATATATATATATATGGTGTACGGAATTCTGTTCGTATCCTTTAAAGGGAGATTCTATATATGAAAACACGAAAAAAAGTCAGACCTAGGTCAGTAAATGCATCTACGGCCTTTTACTCGTGGTACTCGATTTTAATTTCGTATCTTTGGAATTGCTTAAAGTACTGATATGCTCTTTTTTGATGTTAAGAGTGAACGGCGAATTACTCAGGGGCGTTCTGAGATGGGGGAGGTATGTTTCCTCCTTATTTTTTTTTACATGACACTTTTTAAAATTCTACCTAAAAATTATGATTCTGCAAAACTATTTACGCTTTAATTAAATCAATACATAAACTCCTTGTGTTTAAACTAAACATCAAAGGCTTAGGACGACTATAAATTTGAAGCGAAAGAACATCAAGTAGCCTATGGTTAATAGCAAAATAACACGTAATTACAATTATGTCTTATTTGAGACTTCTAGCCAAAAGAATTTTTTAAAAATTTGTGTTTAAGGTCTAAATTGATATAAAATGTCAGATTATTCATTCGCAGAACTAGCTAAAATGCAGTTTATGTATGGCAAAGAAAACCGCTGCGATCGAGAAGCTTGCAAGTTAAGAATCCTTGCCAAATTCGCAAATTTCTTGCGAGAAGTTATTTGTTAAATTATATCAGCACTTAAGAGAAAATGCTACTTTTTTGCCAAATAGAAATTACTCTGGGAGAAGTCCATACTACTTAAACACCACAAGCAGAAGAAAAAGTTCTAGAAATTGTTGCAGCCAATCCAGGTATAAGTACAAGAAAAAGTGCTTTACAAAAGGCTATTCCTTCTTAGGAATGTAGTAGTCTTGAAATATATGGGAAAATGTAAATGAACAATTTCTTCGCCCATACCATTTACAAAGACTTCAGGTGCTTTAGTCTCACGATTTACTTCCCTGAGTTCAGTTTTGTAAATGGATTCAGTGGAAATGCCGCTCCCTGTCGAAATGCCACTCATATTTGAATTCAGCACATTACAATAGACAAAAAACCCAAATAAAAAGGGAGCAACAAAAAATTTCAAAATGCAGTACAGTAATTTAGTAATTATTTACGTGTTTATTTTGAAATACATTTTGTTTAAATACTGTAAAACAATTAAATACCATTATTTTTTATTATTAATTTATTATGTGAATAATGGTTGTTAAATATTTATATACATACCTTTTAGGCAATACTATACCTAGAACTGTGAGTTTTTCTTCGATTAAATATATATGATATATAAACTTTTATAATGTTAGTGTTTGTTTGAAAATCATAAAGTTTTAGGAATATTTTATATAAACTCAGGGCCGAATTTTGCAAATCAAAATTCTTCGAATAAATTTAAAATAAATCTCAGATTTTCAAAACATTATTCAATCAATAACAAATGAATACAAATGAGTATTATTTAAAAAACAAAATTGGTAATAATACAACTGGAAAATTACAAATAAAATATTTTCTTGCTTTTTATCGGTAAATATGGTTGTAAGGGCTCTCAACGTGTCGCAAAAAGTGGGGCAGTAACTTCTCTAAATAAGGACTACATACTAAAACATTTCTCGATGACGTCACTGCCCGGCGGTCTTAGTCGTTAGATTAGATTCCGTCTGGCTTTGTACTAATTCTAATAATAGGGTCTTGAAACAACTCCTTGTGAGCCCAGCATAGTCAGGCAGACTATGCTAAATTTCTAAGAAAGAGCTTAGAAATATTTTTTTTTGTAACGTGTTTATTACCATATTAAAGTAGTCAATAACATATGCCTAAGATAATCGTTACAAGTTAATGTCTAAAAAGAGAAAGACGATATGAAACTATTACTATTTGCACTGAAAAACCATATTTTATGCCCTATTGTTACATTTTGAAGTAATATTTAAAAAAAATACAAAAATTCTTTCCTGAGCAGGTTAAATGATAAATTGGTTTTGGCAACGTTCAGCTGTTTATTTCATCCTGATCGGCGCTTTTTCTATCGCAATTTGACATTGTTTTTTTTTGCATTTATGTGAGAATATACATAGCAAGTTTAGTGTTTTAAATACTTTTAAGGTGTCATATAGGCATTGTGCAGCTAATTTTCCTAAACAGTTTGACATTGTCGTTTTCGAAAAAATTGCGAAAGCCGGTTAAAATGATAAAAACAACTCATTGTGAAGGTTTTCTGCCCAGTAATAGTAGCCGAGTGTGTCGTTTTACAAAAGAGGGTTCTATGTAGCAGATACCACCAGAGGACCCCAAAATGGTATAGATCGTTTCTTTAAAATACTAATACTACGTACTAAGTAAATTTTCCAGTTTTTCAAAATACTTATCAAAACTATAATGTATTGAGAAACCAGAGATGAAGAGCTTAAGGAAATAGATGAAATTCAATTTCGAAAAGATATAGAAGAGAGCAAATTCGAAATTTTAATATGTAAGGTTATTTGACACTTCTGAAGGATTTAATAAATTATTTAAAACTTTTAGTGTAGGGGAAGGGTAGTTTACCATTAATGGAAAAACTTCTAAGAATCTCTTGCAGGTTAATTTTCTATTACATGGACTATTCAAATAAACAATAATAAAGAAATAAACACATATTTATATGGACAACCAGTAAATCTGTAAGTTAAGAAACAAAAATGCCTTTTGTCAAGTTTGGACGAATTACGAAATTTGCTCTGGATCGCGGAGCGATGGTGCTACAGGGAAGGGCTCGGAATAAACCCAGGCAAGGCCGAGGAGATACTCTCTACAAAAAATAGGAAAATAGGGGGACATTCGACAACTACATTGTCGCGAAGGATTCTTTAATACAAGGGAACAAGGGAGTAATTCTGGACTTACAACTCAGCTGGAATAATCATATTGAGGTTCAAACCAAGAAGACCATATGTGCTTTCTAGGCTTGTAAACGAGTCTTTTAATGCACGTGGGGGCCGACACCGAGAGTGCTAATTTGGATATACACTATGGTGATCAGCCCCATGATAATTTACGTCGTTATTTCATAATGGCCTAGTACAGCAAAGCGGAAACACCGTCGACAAAGTTCAAAGAGTGGCTTGTGTGAGAATACTGAGTGCCATGAGAGCTGCCCCTACAGGAGCTCTGGAAGTCCTGGTAAACCTGCCTCCTCCGCACTTATAAATAGAGAATTAGGCTCTAAAGGCTGTTTATCGTCTCAGTTGGCATCGCGGGACTGGAACGGGCGGCTATTCAGGTGTCTGGGAAAGTATGGTGAGTTTGCAAGAAGAAAAAGATTGGGGACCGCTAGTCTAAAGAATTAACGCGTTCTAAGTGTATCCGGACTTTGTATTTACTTGTTGGGAAATAAAAATATACTTAAAGCGCACTTGTTTTTCCGTTAGAAATCTGCCAAATGATAAATTAATTATTATTCTCTTTTTCGAAGGTTCTTTTTAGAACTTATTACTTTAAACTTGTGCGACTTTTTCTCTAAGGAATGATTTTTTACATGAAAATTTAGTTGCTGGGCATTTACTTTGACTCTTGTGGAACTGCAGTGTATACCGGTACGTACATATGTGTGTTGTCTCGTGTAACCAAAGAAAACAGTAGTAGCGTAGCTTTTTTTGGGGGTAAAACTGTACAATGAATGAATACAAATTTTTTCATTGTTTTGGAGTTTTTATACTACCGTTACAAAAGCTTCGCTCCACGTTGTCCATTAAATTAATTTAATTCTACACCAGAAATGTTATGTTTCTTTCCCTTTTATGCAAATGCAATACTTTAATGATCATTATATATTTTTGTTCTAGGATACCAAAATGGAGATCGTCATATTGGGTTTGATCTCAAAACATCAAAAGCTATCCTCAGAGACTTAGCTACATTCCACGCAGTCCCAATAGCAATCAAGACAAAAAACAAAGAGCTTTTTGATAAAAATATAAGACCCTATATTCCAGGTCTAAAACCTCGAGTAGATGAGATAAATAAGTTGAATGATCCCTTTGCAGATTTAAAAAATGCCCTAAGTACAATTCCAGAAATTACACCTTATATGGATAGAGTTGCGACTAACTTCGACAAGAATAAATTAAAGGCTTATGATCCAACTGTTAGAGAACCATGGGGTTCAATTAGTCACAATGATCTCTGGGTGAATAATATTATGGTAAAAGAAGGAGATATAATAAAGACAATATTTTTGGATCTCCAGATAGCTTCCTATGGGCCAATAGCTAGAGACTTAATATTTTTCTTATGTACTTCAGTTGTACAGGAAGTAATTTCAAAACATATGGACGAATTAATTAAATATTACTGGGATGAGTTTTTAAAGAATTTAAAAAAACTTAATATTAATGATTCTTCATTTACGTACGACGAGTTTTTAAAAGAAATTGACGAAACAGCATCTTCAGGCCTATTTGGCCGCGCAATTTTTATTGGTTTTGTGATGCGAAGGGAAAAAGGTCATACTGCATTTGATAGTTCTAATGAAAACTTTAAACAGGAAGACGTGAAGAAACTTAACTTCTCCATGAACGATAGACACAAAAAGCAATTCAAGTGGCTTGTTACCGAGTTTGTTAAAAGAAATTGGATATAAATTTTTACTTAATTGAAGCATTGAAGATAATAGAATTAAGTTCATTTTTCTATTAAAAGTTTTAATAATTGCAAGAGTTCACTATTTTTAACAATGCCCTTATAAATGAACAAAAAAATGGGATTATACGATTATAAATAAGTTGGGGTCTAATAACGGATCTAATACTAAATAAGGTTAACAGGGACAATAGTTATTAATTTTTTAGTGAATATTTGTAGAAAGTGAGTTTGTGAAAAGGTTTTTGCAATTAAATTGAAAACCATAATTGTTAGCGTTTTTATTCTTGTGATGTAATATTCCTTGATATAATTCTCAATCTATCTAAAGTAATGAAATCTGTTAAAATAACTAATGTTTAATAGTCAATAAATAATCGTTTAACTAATACTTAAAGCCAAAGACACAAATTAAAAAAAAAAGGGGAAAAATATGAATAATGTCCTCTTCAAAAATTAAACGCTTAGTGGATAATTTAAAAATTTCCAGCAAAGCTGCACACCCTTATTAGCGTATCTGTACATCTAATTAATATTATATACTATACACAGAAGGTTACTGATATCGATTTTCCTTTTAGTATTTATACAGAAACTACTATTTTGTCAATTCTTTTGATTTAGTATCGTTTAGGTACAAAAAAAGAATTTGCTGCACTTTCCACTGAATCGCCAGTCATCATTCCAGCTGGGCACTTATGTACTCTAAAGGGCATTACTTGGTTAAATCCTGCACTCAACATGTTGAGCAGACATTGAAAATTTTTCCAATATTTTAAGAAAGCGTGACAACAGCGTATATTTTAGTAAACACTTATTGTTAGATTAGTGATCTCCATAATTTAATAGGCCGCACACCAGTTTTATCCACCAAAGAGTATATTGAAAAATTAAACCAAAGCAAAACTTGAATTACTACTACATGAAATTAATGATATATTCACGTTCTAAACTTGGCTTAAATTATTTTGATATGAATAAGAAACTGCAACATATAATTTTTTATTTCAAATATACAGGGGTCTCATAGTTTCACAATAATATTTAAGGTAGTGTATCATTGATTTAAAAAAATCTCCGTATTAATATAAGTCCGAATCGCTTTATTTTTGAGATATAGGGTACTTCATTTTTTGTTCTATATCGGTTTTTCCTTGATATATTTGGGACTGCATTAGATATCTTGCTGAATTTTGGTACGTACTAAATGTTCGGTATATTTACCGTATTTGATATTCGTTTCATATTCAGCGACTGTGGAAATACATACCAATGTGGTAAAAAGTCAGTTAAGTTGAAGAAATTTGCAATTTCATATACTTTGTCGTTATATTGGAATCGTCATCTTGAATGAACTTGATTATGACTATTCAGAAACTCAAATATATATATATATATATATATATATATATATATATATATATATATATATATATATATATATATATACATATACATATAAGTTATGTCGGATATTCTCACGGGTGTGATGTGTAATCGAAGGTTTTTGGGCATCCCGTGAATGTTATGATTCCCTCTCAGGATTGTAAGGCAGCTGACGTTTCGGTAAAATCTCATTCACCATTTTCAAAGCTCACTGTATGGCGTCTTCGAGTATGTCAAAAACAGATTTGTTTAAAATCTCGGCGTCCAATAACAATTTTTCTAAAATAATTTATAAATGTATTGGATTCAATACATGTTTAATTTGTTTAAATTTGTGATTCATCCCATATTTGCTAATTTTTTTTTAAATAGAGCTAAACTCCTGATATGTTCCTTAATTTTATATGGCTTGATTGGTTCCTAATAATTAAAGTGTAGGGGCCAGGGGGTTCTCGGTGGCCCTTTAATTTATATGTATCCACCAAGATTTTTTTCTATGTAATTTGAGTCTCTGAACAATAATTTTTAGGGTCGAATTTTTTCCGGGTGGGGGTAAGATTGTTATAAACAAATAATTATTTAAACCTTTAAAAATGTAATTTTCGCAAAACTAATTATTGGATCATGTTCTTTGAGTGATTTTAAGTAAAAAAGGTTTTTACTAACTTTTACGTACGACGCTTAGTTTCCGAGAAAATTGATGTTAAACTATTAAAAAATGTGATTTTTGAATGCTATTAACTTTTGACTAAATGAACTTTTTTAAATTTTCTGAACAGCAATTGAAAGTTTGAATCAGCAGCTACAATCAATTACCATACGTTTTAATTGTTTATCTCGGCTATAAACAAATGGCTTTCGGCCCCTTACATGCATACGCCCTCCCATATGGCGCGTGGAGGGTAGCCTACTTTCAGGCGCTTCGTGCGATTAAGCCTGGATATTTAGTACATCATAACCGAAATAAGTTTGCAATGTAAGTTTTCCGCAATGCATTAGATGGAACCTAAAGAACATATTTTATTCGAAAATTTGATTGTTATTAAACAGAAAAATGTCAATTTTTTTAGTAGTACTAATACCGTTGTCGTATTCTATATGCATTAATTGAATAAATATCGTTTTAAATTTGTATACATGTCGATACTAATTAACAAATAATGAAATGTATGGAATTTTCGTAAATAATTATATAAGAGGCATTACATAGAGTAAAATCCAAACTTATTTTATTTTGCATTTATTATCGTATGTTTGTTTTTTTCATGCAGGAACAAAATTTGCAGCAAAGTATGCCCTAGTGAGTGCATTGACATGCTTTTGTACTGCAATCTGAAAAATTAGCACAAACCGCTATTAATTAAAGATAGTCTGCTAAAAAGTGCTCGTAAATAATAGAAAAATTTAACGCAATGCGGAAAACTTATATTGCAGGTTTATTTCGGTTATGATGTATTAAGTACCCGCGCTTGATCGCGATGGTAATTGATTGTAGCTTGTAGATGCTGATTCAAACTTTCGATTGCTGTCCAGAAAATTTAAAATAGTTCATTTAGTCAAAAGTTAATAGCATTCCAAAATCGCAAAAATCACATTTTTTAATAGTTGAACATCAATTTTCTCGGAAACTAAGCGTCGTACGTAAAAGTTAGTAAAGACTTTTTTTTACTTAAACTTACTCAAATAATACGATTCAATAATTAGTTTTGCGAAAATTACATTTTTAAAGGTTTAAATAATTATTTGTTTATAACAAACTTATCCCCACCCGGAAAAAATTCCACATTAAAAATTATTGTTCAGACACTCAAATTACATAAAAACCACCTGGGTGGGTACCTATAAATTAAAGGGCCACTGTGGACCCCCTGGCCCCTACATTATAAATAATAACATTGCCAATATACGAAATAATAAGTTATTTTTAAATATCAATATCTAGTTTATTCAAAGTGATATAGGGAGTTCGAAATTTCCTTAGATAAGTAAATTATTTTTGTTTATCGTACTAGCCCAAAGAGTTAAAATTATTATTTTATTGTAGTGCTTTGAACACGTTAATAATTTATGCTCAAATAAATACAAAGAAAAAATTGGTTTTCGTATACTTTAATTTTTTATGCTATGGATTTGATACCTTTAACCGGAATAATTTGAAATAAAATCACAACGGAAATTTCGAAGTTTATTCAGCACGGGAATTTAAATAAAAACATACTGGTATGGTTTCATTTAAAATAATAATAATAATTTTGGAATATTGCAAATAATCTCACACACTTATATAACATACGGAGCTTACTTATAACCAAAAAGTGTAGAGGTGTGATAGATTAAAAAAAAGTTCCCTTTCAGAAAATAAAAATTTCAGGAACCCACCATAGATCCCCGCAAAAAAGAAATTCGCAATCTATTTTTTTCCTTTTTTTTTTCTCTAGGAGTACCATCTGTTTTATATCAACATCGTTGAATTTTCCAAAACCATTTTATATTCAAAACTCAATTGTGTATTACCAATAAAAAATTAACAAATTTCCTACTAGAAAAATGAATAAGAAAAAAACTAGGAGATTATTTTCTTTAAATACAATTAATTCTGTTTTCTTTGATAGAAGGTATGATATAATACTTGTGTTCGAAATTAATGGATCTTTTTTTGAAAATATGCTATAAAAGTCTTATAATTTTGTTTTTAAAAAGCGAGACATATGGTGCTTTGATGGAAAGGAGATATATGTATGTATTATAGGTTTGTAGAAAATCATTATTCACGGCTGCATCATCAGAAGCTCTTCGAACGTTTAAAGCACATCTATTAGTATATAAAATAGGACACTTTTGTTCCTTTAATGTCTTGATTCTTTAAAATTTTATAAATTTTAATGCTGAGGATGTATATCCGGGCAATGAAAACCTGCCCAACGGCCGCCATGGAAGTAATCCTAAACTTCACACCTCTACATATATTTCTAGAGAATATGGCGAAGAGGACGATTAATAGGATGATGAGAGATGAAGTTATAAAACGAAGGCCCAATCTTTTATCCAGAAATCAATAAATCTGGGTCATGCCCCATGATGATATGAAAAAGAAATTCAACTTTGTGAAAAACTTCAGCTCAAAGTTGAGCCGCAAGAGCGAATGGGACAGAAACACCATTGAAAAACTCAGTAAGAAATCCATTATATGGTATACAGATTGATCCAAAACAATGGAAGGAACTGAAATAGGAGTGTATGGACCCTGTACTAAACACTACGAAAACTTGGTTAAGTCACCAAGGATTTTACATGCAGAAAAACATGCCACTAGGATATGTTTTCAATTTAACAAGGAGAAAAACTATCATGGCCAAGAGATTATCATCATGTCGGATAGTCAAGCAGCCATCAGTGCGCTGGACTCTCAAGTTATCAGTTCCAAGATGATCTGAGAATGCCTAGAGGAATTAAATGACTTGAGTAAGAATAATAGTCACCCTCATGTGGGTACCGGGACATACCGGGATAGAGGGGAATGAAATAGTAGGGCTTGTGAGGAAAGGAGCTAACATACTATTTCTGGGGCCAGAGCCTTTCTGTGGAATTAGTAGCAGCGTAATGCTGGAAAAACTAAAGATAGAGGAAGAAAGCAGGAAATCCAATTATTGGACGGTGCTGCAAGGATTGAGACAAGCGAAGATACTTCTGGGGTACTACGACTAGAAGAAATTCAAAGAATGCATAAGATTAAGTAAAAACCAACTCAGAGTTCTGACAGGGGTCCTGACGGGGAATTGTCATCTAAAGGGACACCTCAAGAAACTCGGACTAATAGAAAAAGAAGAGTGCAGATTGTGTGAGGAGGAGAACGAAACCTCTATTCATATCAGAGTGCAGCGCTCTAGAAAACCTTAAGATGCGGTTCTTGGGAACACACCAAATCGAAGAAGGGGAGCTACCCACCTTGAAGCCGTCCAAGATCCTAAGATTCCTGAGGGAAATAGGACTGGAGGACCTGCTCTAGCCGATAAGGTAACTCTTACGACTAGGCAGCAGTAAGGGGGCACAATAGATCTCCCAGGTCGCAGTGTACAGACCCCAACTCTACGCACATACATACATACATGCTAAAGATAGAAATTGCCGCAAACATTTAAAGTTACTTTTATTTGATAATTTAATAAATTAGTCTTTTGAGATTTTTTATTTTAAAATTTTCTGTTGATTCTTCTTTTAATGTACTTGCTAATGTTTTTTTTTTTGTTTTAGGATATCATAATGGAGATCGGCATATCGGTTTCGATCTTAAAGTATCGAAAGCCGTCCTTAGAGATTTAGCTACATTGCATGCAGTTCCTATAGCAATTAAAATAAAAAATCACGACCTTTTTGACAAAAATATAAAACCTTTCCTTACTGGTTTAGAACCTCCAAAAGACGAGTCAAATTCGGACAGGGACCCCCAAGAAGATATAAAGAATGCTCTAAAACAAATTCCAGAAATTACACCTTATATGGATAGAGTGAATGCTAACCTCTCAAAAAACAAATTAGGTCCACTCAAATCGACGACCAGAGAATCATCATGGAACTCAATTAGTCACAATGACTTATGGGTGAATAACTTAATGATAAAAGAGCAGGATAATCCAAAAACGGTATTTTTAGATTTTCAAGCAGCTTCATATGATTCAATCGCCAAAGACGTACTGTTTTTCCTATGTACTTCAGTAGCTCGGGAAGTAATTACAGAATATATGGACGATTTAATTAAATATTATTGGAATGAATTTTCAAAGAACTTGAAACAACTTGAAATTAATGATTCTTCATTTACTTTTGAAGAATTTTTAAAAGAAATGGATGAGGTAGCATCTTCAGGCCAATTTAGCCACTCACTTTTTTTTGTTTACGTTCTGGGGCTTGATAAAGGACATACGATGTTTGACAGTTCTGATGAAAACTTTAAAAAGGAAGATATGAAACAATTTAACTTTTCCTTTAATAGCAGACACAAAGAAAAACTCCAGTGGCTTATTACTGAGTTTGTTAAAAGAAACTGGATATAGATTATTACGTAATTGGAGCTCTAAAAATAAAATAAATAGGCTATATATTATATTTTAAATATTGTAGTAAATATGTGTAAAAGCATTTGCAATTCATTTGTTATCATGAATGTTAATTGAGGATTGACCAGAAATTTACTATTCTCAAACTCTTGTTTTTCGTCAAGAGGCATAACAACTATTAATTAGGGCAAAATGTATAATCAAGTACTTAAAAAAAGTAAATTATATTATTTTTATTTATTTTTAATTTTATTCTCAATAATTTTTAAAATTTATGTCCAGTAAGATTGAATTGCATTAATAATCATTTTTATTTTAATACAAGTAATATTCAATAGTCTAACAAAAAATTACTTAATTTTGTATTTGATCTATTAAACAAAAAAAAAATATGAAGCATAATCAGGAGTCTATTTAACTGCAATAGACGAAGACAAATTCTAATATCTTCAAAATAAACTGTCGTAATTCCTCATTATAATCATTAAAAAAAAGTCCCAGTGAATAGAGAGTCAAATTAAATTTACATTACAAGCTGACAACTGGGAAAACAAGGTAGATTAACAGTATTATATTTTTATAAATTCAAATATGTACTCAAATACTGTTTACATTAACGTATGATACTGGATATTCCTTCTAATAAAAAATTTATTCCGTCATACATTCCGTATGGATACAGGTTTTTTCATTCAAAATTGGCAAACAAACAATACCATCAATCAAATTGTAGTTTATTCTACGTCTCTCTGAACTCCCCACTGAGTATTACTGTTTTCATTCGTATTGACAGTTTGAAAAACCGTTTTATCTCATCTCATCTTATTTTAATAGCCTTCAAAAGTTCATTCATGAACATAGGCCTCCCTTATTAGGCGCCAACTCGCTCTGCATCTAAACCACATAAATCCTGCTGATATCTTAAAGTCATCTGCCCATCTGGTGGGTGGCTGTTGTAAATCTTCTTTAGAGATACAGTCTCCACTTCAAAATAATATGTGATCATCTTATCATCTGCTGTATGTCCAGCATTCAGTTCTGCCACAGCTTTCGCAACATTTTTGAGTTTTGTGACTCCTTGAATTCAGTTATTTCTCTTTCAGTCTCTTGAAGTTATTCTCAGCATCTGCCTTTCTATTGTGTGGTTCTGAGTATATGTATGGATTTTTTTGTCAATGTCCATTTCTGAGCTCCATATGTTAGGAGTGAAAGAACGCATTGATTGAAGATTCTTGGCTATATGATCATACCATATGGCAAATTATTATTCTTCAGCGAAGCTCCGAGTTTATCAAATGCAATCCAATCCAGTTTTTTACGTCGATTTATTTTGATTGTCTGGTTTTCCTTGCCCGATATAATCGTCTGTCCCAGATGCCCATATTTCAAAGACCTTTTAGTCTTTGTGGTGTTTAATTATTCTTTCTACTTTGTCTTCATAGTGTCTTCGAATATTCCTTCATAGGAAAGGGTGGAAGCTTTGATTGAGAGCTAAAATAATTTCTTGAATATATGTTGAATGTATTTATACCCAACTGCAAGTATATTGTTCACACTGTTGGTATATAGATCTCTACGAGATTAATCATTTAGATTGCATGGAATGCTCGATGGAGGAGCTTGCTTGTATTAAACTTTGTATTTTGTCTTATATAAGTTGCTTAAAGAATTCGCTTTTCCTATATTCAGGTGCACTTGCTTACTGAGAACCAATGAGTTAGCATCGGGTGTGCAGGTGGTGGTGCACTGCCACAGGAGAGGCCTCCACCTCTTTCTGGTATTTAATAATGCTTTGTATTTAACTTTCTAAGAACAGAGTTAAGAGTGTTTTCATTTGGTTAAGAACCAAAATAATTGCTCTAATATAAATGCTTTTTTATTTGTCAGTTCTTTTATACAGTCCTTTGAAACGAGTCAAAATGATAATATCGACTTACTTTAAATCATAGGTTTCCAATACGCAATACGATAGTAGGAACTTGTAAAGACTTGTTTACACAGAGAATGGCAAACAAACGAAAACATCTAAGTCAACGAGTGCACGATTCAAATCTATAAAAAGTAGGGATCCAGAAATTAGTCTCATTATTTATTGTGTACTTTGCCGATCATCCTTTTGTAGAGTAAAACGTAATATGTCACTTAATATAGTAAATATTATAAAGGTGAAGAATTGATGAGCAATTCTATAGATTTATAAAAAAGGAAAAGTTGGTCAACAATTATTATTTGCATTTGAAATAAGCAGTACTAAATGTTATTCATCGTCAGTATTTGGTTGCGACGAATCTCAATGAAAAAAATACGTCGCTCCATTACGTCATTAAAACGATCAGTAACATTAGGCGCAATTCATTTACTGACATGTTATTTAGCCCACTATGTAGTAAAAATGATGAAACTATCAAACACACTTGCTGCTTTTCACAGAAGATCGTTGGCTCTTGGTAGGTATTTGTCTGAATTGATTTAACATTCTGTTTGACTCACAGGGAAGGTATCTGAAATGTCCGGCTCCGATTTTAATAAAACTTCAGTATATTGTAGAAGGTACAAAAATAAGCGACACGTATTTTTTTTATCTGCGGAGATTCATTATAACGGGGTAAAAATCGTCCCCAGATTTCACTCCTAAAAACAGTATTTTTGAAAAATCTGAGGTCCTAAGTGAGATATTTTTACAAAACAAAATGAAAGTTACTTGCTATTCGAAATGTTAAATTATGATATTTCCATCACCAAAAATATCATCGCTTATTTTTTATTAGAGCACGTAATTTAATTCTAAAAATTACGAAATGTGATGAAATTGTTTCAAAGAATTTTTTTCAAGAATACCATGATTAACTCAAGTTGGCATGTTTTGGGGTTTCAAAAAATGAAATAGTGAAAGATGGTGAGTCAGCCCCAAATACATTTTTTTCAAATCTCAAATTCTAATTGAGATATCTTTATATATTACTAGTTAGTTTAAGCGAGGTTATACCATGTTGTTTTAACCCCATAGATATCATCCCATACTTTTTACGAAGTTAATCTTGTAGTTCATTTACATAATACTTATACATGTATGAAATGTCACCCTTCTAATGACATCCTTGAGGGTGAAAATATTATAGTTTAACTTCATTTCAAATAACAAGTAATTTCCAGTTTGTTTCATAAAGTTATCTCAACTAGAACTTGAGATTTAAAAAAATGTAATTGGGGGTGGTTTACCCTCTTTTACTTGTTTATTTTTAGAAACTTTGAAACACGACAACTTATGTTACTTATGGTATTCGTGAAAAAAACGTTTTCAAACAATTCCATTCAATTTCGCAACTTTTACAATTAAATTATTTGCACAAATTATGGTGAAAATACCATAGTTTAATATCATTTCGAACCATAAATATTATTTATTTTGTTTTGTAGAGTAATCTTAATTAGAACTTGAGATACTGGTTTATTTTTGGAAATCTCGAAAGAGGTCAGCTTGAGTTAATCATGGTATTCGTAAAAAAATATTTTCAAACAATTTTATTAAATTTTGTAATTTTTATAATTAATTACGTGCGCGAATAAACGATTTACCCTTACAAAAAATAAGGGATGATATTCTTGGGAATGCAAATACCTTAGTTTAACATCATTTATAATAAATTATTTTCATTTTTTTTTGTAAAGATATCTCAATTAGAATTTGAGATTTAAGAAAACAAATATTTGATGGTGATTCACCCTCTTTTACAAGTTATTTTTCGAAACCCCGAAAACCCGTCAACTTAAGTCACTTATGGTATTCGTAAAAAATGTTTTCAAACAATTATATTAAATTTCGTAATTTTTAGAATTAAATTAGATGGTCTACCCTTATAAAAAAATAAAGGATGATATTCTTGGGGATGGAAAAACTATAGTTTAACATCATTTTAAACAATAAGTAATTTTCATTTTGTTTTGTAAAGATGTCTCACTAAGAACCTGACACATTTTTAAAATACTGTTTTTTTGGAGTAGACTTTAGGGGCGGTTTTCACCCCGTTAAAATGAATCTTTGGGGATAAAAAAAATACGTGTCTCTTATTTTTGCACCCTCTAAAACATATTGAAGTTTCATTAAAATCGGAGCCGGACACTTCAAGTACTTTCCTTGTCAGTCCTTGAAAACATATAGGAAGAACTGCGTGTCAAATTAATGACATTCAAAAATGGCATTGCTTATTTAAAAGAATTGTATCGAATATTCGTTGAAGTGACTTTTAATTTATGACTGCAAGGTGATAAGTTGAATTTAACTAAAGCAAAAAACTTCATAGCCCCTTTTGGGAGGAAACGTTTTCTCTTGAAGAGCGCTTTAGTAGATGTGAGTACGACAACCTTTTAACATCATCAGCAGTCTCTCCAAAACATGAAGATATTCTTACTTCTTCATGCTTATATCACAAAATGTTCCAGGATATTCTGAACATACCGAGTTGGCTTTTAGATTTTTCCTTAAATGGTCATACAGCAGAAACATCAAATTTAGAAGTAGAAATGGTGGAACTTGCAACTAAAGACTCTTCAAAATTCAAAAATGAATACTGAGAGTTCTGGCTTGGAAGATTAATACCAAGATCGAGGAAAATAGTTCAAAAATTGTTAATTCTCCTCGTCATATTTAGCTGAGCATGGGTTCAGTGCGGTCGCAAATTTACTTTCCAAAACATTCTCTGTAATAAAAAGTATCTAGGTAATCCAATGATGAAACGCGAAAAAATTTTATGAGTAGTAGTCACTCCTAAATCTTCGAGTACCTAAACATTTGAGCAATCTATGGATACACAATTTCTTTATGAATTTGTTGTTAAGTATTAGATATTATTCTATACGATTTATATTATATTTATCTAAAAAACTACAATAAAATATTTTAGACAAAGTTGTGTGATTTCAAAGCATTATGTTGTAGTTCTTCTAACTTATGTTGTTAGCCTTAATACATAATTTCCTTCAAAATTAGTTTTAAAATATTTACGATCATCTAAAGGTCATAAATAAATTTAAAAGTAAACCACACATAAATCCAACAAAAAGTATATAATAACGTGTTGACTTATCGGCCGCTGAGTGATGACGTTACAAATCAGCGTTGTGTTTTTGTTCTCTAGGAGTCATTGGTTTAATCCGAAATAATTAGTATATATACTTATTAGATATTTAATTAACTTTTTACTTAAAAATAATTCATAAAAAAAATGAGAATTGCTACGAATAGTAAAATGTACTTTTGTATCCGACATACTGTTAATAGGTCACTTGGCGTAAATAACCCTGTTAAATAACTTAAAAGTCACATGACCCAATTTCCTTGTACGAAGCCAGGTATTATTTTAAAATGGTTTGTTATTATGACCTATGGATATTTCTTTACAACGTATCCTTCGGAATACCGCATTTTTTATCCTCACCTGTTAATTGCAGAAAGAATATTAATTAGTTTTAAAGTTAATAAAATCGTTCGTTAAAGTATTTTCTGTTCTTCCTGCTACAAACTCTAAAGGCCACTACAAGCCGTTGAATATAAATTTTTCTAGAATCGAAATTCAGTCTATTTATAGTCTGTTTGAGCCATATCTTAGCTACTGTTGCGTGCTATTGTTGTTTCTATTGTAGCAAAGGAAGATAAAGTAAAAAGGGAAAACCGGTCAAGATGTTCAAAATGATATTAAAATTTCATAAGCTGCATGTTCCTTTTGTATGTTTAAATTTTCTTTAAATCTGACTTCGCTTAAAAAACGAAGGAAAAGAAAACACATATATATATATATATATATATATATATATATATATATATATATATATATATATATATATATATATATAGATATATATATATATATATATATATAGATATATATATATATATATATATATATATATATATATATATATATATATATAAATATAAATACATATATAAGTCAAAACTTACCCTACCCGATCTGTCCTTTGCACAGCCAGGTGCATGTCGGTACCCTGATGAGTCTAGTAGAGACGAAACATGTACTTCTGTCGTATCACTGTGGCGGGGAGGGAAAGTTTTAACTTTCTTCTCGGTATGATGGTACAAGTAGGCCATCATCTCGATGGTGGTGGAATAGGATAAATTGTGTTCCTTATCAATTTGTTCAAACTGAGGAACCTCTAACACGAATAGGATATGGTTGAAACGAAGTTTGCATTTACTGTTCGCATTTTACTTCATTCATACACGGAGCTGCATATAGTTGTATGTTTGCTGAATGTAATTTCAGCACTACAACGGCATAATGTGGAAATATCCACTGCTATTGCATCTCACACGGAGGAATCCGTGAAAGCCGCATAAAAATATATACGCCATCCGGCGGGAGGTCGGCGAAGCCGCGTTCAGTATTTGCATGGTTCCTTCCGATCTGTCCTTTGCACAGCCAGTTGCATGTCAGTACTCTGATGAGTCTAATAGAGACGAAACATGTACTTCTGCGGTATCACTGTGGCGGGGAGGGTAAGTTTTGACTTTCTTCTCGGTATGGTGGTACCGGTAGACCATCATCTCGATGGTGGTGGAATAGGATAAATTATGTTCCTTAGCAATTTGTTCAAACTGTGCAACCTCTAACACGGAAAGGATATTGTTGAAACGAAGTTTGCATTTTTACTTCATTCATACACGGAGTTTCATATAGTTGTACGTTTGCTGAATGTGATTTCAGCACTACAACGGCATAATGTGGATATATCCACTGCTATTGCGTCTCACACGGAGGAATCCGAGAAAGCCGTATAAACATATATATATATATATATATATATATATATATATATATATATATATATATATATATATAAAGTACCTTCTTATTTCCAATGGTAACTCTTCGGCTTCTCAAAAAAGTACATTAAAAGGTGTAGATCTCATAACTCCTAAGCCAACTCTGATAACTTGGAATTGAAATCTATCTAGTTTCGACCACTTTTTGTTGGATTTTCAAAAAAATGGTCTGAGTTCTATATTCTAGATGCGGTGTGATTTTCCCCTATATATGTTCAGAAGGTTTTAAGGGTTACTATTCCACCATACTCTGGGGATCAAATATAACACCCAAGTATTTATAGTAATTTACAATGGTACCTACTGGTGCTAAATACAATGCATACTAACTCTGTAACTTAACTGATCATAAGATAGAACACCAGAAAATTGCACAACGCCTTATAAAAAGGAATACACTTTAAATTACAAAATAATTTAGATTGTTATTGTTTTAAATAAGAAAAAAAATCTAAGTTTATCTGTTATTCCGATGATAAGACTGTTAACTGTACTGTTTAGTACATATTCAGGTGCAACATTGATAAACTTTAAAAACTGAAGGTTAACACAAATCCACGAAAGGAGGGAAATCCAAAATGTAAACAAGTGGTATTAAAGAATTCCTTTGTTGAAACGTATAGAACTCGTAAAATCCCAGTCTTCAGACTTATTACAGTAAAAATAACCCAATAAATAGCAACTAAAATTAATTACCCGAACAATTATAACTATTTTTCATCCCAAAATCTCGAAGGATAGTCGAAATAAATTATGATGAAAAAAGCACAGCTTGTTTCAAACAAAAAAGTCTGCTTAAGGCAAAATCTACGGAACTGATCTAAGGAATTTCAAGAAAACTGTCATACGAAGGTAGAATTACATTTGAATAGTAGGTGAGAAAGCCAAAATTTAATTGAAAAAAAGTTAAAGTAAAGAAAGTCAACAAGAATAGAAATAAATATATTCACCGAGAGTCTAGTGAATACGAAGCGAAACAACATAAATAGGTGTCAAACAATGGTAGTCAAATGTAACACAAAATCGTTACTTTGTCGTGTAAGAGTATAGTCAGGAAGATAAAACATGCGGGCTAGGAAAGAAATTGAAAAGTAAATAAAGCTACGGCGATTTGAAGTAAAACCAGAAATGTAACTAACCAATAAATGGTATGCTTTTGCTAAAAGAACTTAAAAGGAAAGATTCAGGAGGAGGAATTCTTATTTGTTAAAACGCACAAATAAAGAAAATGAGTCTTTTCCGGGAGAGGACTCCATTATCTAGTTAATGTTCAAAAATTCACTTGTGGACGTCAAAAGATCTCTCGTCAATATTTACAACAATACGCTAAAAGTACATTTGGGCATCCAAGAAGACTGGAAAAGGGTCACAATAGTATATTTTTTTAATACAAGGGAAATAACCATGTTACCGTTAAAATTATCGTCGAATTTTGCTTATAAATTGTGGGGGAAAATATTGGAATTACTGCTAAAACAGAATTGACTATCATTCGGAACAACATAATGCCTTCTATGAAGGGATAAATAGTTTCAAGAAAGCAAGAGGGATTATTGAAAACATAACTGTACTGGCTACAGCAATTTATAGAGCTTTTGCTGAAGGTATGGCAGTAATAACGGTTTTTATAGATTTGAAGCATGCCTATGATAAAGCAATTATCCAGGACTTTTATGTCAACATAATATTCAATCTGCTTTGTGGCAGAAGAATAAGTCTTAAATCAAATCGTTCAGATAAAGTTAAAATCCCAGATTATCATACATGGGAATTCAGCAAGATTCCCGCGTGAGTCCTATCTTATTCAATGCCTGTATGAAAAAAATTAAAGAAGTTAAATTTATGCAATACGCTGATGATATTGTTATTTTCGCAATATATAAAAATATAGCTCTCTGCGGGTAAAAACTTTAGAAATCTTTTGACAGCATTGATAAGTGGATGTTTTTCCATAATATGAAAATATCAACAGAGAAACCAAAGCCATGATCTTTAGCAAAGGTAAAATATATCCAAGAAATCCTGTTATATATAAGAACAATATATTGGAATTTGTAAATTATTACAAATATTTAGGTGTTATATTTGATTCCTAGATGAATTGGTCGCATCATATTGAAGTATTATGCACTAAAGCAAGGAAGGGCATAAACATCATCAAAACCTTAACTCTAGTATGGTGGGGTAGTAACCCTTAAACCCCTTTGAACATATATAAAGGAAAAATCACACCGTACCTAGAAAATGGAACTAAGGCCATTTTTAGAATACCCAAGAAAAAGTGGACGAAACTAGATAGCATTCAATTATAAGTTATTACAGTTTGCTTAGGACTTATGAGATCTGCACCTTTTAATGTCCTTCTTTCAGAAGCAGGAGAGTTACCATTGGAAATAAGAGGGCACCTTATCCGTGTAAAATTTTCAATGAAGCACATTGCTCTTCATAAAATTTTGTTTTTAAATCTCTATGCGAATTCTACAAATTATATAACCAGGAACCCTGGTACTGGAGCAATGCTAAAAGTGCACCAGTTATGGAAGGTTTTGGTCTAGCTATTCAATATATTGATAGAACAACCAAATCAGACAAACCACCAAGTTACATATTCGACTTTGATAGCCAGATATATGAATTGAATTTCACACTCACAAATACCTAAAAATGAACGTTTCAATCAAAATATTTTTACAAACATTGCATCGATGAAAAAAAACTATCCATATACATTTTTTATACAAATGCCTAGATTAATTCATCTTCAGCAAGCACTGGTATAGGAACGTTTCGTCCAGAATTGAACATAGAGATAAGTGAAAAATTACCAAAAAACATTAACATATGCACAGCTGAGATTATTGCAATCAGAATAGCCTTAAAGTAAAGCAGAAATTTCACTAACGATATAATCATAGCAACTGTGAATGGACTGCAAAAATTATCTAGATCTGGGATATTATCAAAAAATGATTATAATTTGTTAGCAACCAATGCTTGATTTAAAAAAAGAAGGAACCAACATAGAGTTAATTTGGATTCCGAGTCATAGTTGAATCACGGATAAAGATAGGGCTGATTTGTTAACCTAAAGAAGCAGATAACTAAAGTTAAGTAAATCTTATATACTGCATTACACTGACTTCTTACAATTTATTAAAAACTCATTAAAGGCAAATTGGAATAACATCTATAGAGAAATGAGGAATAGGAAAGGAAAAACTTTTGCTGATTGACAAGATATCCCCTTAAAAGAACCCTGGTTTCATAAAGATAAATTCTACAAGAGAAATCCTTTCATACAGAATGAGATTATCCCTGACAGACTTACATTAACACAAAATCAAAATAAAGACAACCCCAATTGTAGTTGGGGCGAAATTGGGGATTTGAATCATCTACTGTTGGGTTGCAATAATATTTCAAATATTATTAGATTGTCAGGGAGCAAGGAAGCTTACTACCTGGTTAAAATCATGACATTTTAGAACTTAAAATATAAAAGTATATAAGAGTGAAGTGGAATAGACAATAATAAGGACTATATTTTTTAAGGGTCAATAAGTTATTATATTTTCTCTGTTACCTTTTCCTGTATTAACAAAAACACCATTATTGTAAAGTGGAGATAGATGTTAAACATCAACATAATATTAAAAATACAGAACACAAGCCAATGATTAAGAAGAGATGCAAGCAGAGCTTATGTTGGATGTCCTTTGTTGGATGCTTTTCTCTAGACAAAACTCCCACATCATTATAAAACTCTTGGCTGAAGGCTGTAAGGCTAAAGGTCATTCTAAATATCAAGAAGAAGACTAAGACTAATGATAAGCAACATTGCCGGGTTATGCAGTTAATTTGGAGAAATTATAATACTATAAATTCCAGTGATTTGTTGGACAAGGGACAAGGTAAAGGCAATGGTTTATAGGTCAAAAAGTTCTTACATTTCAGAAATTCCATTATTTAATTAATGTCGTATGATATTTAAACAATCAAAAAATGTTAATAAAAAATCAAATTTCTTTAACTACTAAGTTCTACACATTTTCTTTTAAACATACTGCGGGTCTTAGCAACAAGGCTGGTTTTATCTGGTGGTTATCATGGCTACACAAGTACTCGTGAAACACTAAGTATTTACATAGGTCGGAAATTTTGAATATGATTTTTCTTGTCCGCGCCTGTCTCTGTTTTAACCTAAAAACTTTTTGCTCTGGAGTATTGGGTAACAAAGAATTTCTTCCGTTACATTGTATTTTTTAACCTTTAAGTGGAGTACTGGGTAATAAAGAGGGGTAGAGTTACAAAATTGTAAACCAGTCATAGGTGAAAAATCCTCCGAGAGTTTGATACATTTCTTCTTTCAGCATTTTGAAGTGATTTAAACATTATTTGACTTAATTTTTTCTTGTGACTTCAAAATCATATATGCTGACCGAACAGAAAGTTATAGATGCCAACAGCATATGGAGCTAAAACTGCTGTTATTAATCACAGAAAGCATTTTTTAGTCGAACTGTGTAATTAATTTCGAAATTTCCCTAAAAACTATACTAATAATATAAGTAAACAGTTAGTAAATCGACATGTATTTCTCTAAATTATCGTTGCTAAATAATGAATGAGAATAATTAATGCCAAAATATTTTGTAGGGTAGCTTAAAAACCATCCAAGCTGAATTCGAATTTTCATAGTTTTATTTTTTAAGCCACAGGAAAACTCACAGCCGTTGAATGAAAATATGTTAAATACGTCGTTCAGATTGACTTTCATAGCTTATCAAATATTTTATAAATTTTATTCAACAATTAAGTCCTCCTAACAATATCATTGCATTGTTTCGCTTGTTAAAAACAAGCGTACACTTATTTACAATGTTTGATTAAATCTGTCAGATAAGCACGTCAGGGAAAATTAGTCATTATTATTACACCTGAGGCCCTTGAGTACTAGAAATAATTTGCAAAAAGATTATTTAAATTTTTGTATTGTTGTGATAAGATAAAAAGAACAAAATCGAATAAAAGGGAAAGATCTAACTTTAAAATCTAAATATAAAGTACAACAAAATGTCATCACCACTTAAAATAGAAAAATTGGAAGACCTTATTAAAGGAAAAATTATTGGTGAGTTAGTGGAACAAACTGTAGAACCTCTTGTTGAACCAGGTGAAAACTATGGAAGTGTTATTTATAAAGTTGATTTTAAAGTCGACAACGGAGGAAAGATAGATTCTTACCATGGTGTAGCCAAATGTACGACTCCTAATGAAATGATGCAGAAAATGTTGAATATACAAGTTACTATGAAGGCTGAAATTAACTGGTACACCACTGTAATTCCAACAATTCAAAATTTCCAACGAGAGCATGGAGTGGAACAAGTTGCTGACTTTTTTCAAAATTTTTATGGCTCTAGAATCAGTTTAGATCCTACTAGTGATATTGTAGATATTAATGCTGTAATTTTCACCGAAAATTTAAAACCTTTAGGTAAGTAGTAGTAATGAAACTTTTTTATTAGATTTTTATTTTTTAATGTTTAAACTAATAAATTAAAAGGACCATCTAGTAGGTTGAACATTATCTCGGTTTCAGATAGTCAGTCGTCAAAAATATGAATTTTCTAAAATAAAAGCAGGTCCATCAGGTTTAAATATTAGAACAAAAGGTACACAATTTCATTAAAAAAAATAAGCTCTAACAATGAAAATACAATACCAGGATTCCGATATTACAACTTTTTTTAGATAGGTTTATATAGACACGATATTGTCAAATAATTTAGTATTGAGGATTTGGATAGGTGTGTTAAAGATATCCCCTTTACAAACGCAACAGTGGTAAGGATTTAAGCCGGAACGACATTAAAAATAAATACTTAAGGTGGCTCAAAAAAGAGTAGAAAGGTATACTTTTTTTAATAGCTTTAATGTTTGATTCCAAAAATGCCAGAAATATTTTCTATTTAATATTTGGTAACTCTTTTTTACTAAGGTTGTTAATTCCAACTTTATTCCCAAACAACGAATTCGGTTTGTACCGACCCTGTAGTATGTCAAAAAAAGGTAAATAGGTTGACCTTCTATAATATCCTAAAACTAATTTTACTTTAAAAAAAGTAATATTCACCATTTTGACAAGATACCATGAAGAAGTTAACAATAGTTATAGACAAGAAAAGGAAATGTAATGTATAATATTACTAATACAAGAAAAGAAAGTTGGTCAAGCATTAGCTGAATACAAAAAAATGGAACGTTTTAATAAATAGATACTTATGGGTAAAAGATATAAAAAGATAAATCGAATTAAGCCTGTTACTTCAAGACAATATAGCTAAGTCATTTAAGAAAAATTATCTTCTGCAAAGACACGATAGAATAAGAAGAGAATTTGTCTTCTGTAAGGACAAGATAAGATAAAATAAGAATAATCGAACTCCTTAAACTTGTAGCAGGTAGAGTCAAAATTCTACAGATAAGCTTCAAATAAGCGAAAGGTAAAAATAAGGATTAAGACTCATCTCCAGTCTTCCTGATGTAGTAGGTTAGAATTCGAGTATCCTTTTCCATATGGCCTTGGCGCCAATGTATGTAATAAAGTCTTTATTAGCCTAGTTTTCTCAGATAAGCATACTATCAGCTCAGGAATATTAGATGGCACAACGGTCTGTACTTTTTAGATACATTTTACCCTAATGACAGAGCTAAAAACATAAAACTTGACACAACATTAGGTTGCCAAACGTTTCAGCAACAGGTTAATTTAACAAGGAAAATAGGTAACTAAGACCAGCAACAGGTACTTAAGACAATTTTCGTGGACTCGTATCGAGGTGGCCAATAATGACTTAAGAAAAATTGCCGTAAAATGAACATTATTGTTAAGAGCCAGATAAATATATGCTCTGCAGATATATTTAAAAATACTTAAACAAAATCAAACTTACTCGTTCTTTCGTAATCAGCGAAGGAAGAACAGGATTTATGATTCCGGTTCTCCACTACATGGAAAAATTTCCAGACAAAAACTTTTGACAATTTTTTTTTAAATTTGGCAGAATAAACCGACCGAATCAAAAAGGCGACTAAACTAACAAACATAATACAAAACGCTTTTAAAATAAATAAGTTATAAAAAAATAATTCCCTTTTTTCTTTTCACCAAAACAAGCTTTCTAAAAACAAAACACTGACAGATACGAAAAATGGTTTAAATGAACTACGCCTACTGGTGATGGATAATTATCACGTGACTGATCAGCCGATTTGTAAGTTTTATGAGCGAGTTAGAAAAAAAAAAGGACGGAATTACAAAATTTCTGAAACAGATTATGTATTAAAAGTTAATAATTTTGGCAACTGGAGAAAATGCACATGCAAATTTTTAGCATCGCTTTTCATGTTTTATTTCATAATCATAATTTTTAGTCTACTTCCAGTTCAACCGAGTCATTTTTCTCCAGGTTTCACAACTAAAATAGTACAGGCCATGTAAGTGTCAATATTTTAAAAATTATCAAATTTTTACACCGAATATTTAAAACAAAATATGTGTAAAATTTTAAGTAGATCCTAAAAATAGCATAGTAAAAATATTTTAAATATTTAGCTTGCTACTCTCTTTTTAATCACCTCGTCCTCGAATCTTTACAACTTTTATTAAGCAACGGAGAACTCATACCTGTTCACACTAATATTCTTCAAACTACCTTATTACCTAGTTAAATATGAAAGGGAGTTTTATAAAGAATAATTAAATAAAAAGTCTGATAAACCACACTAAATTCTAGAGTACATGACTATAACATGTGATTTATGATAAAGATGTGTAGAAGTATTAGAGACAATTTGTTGATAGAAGGAGAAATAGAAATTACCATTTTTTAACCATTGAATATAGTTCAGTTCTATTAATATACTACATATATTAATATAAACGTAAACATATTAATTGATCGACAAAACATTACTGTTTGACATAATTCCATAATCTTGATATACAACTTTTATCCAAATCAATAGTAAAGTTCATTTATCATTTATATATACACTTTTATGTTAACAATGCTCATGTCCTACCAAATCAATTAACTGGCTATGACTAGGTAAAAACCCAGGATTGTATTAAGCATAGAAACTATTCATTAATCTAATTTTAAAATACAAATTTTCTATTCAGAAGTGTTGAAACAAATAATTTCAACAAATAACATATAATAGTTATGAACAGAACAAAAACAAACAACATACAGTAAAGCCCGCTTAGTATAAACACGTTTAATACGATTTCCAGCAAAATACGCCATTTTACGTCAGTTCTGCAACTTGAGGCATATTTTCATAAATTTTATCACATTTAATATGATTTGCCGTCGCGCCTAATGAGCAACCTGCCTCCCGCAGACAACAGTCTACATGTTGTCTCACATTGCAGCGGCCAGCAAATGGTTAAACGCTCAGAAAAGCACTTCCAGATGAAATATAGATTGAGAATACTGTTCCAAATGAGACAAGCAAGCTACAACCGATGGATTTTTTTATTTTATTTTTAATTTTTTATATTTTAATATTTTATAGGGACCATAAAGTCTCATTAAACCACACTACAGGAGATGTTTTAGATCATCGGAGAAGTCAAGAACGGACTTGCAGCCAGACTCGTTGCGCCTAATTTTTGACAGGTGTTATTTTACAGAGCTGAAAACTATTTCTTTTAAATACTTTGGTCATTCCTCTTCAAAAAAGGTGCTCTTAATTTATTTCGATAAAACTGGCGGTTTTAGAGATAAATCGGTTTTTATGCGAAACATTTTAAAGTTGCTAACACTAAACACAAGTAGGTGAAAATCAGGTTATCATTGTCAATACCTACATAATGAATTACTATTGACGGAACTTGGCAAAAACCGTCTTCAAGTAAAAATAATTTTAAAAAATGGAAGAATATTCTTACGCACAATATACTCATATGCATATAATTTATGGTGAAGCGCTGTCAAATTTTTCGAAGACAAGAAGACTTCATGCTGAAAGGGCCCCTCGAGGAGAGCACGAGACCCTCACGTAGAGGAACAAGTTTTGCAAGATATTTCTGACAACCTTTCAAACAGCATAACTTTCAAACAGCATTAGAAAGCTCGCGACACAAAACAATGTTACAAAATGGATTTATATGAATCTCAAACAGAACAGTTTCTTCACCCGTAACACGTTGAAAAAGTACACGCGATATCTCCGGATGATTATCCCGCAAGACTCCGATACTCCAACTGCTTTAAACAGCAACATAACTTAAATTAATTTTTCTAACCTTATTTTGTTTACCAATGACGTCGGTTTTAGAAGAGATGGCATAATAAACTCACACAATTTACATTTTTGGGCTGGTTTATTGTAAATATGTGAGCTGGCTTCATCAGAAATTACCTTATAGGTCCAATGGTGAGATTTATTTACATTTTTTATAGCAATTTTTAAATAATTTATTGGAAGACGTACCTCTTGATAGAAGAATGCAAATATAGTAAATGCATGATGATGCTCCACCTCATTTTAACCGTATAGTCAACACAACGTTTTTGGCCCTCGAAATGGGCCTGTTTTATGGCCACGAAAATCTCCGGACCTGAATCCCTTAGACTTTTACTTCTGGAGACATCTAAAGGAACTAGTTTATTCAACACTAGTAAATACTAGAAAAAAATTACTAGAGAGCATGGTACAGCATTCTAACGAAGTCCATAATGATGTCGAAATCTTATTTGCAGTGCAGTGGGAAAATATTCAAAGAATAAGAAAAAGTATTAAGGTATGTGGAGCTCATATTGAACATTTGCCAAAATAACATTTAAACGTTTTCATTATTTTTGGATTTTAATGACACTGTAAATTAATTGAGCTCCGATCAACCTTTTGAAAGGTTTCTGGACTTGACAATCTCTGAGCTGGAAATCCTTCAACATAACATCTTGTCTTCGAAGAGTCAGACAGCGCTCCCCATAAATTAAAGCACAGCAGCATACCCTGCGTTTTTTATTTTTACCTGTTTGTGTTTAGCATTAGTAACTTTTAAGTTTTTCGCATAAAAACCGATTTATCTCGAAAATCGCCAGTTTTATCGAAATAAATTAAGAAGAGGAATGACCAAAGTGTTTGAAAAATCAGTTTTCAGCTCTGTAAAATGACATCTGTTAAAAATTAGGCCCAGCGAGTGTGGCTACAAGTGTGACAGAATTTGATTATAGACTCTTGCCGATGACATATTGAGGTAGCGTTAATTATCTTATCTATAATCATTTTTGTCCCATATTAATTAGTAACTATTTTGATAACCTACAATTAAATATCACAGTAATAAAGACACTCTGGAAGTCTAGTCGTTCAACTTCTCTCTTGCAGCTTTAGTACCAAACACTACGGTTATTAAAGCTTACCACAACCATGACTCAGATCTTCAGGACTCAGGAAAGGCTGCTAATTAGTTGGTCAGTAGACATCTCTGGTCTTGTAGATCTCGCAGCAGCGCGGCCGCAAGTTAATTCGCGTGAAGGTTTTAATTAAATTGAATAAAACAAGTTTCTCAAAACACTTAGTCTATTAACAAAATAAATAGAATAAAACGAACTATTTACAATGAGAAACTTAAGAGTAAATCTGCATTATAATTAAAAAGCTTAAACCTACAAGCTCTTTAGGCCGTTCTGATATTCCCCTTAATGAAATAAAACCAAATTTGTTTGTTTAATTAAAAGTTTAAGGGATGGTGGACTCCCTTCCCTGATATGTGACTATTTTTGGCCAGACATAAGATATACAATTTAACGGTCCAAATCCCTATATAGAGGGGACTCAAGTAAATTCCATTTAGTAGAATTTAATTTAGAGTTAATAAATGTTAAAATTAGTAAAAATCACAATAAACTTTTGTTCCCTTACATTTTACCCTCCCCCATTTTCCCACAAAAAAGAAAAGTAAAAGAATATATAACTCAACTAGACTGCAATAAAACCATTTGTGGATTTCTACAATATTCCTTAACCTAATCCGTGTCTTCTTCTTTCTTCAATCAAGAAGTTCCTTTAAAACACATCTGCTAAGTGCAGTCTTTTACGATCGAGTTTCACTTTTCCACGAACACGCACTTTTTCACTAGTCTGAAAAAGTACTGCTTTTCACGATTCACTGTCACGACCTTTTGAGTCTTTAACCAGTCCCTGTATTGTCCCCTTCGTGTTCTGGACTCCCCTTGATGACCCGAACATTGCAGAGAATGCAGCTACCTGATTGCTATGTTGTTCCAAAGCAAGGTTGCTCGCACGCTTGTTAGATGTTCTCTGTACCCATAATTTTGCAATGAAATCCACTATTATTGAATCGTTACAAGCTTCCTCTGTCGTGACCTATGTGAAGTGCATGAACTCGATCTCTCGACCTTGGAAAATAGTTTCCTTGTATGAGGATCAGTGTGGTTAATCCCCATAAATCTTGCTGTCAATTGTTACTGCTTCCTTGGCAATGAATTCAATGTTGACTCCACTTCTTCATGTCCATTCCAAGCAAACACATCGTTGGAGTTAACCAGTGAAATCGAATGTTTGGTCGTGGAAGGTTCGTCATCTGCTTCTGCCTCTTCCAATGTCCTTTGCGTCATAGGTTGTTGTAATTCCAGCCCCACTGGATCAGTTTGCTGTGTCGCTTTCACTGGAGTTCCCGGACTCTGTCATGGCTTCATACGAGGGAGAACTTGTTCTTCAAACATCACCTACGCAGTTGAATGACCCAATTTCAGCGATACCATTAGCTATCTACGGTAGAAAGTACTGCTTGCTCTAAAACTCCAAGACATTACTAATATTCTCGACAAATATAACCACCTAAAACTCCAGGAGAAAACAAAAAAATAATAATACCATCACCCTTAAAACAAACAAATAAAACAAAAAAAAACTCCTTATGTATTACACAGCGTGACGTATCTTTAATTAAGCATAACCTTTAATGGCATCTATCTTCTTCTAGCTACCTCGCTCTACTGTGTCACTCATCTCTGTACTTCAAAAATTTCCATCGTGCCAAACTGCTATGTCTGATAACATTTGCAATAAAATTTGTAATAATATTTGTAATAATATTTGCTATAATATTTGCTATAATATTTGCTAACTGATCACTCGATCTCTAAAATAATCAAACCCATTTATACACGTATTTACTTTCTTTAAAACCCCCGTACGCGAACTTCTTTTACATCCGTACCATGTATCTCTCTAACATCTGTCATTACACCACTTATTTCGACAATTCGCTATGGCTTATGCTTTTCTCGGCTGCTTTTGTATCCTCCTATGTTCCTGGATTGTGTAATACTTAGTGTCCTAATTTGAACTCTTACAGTGTGGTTTTGTTGGCTGTAATTTATTGACCCAAAAGTAACCCTTAAACTGTATAATTACCTAAATGAAATCCACACATTTGCGTTTCGAAGGATAATACTTTTACTATGCATATATATATATATATATATATATATATATATATATATATATATATATATACATATACTTACATACACATACACATACACATACACATACATACATATATATATATATATATATATATATATATACATACATACACACATACACATACACATATACATACACATATATACACACACACATACATATATACAGTGTGAGTTGTCTACCGGAGTCTTTGATAAGAACTCTTGACAATCGTAGACCTGATGTAAAAAAAAACGGTAATTGCCAAATTGGTCTCTATCACAGCCAACTAAAACTATCCATTTGAATCTAAGTATTTTAAAAGCATTTCCCGGATAAAGCTGTTCTTAGGATGTGCAAATTATCCTTCACAGTCTTTAATCCATCTAAATTTGACATTTTACTCGGCCAAATTCGCTAGAGTTATTGCATATTGTGAAAAAAAATGATTCATTTAAGTCCTTTTTAACTCTACGCCACTAATTCTAATAATGACCGAAGATCATATTTCGTATAACGGTGACTGGTCTGGAGTACTGTTTAAAAATTTCTACCTGTTTCGAACAGGGACGGACTCCTTCTTTTAATATAAAGATAATTCCAATCATGGACTTTCATTTACATAAAAGTATATCTTTCCGAATTGAGCTATAGATGAATATGTTGTTTTTTAAAACTTTGTGTGATCTTGCAATGGCTGCTTAATGTGGCTTTATAAAAAATACTTTTATGCCCTCCAAATAAACATCACAATGTAAGTCTAATAGATAGTGAATTACACACATCATTAATCACTGCTAGGTAAATGGAGAACTAGCTAGCCTAAAAGACATATGGTTACATTTCTAGTGACCCCAGGGACTGAATATACTATTTATTCTCTATTCCTTGGGTCAAGTTCAACCCGCCAATAGCCTTTAGTCGTGTCCGGTGTAGAAAATACTTAAGCTTCTCCTATCGTCTTATTCTGTCAAGTATACTAAGATTGGAGAACAAAAGTAAAGTATAATTTTACTAAGTTGGTAAAATCGATACAACATCAAAATTCCTTGGTCCGGTCCTGTCTTCTTCCTTATTAGGACCACTGCTACCCTTCAAAGAGATACAGAGGGTTTATTCTATTTCGTCTATTTAATTCTTAATTTTTTCCGCGAAACTCACACGAATTTCGATAAGGCGCTCCTTCGTCCATAGTTTCTAATGGCTTATCTTCCATCTCGAAGATGTGGCCATAACTCTCTGAAACTATAACATCATACTACTTTCGCTTATCTTCCTCTTTGAAGATATCCCGTAACTCTCTAAAAACCTAACATTTTACACCTCTCGGCATCTTCTTCGTGAAGATGTCCCGTAATTCCCCAAGAACTGTAACATTCCACTATTGCGGCATCTTGCAAACGGTAACATACATTCTCATAATGTACTCTATGCTGGCAAGACATAGACTCACTCAAAAACAAAAACAGCCTTAGTGAGAGACCGCTGTAAACTCCACCCTACCTAGACTAACTACATCTACCAAATTTTAAATGCAAGTGGAATTATTAATGGACTGGGTATTGGAAAACAATAAGAATGAGGAGAACACTATACTTTCAATTGTTTGGTTGTAAATAAATGATATTAAATTATTGATAGTCGTGCAAATGTCGACAATTATATGATTGAATGGCTTATAATTATAGTGTCCACGCGTCCGCGAACGCCATAATCACAGCCCTGAAATGAGTGAAATTTCCAAGTATTCAAACAGTCCTGCAAGAGTCGGTTGCCTCGAGTTACTACCGCTCTTTCTACTCTGATGGCCAGTCAGGAGTATTAGACTGCTGAATTATTTTACTATTGTTAAACCAAGGGTTATCCTCAAACTTTTCCAAACTATTGAATATCAGGTTAATCTCTAGATAACTTCAGAGTTTTTTTTAAACTCTGAACGTTTCCCTAGAAATATGTCACGGATGGTAGACCTGGGAACTAGACTTGTATGCCCCACTCATACGTGGTACCACTTTTAACTAGTATTAAAAAAAAACTCCACGATCAGGCCTTGTCTCCCTTAGACCATCTCGCTAGCACCAGCATTTCTGCCCGTCGTGCTAAAACTGCAACAAGTTGCAAAACTCAGAGACGTCTAGTTCACCAGCATTACTGCCTTGAACGACAGTATGGTAGGGTCGTACTAGATACCCATTCAGCAAGATCAAGCTATATCTCCGCAACTCCGATTTCTTTAGACTGAAAATAATTACAGGCTTGCATTTTTCCAAAAACTCTATTCTAAATTTGGAAAAGTTGTTACTATAGGCAATGAATAAGTGTTCTATATTCTTTCCAGACGGGAACTTTCCCGATGTAAATCAAACTTTAGTTTTGTCATGTCTTTCAATTTCTTAATGAAAAATTTTAGGGTTTCGGCTTCCGTCCAACTTTGTTGACCAGAAGTCGAAATCACGGCTTCTATAAAAGCCTCATAATCCTTTCCTCCAGTGTAAGGATCAATATTATCCAAATCATTTATTTCGGTTAGTAACTGTTTTATCGTCTTCAGATCGTCTAAGTAGAAAGATCTAGGCTTTCGTAACCTAGTCTCCGACTCAAGAGTCACCGACCACTGGTTGTTCTTTCCTAGATTGTTTCATTGTTACTAACTCTTTCTCAACTTTTGCCTGTAATTCCACAATCTGTCTTCGCAGTGCTTCTACACTTCTATACTCTGACTGACCCTCATGGCCGCCAGTTACAGCCTTATTGCATTTGTCGTGTTCCGACATATTTAATAAGTTGCCTTTTCTATGTTGTTATATATTCACGAACTGTTTACCCGGATATAGCTTCGTCTAACCGCTGTTACATTCTTTACTGCCTGGATATAGCCATATTTAAACTCCGTTACGTACTTACACCGCTATATCACCACCAGATATTTTCGATATCTAGATATAGCACACAAAATACTCCCGTCTTCTTCACTCTAAACTCAAAAGAAGACAAATCGACACAGAGCCGCCTTAAAATTTCCTTAGTACACGTTATTTCACCCCTTGTTTATTTATTTTATTATGTCGCTACAAAAAAAAATAAATTACCGCGATATTAACCGCCGCTCTAACCCAAATCTCGCATTATAAACAACCTCCGAAAAAAAAATAATTAACGCGTTATAAATCGATAAATACTCTAACCGGGTTTTAATCTTATACGCCCCAAACAATTAAAAAAAATGTTTAGCTATTATCTCGATCACAGCTAGCAAAATATTATCTATATCCTTATCCCTTTTAAAATCTTCTTTTGTTCCGCAGGTCGAATTCTCAAACCTCTAGTTTCACAAATCTCGGTCACAGTATCCGATTACCGAGAGCCTAACTTCGGACTTCTGATAGCGATACTAAAATTTCACATAACACTAAATTCTCTTAAACAGAAAAAAAACTGAAAAATCCCTCATGATAAAAACGATGTTAACTCTGTAAGTGAAATGCTAGACAGAATTATGTATGAAAATTCAAAATTCGAAATACTCTCAACGAGTAAAATTTACTACGCCAATAATAATCACTCCGGATTCTCTAATTACCTGTATCCTTTATAAATTTACCGCAACACTCAAAATAAATGCTGCAAAATATAACAGTAACTATACGGCAATAAAAATCCAAAAATAAAGTGTCCCTTCTGTCTAGCTTACACTACAGGTAAAAAGTAAAAGTTTTCGTGTAGAAAATATATAGGATATTGTTACGAATCTACTAAATTTTATCAAATACAAATGCAAATAAATGTTCGCATGCAACCTACCTTTGTTGCCCAAAAACAACAAAAAAAATAATTTGAAATAACCTGTAAAACAACCACAAAAATACGTAACTAATAAAATATAGATTTATGACGCCCTGTTAAATTCTCAAAGAACACCTGAAAGATATTCAAAACAACTGTATATATTATACATTTTCAACGATATTCTCTTACTCAGCTACACCAACACTGCACCTGTAAAGAAGAAAAATAAACACTCCGACCTGTAACTCTCTTGTCGTTCCTGAAAGAAAAATAAATAAAAACTAATAAAACTAATCGCCAGTCTCTGAATCAGGAAACAAGCTGACAATCCGCGTCAATAAATCTCATTGTCCTCCTAAAATCGTTCTTAAAAACTGCTAACGAAAAAAAAATAAATAAATAAAATTAACAATCAAATTATAACACAAAACTTTGCTAAATACAAATGCTGCCACCTTTTATGATAATAGAATGATCTTTAAAAATGCCTAAAAAGGAAAATTTTTAACATAATACTTCACATATCAAACGCTGAAAATAAAGTGTTATTTATAAATCGCTATTATAATTCAATTTGCATAAATTCATACTTAAACAGGTATAAGTTTAAACCTTTCATCATATGTTTATAAAATAAAACAAAAATCCAACTTCGTAACAATCCTATATATGTAAACTACTAGTCAGAACAATTTTCTTCCATCTCTTTCTAAATTTTAACCCGTTAGGATAATTAACTATTACCCTTTAAGACAAACATTTCTTGAAATACAGGAGTTTATCTAAGACTCTAAAATAGACAATATAAAAACAACGATTTCTAAATTCACTTGCACTTCACAGTACCGATTGTAAATCTTAACATTACACAAGGTAAAAACAAATTTGGAAGAAATAAATTGTTGTAACTACAATAGTAAATTAACGTGATTTCTACACTAATCACGGAGATACAATCTGAAATGTCGTTAGTCTCCAAAACTACTTAAAACTTGACACTTGTTGTAGTTATTAATTCACAGAATTAATAAAACCGGATCAAAACTACTTTTTAACCCTTTTAACTTTAAAATAAATTGATATTTTATTTTTAATAATCTAGCTTTAGCCCGAATATTTTTATACAAAATACTCAACATTTATACTTCAATCAAATAATAATAATAATTTCCCAACAAGTGACAAAAGTAATTAGTATGCGTGCAACTGATGTCCTGAATCTGTTGTGGTTTTGTGTCTTTATCTAACCTGAAAACCCTAAATTTCCTAGCAACTTTCTAACCAAGATTTTAAATATTCTTACTTGAAATATTAACTTTTTAATTAAACTGAAATAAAGAAAAGAGAATCCAAATAATGATATTTTCAAAGCTATAAATTCACTAGTCATGAACGTTTCAAAACAAACAAAAATTTTAAAAAATATGTAAATTTTCAAATCAAAATTACTGATTGATAAAAAAAAAATAGCTACTACGCGTTGGTTCTTTTTGTTAAAATATTAATCTTGCAACTACGCCAATTTTATTTATCAAAAATTTTAAAGCAAAAATTAATTTTTATTAACATCCCTTAAGCTGGCCACCAAATTTTATGTGACAGAATTTGATTATAGACTCTTGCCGATGACATATTGAGGTAGCGTTAATTATCTTATCTATAATCATTTTTGTCCCATATTAGTTAGTAACTATTTTGATAACCTACAATTAAATATCACAGTAATAAAGACACCCTGGAAGTCTAGTCGTTCAACTTCTCTCTTGCAGCTTTAGTACCAAACACTACGGTTATTAAAGCTTACCACAACCATGACTCAGATCTTCAGGACTCAGGAAAGGCTGCTAATTAGTTGGTCAGTAGACATCTCTGGTCTTGTAGATCTCGCAGCAGCACGCCCGCAAGTTAATTCGCGTGAAGGTTTTAATTAAATTGAATAAAACAAGTTTCTCAAAACACTTAGTCTATTAACAAAATAAATAGAATAAAACGAACTATTTACAATGAGAAACTTAAGAGTAAATCTGGATTATAATTAAAAAGCTTAAACCTACAAGCTCTTTAGGCCGTTCTGATATTCCCCTTAATGAAATAAAACCAAATTTGTTTGTTTAATTAAAAGTTTAAGGGATGGTGGACTCCCTTCCCCGGTAGAAAATAAAGTAAATTTCCCCTTACTATTTGAAATGCTGTCTGGACGAATAAAAAAAAATATAAGACAAAAATAGCAGAAAAGACAGCAGAAAAAAACTTCCTACACTGGTAAAACACTAAAACGCACGCCAAACTGACTTAGACGAATTCAAAATCGTAACTGCCCTTAATTAATTTCTCAAAATCGAACTCAACTTTCATCCCTTAGAACCGCCCTTCTCCCTATTAGATGCGTTGGTCCCGTCATGCGTGCTTTTCCCCCAATAGAACGCCCTTACGCGATGCATCCCCGCGCGCGAAAGGTAGTTAGACACATAAGTCATCCATGCGTCGAATTTAAATTTAATTTAATATTAAAACTGACCAGAGCTCAAAACTAATAATTACTTTAGATAAATGTGATCAATAACTATTCTACAACTATTCTAAAAGATGCGTGAAAGAACCCATAAAAAAACCCAAGGTTTTAACCATTTTCTCTCTTTCTTATTCTTATTTTCGTCAATTGGGGAAAAATGGGTAACAGTCGCGAACTTTGTACATAATAACAAATACTAATATTGCATTTTAGCGATTTTATTTAAATATTCTTTTGTTTTCTTATGATGGGAAAATTTGCTCAGTTTAAGTAAAAGAAAGCTCTCTCACGGTCGCCACATGTGGTTATCACTTTACAACTTAACCTTAGACCCTTAACGATATGGTTTTTAAGATTATTCAGTTACTTTGACAGATTTATATTAAAACTTCGAGAGGGTGGAATAGTTTAGTTTTTGTGTCACATAAATTCTCTAAGTTTATGTTGTTTTTTTTTTCAGAAATATTGACTACCCCAAAAGTAATAAAACTAGGCTTAAGTTTGTTAATGGATTTATATTTCCCTGATATGTGACTATTTTTGGCCAGACATAAGATATACAATTTAACGGTCCAAATCCCTATATAGAGGGGGACTCAAGTAAATTCTTCCATTTAGTAGAATTTAATTTAGAGTTAATAAATGTTAAAATTAGTAAAAATCACAATAAACTTTTGTTCCCTTACACAAGTTCGTTCCTGACTTCTCTGATGATCTAAAATATCTACTGTAGTATGGTTTAATGAATGTTTATGGGCTCTATAAAATAATAAAATTTTATTAAATTATACAAGTCAATTCAAAACAGAGCAGATAAGGTAAATCGCTGGGTACCCCTTTAGGGCTCTGTATCTCCGTTAAGGGACACATTAGAAATTTTCTATGACAAAGTAGGATTATTTTGACCTTCCCTATATGCTCCCGAGTAATTATGTGGTAATTACCCAACATCCTGTATTCATACTGAGCGACTTCAAAAATATTAACTTAATAACTATAATAACGAACTTGATAGAAAGTCTGGAACTTTTAGAAAATTCTGTGTCCTTATTTTCGACATGAAAATTGCAGATTATTCCTTTTTCTTATTTTTATTACACCATGTAGTATGAAAATTATTTTAGGAGATTCAGGAATCATCTGGTATCAGTACGAAAGGGTATATAAAGGATTCAGATCGGCTTTCGCGGACAGTTCATTTTGAGACGTCGTTGAATAAAAGGTTATAAAAACAATTCAGTGTGTCTAAAGATAGGCCACAATAATATAATCAGTATAGCGTAATTTTATAAATACACAAAAGAGTTACGTATTTATATGAATTTAATTTTTTTCCTTTCCTACTTTATACGCTTTTCCGCTTAAAAAGCATTTTTTTACTGAGTTCCTTCAGAATAGTCTTAAATGGGTTTTGTTGTATTTGAAGCAGGAGGGTAATGGATATTAAATCAAGGAAAATCCCTCCATTAACATACTAGACAACAATGTAGATAGAGCTTCGGGTTGTTAAAAGACCTTGCCACTTTACTTTGCAATAGCTCCAAAATAAAAGTATATGTTCTGTTTTCCTATGTAACATTAATACCAGATTTTTCCACAATTAAATATCAATTTGACAAACCAAATGTTCAGCTGTATTTAACATTAAAGAGTTTTAAAAAAATGAAAAATTTTTACCTCTCTTGTTACTATCTTCAATACTTTAAACAAGCTTAAACATTTCTTTTATTTATTTCAGGATTTAAAAATATAAATCGCCATATTGGATTCGATCTTAAAACATCAAAAGCAATTCTCAGAGACCTAGCTACATTTCATGGTGTTCCAATAGCAATTAAGATAGAAAATAAGGAACTTTTTGATAAAAACATAAAACCACATCTTCAAACACCTCAACCTCAAGTAAACTCATCGGAACAAGAAACTAATAATATGTTTGATGATTACAAAGAAGCATTCGATGAAATTCCAGAAATTACACCTTACATAGACCGAATCGCAACTCATCTTAAAAATCATAAACCATATGGAAATGAATTAATTAACAGAGAACCATGGGGTTCAATTTGCCATAATGATTTTTGGATTAATAACATTATGATAAAGGATGGGAATAATATGAAGACAGTACTTTTGGATTTTCAATTGGCAACATATGCATCAATAGCTCTAGATGTTTTGTTTTTCCTTATTGTCTCAGTTTCACAAGAAGTTATTATGGAAAATATGGACCAGCTAATAGAATATTACTGGAATGAGTTTTTGAAGAATCTAAAACAACTTCACATGGATACTTCTATATTTACATATAAAGAGTTTTTAATGGAAATTAATCGTGTGGCTTCCTCAGGTCTATTTGCGCGTGCATTAGTTCATACTTTTTTGATACAACAAGATAAAGGAAAAAGTCTTTTTGATAGTACCGATAAGAATGTTAAACCAGAGAAAAAGTATAACGATAGGCATATAAAAAAGTATAAATGGCTTGTCCTTGAATTTGTTAAGAGAGATTGGATATGAAGTTTAAATATGATTAGGTAGCTCTTGGATCGACTTTTTAGAAACAGTTTGAATTTTTTATGAAAAAATTACAAACCCAAATAGTTTTAAGAAAAAAAACTTTTAGGTGTCATACGATCTCCATCTTCAAATATTGTCATTTCTAGTAAAATACACAAACACACACTAAACATTTATTTAGCAAAATTTCCATCAAAAAACAGCGGAAAATATGAATTTTTAATAAAAACAAAGGAAAATTGTCAACTTGTCGATTGCTCGTTTATCTTCCATTTTAAAAGAAACATCTGTTACAAAACGCTACGTTATCACGTTGACGTGGTTTCCAAATTTCATCTGAATGAAAAACGTAATAGTTAAATTGTAATTAATTGTATTAATTTATATATTGGAGCATAAAATGACATTATCAGAGAAGTACCAACATCATATTTCTTAATTTTTATGAGAGTTTTAGAAAACTACATTTTGTCCAAATTAGTCAACATCTTTTAATAATATATCATTGCTATTATTAAGTTCTATTTTATAGTACATTTAAACAATATTTCTACATTATAATAGTGGCTATTAAGACTGAAAATTATTTTTTACGCTAATTGAAAAGTGTTACTATCCAGCTGAGACCACGGGGAGGCGGAATAGGACTAGGGGCAAGGGAACAATTTTGTTAATGGGTACATTTATCGATGAAATTAAAAATGCAAAAACACAAATGTTTATTTTTACATTTTACTCATAATCGTTTTATTTTAATTATGTTTATAAAGACGGAGAATGGTAAAAAGAAAATGGGAAAAACAGGCAATTTAAATGAGAACCTAGAATGAATTCGTTAAAATTAAATGACAAACTGCCATAAAATTTAATGAAATCATTGACTTCACAAAGAAGTTTTTGAGAAAGTCAACAGAATGAAGCTCAATCATATTCATTGGTAAACTACCCGGTAAATCCTCAATATCCCATGGAAAAGGATTTGTAAAATCTTTCAATTTGTCAGAAATCTTATGATGATCTAATTCTACATATAACTGAATTAAAATGCATTTTATTTTATCATTTTTCTAATAAAAATTTATTCCAACTTCCTCGACAGATTTTTTTATATTCGGAAAAGGGTCCAGCTTTTTCTCGACAATGTGTTTTATAAAATGTTTCTTTTTCATTTGAACTGACTTTGTGCCATACAAGATATTAATGTTTTGTCTTTGAAGCCTCATATTCAGCACATGTAACACACGAGTTAAGTTTGTGCAAAAACTTTGCAGCAAAACGCTTCTTGGCATACAATACAGTAGAAAAATAATGGGATATCGCAACCCAGTTTAATTTTAATTCTATCCACCAGGACCTTGTTTTGTGTATTTATGTTTCTGCCTTCATCAGTTGTAACGCGTATATATATATATATATATATATATATATATATATATATATATATATATATTTGATCAAAATATTGTGTAAAATTTAAACAAAAGTGTTTTTGCAATCATATTATTGATAGAACATATTTTTTGTTTATTTTAGTTTTTTCGTTCAGGTTAGTTCAGGTTAGTTTTTTTCATTTAAGACACTTTGAAAACAATATATTTTTTATCAATCATTTTTTTGCATGTTATCGTCTACTTACTGTACTTTTGAAAAAGTCCTGTATCTATTATTTTGTATTTGATTTTAATTTTAATTCAGGAGAACTGCTTTTCCGAGCATTAAAATAAAGCGAAATGTCGTCCAAGGAAAAACATTGTTCTCTCCGATCGAAATGCCAACTAATCATGCATAAGTAATTATCACCTTGGGTCGCAAATTTCTTCTAAGAACTTGTGATCTAAAGTTAGCAGCTCACTGTATTATGAATAGTTTTTGATACTTAAATTTCTAAATAGTGGTATAAAGTATTTAGATATAGATTTTTAACATACTATTTATGCATAAATTGATTTTTAACCAAAAATATAAGACAGATAAAGTTACAGTACCTAATATATAAAGTTTTGGCAAAAGTCAGCAGAAAATGTAGTGCATTATATCCGACATTTTCAATATTTCTTGTAAAATGAACCAAAAATAGCATTTTTGTTACCTTTCTAGTAATATTTTTCTGTATTTTTAAAATAAGGATATGTATTATCCTTCGTAAAGAAAAGTTGTTGCTCCTACATCGTTATGCTCCATTTTTCAAATTTCGTTTTTTATGAGAGTGATTATCTGTTATATTGATGTTTTTTTAAGCGTTCTAAAAATTTTTTACTTATGATAAAACATTTACGTATGTATACATATTGTTAGTTTTTTGCTTAGACAAGCTAGCATATTTTTTCTTATTAGTATAATCTTTATTTAGTGTTTTAATAAAATTCCAATAACACTATCAAATTTTTGCAGCAAACACCTCATGACATGACGATAGTTTTAAGTTATTATTAAATATACGATCAGATCTGTACTAATATATTACTATAATCAAGACAAAAATATACATAAATATTATATATTATAAAATACTTGAAGAATACATATATATTAAACATTCAAATATTAAATTTAAATATATGTTATATTTATAATTTATAAGTATGTATTAGTAAGAGAATATATAGATTATATAAATTATGTGATCGTAACTTTTTTTTCTTATTCATAATTTTACTCACCCAACCCCAAAGAATCTGTCAAAGATCATTGAGATCGCTACTAAGTGTTGGAGTTGACTTTACAAACACGATACTTAAAAATTACGCTTATTTTTTTAATGTTACAAGTAAACAAAAATTAATTTATAATAGTTTTATTTATGCTTTGATAATATTATCTTAGATCAGCATACCCATATACATCTTAACTCTCTATCCCCGCTTTTAATTTAACTTTAATTTTTTCCTTATTTTAACATATGGTTTTACACTTTTTTAACTTTTTTTCACTTTTACACTCTGTTTGGCAATTTCCATTAACTACTTCTACAAATCTAAACGATCTTACGAGATGTGCAATCTCTCTTAAAAAGTAACCTATTCCTTCAGAGATTGGATCACAAAGATCTCTCAATGAAGCTGCTATATTATAAAAAAATATTAAAATGGGTTGAATAACTCCATTAAAAGCTGTTGCCAATAGTGGTTTAAAAAAGTAGTCGGATGCTAGCTGAATAAGTCCAATGGTTAGTGGGCGGATTATACTGTATAAAATAAATCTGAAAAAAAAAATAATAGATTATACTACAAGATTAAAAAATAACATAGAATAATCTAACCACGTCTAAAATTTTATTTTTTATGATAAAATAGCAAATATATTGCAAAATGTATCAAACTGCCATGTAACCAATAATTTGTACTCCAATAACTTGAAAACAAACCTTAAAATTATTGCATCGATTTAGAATTGTAATGGACTAAATCTCATTCAATAATTATTCATAACGAAAAAGTAAATAATTTAGCCAATAACGCTCATTTTGTACATACAAAGTAAAATTAATTGTAGTAAAATTATGCTATTAAAAGTGACACCTACTATTTTAAAATATATAATACCATTCTTCATTAACACTGATAATATAATTACTACATATCGAGAGGAGCAGTATGTGGAGCGTATGTGGTGATTATAAAAATATCAATCATATTTTATTTAACCGCCAATTATATTATCAATCTTGTTGCAAATAACGCTATTCTACTGATATGGTTATATTTTGTATTCGAATAACATCTAATATGTCAATAATCTCTATTTATGCCCCATAATTTTCGATCTTTGATAGCAATTTTTTTTTTAAATACGAAAATCCCAACTTTGCTATAAGCGTAATCCCTGTTTGTTTGTATTTTATTAGAGTCGTCTTGGGAGTTCTGGATGTAAAACAAGTGTCCCTGTCTAAAGGCTTGACACATCTTTTTGAGCATTTGTTCCAGCTAATGGCAGCCATCAATTTAAAATTATCCATATACAGAATTAGTCTTACCACCTCTTCAAGATTGTTCTTAATGCTGCAGCCACCCCTGGTGGAATTTAAAGGGCACGATAGTGGGTTCATGGGAAGGCAGAATAATAATGGGCTCAGTAAATCTTCCTGAAATATTCCTCTTCATAATGGGATTGTGTATATTGCATTTGAATCCTAGTTTTCCAAGCTGACATGAGGTGTTCTAAAAAGGAGACAATATGGATATCGCCTCTATATATTCTTAGTATATCTGCCAACCAGTCATGTGGTACAGAGTCGAAGGCTTTTTAGTAGTTCACGTAGACGGTGAATAGGTTCCTTCGTTTGATGTGGGCCTGATTGCAGATGAGTGAACCAATAAGTTGCTCCTTGTAAACGCATGCGCTCCTAGCACATCTTTCTTGCTGAATTTTAATGATATTGTTTTGCTCTCAGAGAGCATGAATACGCTATGTCAAGCAGGATATGATAACATTATATAACGTGGGAAGGCAGGTGACTAGCTGATATTTGGTTGGTTCTTGTGTATTATGTCGATACTTTGGCAAGAGATACGTATATGATATTTTCTGTGGATAAAGCAAAACCTCATTTATTAGAGCAGTCAGTCGTTGATGCATACTCCAAAACTTTTAAACCAGTAGTTCTGCACATGATCAGAACCCGGGGCTCTTCAGTTATGAAGTACCTTTGCGATGCTAGTGATTTCCTCGATGGTGAAAGGCTCGAATTGCATTTGACTGTAATCCTGGTAGATTTGATGTTTTTTATTGATCCCGTTAGCGTTGATGCTACGTAGTTGTAGGTAGTTAACTTCTCCAGAACTCTTCTACTTGTTCTTTATTCGGGTATCTATTATCTGCCATGTTTGGTAAAGAATCTATTTATTATTATTTCAATGATATTTCCACATATATATATATATATATATATATATATATATATATATATATATATATATATATATATATATATATATAATACAAAACTAAATAAGTTTAAAAATAGCGAATCTGCAAATGTAACTGAAATTTCAATATATAATCTAGTTCCGTTCAGCCATGCGGAAGGCAGGTCCAGACGAATATTATCTATGACGCATGGATATTCTTTTCCTAAATCAACTGTATTTTTGTTCTAGTCGCATATTTTTACACTAAAACTTAACTTACACGACGCTTGTTTCGCTACTGGATTGCCTGCTTGGAGCTATGAAGGCCATTGTGCTTGCTACACTAATGAAAATGATGTCAATGTCGGCATCATTTCGTGTTCCCGTGCATGAGTCCCGAGTAGTGAACATAACCCGATTCGCTCGATCCCCCCACTCCTCGACCTTGACCTTGACCTTGCTTCACCCCTCTTTGGCCCCGCCCACATGTCCTTGTCATTGACCTTGAAAATGCACGTGTGCTTTGGCCTTGGCTTTGTGTTCAAGGTTGTGTGTGTGACCTTGACCTTGACCTTGGTCGAGACGACCTTGACTTTGTTGAAGGTCACCTTGGGTGTGTGACCTTGAAGATATGTTACGTGGTTGGGGGTGACCTTGAATGGTTTTATATAAGGTATGGGGCAGTTTCATTCATCAGTTGGCTCTGACTTGTATAGGTAGTACATGTGTTAATATTTGACAAATCATGGCATATGTTTGTGAAAATTGCGGTTCTAAGTTTACTAATATTTATAATATGAGACGTCATCAAAGAGAATCGTGTGCGGCGAGATTTAATGAAGTGCCTGGAGGAAAACGGCTCCGAATTGAAGAGTATACATCGACGATTCCGCTAATTAATTGCGCTACATGTAATGTAGATGTTCCAATAAATCATATGTCGGTGCATAAACGAACACAACAACATAAAAATAATTCATGTTTGTCGGTATGTCATGGTGTGCAACTCGTTGAATGTGCCTTCAAAAGGAGAATTGCAACCTATCGGGTTAGCAGTGATATGGAGCATTCCGATTACGTAATGTTCTTTGCAGACATTAAATCCAAGGTGGTGGAACTTGTTAATAATTTATTGCGTGTGCATCATGCTTTAAAAGTTAACATGACAGCTGTTGGCGAGTACATGCTTCCATCACAAGAAATATTCAGTGAAAAATCCTTCAACACTGCTAATCAAATAATTAGTGTAGAAAGTGATTTGGATGCCGTTTACCATTCTTTCACCGAATTAATAAAAACGCAGGCGACAGAGTTCCAGGAGAAAGATTCAGGTATGGAAAAATCAAAACCCGATATATTAAACTGATTTTTATATATTATTTTTCTTGTTATAGGATGGGCTCTTGTGCGAATTTTATACTTAGAAGTTGGTATCAACAAGTATATGCCTATGGGTGGCTCATCATACATCAAGTTGCCGTGTTCTATTGAAAAGAAAGGAGCTGTCGTCAATGTGATTAACCAGGACGAATTTTGCTTTGCGTGGGCTGTAACATCAGCATTGTTTCCTCCAACAGCAGAGCCTTCACAGAAGACATCCTACCCCCATTTTTCTAGAGTGCTAAATGTAACAGGTATGGATTTTCCAGTAAAATTACGTGACATTAAAAAATTTGAGGAAATGAACAACATATCAATTAACGTATACGGTCTGGAATCTAAATATGAAAATAATGAAGTAATACATGAAGTTATTGGTCCACTGAGGTATGCGTCAAAAAAGTTGGATAGGCATGTAAATTTATTGTTAATTACAAAAGACTGTAGTAGTAAAGATGGCGGTGAACATTTTTGTGATACGACTTGTTCAAAGAGTCATTATTGTTGGATTCGGGATTTATCACGTTTAGTTTCAAGTCAAATTAGTTGTCAACAACATAAAATATATTTCTGTGATGGTTGCCTCATTTATTTTAGTACACCGTCAGCTTTAACTTTACATCAAAGCTACGATTGTAACCACATTTTCACGCAAACACCCTCAGTGGATTTAAAAATCGATAAATTTGGAAAGAGTGTGCCGGAAAATATTTTAAAATTCGAGGGTATAGAAAAGCAAATGCGCGTTCCATTCGTGGTTTATGCAGATTTCGAATCTGTTTTAAAACCCGTTGAAACGGTACAACCAAACCCACAAAATTCTTACACTGTAAAAAGTTTTAAACATGAACCATATTCTTTTGCTTATTTAATTAAATGCTCTTTTGACGACTCACTTTCGAAATTTGAGCTATTTCGGGGGAATAATGCAGCTCAAGTCTTTGTGGATCGTATCGAGTGTGATTTAAGGGCTCTATACAACACATATTTAAAAGACATTAAGCCTATGAAACCGTTAACGCCTGAAGAAAAAAGGGAGTTTAATGATGCTAAAATATGTGGTATATGTGAAGGCCCTTTTGAAGAGGGTGAGATTAAAGTACGAGACCACTGTCACATAACTGGTGCAAAAAGATTTGGTGCTGCACATTCCGTTTGTAATTTAAATTATAAATTACCCTCTTTTATCCCTATCATATTTCATAACTTAAGCGGCTACGACAGCCATTTATTTATAAAAGAGTTATGTAAATATGGGGATAAAATTGGTGTTTTGGCTCAAAGTAAGGAAAAGTACATATCATTTACCAAAAGCATTTATGTGCACGATTATTTTGATAGTAAATGTGGAAAAGTCAAGAGGAAATATTTAAAGTTGCGATTTATTGATAGTTTTAAATTTCTGTCAACGTCTTTGGAAAATTTAGGCAGCGGTTTAAACGACGACGATTTTATTGAAACGCGGAAACATTTTTCAAATATCAACCAATTTAATTTGATGCGTCAAAAGGGTGTTTTTCCCTATAGCTTTATTGACTCTATAGAAAAAATGGAAAATACATGTCTTCCAAGTAAAGATGAATTTTATGATAATTTACGGGAAGAACATATTAGCGATGAAAGCTATAGAAGAGCAAAAGAAGTATGGCGCTTGTTTGGGTGTAAAACTTTGGGGGACTATTCGGACGTGTATTTAAAATCAGATGTGTTGCTATTGTGTGATGTTTTTGAGCAATTTCGGAATAATTGTTTAAAATTCGATAAACTTGATCCAGCACATTACTATACCCTTCCAAGTTTATCATTTGATTGTATGCTACGTATGACTAAGGTAGAGTTAGAGCTCTTAACTGATATAGACATGATACATTTTTTTAAGAAAGGTCTACGCGGCGGCATAAGCCAGTGTACAGAAAGGAAGCACATCGCTAATAATATTTTTTTACCAGACTATGACCCAACAAAACCTTCTTCATTTATAACATACCTTGATGCTACAAATCTATATGGTCATAGTATGTCACAAGCATTACCATATGGTGGTTTTCGATGGTTAAGCGAGCGCGAAATTCTGGATTTAAATATTATGGCTGTTGGTGATGATAGTTTACATGGCTACGTTTTGGAAGTGGATGTGCATTATCCGACTGAGTTGCATGATGCACATTCTGATCTTCCATTTCTAGTAGAAAATATCATACCGCCAACAGAAAACGCTAAATTACCGAAATTAATTCCTAATTTACAAGATAAAAAAAAAATACATTGTACACTATAGAACTTTAAAACAAGCCATCGCCAACGGCTTAGTGGTAATGCAAACCCATCGAGTATTACAGTTTAAGCAATCAAAATGGCTAAAATCGTATATTGATTTTAATACCAATTTACGTAACAAGGCCACCACAAAATTTGCGAAGGACACTTTTAAATTAAAAAATAACGCGATATTTGGTAAAACTATGGAAAATGTGGAAAATCGAAAGGATATAAAATTAGTAACACATTGGGAGAACAGTGTAGGCAGAAATGGAGCTAGAGCACTAATATCCCGCCCCAATTTCAATAGTAGCTCGATATTTACCGAGAACTTTGTTGCTATACATATGAATAAAGTTAAAATATTGTACAATAAACCAATTTATATCGGTTTTTCCATATTAGATATATCAAAGACTGTAATATACGATTTTTATTATAATTTTATTAAATCCAAGTTTGGCGATGATGCTTCGTTACTTTACACCGATACTGACTCGCTTATATTAAAAGTGTATACGGAAAACTTTTATCAAACTATATCAGAAAACCCCGAAAAATTCGATACATCAAATTACCCCGAAATTAATAATTTCAACATAATTAAAAGTAATTCTGTAGTTGGTAGAATGAAAGATGAGTTTCCTGGTGATCCGATAATAAGTTTTTATGGTACCGGCGCGAAGGCTTATTATGTAAAGTCCATTAATAATGAATTAAAAAAAGCCAAAGGTATCAAAAAATGTGTTATCGAGAAAGACCTTCATCAGGAAGACTACCAAAGAATTGTTGAACGGGGTGGTTTGATATTAAGAAAGATGAAGACATTTAGAAGTGAATTACATAACATTTATACCAACATAATAAATAAAGTAGCATTGTCACATAGCGATGATAAACGTTATGTAATTCCCAGTTCAACCAAAACTCTACCTTGGGGGCATGCAGACATAGATTTTTACAAAACAGACCCGGAAGAAAACTTAGCAAATTTAGTCACCGTGTTGGAATCATTTCTAAGTCAGGACAGCACGTAATCTGGAAAATCCATATTTCATTATTTGTATTGTTTTTATTATTTCTATTAAACATACAACATTAATATGTAACGATAGTATTGTATTTTTTTTTTTTTTAATAAAAAACATGTATTCATTACTTGATTGCTTTTTTATTGAACCTTTATTTTAAAATTATAAATATAATGAAGTGTCGACAAATAACAAACTGTAAAAGTTATTGTTGAAAAATTTGTCTAATAGTAAATTAAACGCACAGGTCTACGAGTAAATGTTTAATGTGAAACAGGTTTGCTGACAAGATCCTCCATAGTCTTTTCAATTTTCAACATTCTAGAGTTAAGTTCATCACGCAGTTCGTCTTGCCTAAGTTCATATATTGCAATAACAGTATCATCAATGTATCCTCTAAGTTCTTGACCGGTTTCAATTAATTTCTTGCGTACGTAACCTTCAAGTTGGTTTCTGAATATATCTTTAATAACAATTGTTGAGTCATGTAAAGCTTTCTGCGTATCTTGCACACACTGAGCAAGGTTATTATCAACATAATTTCGTGTGGTCGCATCGTCTCCTTCAAGAGGTTCTGCTAAATAGCACAATCTTTTGCTTCCCATGTCGTAATCTCCATTAGGTGTAAGTTTAAAACCTATTCCTGAAGGACCTCGCATAAAGTTAAAATCCTTAAATTTTCTTTTGCGACCGAACTTATCAATAGTGTTTACTTCTGACATTGTTATGTGAGACTGATTTGAAACCATTAGATTTCACCCTAATATATGGTTCTATTTCATTAATAAACGGACTCTGCAGAAAAATATGGATTGCAAAACGTATTTTAGGTGATGTTTAATAAATACACATACAGATTCATTTTACTATTGTTTTATTGAAAAAAAAAATTAAAATATAACAAAAGATTGAGTTTACTTTTTATTATTAAAAAAAATAAAAAAAATAACAAACAAAAAAATTAAAAATTAAGAAATAAAATACATGTTAATTTCTTCTGTACAGGTAAGCTTCTTCTATGACCCAATTTCTTCTCTGGATGGCACGTTCATTAATGTCCTTGAACTGGTAGTAAACTAGTCCACAAAAGCCGCATTGTACAAATTTAACCCTGAAAAGGTCAATGTAGTTGAAGTCGTACGTGAGATCATTTCGCCAGCAGATACCTAGTCTTTTACAATGATGACAAGTTAAATAAAAAGCTTTTGGTATATGACTGTATGTTTTGGCTGCTTCACTAGGTTGTTCATCGGTTGGCAACATGATGTTTGAATATGTTGTACTTTTCAATCGCGGTACTCTAATTATGTATTACTTTTTAAAATAACCTTGACAGGACCAAAAAAAATCCTTGAAAATTACAACCTCGAAAACGACCCTGACATTGACGGGTACTTTGACCTTGGCCTTGGCCTCGCATCTAACAAGTTTAGTACTATATTTATATGCTTCTTTAAAATAACCTTGACAGGGACAAAAAAAAAATCCATGAAAATTTCAGCCCTGAAAACGACCCTGGTATTGCCGGTTACGTCGGCCTTGGCCTTGGCCTTGCATCTGACAAGTTTAAATATTATACTTAATGCATCGAACAAAAGGAATAAAGGCGGTGTAGTGGGGGAAATGGGCATAAAAGCAGACTTGCTGGCTCGAGCTCTTCACAGTTCGTCAGAACAGCAAACAGTACAGTGCTAAGAAAAAGTTAATTGTGTGAGTTTGAATATCGAAAATGTCTAGTGTACGGTCTCTTTTAGATGCTCTTGACGTGAGCTGCGGTTCACAGCAAGGCATGCTGGATAACATGAGTGGTTTAGAAGTGTTAAGTCCGGGGGTGTTCGAGAACTGGAATGGCGTGGAGCATGAAGATGCCGAAGACCGAGCCCTCAACGATGGTCGCGACGAAGAGTTAGTTCAGTCGGCAGCGCAATTCCTGGAATGCTGGACGGAGGAGAAGGAGCCAAAGATAAATGTGATTAGTGATGTGGTTGTGCGAAAAGCATCGCGGCCTAGGGAATCTTCTCCGAATGCTTCGAAACTGAAAAAGCTCTTGACTATGCGGAAGTCGGAAATCGCCGATAAAAAAACATTTTATTCGGCGATTAAAGGTGTGGGACAAGGGAAGAAGAAAAAGTTTAACTTTAAGCGTCCCTCCACCCCTGTTCCATTATCCGACTTCCTAAAAACAGCACCAAAAGAGCCATTGTCAGTAGAAGTGGAAGTCATAGAAGGCCCCGATGGACCAACACCACCAATGCCACCAACACCGGCCAGCGTAGAGAATGAAATAGTGTCGGAGGTGAAGTCTTCCCCAGCGCCAGCGCCACTGTTGCCGATATTGGGGTGCCGGAAACCCATGAAGAAGCGGTTTAAGCGTTGTTTTGAAGGCGATGAAGTTTCCGCTGCTTCGTCGTCGTCGTCGTCGTCATCGTCATCGTCTTCACCAAATAAAACCGCGTCTTCTTCGTTAATATATTCCGAGCCATCACAACCGGAGTGGGTCGAAGACTTCACCAACTCTCAGAAGACCAAATTGACAGACATTTACGAAATGAAAAAACGCTTAGTGAAAGAAGTGGACGAGTGTGACAGTGACATTATAGAACTTGAAAAACAATTAGAGATAAAAAAGGTGAAATCTGCGCGGTTAAAAAGACAATTAGAGGACTTTAATAAATTATGTAGTAGGTGTTAGGTAGTTGTAGATATTAGCTTTTAATTTATAGTATTAAGTTTGTAAATATATATATATATATATATATATATATATATATATATATATATATATATATATATATATATATATATATATATATATATATTGTAGTTAATAAAAAAGTGTTTGATCAAATTTTTTATATTTTATAATGAGAATAAAAATGACTTGAAAATTTATTTTTGTGTGTTATTTCATATAGGCCCTGTCCCACATAATATTAGGTAATAAAAAAAAAAGAGTGAATAATCCACTAAAACTACGCAGTAGCAATAGTTGTAAATATTTTCTGATAATATTTACAAGTATGCTAAAACGTGGTTCGGTTTATGAAGTTAAGGTTCTGTCGCCAGAACTTCTAATACTTTGTATCTCAATATTGTATGTTTTTATGAAAAAAACATAAAATATTGGTTACAAAGTATTATAACCAACTAAAACTACGATCAAATTATTTTGTGGTCCTGAAAAGGACCGTTTGGTTGTAAAACATGCGACTCTTTTATTGAGTTGTGGAGTCGCACGGCCCGTCATCATCAGCGGGGGTGGTGGTGCTATCCTCTGTATATTCGATGATGAACCGCCAAAGTTCATCCCATCTAGGATCGTTCGGCTCCCACTCCAAACAATTCTCTGTGGTAGAATCTACCACAGGGCATTGGATGGGTTGTTGTTGTTGTTGTTGTTGAGTCGCAGACATGTTGAACTAAAATGATTGTAATAAGTATTGGTGGTCGTATATATAGAGACAAATTAATGGTGGGGCGTGAAAACAAATGTCGTATTACGTATTGAGACCAAAAGTTGTTTGTGGTCTCAAATACGAACGAACGATTTAGCTGGGTTCCACCAGCACTTAAAGTTTTAATACTTTGTATCTAATATTGTATATTCTATACATACAATATTAGTAACAAAGTACTAATATGTACTAAAACTACGATCAAAGTATTTTGTGGTCCTGAAAAGGACCGTTGTTGTGTGCCCTTAAAAAGGGCCAGGGAGAGTGTGGGGCTTATGGTGCCCCATCCTCGCTGGTCGACCACCAGCTTGACGAATCGCAGGGGCCTTGTGGGTCGTCGGGTGTTGGTGATGCTGGAATTTCCAGCACCGCATCTTCCGTCGAGTCCGGCTCTGGCTGCGGCGACGGAGTTTCGAGTCTTTGTAAGACCCAATCGCCCGCATCGTCTAATTCCACTAGACCCGGATCATGGTCATATACTAGCGGAATCGGCTCATCCAAGTCGTCCCAACGTAGGACGTCAATTTCAAAATCCACCTCGTCGTCGTCGTCGAAGACTTGCAGGTCTCCAACGTTGTCGGCTACGGTGTCATCACTAAAGATGGATGAGCCTCGGCTGGCGGGTCTTTCTTCCTCCATGTTCATCGTATCAGGGTTGATGAATATATGACTGTGTAACTGGCCCAGTCTCATATAGATAGAACTACCCCCACCCCACCAACGGATTCTAAATGTTATGTATTGGTGAGAGCTTATAGAATTATTGATTTTTTCAAAAACTTTAAATAAGGAATTAGATTTGTTTAGACAATAAGACTTATTCTTAATATTTTGTGAAGAATACATTACAAAAAAAAATAATAGAAACCTTGTTTGAACTGTTAACATTTTCATAGGCTCTCAAGCATATAACTTGGCACTTAAGCTACGAGACAAATCGTCGTTAAACGAATATCTCGCCCCATAAGTGACGATTACTAAACTACGATCAAAATATAATGTGGTCCTGAAAAGGACCGTTTTTGTGGCCCTAAAAGGGCCTGGGGGGAGGGTGGGGTGCCTACCGTGGAGTAATACCCAACGATATTAACACCGACCTAGGTGCAGCCCTTGGTCTTCTCATTGGCGGCACCGTCGTCGTCGCTGGTGGTGTCGGCGTTGCAGGCGGTGCCGAAGGTGCCGCTCCTGGTGCGGTACCCCCGCACTCCTCACACTTGCATATTTTGCCGGGCACGAATGGCCTGACAATGCCAATGATCCTTTTTGGTATATCTTCCATCTTGCCGATCGAATGTGTAATGATGAAATAATTCTAATACCGGCCTCTATATACATTCAAAAAGTTGGAGGGGGTAAGGTGGAGTGCATATATGCATTATATAAGTTTGAGAATAATATGATTTTATAACTCACCGTATCTCTGTTATGGACACAAACTACCCCCCTCCACTTTTCTAGCATATAGTACTAGACTTTCTCTACATTTTTTTCAAATAAATTTTTTTGATATTTCTAACCATTACTTTGCTACATATTTACAAAAAATGCAAATTATGCATATATTTTAATTATTTTCAGGCAAGGTAAGGAAAATTTTGAAAATGTTTTGACTTAGAAAAAAAAAAACCCTCCCCTACAACTTCCACATACTCCCGTTCGGCGGCCCTAGCCTCCTAACTCAAGAATTTCAATTTTTTCATCTAAATTTTTTGTCATTTTTAAGATTTTCCAAATTTTTTTTTCACCATTGTATTCTACTCAAAATTCTAGGTAATTAAAGTGCTATTATTTTTTCTCTATCTTGAACGGTTCCCGAGCTACAGCGCTTTAAAGAATTCAAATTACTAACTTTCTATAACCCTTTTTTTCAAATTTCATTTTTTCGAATTTTCAAAAATACTACAATATGTAGAAAAAAATTCTCTCTTTAATTTCCCAATACCGATTTTCTCTAAATCTTCAGCTTTAGCGCGTATTCAGCATTTTCAAAAAAAAAAAAAATTATAATTTTTTTTACACCATCGCATTCTCCTCAAAATTTTGGGCTATCAAAGTGCTTTTATTTTTTTTCTATCTTGAACGGTTCCCGAGCTACAGCGCTTTAAAAAATCCAAATTACTAACTTATTATAACCCTTTTCTTAAAATTTCATCTTTCCGAATTTTGAAAAGTACTACCATATGTAGAAAAAAATTCTCTTTCTAATTTCCTAATATCATTTTGCTCCAAAACTTCAACTTTGGCGCGCATTCACCATTTTTCAATTTTTTTTGAAAAAAATTTTTTTTACGTTTTTACTATCGAGAAAAATGCTTGCTTATAGTACTCGATTTCCTCTATAATTTTTTCTTATAACTTTTTTCCCTATTCCTAACCGTTACTTTCCTACAAATTTTCTAAATCGTTGTTTTCATATTTTGCCTTAAAAATTTTTTCTTGTGTTATTTAAGCTCTTTTTTCCACTTAATAAACCACCATTTTCTAAATTCCCGTACTCTTTTCTTAAAGAGCGGGCTTTTCCGCCAGCTTTTTTTTTTTTGGTTGGGTTTCAAATAAATATAAAACTACTACTTCACTCATTACAAATTTATTGATTCAAGAACATTATTTTGTGTTACATATAATAGATACATTAAAATATAGATTTATTGGTCACCGAACCGTTTAATACATTATAACTAAAAAATGAGTCGTGAATAACTAATGCGTACACTTTAGTGTCTTTGGGGAATTTATTCTTTCTCGTTTGGAACTCCAATTTTACATCCACTGTCGATGAGTTAATCGCCTCTGGTTGATGACTGCAATTGATAATAAAAACGGGGTTTTTCATATATTCCGCGAACGTTATCATCGGATCGTTTATTTCGCGCCCGTAGTAGCTGCTTTGGAAGTTTTCGTAATTGTAATAGGCTGCTGCGTACAGTTTCTTGGCGAAATCTAAATTCCATCTTTCGTATGGATAAACGGTTGAATTCAGATACAGTCTAATGTCGCATACGTCGGCGTGGGTAAACTGGGTTGCGTTTTTTCCTTTTTTGTCGCAATTATTGCTGTCTTGAAACCCGACGATTATATAGCGCGGTCTTTCCAGACTTGTACTCGTTCTCAAGGCCCACACGTCGGAAGATGTTTGCCTTAAAGCTGGTAATTCGTACAGATCCCATTTACGATATGCCATTTGAATACTGGCATTGTTTCCTCCTTTATTAATGCGAGACAGTATTTTCAATTTTTGCTTGTCGTCTGGAATGATGTGACGAATTTTCCATTCCATTTTGTCGATACTAATTTCTGCCTCTACTTCGCCGACGTAACAATTTGTAAAAGTGCGAGCTATAATCATAATAAGCTCTTGTTTTACGTTGAAAACACCTTTTGCGTAATCTTCGGCGAATCCCATAAGATATTTTAAGGGTAATTTCCCGGAGAATACGTTACTTGCCGTGTCTACGATATCTTGGTTTGCTTCGTCGAGACCCCATCCGCACGTCATGAGAGATCTTTGTTGCAAACTTCCGAATGAAACCATGGTTTTTAATGTCGTCGTAACTCCAGGTTTACGAACCACGGCGACCTGCTCACCTCCCATCTCGTAGCGAATTTCATCGAACAAAAATGCGAGGGCATTATTTGATAAAAAACATCTTTTCGTTGCGTCTATGGGTTTAAATTTTCCTTCGATATATATGTAACTTTCGGCGATATCCAGTATAATATCTTGAAAATTAATGGGGATACGGACTTCATCCGAATTGTTGAATGATGGAGATCCGTATGGTTTATACCTATGCTCTTCTAGACTAATAATGGAATTGTCCAAGATGGGCTCGGAGAAAACCTCTATTTTATCGCTGGTGGTGGAAATCATTTTCGCACTTTAAGACCGATTGATTTTAAAAATTTATAGTCTTCGGCAGATAACTGTTGAGATGTTTGTGATCTAACGTCTGGACGACCACTAACCTTGACGTTAACTCTTCTTTTACTTTTATTATGTTTCGGCGGTTCCCCCATCTTAGTCGACAGCACACACAATTGACGATTGAAGCAAAAACCCATTTCTATGAAAGTTTCTTCAGTTCCAATTTCACGATTATTTTCTCGCCTTGAAAATTGATTAGATCACCGCTATCGTCCAAGATGCGAAGAGTAATGTTGTCGATAAACTGACGTCCTGCCGGCATTAACGGCATATAAATATTATTTTGTGGTTCTTTACTGATTTTGTAACCGGGCTCCACGTCGATATCGAATTCGAACAAGGTATGACCTTCCACCGAATTCATATATGCTCCGGAAATTATATTACAATCTACGCGTATGATGCGTACTTTCATTATTTCCACCATCTCGGTTGATTCGTGCTTTTTGTCTCTTTTTAACACTGTATGATTAAATCCTAACATTTTACCGATACTCGCCTCTCCCCGGAAATCTATAGTATATTGGGATTTCAGTTCACATTTCAGCGTATTATTATTAGCGACCAAGTAAAAGATTCCATCGTTCTTTTCTTCAGTTGAAATCCTCAAAGCCTCCGACATAGCTTTACCTATCTCATCTATTTCATAGGCCCCAGGTGGAATCTGCAATTGTATCGGCTCGGTGGTGTAACCCTCCTTCATGTAGGCAAACTTATTGTTGCTTTCGTCCACATTAAAAATTGAATTGTATGTGTAAAATCCCAGCAATGCCAGACCATATTTGTTTTCTCTATTTAATTCGACTGGTGGATAAAAATCGGCGCTTAAGACGCTCGAGTGTCCTGTTAGTGTGAACGTATAAGACATGACTAACCATTAAAACATCACACATCTCGGTTTTATTCTTAGCGGCAACATTTAAAAAGATTCATCTTCACACCTTTTCTCACTGCATTAGATAGTGATGTTTTTATGCTATTTTCTGCTTTTATGCGCACATCGCTGATTTTGCAATAACAACAAAATATTTTTCTAGCCGTAAGATCCTCATCAGTCATAACCTCGTTTAAATTGCTGCTGCTGCTGAAATAATGTTTGCAACCGCACTGATATTTTAATATATCGATATCGCTTTTAAGGTGCTCCGGCAACTTTTCCCAAACGAATGGAGTTTCATTTGGGGCTAATGCAATCATTACTTCCTTGGGCATGTTTTCTAACTGTTTCACGGTCATTTTCCTTAATCCACCGGCTAGATGAAATGCTTTCAGTGATTTCAACATTTTAGTATAGTTATTGCGATCCATTTGCGGTGTTAATGGTGACGATGATGATGATGACATCTTTTACGCTGATGATTCGACAAGAAACTTGAAGCACAAATGTCCACACCAGACTGTTCCAAAATCCTGCTGACGATCGTATGTATAGTAAATAATTTTTGATGGTTCCGATCCCGTTTGTAGATATCGTACCAATTCGATCGGTGGGGGTAAATCGCCGAAGCTGTCATAATATGTTACTTTAGAATTATTTTTTCTATAAGCTACCCAATGAGTCCCTGCACCACGCGTACTATCCAAATTCACTATTGCTGCTTCGTAACGTCGAGGACCTTGTCTAGGTAATAAATCCCTCATATAAACGCCTCGAAAGTGTCCTATTCTTTTCTTTTTGGCATATTTTTCTATATCGATGTTAGATAGTGGTCTTCGAGGTAGGGATTCAATTAGTTTTTTGATCTACGATTTAAAAATAATCCCATACCTTTACGATATGGCTTTAGAAACAAACCATTTCCTTTCGATTTTAAATACAGGCCGGCACCGGTTTTATCTTCGCTGCTTTTTTTTACTGCTTTTATGGCGCGCACAATTCCCGCTGCCCCACCGGCTAATGAACCCAAAGCTGATAACCCGGCAAAAATTGGTATTAATGGTAATATTCCACCAGTTTTAGGAATCGGTATTATTCTCGGTGTACGAACCTTCCTTTTGCCACCTGCCGCTTTTACCGATCTACGTGCTGCCGACAGAGCTATTTTAGATGCATTCATGACATTTTTTTCCAACACATTTTTACTTCCGGCTTTTAATAATTCCCTTCGAACTGCTTGTCGAATAGCTGTTCCGAAACTGGCTTTCCGAACATGTCGATTTTTATTAACACCTTTCCTTTTTGTATGACGCGTGCCTTTACTAGATGTTTTTTTTGTTGATAATGATGATGGTACACCCATACCAAAACGTTGTTTTCCTTTCATAATGTTTGTAACTAACCAAGCTGCTGTTTTTTCACCTAAACTGGAATCTTTCGATTTTACTCTATTCCAAGCACTTTGTTCGAGCTCGTAATCCGCTCGATGTCTCGCACTTATGTTGTCTTTATTATGTAAATAGGCTAAATCGTGTTTTTTGCATGCGGCATCCAAAGGATTAATGCCTGGATCACCTCTTGTTACACGTTTTATTACTTTTGTTCCGGGTCCGCAATATTGATAACCAGGAATGTGTACCTCGAATGGTAATTTATTTATTAACGAATTCACAATACCGTATCCAGTTTTGTTGGAAACGTGAGACCGTCCACTTCGTTTGACGCTCGGCATCTGAATGACAGTTTTTGTGAAAAATTGCCTATAAAATATCAAATTTTCCTAAGATGCGCGTTATCGATCTTAAACAAAAACTTCCTATTGACAATCTCGATGAAAAAGTCGGACTTGGATTTGAAATGAAGATAATGAAGAGATACGGTCCTCTACTTCCTTCCTCTATTCGCGGCCTGTTAATTGGTCCATCCAATTGTGGAAAAACTAATGTCATGATTTCGCTGCTTACACACCCCCTTGGGCTACGTTTCGAAAATGTCTATATTTACTCGAAATCTCTGTATCAACCGAAATATGAGTATTTAAGGAAAATTTTAGCGCCCATCAAAGGTTTAGGCTACTATGCCTTTAGTGATTCCAGTAATATTGTGGAACCGTCCGATGCAAAACCAAACTCTATATTTATCTTTGATGATGTTATATGTGAAAAACAAGATGTTATAAGATCGTACTTTAGCATGGGACGTCATAAAAATATCGACTCCTTTTACCTAGCGCAAACATATTCGCGAGTGCCTAAACAGCTTGTGCGAGACAACGCCAATTTTATTATTATGTTTAAACAAGATGAGTTGAATATGAAACACATATTTTCCGACCACGTTTCACCGGATCTAACTTTTATTCAATTTCAAGAAATGTGCTCAAAATGTTGGGATAATAAGTATGGATTTTTAGTAATTGATAAAGACAGTGATGTGAAATCGGGAAGATACCGTAAAGGATTTGATAGCTATATATTACTGTAATAATAAGAGAAAACGCTCATTTGATTGTTGAAACGTCCTTTGTTAACATCATGAATAACGCGATCGACTTAAAACGTAAACTAGTGGAAGCTACCAATGCCGTCAGAAAAAAATTTAAACAAATTAAAGCGGCTAAAGAGTTTAATGTTGTGGAATTGGAAAAGTTTTACGAACCCATTTCTAAGCCGTTGACAACTATATCTGATGTGGTTAAGCAACGTCAGCAGCAGCAGCAACAACAACATCAACAACAACAACAACAACAACAGCAACAACATTATCCAGCTACAAAGCCACATAGTCTCAGTACATCAGTGCAGTCGACTCAAATATCAGGTTTTCCCCAACCTACACATTCCTTTCAAACCTCCACACCTATTCAGCAGCAGCAGCAGCAGCATCACATTTCAAAAGAAGATATTAGCCAATCGGTGTTTGATACACCCTCGACATCAACTAATACATCTCTCGCATCCGCTGACACCACAACTTCCGATTCTTTAAACGCACACCTGAAAGGATTACGTTCGAAACCATCTCTATACGATACTGTATATGGTGTACGTTTTGGTTCAAAAACAGAACATAACAAAAATTTTATTGGTAATTTAGAGGTGCGTTTTCGAAATGGAAATATTGTCTTATACAAAAAGGGGAAAAATATTGCAGAATATGGTGGATCACCGGCACTTTATGATTTGTTATTTCTTAAAACACCCCCAAGTGTAGGCAAGGAACAACAACAATTAAGTGATAATGTACTTTCAACGTACAAGGAAATTTTGGAAACAACGAGTGCTGTCTACAACAATTTTAAAAAAAGTGATGGTTTATGGGAGACCAGATGGAACAAATATTTACGAATTATTAAACCTCTGATAATGGACACAAAATTAGGTGGTACTATTACAAGAAAAAATCTCTCGGAAAAACTACAGTTACCCACAAAAAAGAAATTATCTTCGAAAAAATTTCAATATGTCTACTGGAACAAAGCTAAAGAGTTGGTGGATCGTTTACGTTTGTTGTGGAGTTCCAAAATGGCCGGTCACACTGGACACGAAAATGAAATTATGTCAATCATAGAGGAATTACGAGAAGAAGATATAATATATTAAGCTCAATATTTAATGATATTATTCAGTTCTTCCTTCGATCTGAAACCTTTAGTATTACTAATAATATGGAGCCCAGTTTAGAAAAAATCAAGATTGTTAATGAACTACATAGAACGGCTAGAAAAAATTTTGTAAGACGGCGCACGATAATAAAAGGATACAGAGATTTGTGGCAAATTGATTTGGCTGAAATGCAACAGTATGCTGATGAAAACGATGGTTATCGTTATATTTTGGTCTGTATAAATTGTTACTCGAAATTTGTCTATACCAAAGCCATAAAAAACAAGACTGGTATAGAAGTTACTAATGCGATGAAAAGCATCATTGAAGAGGCATCATATACACCAACAAATCTGCAAAGTGATCAAGGAAAGGAGTTCTATAATACAAACTTTCAAGCCCTGATGAAAAAATATAATATAAATCATTATTCCACTTACAGCACAAAGAAAGCTGCAATTGTTGAGCGAGTCATAAGGACTTTAAAAAATAATTTATATAAACAATTCTCGACAAGAGGATCTTACAAATGGATACATATATTATCGGCAGTAACAAAAACCTATAACCATTCGAAACATCGCACCATTGGAATGAAACCTGCAGACGTGCAAGAAAAAACACATATTAAAGCATATGATTATTTAAAAATTGTACCTAAAAAATTTAAGTTTTCCATGAGTGACATTGTGCGTATTAGCAAGTACAAAAGCTTATTCGAGAAAGGATATACGCCCTCTTGGTCAACCGAATTGTTTAAAGTTGTAAAAGTTAACGTTACAAATCCACCTACTTACTTGTTGGAATCGTTAGAAGGTCAGCCTATAAGAGGGTGTTTTTACGAATCAGAACTACAAAAAACAAGCAGTCCTGACGTTTATCTAGTAGAAAAGGTCCTTAGACAACGCAAGAAAAATCACATCGAACAATTATTTGTCAAATGGCTAGGATTTCCCAACCACTTCAACTCTTGGATAGATAAAGCTAATATTGTTTAAATAACATATTGTATGACTATATTTTTTATTTAAAATGTAAAATAAATAAACAATATATTGTAAAATAAAGTTTTTTATTTCAATCTTCATTATTAAAAACAATGACAATAAAACATCATACACATAAATAACATTTCAATATTCTTGGAGGGAAGGTCCAATTCACCGACGACTACTACGTTATCTTCAAGGCTATGCCACTCGGAGTGCGTTCTCCTATTCTTTAACCTGCTTTTTTTAGATTTTTTTTGAAGTCGAGTCGTACGACAGTGCGCTTAATGAGTCATTTAAAGGCTGATGATAGAGTATTTTCTGCATAACTTCAATTTTTGTTTTAAGCTCACTATTATTTTTGTATATCATGGGGAGTACATCCTTGTTAAATATGTCACATATTACAACTGCAAAATTGTAAAACTTTCTATTAACAAAGTGTTTTGTCACAGCATCGTCATCATCTTTAGGTTCGCCTAAGTTGGTTATGATTTTTCCACCCATATCATACTGCCCATCCGCTGTAAGTTTAAAACCAATCCCTTGTGGCCCAGATAATATATGATATTTTTCATTATATTTCTGACGACCAAATTTATCAATTGTGTTGTTTCCTCGACTCATTTTCAATCTTTACTAAACTATTTTATTTTTATTTGCCCTACTTATATTAAATATTTCAGCTGAGAAAAAGAAACACTGCCTATGATCTACTGGGTTGGTATGTTTATAAAAGAAATAAAATAAAACTGTGATTGTAACAGATATTTATTTACAGTTATTTAATTGCACAAATACAAAAATTATAAAAAATTAATTTTCCATGTCTTCGTTTTCGTTGCTCAAAATTCTATCCCATCCGACACTATTTCGATCGTCAACGTCTTGGGCTGTTGCTGTTGCAGAAACCAATTCATATTTTGCAGCAAGCTCACCTGGTAAATGTGGAATATTGACGAGGTATTCTTTTAATTCTTCTTCAACCATTTCAGCACAAAATGTATCCATGTCTATGGAACCATATAAAAATTTGTCGCACAAGTGTGCCCCAGCCATAAAATTGATTGTATCCCTGATCTCGTTCTTATATTGATCTTTGGTTACATCAATATGCGACCAATCATTTACGCTATCTAACATATCGTGAGCCCTATTTCTTAATTCTCTCCCCAACCAAAATATGTATCTATCTACACATTCGTTGGCGGTCGTCGTCGTCGTCGCATCAGCAGACATCTTTAACAGAAATAATGAACACGCGTAAGTATTCATGTGCAACTATATTTTAAATTTAATTACATCCTTTTTTCAAACAATTTACATACAATTTACTCCAATGAGCCAAAACGTAATAATGTTCGAGTATTGTTTCCAAAAACTCTAGTGCCCTGCCCCAAATAAGTTAGAGTGTATTTATCTTGAGTTTTACTCATAATATCTACAATATCGTCAGATAGTGTTTCGGCCACACGTTTTGGTAAAAAAGTCTCAAATGTGCTATTATCACCGTCATCGTGTAAAGCCACTAAAAGAGTTTTACCAAATCGTGTAGTCATTGAAACCATCTTTACAATTTTATACACTTTGCCTACAATCATTTCGGTAACCTTTTTTCTCTCTAAAACCTCGAAATCTTTGCTAAACATTTTATTAATTTCATCTAGAGTTTCTTTTGCAATACTCATTATTGAAAAAAATGGTATATAAATCCAAAAATTACCGTGAATATAAAAGCACTTTCAGAACACTACACGAACACAATATTTGATGTTTATGCCACTGATATCTGCGACTGTTTGAAGTCACTCCTTTTCCCACGAACCTTTATAGCGGGGTTTCAAGGTCGAATTGTAACAATGGTGGGGGTAGCTTAACGATAGAAATAGTGGGAGGAGTATTCAAGGTCAAATGACGTCACACATTTAAATTGGTATAAGGATAACTTCAAGGACAAAATATAATGAAACAAATAACTACATTTTATGTACTTTATTCATTGATTTTTTTCTGCCGTTCTTCTATGCGTTTAACATTATCACCTAAACCTATTTCCTTAATTTGTTCAATAATAATTGTTTGTTTTTATCTCTTAGAAAATTCTTACAAACTATACTAGCTAAAAGACACACTTCGGCATGGTCCATATACTTAAAAAATACACTAAAGTCCTGAGCCTCCGAATCTTGCATTTCATATGCGTAAAATTCCGAACAGGCTGCAGAAATTAGAAATTCCTCGTACATTTCTCGCACTAAACTTTCCATATTAACTACTACTACGTTAAACTTAAGTCCTACACTCTAATTTCATCTAACACAACCGGATCTGCAATGAACCTAATCAGTTTTTCCAAACAGTCACTAAACCCCAACTTTTTTATCTCACGAACAAAGTCTTGTAAATTTATTGTTTTGCTGCAATATTTACGACATGCATTCGCAGCCTTTTCATATTCATAAGCCAAATCACAATAGCGCGACGCCCATTCTGCTCGACTTTTCATTGCATCATTGAAATAATTACTAGCCGTTTCAGTGAACTCATCGCCCAATTTTTTTACTGTCTCTTGCAAAGCACTATTCATATTATTCACTCATTTTTACATTCACGACACTTTTTTATTGCTGGTGGTGGCCCATCTATATAATGACGATATATTTGTTCATAGTGAATGTAACAGGGTAACCTTAACTGTAGTTCCTTGTCACACCGATATGACGCTGGCAGCTTATCCCAAATTTGCCGTAAACTCAGCGTATCAACGCAAGTTTTTAAATATTCGAGAGGAAAAAATGCTAGATCCTTCTCTTCAAAATCACACAAACTTTTTAAATTACTCTGATATAAACAAATTACTCTGCCGACTTGCTCTATAATTTTTTCTTTAGATACTTCCGTATCTGACATTTCACACTGAATGAATGCAAATAGACTCACACAATTTATAGAACAATTTGCAAGGTCAAAATCATTTCAAGATCATCCCACACTATTACAATGCACAAATAACTACTTCAAGGTCACACACCCAAGGTGACCTTCAACAAAGTCAAGGTCGTCTCGACCAAGGTCAAGGTCAAGGTCACACACACAACCTTGAACACAAGGCCAAGGCCAAAGCACACGTGCATTTTCAAGGTCAATGACAAGGACATATGGGCGGGGCCAAAGAGGGGTGAAGCAAGGTCAAGGTCAAGGTCGAGGAGTGGGGGGATCGAGCGAATCGGGTTATGTTCACTACTGTCCCGCAATAGATCACGTTCTGTTTTTCATGCTTATTTCTCTGATGGATTTAAGCTGTAACCAACACAAGAAAGTCGGGTCTTGTCACGTGGGCACAAGTTTACTACGATAGGCGATAGTAGATTAATTACCAGCACTTTTGGGATAATGCTTTGTTTATGGTCAATTATGATTATTTCACGAATTTACGATTATAGTGATTCACATATATTTATAAAACTGACTATTAATTATTATACAACTCTCGAATTTATTGATAATTTTAAAAAAATCGCTACAATAGCGTCGTATTTTCCAAACTGGCACTTTAGACGCATCGAAATTATCTACAACCCCAACCCAATAACGCATACATGTGAAGTCCGGTTGGAACCCAGCAAAATCAAGCAAGCAATCCCCCAGCGAAATAAGCATTGTGTGAGCTAAATTTTAATTAAAAAATAGGTTAATAATTTTCAAATTTTGTTAAAGTATTTTTAGGTAATTTAAAAAAGAGTCATATTTTCTTAGTTTTGACGTGCTATCACAGGAAGTTCCTAATATCATTTTTAAGTAAAAATATTTTCTATATGATAATTTCATATACAAAACATAAAATACCAATAAAAGTGACGCGACGTAACGTAAACAACAAAATTAAATTCAATCCAATAGATATTCCCAAAAAAAATTGCTTTTGGCAAGAACGTCTTCGGTAGCATTTGAGATAAAATAATAATCTGTGGTGGTATTCTTTCTAATTTTAGCAATTTCTCTCAGTGTGATATAGTGGGTCGCGAGGCAAACAAGGTAAAATAAAATTTGATTTTAAAAGGAACGCCTTTTGTCGCATCTGTAAGATGAAATGATCTGTAGCTATAGTACACGGTTATGTACGAAGCAAGGGGCGGTTCGCAAAGATGGTTCGTGTGTTTATGGCAATGTTTTCATTTGTTCAATTCGAAAGTGAGGGAGGTATGCTATGATCCAGGCGATGACGCCATTGTGGACACCTACTAATTGTGATCGGTTCAGGGCTAAATTATTATTATACTATTAAGGCTTCATTTCAATTATTTTACTTTCGTGATTAAAATATGTTATTTTTAACGACAAAACTGTTAATATATAATCTGATAATCGATTCGAAAGGTAGTTCGATCCATTATTTAACGCTAGTTCAGTTTTGAAAATCGGCTGACTTGTAACAAATCTGAGAGATTTAAGTTGGAAACGCAAACATTTTAATGCAATAAAAAACATATTTTAATTTGGTAGCAAAAGAACACATTTACCTCAGATACCTATATATACGAATAATTAGTCGCTGTCAAGTTATATTTTGCTGTCGTTCAAACTAACTGCAACATTTTGAATTTGTTTCTGTCCGAAAGTAAACATATGTCCAAAATTATTGCATATTTGTAAATAAGGTATGTATGTTATTTTTAATTTCAAATTTGTAGTTGGCATCTATTCACAAGATATAAAACAATACAGCTCAAGATCATCAGGTATCAATAAACCCGAAGGAATCCTAAAATATCTGGAAATAGTTTAAATGTAGAACTTGCTGCGAGAGTTCATGTGTGAAGAGAAACAATTTTACGTCACTGAAAGTCAATAAATTTCTTCGATCATACTAGTAGATTTAAACAACGAGAAATTTGTTTGAAGGCTGTTTATGATTGATAGGGAGGGGCATTTTTGATGATTAACACACATAAATATTTTCATTTAATTTTGCTTTTAGTTTTCTTGCTTGTCATGACACTTTTCAGTGTTTTTAGCGTTAGAAATTACAATAAATGCGAAGCTTACAATTAATATCAACAAAAATATGATTCGAAACTTTATTTTTATCGGTGAATATTGTTAAATACTATTTACATATTGAAAATATTAATAATAATATATTAGACAACCACAAATTCATACTGTTACTTTATTCTAGCATTGACGTACTGATTAGCATGTTACCGCAGGCAGATGCAGGGGGGTAGTGGGGGCGATCGCTTCCCTTCAAGAGCTTCGAGTTCAGACGAAAAACTCACCTGCCTGCTGTATTTGTAACGTAGATCTCGTTGAAGCCCCTTCCCCCGAAAAGTGGCGCTCTTGTGATATCGCCTCCTCCCCCCAGGGAGAAAGAATGAAGCCGCCTCTGAATGTTTAAATAATGCAATTAGAAAATTATAGCAGAGAATTCGTGTGTGTACCTAGAAATAAAATATTTCTTACTATTTATCATCGATTTTTGAAGTATAAATAAAAATATTATTACGTTATTCAGAATTCAAACAACCGGGCCTCCTTTGAATTGTTTATGAGGGGGGAAATGACAGATTTCATATCTAGAAACTGCTAAATTCTATGATTCATTTACTCCATGGAGCAAATTGTATCTTTTCAGGACAATATACTTTCATATCGCACATTGGCAGTATTTTTGTGAAGAAAATATAACCTGCTTAAAGTTGCCGCTGAGTTCACCAGGGTAGCTATTCTCGTTCTTGAGAGAACGAACATCTTGATGGAAATTGGCCTGGTTCTCACGAAAAAGTACGAAACTGTATAGGCCAGTCATTTGATCAAAAAAAAGGGGTTACCTGGAAAGTTTTCCGGGAGTTTTGGAAATTGGTAGTTTTATAGATTTCGATGTGCTCTTTCCGACTTTGCCACCTCTTATCTCCGCCGCCATATTGGAAAAATGGCGCCTAATAACAGTTTTTCCGACGCATTTTATGATAAAAACATACAAAATTAAACTGGAGGTAATTTCCTACAATTTATGTATTAACAATTTTTTTTGTAAAATCAATAGTTTTGGCGTACGAGCGCCGCAAAGTATTATTCATCTACACCACCACGTTTTTTTCGTATATTTCTCCAAAATATTTTACTATTATCGCAGGTATTAAAAAACAGGTATAAGGGTAATGCGTCGCCTTTGTGTCGGGTCCCTCTCTCGACCTTAAACGAAACATCTGTCAGTAGAACTCAAGAGAAGTATTTAGTTTAGTCTGAGTCATCAGTATACGTTTATCGCCTTACAGTGTTGTTTGTGTTTATAGAGCCATGGCTTCTGATAAAGTAAATTATTTTATTTGTAATAATCCATTATTAGAAAGTGAAACAAATGAAGTGAAGGAAAAAGGATTGGAGACTTTTCGTAAGTCAAGTGTTAAAAAAAAGACAATAAAGTTGAACTTTTGGCGGGACTAAAATCTATAGTGGTGCATGATCTATGTCGAAAACGATGTAATAATGAAAAGTTAATCCCTGCATCATTGCGTAGAGGAAGCGATGTCACGACACCTCAACCACTACTGCGATCCTCGCATCCAACATTCTCATTCAAAGACCATTGTTTTTTTATGCGCTGATGAGATAACAGCAAAGTTGATAGCAAAACAAAAATAGACGCGGTTGTGCAAGCGTAATGTTGTGTATAGTGTGCGGAAATTATCAATGAAAAATAGTACTTCAGAACTTGCTAGAGCTCGTAATGATGATTAGGGTCGAGCAATTGTTGAGCGTCTTAAGCATGTGAATGATTTGGTTGCAGCCGATGCACAGTACCACAATTCCTGTATGAAAAAATTGTATCGAGCACCACCAGCTGAAGATATAAAAAAAAGGTCTGTATGCAAATGAGATCGATACTGCGATGTAGTTCATTTATTCTTATCTTGCGCAGAATTCCGATGAGTGTCAGTTTTCTCTGGACGAATTGATAGCCAAAATTGAAGGTGATTACCGTTCACACATAAAAACAGTGAAAGCATAACTCCTCAAAAAATACGGTGATGATATTTTAATTACCGTCACTGCCAATAAGGCTCCAGTGGTTTGTTTCCGAAATACAAGGTTTAAGCTATTAACGGAAGCCTGGTACAATCAAAAAAGTGATGACAATACAGAAGAACGTCGGCGTATTGTAAAAACAGCAGCAGAAATTGTTATAGAGGATTATCGCTCTACGGTCTATGAGACAAAACAGTATCCTCCATCAGACAATTTTTTTCAAGACTCTGAATCAGATATACCTGAAACTTTACGCGTTTTCCTAGATGGAGTGATTTTAAGAAACAGACGAGCGTCTTTTGAAAAATGGAAGAAAAAAAGCATTGCTCTCTCCCATTCTATAATTGCAGCAGCAAGGCCGAAATCTTTTATATCATCTTACAGATAGGACTAGCTGCATTTTTATTTCATAAGTAAGGATCTTGGCGATTAATAGATGTATTATCATCTCTTGGATTTTGCTCTTCATACACCGAAGCAATGTTGTTCGAAGTTCCATCTATTATGCGCGCACCATTGAATATTGATGATAACGCATTTTCTCAATTTGTTTTTGACAACGCTGATTTCAATTCGCAGATATTAGATGGTAATAACACTTTCCATGCCATGGGCGGTATCCATTGTGTAACACCTACAACTGCTATCGCTCCTGATCAAATTATTCCACGATTAAAGCAAATGCCGTCTGCAACAGTCGTTGGTAGTTTAGGTACCATTGCATTAAAAACATTTGTGAAAAAAAAACGATACGGGCTTAAAAACAATAAAGATTCAAAACCTCGGTAGCATTCGTGCGGCTTCGGAAGTAGTTATGCCATCTGTTTCAGATTTATTGTGGCTATATCCATCGCAGATGTTGCGGATGAAATTTCGGTCTGCGACTTCTCGATCGGTGCCCAAGACGAACTCGCAACGCCTGGTCCATCAGGAACAGCAAAGCGAAGGAGATTGCGCTAAATTTCGAAAGTGTGCATCACATGTGGGTTAGACCTACAGGGGACACCACGATAAAAAAAAAACGCGCTGCTTACTCTACCTGTGGTGGTGTGGAAATGAGTTTTTTCCAAAACGCATATTGAAATGTACTTTGCGACGCTCGTACGCCAAAAACTATTGATTTTACAAAAAAATTGTAAATACATAAATTGTACGAAATTTTCTCTAGTTTAATTTTGTATATAAATGTTTTTGTCGTAAAATGCGTCGGTAAGGATACGGAGATACGAGGTGGCAAGGTCGAAATGAGCACATCAAAATCTATAAAATTACCAATTTTCAAAACTCCCGGAAAACTTTCCAGGTAAAACTACCAAATGATTGGACTAGTATTCAGAATACGGTTTCTTACTTTTTCGTGAGAACCACGGCTACTTCCATCAAAATGATCGTTCTGTCGAGAATGAATATAGCTACCCAGAATACGGTTTCATACTTTTTCGTGAGAACCACGCCCACTTTCCATCAAGATGATCGTTTTCTCAAGAACGAGAATAGGTACCCAGATATGAACGTAAAAGAATATGCTGTGGCTATTCTAAAAACATTAATAAAATAAATAAATAATTGACCCGTGAATTTGCAAGAATTGGAAATCGCAGCTGTAGAAGATTGAAACAAAAATCTTCAAGCCATTCACTTAATTGACGGTACGTCGAACTATTTAACATGACGCGAATGGAGGAATTACAGATTATTGAGTCATAAGAAAAATGTTTCCTTAGACAAGGATACAATTTTTGTTAAAACTGCAACGGTCTTATTTCGTATTGGTTTTGAATGACTTTTTTTTATTAAACGAATGTTTCAATTACAGATTTTTGATCGCAGTATGTTAAAAAGGCACTCTCTAATGTACAAAACACAAATAAATCTGCCTACGTATAATAATTATGAATATGCAATAATTTTGGACTTGTGTGTATGTGGTGTTGGAATCTAGTAATTAATGAGTGACATGAGAATGCATGCAAAACTGAGGTCCTTTGTTTTGAATTAATAATTGCCGTTATTACCAACCTTAATAATTGAAGAATAAAAGAAGTAACAAACGACACTCCTATGTGAAAAGTTCCAAATATTTCGGCCCAAAAACGTGTAGTATGTTTTTCTGTTTTATCAGCTACCGCTTCTGTCGTAACCAAAGGAGGTGCATCTGTGGTACGGTAATGACTGAAAGAATTAGAAATATATGTATTACGATTTCTTGATAAATATCTTGCTTTAAATTCAATACTGTTTAATTAAAAAATCGGTGAATTTAATTGACAATCGTGTGGTCCATAGATGGTGAGATACTCTCGACAAAAGCAACAAAAAAATTGTTGTCTAGTTTAACCATGTATGATTTCTTTTTTAATTAGAGAGAAAAGCCTTTGCAAATTTTTTACAAACAATATTAAAAATTACAATGAATAGTGATAGAAAATTTCTTATATTTCAGTTGTTCCATAGACGAATAGAGACAAAAACTAAAGGAACTTACTTAAATGATCCATGATCAAAATAGTAAACATCGACTCGAGTTTTTCCACTTGTACCACAATAGGCAGTTTTTTCTACAGGTTTTTTAAATGATGTTGGACAGTCAGGTTCACAAATTTTTGTAAAATTTTTACAGGATCCATTTTGAATGTTTATTTGTCCAAGATGATCCGCCTTTTTTTCATTTTCTATATTTTTCTTTTCTTTCACAGAACAACATGTATTTTGTGATGGTTCATTTACGACAGCGTTATTGATATCACATTTGGGAATATCTTGTACCAATTCAAATATCACGCGCTAAAATTTTGATTTGATGGACTAGATTTTACAAAGAACAACTTTTTTTTGTTAAACTATGCAAAAAAAATCATTAATATAAGTGTTAATAGTAAATATAGGAATGACTAAAATAATTTTTTTTACCAATTCTGAATCTATTTGTTAGTAAGAGAAGTATTGTGCCTCAATGTTGAAATAATTAAATAAAACTGATATTTCACTGTATTGTTAATATTACAAAGTTTACAATATATTTTTATTTGCATATTTACCCTTGGTGGGCTATTATCATCCCCTCTTTTTCTCTTTACGTTCATTTTGTAATATTCGAAGTTGCAGTTTTTTCCTGTGGGTCTTTGGGAAGACGACACTATAGCTCTGAGCCAATTTATTACAGCGTTTTTTGAATCTTTATTGGTGCTACTTAGTTTTGGGCCTATTTTATCTAAAACATAACTGTTTTTAGCGATGATGGTATTAAATATTAATAATGTCCTACTTAGACTTCATATACCTTTTTGATTAAAATATTTATAATGGGTTTAGAACAAACGTATCTTGAAAGAGTAAAGTAGCGTGGGGGAGCTGTGGGGCACTCGCCACGAGTGACACCATGTTAGGGCGGTAAATTTAGAAACCGAAACATTTTTACTAGAATTTCTTTTAATTTTTTTCACTGATAGAGGGAATCCTCTATCTGTGAGTAAATATAATCATCCCGTGCTTTTACAACCTTAGTACATATTTTTTTAAATGCGAAGTATTACCATAGGCTTAAATATGTCTATTTAAGACGGCTAATTTATGAATGCCGATTGTCATACGCATTGCCATGAGACACATCAAATTGAAAAATTTTCTTATGGGCCCAAATTTAATCTTGCAATTATCAGTTTTTACAGATTGTGTGAAATTTCAATAAGATTTCGGAATTTTTTATTTGCAGACATAATCGAAGGGTTGCTAGGGATGTTTATAAATGAATAATGATTTATTTTTACACGGAACTGATAACACAGGTTTACAAAAAAAAAGTGGATGCCTATTTGACCAGACTATCTTATTCTTATGTAACTAGACATCCTGAATCCAAATTTGAGGTCCATTAACCTCAATCACGTCAGGTTCAAGACTATTTCAAGGTCAAATGGGGTAAAATTCACTAAATAAATCTGAAGGAGTAGATACGTACGTCTTTGAGGTGGTTAAATCCAAATCCGTGGTTTGTTTAATCCCACAAGGTCAGCCAGAGATAATTTCGGGGTTATTTCAAGGTCAAATTGAGAAAAATCCACTAAATAAATCTGAAAAAGAAGATATGTATGTTTTTGTGGTCGCTAAATCCAAATTCGTGGCTTATGTAATCTCCGAAGGTCAGCCAGAGATCAGTTCAGCATGATTTCAAAGTTAAATTGAGAAAAATACAGTAAATGGTTCTGTAAAAGAAGGTATGTAGCCTTTTGGGGGCTAAATCTGAATTCGCGGTTTAACACTTTAAGGTTAACCAGGGGTCATTTTAAAGTCATTTCAAGGTCAAATTGAAAAAAATCCACTAAATAAATCTGTAAAAAAAAAGAATCCATGCGCAGCTAGATCGATATCCATTACACAGCATACAGGCAAATAGATCGAGTTTTTGAGCCCAAACTCAAGCTCCAAACCCACGTACCCCACGCAGGCACGTGAACGGAGCGAGTTTTCAAGGTAAAACCCAAGCTTCTAAAACCACATACCACACGGGCAGCTAGATCGATATCCGTTACATAACACTTAGGCTAGTGAAGTGAGTTTTTATAAGTGTATAACACAAGGCCCAAGCCCTCATACATGCTGTGTCTGGGGTATATGATTTTCAGAGAGCTTGGGTTTTATTCCTCTCTCTATCTGCTGCGTAACGGGCGTTGATCTCGCTGCATGTGGGATATGTGGTTATGAGAGCTTGTTTTGGCATATCTATAAAACCTTGGTCCGGTCGCCTGTCTAGTGGCCATCAATCTAGCTGCATGTATAGTGTGTAGTTTTGGCAGCTTGGGTTTCGCCTTAACAACTCGATCCGCTCCTCTGTCTGCTGTGTTATATGATATGAATCTAGCTGTGCGTGGGTTATGTGAGTTTCGGAGCTTGGGTTGTGGATTATTATTTCACAATAACTAGACTCCGCTTGCATATCTGCTGTATAACGGACATCAATCTAGCTGTGCGTGGGGTACGAGGTTTTGGGAGCTTGAATTTCAGCTCAAAAACTTGATCCATTTGCCTGTCTGTTAAGTAACCTTGACCTTGAAAAGATCTTTAGTTAACCTTGAAGTATTAAACAAACTACGATTTCAAACTCAGTGCCCTCAAAAATCTACATATCTTCGTTTAGAGATCCATTTAGTAGATTTTTCTAGATTTGACCTTGAAATGAGGCTGAAATTATCTCTGGCTGATCCTAGGAGATTAAACAAATCACGAATTTAGATTCAGCGATCCTCAAAAATCTCCATATTGTCTTTTTCAGATTTATTTAGTAGATTTTACTCAATTTGACCTTGAAATGACCCTGAAATGACCTCTGGTTGACCTTGCGAGGTTAAACAAACCATAAATTCGGATTCAACGACCCCAAAAAACTACATTTTTTTTCAGTGGATTTTTCTCAATTTGACCTTACAATGACCCTAAAATGACCTCTACTAGACCTTGGGGGATTAAACAAATCACGGATTCGGATTCAGCGACCTAAAAACGTACGTACCTTCTTCTTCAGATTTATTTAATGTATTTTGCTCCATTTGACCTTAAAATGATCTTGAACCTGACGTGATACAGGTTAGCGGACCTCAGATTTGGATTTAGGATATCTAATTACGTAAGAATAAAATGGTCTGGTCAAATACGCATCCAATTTTTGTTTTTGTAAATCTGTGTAATTTTTAAAATTAATGTTAAATGATTTTCTCAATGAAAAATATATTTATTATATTACATTATTCAATAGTTTCAGTTATATAAATATATATATATATATATATATATATATATATATATATATATATATATAGAATAGGAAGTTCTCGGCTATGCGGACAACTACCATTGATAAATATTACCCTCATGTTAAAAAGTGCGAAGAACTGTGCACCGTTTCGTCCTAGTATGGCACTCATCAGGCCATTTCATTCGATACCAACAGTGTCCTATAAACAGATTTCACGGTTGAAAAATAGTAAATAAGACACAGTGAGGACATCTCGAAGGCTCATTTAATAACAGAAGAACAACACAAACCAACAATGTTGTATAAAACCGCCATGTGGTGGCGCGACAGTAAATTAAAAAAGGAATATATCAAAACTCGACACACGAAACGTGCTACCCTAAGGATAGAGGTCGCATGATCCGTAGATAATTTGTTTTCTAAAAAATAGTTAAATCCACAAAATTTATGTAATATAATATCTAAACGGTCCTACCCTCTTAACGATTTTAAAATAAGTCTGTCAAAGAAACCCAATATTTTTATCATGCAGTTCATCAAGGGTTTAAGGTTAAGCGCTAAAGATATTTTCAACATGTGGGCGACCCGTGGGAGAGCTTTCTTTTTCCCAAATGAACAAATTTTCGCATTATAAGAAAACAAAAAATGTTTAAATAAAATCACTAAAATGTAATATCACTATTTGTTATTGTGTACAAAGCTCGCAGCTGTTGACCATTTGCTTCCCTATTCGATGAAAATAACAATAAAATGTGAAAATGGCTAAAACGGATAGGTTTTTTTCAATGGCCACAAACTCACACTTTTATTATATGCGTAGAACAGTTACCATTTATATTTATATACAATAATTATTAGATTAAGCTCAGATCTGATTAAATATAAAAGTTTGACACATAGATGACTAATGCAATTTACAAACGATTGGACTGAAGCTTACAGACTCTCGGAAACGCAAACTACCTTTCGCGGGCGGGAGTGCATCGCGAAAGTACTTCTATTGGCGGAAAAAACGCATGCAATACCAGCGCGACTAAACTGGGGAAGATTTCAAGGATTGTAAAGTAAGGTTTGGTCTTCAAAAATGATTTAACAGGAATTACGATATTAGATTCATTAGAGTTTTTAGAAAATTGCGTATCGTGTATAATCGGAGTTAATGAAGGTTTCTTTTCGATTTTTTTTATTTGTTTTTGGGGACGTCAAGGGAATATCCTGTTTTTATTTCACTTGGTAAAAGGCCGATTTGTTTAAACAGTTTAAATAGCTAATTTTCGTATTTTTCTTATTTTCTTAATTCATATCTTAAAAAGCTATCTATACGTTTATCTTCTAAATTAGGTTGTTACATTTTCTTTAGCAATAGAACGGCCAACAGGAGCAATTAGTGTAGTACTTTGCAATTGTTAAACACTACTAATTTTAAGTTTCTCAGTGTATATTATTTCGTTTTCTATTTAAAATTGTTAATAGATATAGGTGTTTTGAGAAACTTGTTTTGTTTAATTTTATAAAAACCTTCACGTGATTAAACTCGCGGGCGTGCTGAGAAAGAGGTACAATACAAGGGGCGACCAGGTATCAGCCTTACTCGAGTCCTGAAGTCCTGAGTTTTGGTAGTGGTCAGCCCTAAATAACCTGTAGTTGTTTAGTACTAAAAGTGCAAGAGCCTAGAGGAACGATCAAACTTCAAGGAGTACCTTTGTCATTATAATGTTTATTTATAGGCTCTTAAGATAGCTACAAATTAATATGCGACAGAAGGATATCGCAGGTCTACCGGCATTACGATACCAAAATATACCGTTTGCAGGAGTCTACGATCAAATGTTGTCACATAGTAATTGGAGGTGTACACTTTGGAAAAATTGCATAGTCTAAAATGAAAGTTCAATTAAGTTCAGACCGATTAAATTTTTATGGTAAAGATGCTTAGCGTTCTATATTACGGTACATATTATGTCATATTATTTTTCGATTTTCTTTAATGATTTCTAGATAAGGTCGTGTATTGCTTGACAATCATATCATGGAAGCTGTGAACCTTACCCTAAACACACATTACTTTTAATATAGTGTAAGGGAACAAAAGTTTATTGTGATTTTTACTAATTTTAACATTTATTAACTCTAAATTAAATTTTACTAAATGGAAGAATTTACTTGAGTCCCCCTCTGTATAAAGATTTGGACCGTTAAAATTGTTTATCTTATGTCTGGCCAAAAATAGTCACACATCCGGGAAATATAAACCCATCAACAAACTTAAGCCTAGTTTTATTACTTTTGGGGTAGTTTATTTTTCTGAAAAAACAACATAAACTTGAGGAATTTGTTGACACAAAAACTTAACTATGCCACCCTCTCGAAGTTTTTGATATAAACTGTCAAAGTAACTAATAATCGTAAAAACCATATCGTTAAGGGTCTCAGGTCAAGTTGTAAAGTGATAGCCACATGTGGCGACCGTGAGAGAGCATTCTTTTACTTAAACTGAGCAAATTTTCCCATCATAAGAAAACAAAAGAATATTTAAATAAAATCGCTAAAATGCAATATTAGTATTTGTTATTATGTACAAAGTTCGCGACTGTTACCCATTTTTCCCCAATTGACGAAAATAAGAATAAGAAAGAGAGAAAATGGTTAAAACCTTGGGGTTTTTTATGGGATCTGTCACGCAACCTTTAGAGTAGCTGTAGAATAGATATTAATAACATTTATATAAAGTAATTATAAGTTTGAGCTCTGGTCAGTCCTAATATTAAATTAAATTAAATTCGACGCATGGATGACTCATGCCATCTATGAACCAGGGTACCGAAAACACACCGACGCTCGGGAACGGAAACTACCTTTTCGCGCGCGGGGATGCATCGCGTAAGGGCGTTCTATTGGTGGGAAAGCACGCATGCCGGAACCAACGCATCTAAGAGGGAGAAGGGCGGTTCTAAGGGATGGAAGTTGAGTTGAATCTTGAGAAATTAATTAAGGGCAGTTACGATTTTGAATTCGTCTAAGTCAGTTTGGCGTGCGTTTTAGTGTTTACCAGTGTAAGAAGGTTTTTCTGCTGTCTTTTCTGCTATTTTTGTTTTATATTTTTTTCTTATTCTTCCAGACAGCATTTCAAATAGTAAGGGGAAATTTACTTTATTTTCTACCGGGGAAGGGAGTCCACCATCCCGTAAACTTTTAATTAAACAAATAAATTTTGGATTTATTTCATTAAGGGGAATATCAGAACGACCTAAAGAGCTTGTAGTTTTAAGCTTTTAAATTATAATCCAGATTTACTCTTAAGTTTCTCATTGTAAATAGTTCGTTTTTATTCTATTTATTTTTGTTCAATAGACTAAGTTGTTTTGAGAAACTTGTTTTATTCAATCTAATTAAAACCTTCACGCGAACTAAATTGCGGGCGCGCTGCTGCGAGATCTACAAAACCAGAGATGTCTACTGACCAACTAATTAGCAGCCTTTCCTGAGTCCTGAAGATCTGAGTCATGGTTGTGGTAAGCTTTAATAACCGTAGTGTTTGGTACTAAAGCAGCAAGAGAGAAGTTGAACGACCAGACTTCCAGAGTGTCTTTATTACTGTGATATTTAATTATAGATTATTAAAATAGTTACTAATTAATATGGGACAAAAATGATTATAGATAAGATAATTAACGCTACCTCAATACGTCATCGGCAAGAGTCTATAATCAAATTCTGTCACATAAAATTTGGTGGCCAGCTTAATAAAAATTAATTTTTGCTTTAAAATTTTTGATAAATAAAATTGGCGTAGTTGCAAGATTAATATTTTAACAAAAAGAGCCAACGCGTAGTAGCTATTTTTTTTATCAGTCAGTAATTTTGATTTGAAAATTTAAATATTTTTTTTAAAATTTTTGTTTGTTTTGGAACGTTCATGACTAGTGTATTTATAGCTTTGAAAATTTCATTAATTGGATTCTCTTTTCTTGATTTCAGTTTAATTAAATAGGTTAATGTTTCAAGTAAGAATATTTAAAATCTTGGTTAGAAAGTTGCTAGGAAATTTAGGGTTTTCAGGTTAGATAAAGACACAAAACCACAACAGATTCAGGACATCAGTTGCACGCATACTAATTACTTTTGTCACTTGTTGGGAAATTATTATTATTATTTGATCGAAGTATAAATGTTGAGTATTTTGTATAAAAATATTCGGGCTAAAGTTAGATTATTAAAAATAAAATATCAATTTAAAGTTAAAAGGGTTAAAAAGTAGTTTTGATCCGGTTTTATTAATTTTGAGAATTAATAACTACCACAAGTGTCAAGTTTTAAGTAGTTTTGGAGACTAACGACATTTCAGATTGTATCTCCGTGATTAGTGTAGAAATCACGTTAATTTACTATTGTAGTTACAACAATTTATTTCTTCCAAATTTGTTTTTACCTTGTGTAATGTTAAGATTTACAATCCGTACTGTGAAGTGCAAGTGAATTTAGAAATCGTTGTTTATATATTGTTTATTTTAGCGAGGAGTCTTAGATAAACTCCTGTATTTCAAGAAATGTTTGTTTTAAAGGGTAATTGTTAATTATCCTAACGGGTTAAAATTTAGAAAGAGATGGAAGAAAATTGTTCTGACTAGTAGTTTACATATATAGGATTGTTACGAAGTTGGATTAATGAATTTTTGTTTTATTTTATAAACATATGATGAAAGGTTTAAACTGATTCCTGTTTAACTATGAATTTGTGCAAAGTGATTTATAATAGCGATTTATAAATAATATTTTATTTTCAGCGTTTGATATGTGAAGTATTATGTTAAAAATTTTCCTTTTCAGGCATTTTTAAAGATCATTCTATTATCATAAAGGTGGCAGCATTTGTATTTAGCAAAGTTTTGTTATAACTTGATTGTTATTTTTTTTTTATTTTAGCAGTTTTTAGGAACAATTTTAGGAGGACAATGAGTTTTATTGACGCGGATTTTCAGGTTGTTTCCTGATTCCGAGACAGGCAATTAGTTTTATTAGTTTTATTTATTTTTCTTTCAGGAACGATAAGAGAGTTACAGGTCGGAGTGTTTATTTTTCTTCTTTACAGGTGCAGTGTTGGTGTAGCTGAATAAGAGAAAATCGTACGAAAATGTATAATCTATACAGTTGTTTTGAGTATCTTTCAGGTGTTCTTTGAGAATTTAATAGGGCGTCATAAATCTATATTTTATTAGTCGCATATAATTGGGTACCTGTTATAGGTAAATTTTTATCTGTTTATAGCAGAATATTTTTTGTGGTTGTTTTACAGGTTATTTCAAATTATTTTTTTTTGTTGTTTGTGGGCAACAAAGGTAGGTGGCATGCGAACATTTATTTGCATTTGTATTTGATAAAATTTAGTAGATTCGTAACAATATCCTATATATTTTCTACACAAAAACTTTTACTTTTTACCGGTAGTGTAAGCTAGACAGAAGGGACACTTTATTTTTGGATTTTTATTGCCGTAATAATTTACTGTTATATTTTGCAGCATTTATTTTGAGTGTTGCGGTAAATTTATAAAGGATAGAGTTAATAAGGGGATCCGGAGTGATTATTATTTGTGTAATAAATTCTATTTGTTAAGAGTATTTCGAATTTTGAGTTTACATACATAATTCTGTCTATCATTTCACTTACAGAGCTAACATCGTTTTTATCATGGATTTTTCAGTTTTTTTTTTCTGTTTTAAGAGAAATTAGTGCTGTATGGAATTTTAGAATCGCTGTCAGAAGTCCGAAGTTAGACTCACGGTAATCGGATACTGTGACCGAGATTTGTGAAACTAGAGTTTTGAGAATTCGACCTGCGGAACAAAAGAAGATTTTAAAAGGGATAAGGATATAGATAATATTTTGCTAGCTGTGATCGAGATAATAGCTAACCATTTTTTTTAATTGTTTGGGGCGTATAACATTAAAACCCGGTTAGAGTGTTTATCGCTTTATAACGCGTTATTTATTTTTTTTTTCTCGGAAGTTGTTTATGATACGAGATTTGGGTTAGAGCGGCGGTTAATATCGTGGTAATTTATTTATTTTTAGTGACGAGATAATAAAATAAATAAATAAGGGGTGAAATAACGTGTATTAAGGGAATTTTGAAGGCGGCTCTGTGTCGATTTGTCTTCTTTTGAGTTTAGAGTGAAGAAGACGGGAGTATTTTGTGTGCTATATCTAGATATCGAAAATATCTGGTGGTGATATAGCGGTTTAAGTACGTAACGGAGTTTAAATATGGCTATATCTAGGTATATAGCGGAGTAAAGAACGTAACAGCGGTTAGACGAAGCTATATCCGGGGAAACAATTCGTGAATATATAACAACATAGAAAAGGCAACTTATTGAATATGTCGGAACACGACAAATTCAATAGGGCTGTAACTGGCGGCCATGAGGGTCAGTCAGAGTATAGAAGTGTAGAAGCACTGCGAAGACAGATTGTAGAATTACAGGCAAAAGTTGAGAAAGAGTTAGTAACAATGAAGCAATCTAGGAAAGAACAACCAGTGGTCGGTGACTCTGAGTCGGAGACTAGGTTACGAGAGCCTAGATCTTTCTACTTAGACGATCTGAAGACGATAAAACAGTTACTAACCGAAATAAATGATTTGGATAATATTGATCCTTACACTGAAGGAAAGGATTATGAGGCTTTTATAGAAGCCGTGATTTCGACTTCTGGTCAACAAAGTTGGACGGAAGCCGAAACTCTAAAATTTTTCATTAAGAAATTGAAAGACATGGCAAAAGACGAGTTCTATGCTCTTAGACGGATGGATAGGCCCAAAACAGTTGATGAAATGATTATTTGGATAAGACGAGTGTTTGGTACCCACGTATCTCAATTAGAAGGGAGGAAAGAACTAGTACGTTGCGTCAAAAAACCAGACGAAGCTTTGGGTGCTTACGCCCAACGATTACGAAAGCTTTCGTTAATGGCGTTTCCTGAAGAAAATGCTAATATAGCTCAGGTGACGTACAGGAACAAAGTTTTAGTAGAACAGTTTATACAAGGTATTGACATTCGTCTGGCCAATAAAATAATTGAGAATGGCGACTTTTATACTTTAGATGAAGTCCTAGAAGTAGCAGAGAAATACGAGACAACTATTTCCAGGCAGCTACTTAGCAATTTATATCAGGAACGGTACTCATCATCTGTGCAATATGTAGATGGAATTTTAGGTGTTATACCTAAGCAGTTTTTGCCAAATAATCAACAATCCATCGAAGATAACGGTAGATTGAAAAGAAATGGAGAGACAACAAAGAAAGGTCAGAAAAATGCATCTTCTCATAAACACCGTAGAGAAGCAATGCTCAGAAATAACGATCAAAATCATAAAAAATTAGCAAACATCTCAGAAAGAAGATGTTTTAACTGTCAACAAGTAGGTCATATGGCGAATAACTGCCCATCGCCACTTACTTGTTTTAACTGCAAAAAGAAAGGGCATTTCTTTAAACAATGTTCTTTAAAAGGCAAGACAATATCAAAGAAACCTCCTAAATAGACTCATTCCCAATCATTTGTAGAAAACCTAAGATAGTACTCGCCATCAAGGGAGAGTAGTTGGGTTATCTTGTTTAAGATTAAACTTGGCGAATCGACAAGTTTTCTAGCAAATTGCATCACAACTGAGTCATTAATTTATTTGGTAAAGAAAATGCTTTACCGTATTTTTTTTTTAGTTTTAACACTACGAACGATTGCCGAAAGAATAATTAATTTTGGCAAAACTGAAATTTGATTTACATCGGGAAAGTTTCCGTCTGGAAAGAATATAGAACACTTATTCATTGCCCATAGTAACAACTTAAATTTTCCAAATTTAGAATAGAGTTTTGGAAAAATGCAAGCCTGTAATTATTTTCAGTCTAAAGAAATCGTAGTTGCGGAGATATAGCTTGATCTTGCTGAATGGCTATCTAGTACGACCCTACCATACTGTCGTTCAAGGCAGTAATGCTGGTGAACTAGACGCCTCTGAGCTTTGCAACTTGTTGCAGTTTTAGCACGACGGGCAGAAATGCTGGTGCTAGCGAGATGGTCTAAGGGAGACAAGGCCTGATCGTGGAGTTTTTTTTTAATACTAGTTAAAAGTGGTACCACGTATGAGTGGGGCATACAAGTCTAGTTCCCAGGTCTACCATCCGTGACATATTTCTAGGGAAACGTTCAGAGTATAGAAAAAACTCTGAAGTTATCTAGAGATTAACCTGATATTCAATAGTTTGGAAAAGTTTGAGGACAACCCTTGGTTTAACAATAGTAAAATAATTCAGCAGTCTAATACTTCTGACTGGCCATCAGAGTAGAAAGAGCGGTAGTAACTCGAGGCAACCGACTCTTGCAGGACTGTTTGAATACTTGGAAATGTCACTCATTTCAGGGCTGTGATTATGGCGTTCGCGGACGCGTGGACACTATAATTATAAGCCATTCAATCATATAATTGTCGACATTTGCACGACTATCAATAATTTTATATCATTTATTCACAATCAAACAATTCAAAGTATAATGTTCTCCTCATTCTTATTGGTTTCCAATACCCAGTCCATTAATAATTCCACTTGCATTTAAAATTTGGTAGATGTAGTTAGTCTAGGTAGGGTGGAGTTTACAGCGGTCTCTCACTAAGGCTGTTTTTGTTTTTGAGCGAGTCTATGTCTTGCCAGCATAGAGTACATTATGAGAATGTATGTTACCGTTTGCAAGATGCCGCAATAGTGGAATGTTACAGTTCTTGGGGAATTACGGGACATCTTCACGAAGAAGATGCCGAGAGGTGTAAAATGTTACGTTTTTTTTTGTAGAATTACGGGACATCTTCACGAAGAAGATGCCGAGAGGTGTAAAATGTTACGTTTTTTTTTGTAGAATTACGGGACATCTTCACGAAGAAGATGCCGAGAGGTGTAAAATGTTACGTTTTTAGAGAGTTACGGGATATCTTCAAAGAGGAAGATAAGCGAAAGTAGTATGATGTTATAGTTTCAGAGAGTTATGGCCACATCTTCGAGATGGAAGATAAGCCATTAGAAACTATGGACGAAGGAGCGCCTTATCGAAATTCGTGTGAGTTTCGCGGAAAAATTAAGAATTAAATAGACGAAATAGATTAATAAACCCTCTGTATCTCTTTGAAGTGTAGCAGTGGTCCTAATAAGAAAGAAGACAGGACCGGACCAAGGAATTTAGATGTTGTATCGATTTTACCAAGATAGTAAAATTATATTTTACTTTTGTTCTCCAATCTTAGTATACTTGACAGAATAAGACGATAGGAGAAGCTTAAGTATTTTCTACACCGGACACGACTAAAGGCTATTGGCGGGTTAAACTTGATCCAAGGAATAAAGAATAAATAGTATATTCAGTCCCTGGGGTCACTAGATATGTAACCAGATGCCTTTTAGGCTAGCTAGTTCTCCATTTACTTAGCAGTGATTAATGATGTGTGTAATTTACTATATACTAGACTTACATTGTGATGTTTATTTAGATGGCATAATAGTATTTGTATAAAGCCACATTAAGCAGCCATTGCAAAATCACAAAATTCCATGATTGGAATTATCTTTATACTAAAAGAAGGAGTCCGTCCCTGTTCGAAACAGGTAGAAATTTTAAACACTACTCCAGACCAGCCACCGTTATAGAAATATGATCTTCGGTCATTGCTATAATTAGTGGTATAGAGTTAAAAAGGACTTAAAGGAATTATTATTTTTTCTCTTAGCAATTTGCAATAACACTAGTGAATTTGGCCGAGTAAAATATCAAATTTAGATGGATTAAAGACTGTGAAGGATAATTTGCACATCCTAAGAACAGCTTTATCCGGGAAATGCTTTTAAAATACCTAGATTCAAATAGACAGTTTTAGTTGGATGTGATAGAGACCAATTTGACAATTACCGTTTTTTTTAACATCAGGTCTACGATTGTCAAGAGTTCTTATCAAAGACTCCAGTAGACAACTCACACTATATATATGCATAGTAAAAGTATTATACTTCGAAACGCAAATGTGTGGATTTCATTTAGGTAATTATACAGTTTAAGGGTTACTTTTGGGTCAATAAATTACAGTCAACAAAACTACACTGTAAGAGTTCAAGTTAGGACACTAAGTGTCACGAAATCTAGGAGCATAGGAGGATACAAAAGCAGCCGAGAAAAGCATAAGCCATAGCGAATTGTCGAATTAAGTGGTCTAGTGACAGATGTTAGAGAGATACATGGTACGGATGTAAAAGAAGTCCGCGTACGGGGGTTTTAAAGAAAGTAAATACGTGTATAAATGGGTTTGATTATTTTAGGGATCGAGTGATCAGTTAGCAAATATTATAGCAAATATTATTATAAATGTTATTATAAATAACAGTTTGTCGCAGCAAGAAATGTTTCCAAAGTACAGAGATGAGTGACACAGTAGAGCCAGATAGCTAAAAGAAGATACGTCACACTGTGTAATACATCAGGAGTATTTCTTTTTGTTTTATTTGTTTGTTTTAAGGGTGATGGTATTATTATCTTTTTGTTTTCTCCTGGAGTTTTAGGTGTGTATATTTGTCGAGAATATTAGTAATGTCTTGGAGTTTTAGAGCAAGCAGTACTTTCTACCGTAGATAGCTAATGGTATCGCTGAAATTGGGTCATCCAACTGCGTAGGTGATGTTTGACGAACAAGTTCTCCCTCGTATGAAGCCATGACAGAGTCCGAGAACTTCAGTGAAAGCGATACAGCAAACCGATCCAGTGGGGCTGAAATTACAACAACCTATGACGCAAAGGACATTGGAAGAGGCAGAAGCAGATAACGAACCTTCCACGACGAAACATTCGATTTCACTGGTTAACTCCAACGATGTGTTTGCTTGGAATGGACATGGAGAAGTGGAGTCAACATTGAATTCATTACCAAGGAAGCAGTACCAATTGACAGCAAAGAAATTTATGGGGATCAACCACACTGATCCTCATACAAGGAAACTATTTTTCTAAGGCCGAGTTCACGAATCTCGCACAATCTGCTGCAGAGGAAGTATGGGGCTTCTTATCAAAAATGGGAAATCTATTTTCCATTTGTGGTTTCCTGTACACACTCGCATGTGCTGTGAGTTACCTGGCCGGAGTAATCACCAACTACTTCGTTTTAAAGAAGACCTCTCGAGACCACCCGAACAGGCGAAGATACCTTTTAGCCAGCCTTTGGAACAACCTGACTCATTCATATTTGTACCAGCTTAATCGCCGTAACAACGAGAGAAACCCAGGACCGGAAGAAGACCAGCAGGAACTGAACCAAGTTCTTGTAAACCCGTGTGCCCCGTCTTCATCAGTTTATCCGCCACTACCTTTGAACGTTTCCGTGTGCAGTGACCCGAACTGTAAAGTTCTAAAAGACTCGAAGTGCGAATCGGGAGTATCGGACAAATAATGGACCGAGGATAATAGTGCAAAGTGCGTGTTCGCGGAAAAAGGTGAAACTCGTCCGAGGAAGACTGCATTTTGCAGAAGTTTCTAAAAGACTTCCCTGGATTGAAGAAAGAAGAGGACAAGGATTAGGTTAAGGAATATTGTAGAAACCCACAAATGGTTTTATTGCAGTCTAGTTGAGTTATATATTCTTTTACTTTTCTTTTTGTGGGAAAATGCTCATTCTAAGGGGGAGGGTAAAATGTAAGGGAACAAAAGTTTATTGTGATTTTTACTAATTTTAACATTTATTAACTCTAAATTAAATTTTACTAAATGGAAGAATTTACTTGAGTCCCCCTCTGTATAAAGATTTGGACCGTTAAAATTGTTTATCTTATGTCTGGCCAAAAATAGTCACACATCCGGGAAATATAAACCCATCAACAAACTTAAGCCTAGTTTTATTACTTTTGGGGTAGTTTATTTTTCTGAAAAAACAACATAAACTTGAGGAATTTGTTGACACAAAAACTTAACTATGCCACCCTCTCGAAGTTTTTGATATAAACTGTCAAAGTAACTAATAATCGTAAAAACCATATCGTTAAGGGTCTCAGGTCAAGTTGTAAAGTGATAGCCACATGTGGCGACCGTGAGAGAGCATTCTTTTACTTAAACTGAGCAAATTTTCCCATCATAAGAAAACAAAAGAATATTTAAATAAAATCGCTAAAACTACAGTTCAAAAGGTACATTCTTAGATACCCCTTTTAGGTTCCATATCTCCGTTATGGGGTACCTAAGGAAATAAAATTCTATGAAACACTCGGGTTGTTTTGACAACAATATTAGTGTATAATGAGCTGAAAAAAGTATAAATTCAGTTTAACAAAAATTAAAATATTTAAAGTTAAATCTTACCATTTTGATCATTGAATTCAACATTACCAGTTACCGCTGGCGTTTCATCATTATAATTGTTCGAAATATAATTTTGTGAAGGCATTGGAGGCATACGTCCCTTATGCAGAACTTGAGGACAAAAACACTCCGAATATATATTGGTAGGGATTAGTGGAGGTGGACAAATATATTGAATACTATCATCCTCGTCACAGGGATCAATTATTTTTGCTTCATTAAATTCATCTCTGGTTGTAGAAATAGTAGTCGTGTTAAGATCGGCAGCAGTGGAAATGTTTGTTTCATATTTCGATGGAATATCGGCAACATCAGATTTTTCTGAAGAGTCATTGCAGTCACATCGTGGTTTGAATTGAACCTAAAATAATATTTGATTTTTGCGTAATACCAATTTATCACAATTCTAGAATTTGTTTAAATTTCTATTGATTATAAGCATAAAACGTTAGGTTAAAATATATCTCTTTATGGATGGTGTAATATGTATGAGCTGATATAACCATATTTTACGCATTTTAAGCGCATAAATTTATAGAGCTGCACTCTTAAAAATAATCAAAATTTAATGCAAACTTGATGTCCATTCTACATTAAATTTAATAATTTTCTACTTCAGACCGCGAATAATTTACATTTACTTTGAATTTAAAGCAAATTCATTGAAATATCAATTCGTTGTACATCAAATTTGATTAAATGTATCTCAAAATTCAATAAAGTAACTGAAATAATATTTCAACTTCTGTACATTAAAATTAATTTACATATACCTTAATACTAAAGAAATTTACATTATTATTCAATATACACTGCATGAGATTCCGGCAGATGGCGCAACTTGTATTGAACTTTTTGTTTAGGACTCAATTTTCATATGGTGAGGTTGTAATGGAACAAATGTTAATTGTTTTTCATTGTTTACTGTCAACTATATTCTGTTAAAATAAATAATTAAATAATCACTCTGTGAATAGATATTCCGTGGAAACAGGGTAGTTATATTTTTTTATCACTATCCATGAAAGTCTAAAGGAAAAATAAATCAGTTATCGAACTTAACTTTTATGAACTTTGTCGTTTAAATATTTTCTTAAAAAAATACATAAAATCAGTTAATTTATGAAGACATAATAGGACCCTCTCTTAGAATTGCCTATAAATCTAAGTAATCCCGCCCTGGTTATGTAAATAAAACCGAAAGATAAGGGAAGTTTATAACATATGGTATATGAAATACCCTTAAAATATATTAAAATATTGAACGATTTTCCCATTATTAGGAAACAAAAGAATAATCAAATAAACGCATTATACTGTAATATAACGTTTGACCTGTGTAAGGGATCTAATATGGAGATTGTTTTTCCTAATTGCAAGAAAGAACGAATTAAATACCAGCAATATGAATAAAAGAGCACTCAGGTTTTTTCACAGACGTTATATTATCTTATTCCTTTAGTTATAGAAAGAAATAGAATAATTTTATTAATTGTGTTTATATAAAAATTATTATTAAGATGCTCACAGGTCAATTCGTGAATCAAGCATCCGGTATAGAATAGCTAACGCCCTCAGTACATAACGATCGAAACCTTCGAACTTTAAGGGAAAGAAATTGACGTTTACCGGGTTCCATCGCGTAATATGGGTACAAACGGGAAACAGAGGGAGAGGGGGTGTAAGATTCGAAGACACTCTTTTAAGGAATAGTAAATTTCAGTACCAATCTGAAAGTCGAATTAGGGTGATCGGTGCCGTTCTGTATATTCGGCGGGAATGAAGGTTTTCTTTGTTGGATTTGTTTTTGTTTAATTTGGGAAATTAAGGGATTATCGGGTGTTATTTTAGTGGGGCATTTCGCGATTTTCATACGGTCGATTAAGTAATATAAATAGCTATTTTTCGCGTTTTATTTCTTTTTTTTTTTGTTTAATATTTTATTAAGCTATTTATACGTGTTTTTTTTTTCAAAATTGGGTTTTACGTTTTTGGTTAAAATAACAGCCGAGAAGAGCAATTATGTTAGTTTTTCGTAATTGTTATTAGTTTTAAGTTTCTCATTGTAAATAGTTCGTTTTTATTCTATTTATTTTGTTAATAGACTAAGTTGTTTTGAGAAACTTGTTTTATTCAATTTAATTAAAACCTTCACGCGAATTAACTTGCGGGCGCGCTGTTGCGAGATCTACAAAACAAGAGATGTCTTCTAACCAACTAATTAGCAGCCTTTCCTGAGTCCTGAAGATCTGAGTCATGGTTGTGGTAAGCTTTAATAACTGTGATGTTTGGTACTAAAGCTGCAAGAAAGAAGTTGAACGACCAGACTTCCAGAGTGTCTTTATTGCTGTGATATTTATTTGTAGGTTATTAAAATAGTTACTAATTAATATGGGGCAAAAAATGATTATAGATAAAATGATTAACGCTACCTCAATATGTCATTGGCCAGAGTCTATAATCAAATTCTGTCACAAGGTGTACATGTCTGCCTCGTACTAACGGGAACCCATTAGTTCGACACCGATCTAGATGGTGAACATTACCTTTCAAACTCATTGATTCCTGTCAGTACGGAGCAGACATGTACAGCTCACCGTAAGAAAATTGAGTCCTTTAAGCCACTTATACCATACTAAATAAAAAGTTCAATACAAGTTGCGTAGTCTCCTGATATCTTATGCAATGTATATTGAATAATAATGTAGATTCCTTTAGTATTAGGGTATATGTGAATTAATTTTAATGTACAAAAGTTGAAATAAATTATTCACGACTTAAAGTATAAATCACTAAATTTTATGTAGAATGATCATTAAATATGCATTAAATTTAATATTATTTTTAACAGTGTACCTGAATTAACTTTTGTTTATTTTTTTAATAAACATATATCTAAATATGAGTTTAGATTCATCGATTTGGTTTTTTATTAGGCATGTGTTCCTAATGGTCCACGTAGTAATTTCCTTCATAAAACTCGATGGAGTTTAAAATTACTTGCCCAACGTTTTCATTTTAGGGAATGTAAATTAGAATATATGTATTTTTAAGGCCATATGACTAGTTAGATTGAACGAAAATTTTGTAACTTTCTTTTCTTTCTTTTGTATAAAATTTTAGAGCTTTAAAGATCATAGATTAAGAATCTATAAAATAGTGTTATATTGATTAAATTAGCGACCGTTATAGGAATAAGAACTTAACCATGTTTTTGACAGCCGTAGGCTTAGTCTTGTGATCGAACGCACAATACGGCGAGTCGGGAATAATATGAAAAATGCCAACCTATCAACAGACACTGTTAACGCTTTTCATAATAATAATTGAAAAATTCATAGTTAAACTAATTGATAAAATAGCCATTAAAATAATAGATCAGGAAGGTGATTTGGTTAATTTTAGAGAAGAAACCATAACCATCAGACTACATCTTAAAAAAGTAGATGAAAGATGGTAATATTATATAACAATAAATCTGCAAACTGTAAGCGGTTGATTGAAATATGTAATGACCTTTATCTCAAATCTTGATTGATAATCGGACTATCGAAGGAATTAAAATAGAATAATGTTATTAAAAAAATGGACTTATTTATTTCCACACTCCTAAAGATGACAATTTTAATATTTATATATATATAATTTCTTCTCAAAATTCGGAATACCCGTAAACAGTGTTTGTCTTTGACAATCGTATTATTGTATTATTAATAGATGAATTAAACAAGTCCATGCAAGTCTGCATGCGCTGTTATCAAAAGCGCAAGTTTTTAGCGGTGTAATGTAACCACAAAGCAAATAGTTACTTATTTACTCAATTATTTTCGAATATACCTAATTAATATGCTTAGAGTATGGAAACCTATAAATATTACGACAGAAAAGAAAAGTCCGGAAAAACCCTAAATATAAAATTTTCACATATCTTAAGGTCAAGGTTCAAGGATATTCAAATCGGTTTTTTAAATAGCCCTATTTCGATCCCGGATATAAAAAAAGGGGAAAATTTTACATTTGATGTGACCTTGGCTATAATCTCAACGTCAAAAGTCAAATTCAATGCCGCCAAACAGTTATTTCGACTGTAATTTCTTATTTTTAGTCACAGAATTAAGGAAGGTGACAATTTTTTAGTATAAATTATAGATTTTTGGGGACACCTTACGGTAGCTTTGACCTCAAGCTCTAGATCAAGGTCATTTGAGCTGATATGGTGAGGACGTAGTCGGGTATTATGAATCTATTTAACGCACAGTACAGGTTTCCGTTGCAACATGAAAATTTAAAAGGCATAATAAAAAAATCTACAAAATCTAAATATTTGGGCAGTTATAATTTCAATGACAGAAAAGTTTGAAAATATGCGAGGAATCAAATCGTACCTGCGATAAATGATATTGATATCAATTTTACCCTCATTATGGAAGAAGTGTTCGTAATTACTGAAATGGAATATTTTCAAGACGATAGATAGGACGTAAGGGATCCATCGAATGGCCACCTCGTTCCCCTGATATGACGGCCGTTAGATTACTTTTCATGGGGTTAATTCAAAAACAAAGTTTATGCTACTAAACCTAGAAGCGTGGGAAGTTACGACAACGTATTATTGATACGATTCGGGCTATTCCAAATCATATGATCGATCCATTATGCAGTTTGAGTATTTTATAATTGCATGTAACATTGTCAACTAAAAGATGGAGTACGTTTCGATTAAGAATTTTGTGTAGAATAGTAATTACTCCTTTATATTACAATTTTTGTCTTTACCTGTTCCTATTTAAAAAAACTCACTTGACCTTCGAATGGCCTTGAACCTTGTCGTTGAGGTCAACATCGGACGCCTTACGAAAAATGCTCAAACTTTTGTATTTATTGTTTTTCCGGAAAATGCTTTCCTGAGGTTTCCATACTTTTGGGATGCATGATATTTTCTTTGTCTATTGTAAATATTTTGTAATTACAATCTGTGTTAGGTATGTTACTACTGAACGCATATGATTATCGGCCGAAATGAGATTCACTTTCGCGTTCTCTCGTTTATATCTCATGCACCAACAATTTTTTCCCATTAATTGCAAATCACAGTGGACCTCTAGGGTTCATATGAAGTACTCTGGGAATCAATGTTCTAGACCATTGTGATCTCGTCTCAGAATTTTTAACCAGTTTATATCTCTGTATCTCCAGTGGTGATTGAAATAATTTGAAATAGTTAGAATAAGGCAGAGCTAAGATGTCAAGAGCCGTAAACACACTTATTGCACGTATTACAAACATCCTTTTTTGTGTCCTTATTATAAAGAAAATATAATAAAGTTTTAAAATGATCTAATGTGGTAAAACATCTGCGTTAAAGTAAGTTTTTTTAATCAAAAACTTGTAATGCACGCTATTTTTCTCCTTCTATTTTTATAATGTGTAATCATGTATAGAGTGTTATAAATGAAGTGGTCAAATACTTCTGATATTATAAGTTGAAACAAAAGTTATTATTCTTGTCACGACCATTAGGAAGATACTTTTTATACTTACTGAAGAAAATTTCGAATTTGTAAAAATTGATTCTTCATTATCCGCTTCACTACTGGTGTTGTAGCAAAATTTTGGTGATAAAGATGGTCCCATAATATCAATAATCGTTTGAACTTCTTCTTTTAGTTTACTCGGTGTTTTCCATACACTATTGTCCGATTCTTAAAAAGTCATTCAATTGAGAAAAAGCTATTGCAATAATAATTTTTATAACAAAATATAAAATATAAGATCTCCATCTTATAAAATTAGATAGAACAATAATTATACATTTATTAGTCCCATATGTCATCCAACAACAGAATAACCATTTTTTCTCTATGGACGTCCCAAAATATTAAACATTTTCAATATTCAAAACTTTTTTTACAGATGTCTGTTGATGCCAACTCAAAAACCTAAGTCTCATAAATCTCATTTATTATTATATCAGTTTCCTATATGGTAATCAAAATATGCGGTTATGTTATAATCAAGTAAATAACGCCTTATAGCATTCTCTAGAAAATTATTTTTGAACAATATCTGTTTAAAATTAGAATATATATACATACTTACCAGAGTTAGTTACATATTCGTCTGAACTTAATTTTGTGACTTCTGTACATATACCTTTTGTTTCAGTTTTTCTTCCTTTCTTACCTTCGGCCATATTTTCTTGTATAATATATTCTTTTTATAAATATAAAATATTCATTGTAAAACTTGAAAATAATACTTTACTGTCATTAAATGTCACTGTCTAATGCCAACCTGAAATCAGCCAATGCCGAGCACCCACCTATCAGACAAAGACAAGGCACAGATGCGATAAAGACTTAGGCCTGATTCTCACTATAGTGCCGCTATCGATACGATCTCGGTTCGATAATTTTTTTTTTAATGAAAATAGTTTACGATATCGAAATCTCCGCGAAACCGATAGTGTGAATAGGTTCATTATTTGTCCTGTAAGAATATTTTACCGGACCGAGAGCGTACCGAGATCGTATCGAGAGCGGCCCTATAGTGAGAATCTGGTGTTAAAAGAAATCTGTTCAGTGACTTGCGTGCATTTGAACTTAGGTCGCACTTACTAGTGCGACACTACACGATCAAACATGTGTATTTCATTTCTGTATGTATTTGCCGCATCTGTATCTTGTCTTTATCTGATAGATTCGCGTTGGGCCAAATGTTAACATAAGAACATAAAAGATTGCTTTAAATAAAAGAAACGAAGAACATATTGTTTCTTTAAACAACCCCCGTTTGGATTTTTCAGCCACTAATATTTAATATTTCACTACTGGAAACGCCTTTCGAGGAACTATCTACTGAGTATATAATTCAATATATAAAAAATGTTCATTACTTTATTTTCTATTGTATATTGTGGTTTAACGACATCTCCCGAAATCTCATCAATGTATGTTGAATAATAATGTAAATTCCTTTAGGATATATGTGAATTAATTTTAATGTACAGAAGTTAAAATATCTTTTCAGCTACTTTATTGAAATTTAAGATACTATTTAACCAAATTTACTGTACAACAAACCGATATTTGAATGAATTGCTTTAAATTCAAAGTAAATGTAAATTATTCGCGATTTTTGGTACGAAATCATTAATTTAATGTAGAATGGACTTTAAATAAATTTACATTAAATTTAAGGTTACTTTTAACAATGTATAGGTAAACTACTAATCAACCAGTAAGACAGTTTATTTCTTACAGACTTACAAGAAAGATACCAGTAGTAAAAATATACTTGGCAACCTACAAAAGACGTTAAGATCCCATTGGTGTGTGAGGGAAAAAAAAAACGGTATTTTCAAATGAGCTGGTTAAAGGGACATGAATGGCTAACATACAGTAAAATTACCTGTGTGCTAGATTTTGCAAAATGTGTATGTATTCTTTTTGGTCGTCGTGAAGCAGATACAAATAATTTGAAACTGGGAAAATTGGTATCGGAACGACTGAAAACATATAAAAAGGCCATATTGATATATTTTTTTAGGATTGCTAATTTTTTTTTAGGGTAACCAATATAAATTTTTTTTTCAGGATATTCTTATTTTTAAAACTAAGAACACGTTGATACCTAAAATGTGAAAGGTGTATGTGGTTCTTAGCAACTGATTACGTTTCAGGTTTTTTAGGTATGTAGAATTATAAGGAGCAAGCAGCTATCTATTGTTGCTTTATTCAGAGCCGTACAATACTGGTGAAGGCCAAGGAAGGTCGAAACAGTTGCCGAGGTCTTGGAAAATTTGCTATTAAAGGTAAGTTGATTCACTATGGGCAATTCCAATATTTATACATTAAGTCTTAAAAGTCGTGCTAATTGACCTCATTCAATAAGTGTTCCATACCATATTTTAAATCTACAAATTTACTAATTTAATAATTTGGTAATTGCTTAATCAGTAGTTTTTTCTTTTCTTAGAAATCATGTTGGACAATGCTTCATATGTTGGAGCACGATTCCCACGACTTTTTAAAAGTTTTATTTATCTAAGTTATTACAAAAATTAATTTATATTCTTACATTTCATATTTTATTAAGTTTTATTTCTTACCCAACACAATTGGACTCCAAAATTTTTTGTCGTTTTTTAGGGCTTAAAATTAACCTGAGGTAACATCAAACTGATTGTAACTATACCAGATGTCAGCAGCTATATGTTTTTCATGACTATTCGGTTTTTCCAATTTTGGTAAGGAATATTAATCACATCTCATCTCATTAGCCATTTTTAGTCCATCTCTGAACATATATCACCCTCACTTACCACTATTTTCTTCGGTTCTTTGCCCCTCTCATCCACATCAGTCCTATGGAACCTTTCAAGTCGTTTATCTACCGCAATATGGATATATTGTTTTATTTAATTCAGTAAGCATGTTTTGCAGTTCTCCAGACGTTTGAGCAATGCTAACAGTATCTTCGGTATATCGGTTTGCACTGATTAATGTACGTTAATTTTTTCATTCTAATTCCTCAAAACATCCTATAGAGCGAGGTTTAAAATCTTTGGGCTTTGAGTGTCGCCTTGTCTTGTGCGTCATAATATAATCTGAATATCCTTGCAATTGTATGATGGACGTGGCTATTTCTATGTATAATGAATACAATGGGAGTGTAAGATAGCAGATATAGACCAGTGTACTATATAGAGTCCAAGGTTTTCTGGTGGAAATTAACAAAGTTCCAGATGGTATTTAACAGACTTTTCTATTAACATTCTCATAGTTGCTTGGAGTTCACTAATATTATAATTCATTCCGAATTTGGCCTAGTTCAGTTAGTCTATAATTCTCAAGATCCTTTTTATCCACCTTTTTGGAGATCAACGTTACAATTACGTTATTCCAGTTTTCGGAGACTTAACATTCATTTAAGCATCTATTGAATCGTTCACAGAGCTTTGTTCGGAATACGTTTTCTCCTTTCTTTATTATTTCAATGCATAAATAATTCTTTCCAGGAGCTTTATTGTTTTCATTTGATTTGGGGAATATCCTAGTTCTTGTGATGTGATATTCAGCATTTCTTCCGCCCTTATGTTGAGTATTTGGTCTGTATGTTCCATTATTTTAAGGTGAATGTTGATATTAATAAGATTACTATAAAATCAATGTGTAATTAATTATTTTCAAGATGACTTGTAGGTTTTTTTCGTCACCCCCACCTTCTTTCAAACAGTTTTTCCCTTGACTTTTAACACTTTTAATATCCGTGTGCTTTTCAGTTACTCTTTCTACTTCCATTCATAGTATCTCTACATAATCTTTCCTTATCAGTATTCGGGTCTCTTTAGAGATCCCTCTGAATTACCTATATTTTATTTCTTTCAATAACAGTTGCTTTTCTTTTATTTTAATTTTCGTGTATAACCAGGCTTTTCTACTTTCTTCGATTTTCTTTGTGTGACGTTTTCAACAGCCTCACTAATTATTGATGTTGTTTCACATTAATAGGAATCATATATTTACATAAAAATAAAAGACAGTGGAATTAATACAGTAATTTTTTATACTTAAAAAGCTCAGAAACTGGCAAATGCACGCACTATTTAACAACATATTTGATACATTATTTTACTTTAAAAACTTTTTTTTTCCTATAATTTCCTTGAATTATGGAGATTATAGAGTTCTTTAGTTACGTTTCCTATTTTTAAAAAAGAATAATACATTTGTACTGAAAATTAAGTTTCCCTTTTTCTTATTCGGGAAATTTTTAAAATACCCAAGTAGCAAAATATATACGAAATGTTCTTGAATGTTTCTAATTTTCAATGTTTCTTTACAGTGATAGTAATATTTTTCAGTTGATATAGTTTTTTATTGTTAAATTTAAATAAATTCACCATTTTGTCATAAAAATATTTTTAACTTCTAAATTTTTCGGAAAAATTACTTTTATTTGCTTTAATTTTGTTTATATTTTTCTCACATATTTTTTCGTTTTTTTTCTATTGGAAAGTGGTCATTTTGTGTTAATGTACTTTTTCATTTTTAATGGGATACTTTGTATCCAATACAGTGGCGGATACAGCCGCTTTCTTTGGGGAGGGGGGATATTATGCAAATACAGTATGGCAAGTGAAAGTAAATTGTCGACATGAGGGGGACACCAGTAGTTCTGAATATTTGAAACTCTTGGGGGCGATCGCAAACGAAAGCAAGTTGTCGATGGGGGGGGGGGGGATATGTCAAGCACATTCACATTCTTAGGCAAGAGGCAAGGTCGGATCTATTTTTCTGAATTTTAAGCTCTTGAGGGGGAGGGCAATTGCCCCCCTTGGATCTGCCACTGCACCTAGGCATATTGTGCTATTAAAAATTAAATACTTTATCCCACCTAAATTTTTTATGACTACCAAAATCACCGCCATTTATTTTTAATAAATTCATATCAAAATTTAGCCATATAGTTGATTTAATTATTTTGCTAGCATTTAGCCAGATACCCTTAGGCCTAGCCCGGCACTGCCACATTTGTACTATTTTGTTGGCTAGAATATAAAACTGCCCTATGGCAAATCAGTTACCAACCAAACTGTATGTTTTATCTAGATATTTGCATTACTAATAGCTCGAATACCTACTTAACTTTAACAGAAATCTTATCCTGCGTACATTTTTAATAACTTTCAAGACCGCCCCCATATGTTTTTAATAAATCTATTTCAGGATTTAACCATATAATTGATTTAATTGCCCCCCTGTAATAATAATTACAGGCATTTTAAATTACTCTATCAGAACTAGTTAAAAACAAACATCGATGGTAATCTCGTTCCATAAAATAATACAGAAGAGAATATAAATCAAAACGTTGACATAATAGAGCGGATAAAAAGATAATAAAATGCATTTCGTATTATTTATATTAATATTAAGTTTATTAAAAAATTCTTTAGCCGAAAATAAGGGTGATGAAGTTTCAATGGTAATTAAATTTATTAAAATTCAAAAGAGCCCTGAAAATATTTTGGAGAATTTATGCTGGAGCAAAGGTATTAGTAATATTCGTAATACTATCTCTATATAAAATTATTGTTACTTCAGTGAAGTAACTCAAGAAAGTAGGTATTTAATATTATATTATATTATATTGTTGATATTTTTTACTTAATAGAAAATTAGTAATTATGGGTGTAATATACGAGCAACACGGTAATCAGCAAGTTCAGTGTAATTAATCTGTGACTTACCCGTATTCTTAAGCTCTGAATGAACAACGGATAACCATCAAACTTGGAATATCAAATTTCAGAATGTGCATGGAGTTTTGAGAGACATATTCCTATATTACGCACAAAAAGATCTCATATATTCTTTAGAATTCGATTACCTCAACCTCTCAAATTTGTCTTTGTCAAATTTCCCAATTTTCATATAAGGGAATATACGTATGTCATGAAACATGTTACAACGTGAAATATACTTTATGTTACTTATTTCAACAATCTTCAAAATTCCTTAAATAAATATACCGAACAAACCTACATTTCTTATTATATTATGAATGGATTACAAAAAGGTTCGGATATACAGACATTTCCTTTAATTAAGATGCCGCATTATCGCATTTCGATACACCTACGGTCCTCTTCTTCTTCGTCCGGTCCTGGATAATAACGAAACCTAGAAAAAGATTCAAACATAGTCGTATCCTGTCGGAAAGATAAATTCAACGCGAAACTGTTCGTGTCTTCTTCCTGTATACTGATACAGGATCGCTTCTATCCAAAAGGTCGTACCAAGCGTCCTTACTGGCTTCTCGAATTTCTAAATCTAAATTAAGTTACCTGGAAGTACTACGCTACTGCATTCGTAAGTAATTCTACTAAGAAAGACTTGGGGATTTATTTTCATCATCTTTAAATGAAGGATAATTTGGTACAACACGTACTGGGGGTGTCGCTAAAGCCCCACCTAAACCGCCCGACCAGGAAGAAATTTCTGGCCGCCTCACATATCTTTTCGCTTTACCTGGGATTGTGAGATGATGAACCATGCTCTTATATTTTGAAAAAAAATATACTATGTAATGTCAAAAATAAATAAGGGGATCTTCAGGTGGCGTCTGGGAAGTGAGCTAGATGCTCTAGACGTATAATATAATGTGACTTGGGGTATATCTAACTACAATGATGAAAATGTATTTAGATATTTAAGTATACTTTTTTGTTCTAAGGTCTGGGGAGTTATGTCGCACGAACCTAGCACTCTGTATACTAACTTATCTAGATATAATTCTATAAGGAAATTATAACGCAAAAAATCTAAATCTATCTATCTATAAATCCTATACTATCTATCTCCGCAGAAATCGGTTTTTTATGTAGTTGTAAACCGTCGCAAGTCGAATTTTTTCAATGCCGAAATCCAAAGGTGCGTATAAATATGATGAGCCGAACGCGTGACGCGCCGATAGCGAGTATGCCTCGAAACTTTTTTGATATTTACCAGTTCCATTGAACCCTTGCGTTCGGCGGCTGATGTCTAAGGAGATTTTAAAAAACGTTTGGGCGATGTAAACGGACAAAGGGTAAAGATAAATAAAAATATATTAATATTTCTAAACATAAGTATTTGTAAATATTAGTAATTTGAAGTAGGTTGCGTTTTCGCAACAGATGTGTATTGTATCACAGAGAGTGAAATTTGTTATCTAGTGAGTCCCGTAGTAGATTTTTATACAGAATTTTGGTAAAGAATATAATCAGGTTTAAAGTTATATCTCTTTTTTAAACCGGACTTATTGGCGACGAAGAACAATCAGTAGCCTTGTTTCGGTGGAAGTGGAGCCCCCACGTTAATTTTTCACGAACGTTTCAGTTAATATAAAATGAGCCAAGAAGATCAACCGGTCATGCCATGTCTAACAACGAAAAATAAATAACAACTTTATTAGTTTTGTGCAGTGGGGTTTTATTGTTAAAACGTTTATTAAATAAAAAACGAAAACCTCGGCGATAATAGCGCACTACCTTGTATAAAAAACGGTTAAGAATTATAGTTCCAACATATTAGCGGGCAATATACAAATTTCACCAAAATCTCTTCGTTAGATTTTGAATATTTCTTAAACAAAATAGAATCAACGTTTATTTGAACGTTGTAGACAATGTTGAAGATTAACTAAAATGTGGTTGTTTGACTTGCTTTTTCTTTATTTTTTTTTGCGGCGTTTCGATTAGGTTGTATCTCTAATCGTTATCGAGTATAAACTGAATGTTTTGTCTTAAAAGTACGAGCTTGTATAGTGACTATGTCCATTGAAGCGCAAAGTTTCGCTTCAATGATTTGATGTTACAATGTAGGGGTTGATAGATATCAGGTATCTCAACGCTCGGTTTACTGAAGATTCAATTATTGTTTTTAGTGTGAGCTACTTCTATAAATTTTCTTTTTTTCATGTTGGATTCCATATATATATATATATATATATATATATATATATATATATATATATATATATATATATATATATATATATATATGTATATATATATATATATATATATATATATATATATATATATATATATGTATATATATATATATATATATATATATATATATATATATATATATATATATATTGCCGCAGCCTCTGACCATTTTATATGGTGTAGTTTATCCCAGGCGTGTTCTGCAATACCTGATCTCGCTGTTTCCCCATATATGTAGAGCAGTATCCCCAAGAGTCTTTTTTAACCTCAGACCGGTGTATTCCCTCTGTTCTCTTGTCCTTCTACTCTATATTATTATACGTTTTAATTTATAGCAATGCATTCTGTCATTCTTATCAGTAGCAAATTTAAGAACATCTTGGAATTGTAGGTTCTGCTAATGCTTAACTAATACAATGGAATATATAAAATATTACCTATATATTTTTATAGTTAATAGTACGATAAATCTCGAACTTTATAATAGTTAGATTAATCTTAAACAATGGTCAATTAAACAATGTTTCCCTTTTTTATAGTTAATAAAGTTCATTTTCAAAATCAAGCTATGAAAAATGGATTTCGATATGTAGGATTTAACAACAATAGTTTAATTCTGGAGGAATTAAAATATAACTATTCCTTTACGGTTGTAACAGAAATAGAATGTAATTTTCAAGACTTTTTGAAAAATGTAAGTATAAAAATTATCCCCTGATTCACTAACATAGTCCAAGTGCAACAATAAGTTAACCAAGTTTGAGTTTATAGAAATGAAAAATAATTTTTTTTATTACTAAACCGCCCGAAAATTCCTCTATCCCCAATCCCAAGGTTTTTATGCTTAATTTTCCTATAAAAAAACTTGTTTGTTATTATACAGGATGTCCTCAAAGTTGAATCATTTATTTTAACAGCTTATAGAACTCGTAATGAGAAATCGATTTACCCAAAATCGTTTGTATAAAAGTCGGCAAAAAACGAAATTATTAGCCTTATATGATGATAATTTCAACCACTGCATTGTAAAAACTTTACTACTGATACTGGGTATACCTATTTTGACCAGTATTAAGTAATTCGTACAATAGTGCGTGATATTATTTTTCAGTTGTGCAATAAAAAAGGCAGAAATTTATGAAAACAATGAACTAGTGAAAGTAATATTAACGTACAGGGAGTACCAAAAAAATGCATCCCCAGTATGTCACTTGTACTTGGAGAGATTTCCTTTACGAAACCATCCGTCTCCGCGGATCTTCGTAAACTTAGTTACAAGATATCGCGACACCGGGTATTTTAAAGAACAACGAGGAGGTCATTCTGGAAGACCTCCTCCACGCGAAATGTTGGAGATCGAGGCAGAAATTTTAGAAATTATCGAAAACGATCCAACAACTAGCACTAGATCTATAGAAGTTGCTCATAGTAACTTGTGGAAAACTTTATCAACTTGTACAAGCGTTGCAGTCAAAAGATTATCCTAGAAGAGTTGAATTTTGTTACTGGCCCTTAGATCAGTACAACTTAAATGACAATTTTACCAAATTTGTTTTGGCTACCTATGAGGTCACGTTTTCAAGAAATGGAGTAAATAATTTCAACAGCAGTAGAAAATCCGCATGCAGTGAAAAGAAGAGGTTTCATTACAGGTTTTCAATAAATGTTTGGGCTGGCATAGTAAATGGAATTCTTATAGGGCCTTACTTTTACCAAATCGGTGAGAATTATTTAGACTTTCTTCAAAACAATCTGCCACAATTATTAGAAGATGTTTTTTTTTAATGTGACGCCAAAAGTTTTGGAACACATCCTCCATATTTTTTCTCGAGAAGATTTTCTAACAAAGTTTAGGCGATAGTTTCTTATCAACTTGTCCGTTGATTTTTATGAATCTTTCGATAGTTTACCTATCGGTAATATTGCAAATGCTATGATGTCTGGTCAATGGGGTAAGTTATTTGTGGATTCCTGTTGACATATTGTACCAAGAATATTCTTTAAAAACAATTGTTTGAAGTATGTATTCCCAAATATTCTTTATTGCAATTTAATGTCCGCTTCCAGTAGTTTGCAAAATGACGGGAAACCGGAGGATCAGTTTTCGCTTTACTCTTGTTATAATAGTTGACTCATCACTGTCCTCAAAGAAACGTCGGGCTGTGTTGCCATCGTTAGTGCTTCCTAAGGTGAGGAATAAGTTTGTATCAGAAATATTTGGATCAGTGAATTTCAATTTGTACTGAGTTTGACCTGACGTTGCGTCGAAGCCCCATTTGCAAATGAAACTGATATTTACAAATCTAATTTATCGATTTGTTGAAGGGTGTCTAATTGACGCAATATAATTCGATCCACTGTGTGATGCAGTAAGCTTTGGAATTTAACCTCGGCTTTTAATTTAGTAAAGGTTAGATAATCGTCATGGAGATAACATGTTTTTTTGTATTTTACGCACCATAGTAAGGCGAAAATTTATTCCTGCCTTTCTGTTTAGCCCAATTTCGTAATCGTTGATATTTGTCTCTCGACAATCCAATGTCAAATAGAAGAGCGGTGCACAAATGTAACTAGGCGCGACGCAACCACAAAACTGTTGCCTTTCACCTGAGTCGAAACTTTACAAAGAAAGAAAAGACTGGCCGTTCATATTGCCGAGATTTAATAGAAACTTTACTATAATCAACCTTCTAGTTTAAATTTCTTAACTAGAAATTATTTTTGGCCCGTTTTCTTAAATTCTGACCCACTAAACCCTTCTAACTTCTTTCGGGTTAGTTCGGGACAGAAGATGGTAGGGAACGCCTACGCGCAATATTACCCCCGCTAACTTCCGTGCGACAGGAAAACGAACAGTACCTTGAAACGAACGAGTGGGTATATTTACTTTTCGTCTTAACTTATAACGTAATCGACAGAATTTGGAATATTTAATGACTAAAAGGCACAATTTTTGGATTAAAATTTGTTTTAATAATATTTTATGTCAAAAATGAATAAAACGGTGATACTCGACTTTCCTTATTGAGCCCACTTAACAGTTTCATTCTCCTCCAGGCGCGATCTGCATACTGGATCATCTGTGATGCCAATCCTATAAATATGGCCTTACAGGTGATAATTTCCCGTCAGCAATCCCATTACGATTTTCAGTTCTTTCCTCTTTAGGAAAAGGAACTCTTTAGTAAATCGATCATTAGGTCCAGTTATATTGTCTTTGATACATCTCATTCCAAGGGCTTCCCTCCAGCATTTAACATATGCTTTCCAGCAACAATTTCAGTTCTCTCTTACGAATGGTTAAGATGCGGCCTCTATCTTTTCCAAAGTATCCTCTTTCTCATTCAAGTGAGCCGGGACTCACACATGGCCACATTGCAGAACCGCATAAATTTCCGCTTGATGATCTTTGACTCTCGTGCTTCTATCGAACATTTCAGCACCGATTCTTTCATCATACCGTTTGGTTTAAAAGCAGGTATAAATTAGAGTTTAAAAACAGGGATAAATGAGAAAAAAAAATGAAAATGTTTTCTTATTCAGGAACTAGTTTTTCAACTTGGTTATAAAATATTTAATGGTCGACTGACATAATGATGTCAGCTTAATAATTACAATTTTTAGGCTCTGGATACAACTTTGGTAAAATATCCAAACGTATGGATAATTTTGGGAGATTTTCAAAAGATAAAAAAACTTAACTTGTATTTTCCAGTAAACAGTTTATTTGTAATACCGGTAAATGATACGCAGCATAATAAAATACGATTCGAAATAATATACAAAACTAACAGAAATTTTATTGGATATGTTCAAAGTATTTTGGGTGAGTGGTCAAATCTAGATGGAGCGTACAATTTTAATGATATCATTCTTACCAGAAATAGAACAAATTTCTTTGGGATGCATTTGAGAGTATCGTACGTGATTACTGATAAAAGCACTTTTGAACATTTAACAGATTATAGGTAAGTAAAAATCAGGTAATAACACAAAATAACTGCATTAGATATAGTACTTAATTTAGTTGGTAAATAAATGAAAAACACTTTTCAGTATTAGTTTTCAGCTCATTTGTTCATTTGTTTTTTGGAGGAGTAAAATATAAAAATAGATGGTGGGAATAAAGAATTATTAATGACATAAACATTTTCTGTATATGATTAAGAAAACTAAGTAACCTGAATTAACGTGGTAGACTATAAAAACTTAAATATGAATTTGAAAGTCACATCTTTTTATACGTGGTCACAGAGTGTGTCACTGCTTGACGTTAACACTGTCTCCTTTTCGTGAGCCGATAGTGGTATCAGTTTTAGTAAAGGCGTCATGTAGGTATAGTGTTCCCGCTTAAGGAAAGTTTTCTAAGTAGAAAGGATGTTGAATGCCCAATCTCTCTCATTCATGATTCCGTTTTTGTCAATTTCAATGCACTCTCAAATAAATCTTGTTGGCGATTGCCAGGTGCTGTCAAAATTAATTTCATATCCTGTCTCTAGCTTACATTGGAAAAATACTCATGTTATCTATTTATTTCTTGTAGTTGATGTTTTTCTAGCCTTGTCGATATTCATCTATTGGTATTTCATATGTATGATTTGTTACCGGTACCGCATGCGATCTTGTACACTCCTTGATTTTCTAGGTCAACTTTTCCATTTGGGTACCTTAAAGATGATTCTATTATATTGAGTAGTTTGTAAGCTATAGTGTTGGTATTTTCGGATTAATCTGCCGATTCTACCTATTATACCTTTAATATATGGAAGTATGGTAATTTATTTGTTGTCGATAGTTATATCCTGAGACGGTTTTGCTGAAGATTTATTATTTTGTTTGTAGTGTTGGTTCGTAAACATTTTTATTAAGATACAGTGCTACATCGACTCATTATAAGAGCCAAATATGCATCAATGGAGCGTTCGACAATACATCTTACGATTCGATATACACATCTTTGCAACAACGAGGTTCTGGACTGACAGTGATCGGCTGAATCAGAGCAATGTTAACTAAAAGACTAATATATGCTGAGCTTAACAGTGTAAATGTTAAATTACTGCCAAGTAGGAGCTATCCGCAGGGGGAATTTTATCACCCTTGTTGTAGAACCTTGTAGTAGACAACGTATTAAATAAACCAAATCAGGCTAGAAATATATAGGCCTATGCTAACGATCTTCTCATCCTATATCCTGGTCGCGATGTCCGAGCCCTGGAGAGATCGATGATGTGAACCCCCTGGATCTAACAACGTTGGTTACAGGTTCTGATTGTTTTCGATTTGTACACTTCACATTAGTATATAGTTCCAGTTTTACTTACTAAATCTTGTAAAACCAATATTTCAGAAATTTCAGTTGCATACCGTCTATATATTTTTTATGTGTTTATTTAGGTTTCTATTTGGTTTTCTCTTTTAACCTGTTTTACTGGCAATGTATCTTTTAGGATCGAAACACTATTCGAACTAGTCTACCTAAGTAACGGAGGTTTAAAAATGTTACTCTTTTCGAATGTAGTACGAACAAGAAAGCTCAATAACTTTAGTCGGAAAGTATTTTAATTATCTATCCAAACATAGTCGTTTTTAAAATATCGATGATAGATTAACTCCCATAATTCCGTAATTGGTTGTTCCAATTGAAACAAAGATTTGGCATAGATACAAACTTTATGATGAGGTACCATGTGACCTCGCTTTAAAGTAGATCAGTTTGAAACTTTTGAATTCGAAATGATTGATTGCGGAATTATGAATGACTTAGCGTTAATCATTCCGAAATCAACAGAATATCTTCCATTACAAAAAAAAAATATTTTCAAAATGTAGTTTTATGTTACATTCCTTTCTAAGTAAGTGATGATTTTAATCATCTTCAGATATCAAACAAGAAAGTAGTGTAACCGATACTATTTGGCCTAATTCGATTCTCTAAGGTAAATCCATTTTAAATGTTGCCGTTATATATTTTTTTACTAAAGCGTTTTCATAAAAAACAACTGGCATAAAATTTACTGGATTTTGAGCGGAACATCCGACGATGACATTGAATTTGACTTTAAGAGTAACCTTGGAAGTTATTTCAAGGCCATATACATTTGTCAAATGAGCACCTCTTTTTTATTGTAGAAATAGAAAGTAGGAAAAAATGCACGTCTAGCCATATAAAGGAGTTACAGGGTTTCATTTCATTTAGTGGTCATTTGAAGATTGAGTTTCTGTTGAAGTAAGTAGGCTTGAACACTAAAATTATTCAAATGAAGATTAATGATTATGAATTGTTTTATCCAACTGCGAAATTGACCTATGATTTTCAAGATCATTTTGAGGGCCAGATTGCAGTGGCGGCTAGTGCGTTAAAAAAGCAGGGGTTGCAATTTATATTAGAAACATAGATATGTATAAAACCTGTCATAGGCACCGATGGATGAAAAAATAAAAGTCTTTAAAAATTGTGTTAGTATGGTTACAAAACAGTGTGTTTTAAACAACTAGATATAAAGAAAGTAGTCAATTTTGAAAATATAGCAGTCAAAACAAAATGGATGTATAACTTACTGTGTGAATTATTTATAAAAAAAGTCCATACGCCGATCTTTGACATTAGCAAACTTATTAATAACCCACTGATTGAAATCAGGTATGGTTTCAATAAGATCCCTTTCTTTAGAAATTATTGCCAAAATGGAAAGTCTTTCTTGGCTCATAATATTCCGTAAAAACATTTTTATCGGTTTGTGGGTAGAAAAGCAAATTTTTAGAAAGTTTAGAACACAAAGTACATGAAGTCCAGAAATTGATCTAAATTCTTCAGTTTCATATATGACGGTCAGTTCTGTACGGAGTTTTTGTTCGATAAAAAAGGGGTAAATTTTAATCGTATTCTTAAATTTTTGTTCGAGGAAACATGTACTATATTCGATATACTGTTCTGAAAAAAAAGACTGACTGCTACCAAGTGACCTATAAAGCTAAATCGCTCTTTTGCTTAACAAATAATTATATTACAAACCTCTTTTACTTCTCGAGAAAACTCCGCGGAATCATCGAGCTTACCTCGTTTTGAAGTAGATGGAGATGGCTCAATGTCGTTTGAGGTAAAATTTTTAATTTCTGTTAATTTTGATTCAAATTATAATATATTTTTATTTACGAAAACAGCGTCAATTTGTCTTGTTTGAAACTTAGCAAATAACAAATCAATTTAAGGCATTATTTTGCAAAATAAGTTTAACCATGAAAGGAAACTCTTACTTTTGAAAATTTTGTCATACCTTGATGGTACTCATGTTTCTACTGTCATTTAAGATTTTTTATATTGTCTCTAGAATGCTGTCTTTGTATTCGAATACAGTACAAACAACTCTAGAATTAAAATTGCATCTTGTTGGGGCCGAATGAGGTAAGCGTTTGTTAATAATTCGATCTAATATTGAGATTCTTTAAGGACTATTTGAAAAAAAATAACGAATCCTTTGTAGATTGGAAAGAATAGGCGGATATTTTTATTGGCGGATGCAGCGTTTAACATTACCAAATTTATTTGATGTGCATAACAATGTACGTAAGCCGCATGTTCATAGATTTTTCTTATAATTGTTTGCACACCATTTGATGAACCGCTATAGAAAATAAAAAAGCGCTCACTTGGTTTTACTTACACATACAGCAAGATAGAGAGCAGAAACTGCATTATATTTAACTACTTTTCTAGAATCTCTTACAAGAGATCCTTAAAAATGTCTAACACGTACACGATGGTTATTTATAAATTTCTTCATAACTCGGAATCCTTTGAATTCGAAATTCGAAATCGCCTACTGTATTTGTCTTCACAGTTTAGGACAGAGCACTTAATTTTGGATGCTTTTTTGCTCTCCAAACATTTTTTACCTCTTTAAAACTTAACAAATATCTTGATCAAAGTAAAAACTTTCACAAAAATTGAAATACCGGTACCGTAGATATCGCGCATGGAAATACCGGCACAGTAGATACCACGGATGTATTCTAACCTAAACTAAAGAAATGGTTTAACTGCTGCTTGAAGAAGAAACCTTTACTTGATACTGGCAGCTCACGCACGAGTGGAAAGAAAAGTTCAAATATTCGTTCAGTGGGCTGCATAAGAGAAATTTTTGCAGTAGAAGGATATTTTGTGAGGCAAACTAAACAGTTTTGCAAGTCGACTTGCAACCTACATGAAGCTTATGAGACGAAATTAATCTCCACGTCTTAGATACGCTCCAATGGATTAGCTTGGATTGGATTAAAATTGCATACTAGCAAAGTGATAACGTTTTTAGGCATAATACTGCAATACAGACTAATTTTTAATGATATTTACTAGGAATAAGTCAAATTATTTCAATAATAGACTGTTGTTCGCGTATAATCTAGGTAAAAAACTGATTTAAATTTAATCATTAAATTATCAGTGGGGTTTGTCCAAACCTGCAAACTTAAGGAAAAGCCGCCACTGCCAGATTGTTTTATTAATCTTCTTCTTCATGTGCCATCTCCGTTTCGAAGTTTGGCTATCATCATAGCTATTCGGACCTTAGACACAGCTGCGCGAAACAGTTGATTGGAGTTACATCCAAACCACTCTCTTAAGTTTCGTAGCCATGACATTCTTCTTCTCCCGATACTCCGTTTTCCCACAATTTTTCCTTGAATTATATTTTGCAGGAGTTGGTATCTATTTCCACGCATGATGTGGCCAAAATACTGCAACTTTCGACTTTTGATGGATAGTAATAATTCTTTTTCTCTCTTCATCCTTCTAAGTACTTCTTCGTTTGTTATTTTATCGGTCCAGGGTATTTTTAATATTCTTCTGTAGATCCACAGTTCGAACGCTTCTATTTTATTGCAGCAGTATTTATTCATGGTCCATGTCTCCACACCATACAGAAGGATAGAGTGAATATAACACTCTACCAAACGCATTTTTAGTTCCAGGCTTAAGTCTCGGCTGGTTAATATATTTTTCATTTTCATAAAGGCGCTTCTCGCTTTTTCAATTCTTATTGTGATTTCTTTCGTGTAGTCATTTTTTTCGTTCACAGATGTTCCCAGATAGTTATATTTCTCAACTCTCTCAATTTGTTTGTTGTTTACTTGGAGATTGACATTATTGATGTTTTTCTTTGATACTATCATAAATTTAGTTTTCTCTATGTTGAGTGTTAGACCATATTCTTCGCTTATTACTACTAATTTCCCGAGTATCCTCTGTAAGTCGTTGAGATTTTCTGCAAGGATGATGGTATCATCTGCATATCTGATGTTATTGACTGGAATTCCATTCACCTTTATACCAGCCGTTTCGTTTTCAAGCGTCTTTTTAATTATATGTTCTGAGTATAGATTAAATAAAGTTGGTGATAAGATACAGCCTTGCCTGACACCTCTTTTTATGTTTACTTCCTCTGTTAATCTTCCTTCGGTTTGCATTGCCGCTTTTTGGTTATAATACAGATAGCTGATTATTCTTATGTCTCTGGAATCAATGTTTTTATCCTTAAGAAGTTGTACAAGTTGTTCGTGTCTCACTTTGTCGAATGCTTTATTGTAGTCGATAAAACATATATAGACCTCCTGGTTTACATCTAGACATCGTTGTGTCAGTATGTTGTATGCAAACAGAGCCTCTCTGGTTCCCAGGCCCCGTCTGAATCCAAATTGGGTGTTTCCGATGTCCTCTTCAAGTTTGGCGTACAATCTGTGATGTATGATTTTCAGGAAAAGCTTAAGAATATGGCTCATTAGACTTATTGTGCGATATTCATTGCAGTGTTTGGCGTTTGGTTTCTTTGGGATGGCTATAAAGATGGATGTGAGCCATTCCTGAGGTATTATGCCGGTTCTATAGATGCTATTGAAGAAGTCTACTAGGACATTTAAATATTTCTCATCTATGAGTTTTATAACGTCTATTGGGAGGTTATCAGGTCCGGGCGCTTTTCCATTTTTCATATTTTTCAAAGCATATTGAATTTCTGTCTTTGTTATATCCGGTCCTGTTTCATCTTTTTGGATTTCTATTTTGATTTCTTTTCGGTTGTCGTCGAATAGTTTTTCTATATAGTTCCTCCATAATTCAATCTTTCCCTCAGCATCACTTACAATTGAGTTATTCTCGTCCAACAGGTAAGGAGTTTCTTTCGTTTTTATTTTTCCCATTAGCTCTTTCACTTTTCTATACAGATTGAATGTGTCGTGTTTTTCTTGTAGTTCTTCTATCTCTATGCACTTCTCTGTAAACCAATTTTCTTTAGCATTTCGAATTTTCTGTCTGATTTTGGTTTGGATTTCTTTGTATTTACCGGTGTCATTTTTATATTGTCTTCGAGTGTCCATGAGTTTCAGGATTTCTTCCGTCATCCAGTTCTTTGTTTCACATTTTACTTTCTTCAGATGTTTTAATGATGGTGTCATTGCAGCTTCTTTAATGGATGTCCATGTTTTATTTATACTTTCGGCGTTGTCCTCACATGGGTTCTCTATTCTATCCAGGTTTTCATTCATTTCTGTTCTCAGTCTTTCCCTTTTCTCACCGTTGTTCAGATTCTTGACATCCACTTTCTCGGGGTTCTGTTTAGGTTTTAATTTTTTCTTCAGCCTTACTTTCATCTTAGCAACAATGGGGTTATGGCTCGATGCTACGTCTGCACCGGGATATGCCTTTATTGATTTGATACTATTTTTATATCTAGTGTTAATCATCAGGTAATCTATCTGATTTTTCACGATTTTGTCTTTGGTGTTTTGTGGTGATGTCCAGGTGTAAAGTCTTCGTTTTGGGAGTTTAAAGAACGTATTTTTTTAATAGAAATTCTGAATTTTATAATAGAAGTAACAGAGACTAGTTTAAAAACTGGTAATCTGAATCCCTATTTTGAAATCCTTCGTGAAATTCCACAGATGTGTATTAAGTGAAAATTATCTACACAGGTATATAGTAGGCCAAATTTTTCCTTCCATTGAGATTTCTCTTCATATGACTAAAAAGTATGATTACTGATAATTATCATGTTTATCAGAATTCATCTAGGTATAAAAAACTATTCACACCAGGGCCTCTACCTGCGTTCTGTCAACGGTAAATAAAATGATGCACAGGACCTATGATGTAGATGTAGCAGGATGCTGTTTCTGTCTACCCGATAAAGACAAGACTGTGAATAACCCAACCAATGAAGGCAAGATTGTGATAAAAAAAGCTCATCTGAAGAGGTAATTTTCATTTACGACGTGAATATGTACATATTTAAAAGTGAAATTTCACAAGCTCTGAGCCCATGAATTTAAAAATAGTGGTTGTCATATGATTAGCATTATTCAAATGACTGCAATTCAGTGGTTCTATTCCTATAATGTTCTGGACATTAAAAAAAAACTTGAAAATTGAAGGTCTAAGTCAAGATCACAGTTGGAATAGAAATTTGACCTGCAAATGACCTCTACATGAAATACTATAAAAAATTTATGACGTTGAATGCGCAATTTTTCCTACTTTCGATAAAAATGGAGGGTTCTTATATTAAAAAAAACTTGACCTTGAAATAGCGTTTATAGTTACCTTCAAGGTCAAATTCAGTATCGCCGATGAATTACAACAACTTATGTTAAAGTAATTTTTTGTAAAAACGTTTCAGTACAAAAACTTCAACTGCAACTTTTAAAATGAGACACTTCAGATATGTATAAAATAAAAATTAACGTTTTGTTGACATAAACATTTAGTTTACTATATTTTGTTTTAGAGAAAAGCATTTGGACAATTTAACTAAAATTAATTATGTTCTTTTTACTGTTATTTCTGATCTTTTAAATGCCACACAGATAAAAATATTTCGAAATGATTGGGGATTTAAAAGTAAACATGAACAGAAAATATTTACCAAAGGCATGTTTGGAGATCTTCTTTATGACAGAGCTGACATTTCAGGTAATTGTTAACTAAGATAGATATCAAATACAAACTTTTTTAAAACATACTATATCTAATCAATGATGGAAATATCAAATTTGGAGCTATTTAAGAAGATATATATATATATATATATATATATATATATATATATATATATATATATATATATATATATATATATATATATAATAAAATAGAATAAAATATTGGCGAAGCGGACGTGAAAATTTGTCATTCTACATGATTCTCGCATTAAAAAGTACGGAGCACTCCAAAATATGGAAAAACTCCGGGTCCGACAGATGGCGACAGCGCTGTTTCGTCCTAATATGGGACTCGTCAGGCCACCGCAGTCGGTACAAACCATCATCTCGCCTTTGCATCGTATAAAGCTGAATTTATAATCAAAACTCAGCAAATAAGACGACAAAGGCGACATCTCGATGGTCCACTTGATAATACAAGAACCACACAGATTAACAAAGTTTGTAAAAGAACCGTCATATGGTGGCGCGACGGTGAATTAAAACAGAAATATGTAAAATCGAGTACACGAAACGCGCTGCCCAACGGATAGGGATCGCATTTTTCGGTACTGGCAAGCAAGCCTACCGCTATTTAAGCAGCCAAAGCCACGTGCCGCACCAAACGATCCCACCATGAGAGCATCGTTTAGCGTGTTTAAAAGCCAAACAAGTAAATAAATATGTAGATAAGTTTTTGTCCGTGTAATTTAAAATAAAATAGAATAAAATATGCTTGCCAGTACCGAAAAATGCGACCCCTATCCGTTGGGCAGCGCGTTTCGTGTACTCGATTTTACATATTTCTGTTTTAATTCACCGTCGCGCCACCATATGACGGTTCTTTTACAAACTTTGTTAATCTGTGTGGTTCATGTATTATCAAGTGGACCATCGAGATGTCGCCTTTGTCGTCTTATTTGCTGTGTTTTGATTATAAATTCAGCTTTATACGATGCAAAGGCGAGATGATGGTTTGTACCGACTGCGGTGGCCTGACGAGTCCCATATTAGGACGAAACAGCGCTGTCGCCATCTGTCGGACCCGGAGTTTTTCCATATTTTGGAGTGCTCCGTACTTTTTAATGCGAGAATCATGTAGATTGACAAATTTTCAATATTTTATTCTATTTTATTTTAAATTACACGGACAAAAACTTATCTACATATTTATATATATATATATATATATATATATATATATATATATATATATATATATATATATATATATATATATATATATATATATATATATATAGAGAGAGAGAGAGAGAGAGAGAGAGAGAGTCCAGAAAACCCGCGTATAACGTCTGATGACAGATTCTTGACGTCAATATAGTCAGCTTCATTTAGGCGGCAAAATTTTAAGAAAATATAGATTTTTTTTCTCTAAATTTCTTGAAACCGTCCGCTGTAAAGAAAAATGCATTAAATTTAATGTAAATATGCTGGAGGCAAATTTCCCAAACGTTTATTAAATGCATTTAATGTAATGCATTGAGTTTAATAATTTACATTAATCTAAATTAATTTATTATATTAAATATAATGTAATCATACATAAAATTTAAAATTTTATCATTACTTCTTATGGTGACTATTGTCGCAGATGGCGACACACTCAGAATCTGGTTTATAGGTTCCGACGCAGAAAGGTTTAAATACGAGTATGTAGATGTAGAAAGTGTACTAAAATTGTCTGAGGAAAGCTCCTACGGACCCACTGATGATTCCACAGTCGATAGCTAGGACGAAACATCTCTTTTAGGGTCTAAAATTAGATTGTGATGAACCGATCGCTTCGACACGGGGGGCGGTCTCGTTTACAACATAGCGACCGTGACAAGACCTAAGGCAGCAAGGGTTGCCTGGATTGCTGGTTTATAGCAATGGGCCTGTAAAAGACCCTAAAAGCGTCCTCATCTGCAGTTTCATTAGGCAACACTTTCTATACATGCGGGATCTAACGATCCCATCTGTATACAAAGTATTTGCCTTGGCGGGGTGATGTCGCAGATGGCGGCACACTCAGAATCTGGTTTATAGGTCCAGACGCAGAAAGGTTTAAATACGAATATTCCCCAGACACATTTTATACTTTCTACATCTACACACTCGTATTTCAACTTTTTTGCGTCGGAACCTATAAAACAGATTCTGAGTGTGCCGCCATCTGCGACATCACCCCGCCAAGGCAAATACTTTGTATGCAGACGAGATCGTTAGATCCCGTATGTATAGAAAGTGTTTCCTGATGAAACTGCAGATGCGGATGCTTTTAGGGTCTTTTACAGGCCCATTGTTATAAACCAGCAATCCAGGCAACCCTTGCTGCCTTAGGTCCTGTCACGGTCGCCATGATGTAAACGATACCGCCCCCGTGTCGGAGGGATCGGTTCGTCACAATCTAATTTTAGACTCTCAAAGAGGTGTTTCGTCCTAGCTACCGACGGTGAACTCATCAGTAGGTCCGTCGGAGCTTTCCCCAAACACCTTTTACACTTTCTACATCTACACAGTCGTATTTCAACCTTTTTGCGTCGGAAACTATAAACCGGATTCTGAGTATGCCACCATCTGCGACAGTAGATAGTGTACAAGTATTTTAATAATGTTAAAACAAAAAAAAGCAAACTGGTACCATTTAAAATCTGTTAATTTAGGCTTCATTTTTTTAGAGTCAAACTGCAAATAACATAGTGGAGTATTCAAAAACCAATGCTTACTTGTCTTTTTCTGTGTTACTAATATATTCAAAAATTCTGTGAATCAATACTAAACATTTAGGCATTCAATTTTGTCAGTAATATTGTTATATATTTATATTTTAGGTACAGTTTCTTTTACACCAGCAAGCAGGTTGAAATACTTTAAATATATTTTTGCACCGATGAAAGAATTTTCGGTAAATTTTGTATTTAGAGCACCTTCCTTAGCTTACTACTCAAACCTTTTCGTGTTACCTTTTGATAAGCTAGTATGGTTTACAATAGGGGGACTATTAGTGTTTTGCAGCATTATTATAAAAGTTATATTTAGCTGGGAAATTAAGGAAAAGACCTTTGCAAAAGAATTTGAGGACAATAAAGAGAACGCCCCTAATTGTTTGGATATTATAATGATGCAGGTATAAAATAATATTAAGCTACCTTATTAGAAATGTATTTTTTAACTAGAATGGCCTTCATTATTGTAAGTGACAGCTAGTGAATTCGAGTACATCCTAAACTTTTTTGGTTTATATTAAATAATATTAGTATGTTGAGATATTTAATAAGTGAAAAATTTGATATTTATATTGCCAAAAATACTAATACAACATAAAAATATGACGAATAATTTTTTTCTTAATAACCCATTTGATAACCTGGTCACTTTAATCTCTTTGTTCACCAGTTCTGAAATAATCATAAGGTAATATTAATTTGTTGTTTGATGTTTAATGCTCGATGCTCTTGCCTCTAAAATTCGTAGGTATACTCCAGTAAAATTAATCATTTTAAAGTATTTTTCAACTTATTTTGATATATAAAGCGTCCCGGAAAATGTAGGCAATGGTCCGAAAATGAACATAACACGATAACAATTAAGCTTCATATAAAATTGTTCGATATAACATACCCTCGTTGAGATATTCACTCTTAAAAGATAAAAATAATATAAATTTTTCTGTTTGATGAACTAGAATAAATTTTGGTTCTGCTGTATTACAGGAAGGCTGCTAGGATAGTGTAGTCAACCTTTTTTATGCTTCTTTTGAGATGCTCAATTTTTAACATTTTTTACCCCTTAACTTTGAAATCTTTAGATTTTTTAGAATGTATTGTATATTTTTCGATTATTTTGCCTCTTAGAAGAGAAAAACGTACTAATTGAAGTCCGTAAGAAGAGCCATTATCTAGAAAAACGTAATTTTGTTGGAAATGGTACTAATCTGCCAAAAATTCTGATATTAATTGATATTAATTAATTTCTACAGTAAAAAGAACACTTAAATAAATAAGGGTAATTAATCACTTACAATTTGGGGGAATTCTTACAGAATTTTTTATTGTAAAATAATTTAATTTAAGAATTGTTTTTATCTATTTTGGCTTACCAATAGGTCATAATTGTAAAAGTAAATAGTGCATTAGATAACATTTTCATGACTTTTTTTTACTAGACACCGCAAGATATACCTTTTATTTTGAAAAAAAAAATGAGGGCGAGTTCAATTCCTACATGCATTTTTTCTGAAAAGTAATAGTCTTACTCTTACAAAATTTATTCCAGTTATAATTTCCATCCTGTATAATATGACCATATTGAATTTTTCTAGCAATATTTAGATGATTTAAAAGAGGAGATAATTTATCATAATATTTAAGGCCACTGAAATGTCATAACCATAATTTTTATTTAGGCTACTAATAATTTTTCACTTTTCTCCAGATTTTTGGAAAAATTTATTTCGAAAATTTCAATATTTCTTTTTATTTTTTTTGTCATGTAATATTAAATAAGCTTTTACAATGAGCTAGTACCAGTTGCTACTGTTCGGTAGTAATGTTCATTTAAGTACAAGAAGAAGTGCAAAAAATCAAAATTTTTAGGAATAGAAAAAATTTACAAATTACTGTAGAAATCCATGACTTTCTGGTCTACACTCTGATATAATTAGTTATAGCATGACCAGAAGGAAAATCAAATAGAACTTATATATATATATATATATATATATATATATATATATATATATATATGTATATATATATATATATATATATATATATATATATATATATATATACTCAGATTACAGAGTGAATTCGTTAATTTGACAGACCAGTGATATAAAAACTACATCAACTATGTGAGAGAGAGTTTAAAATTACTCTAGATCACTAAATTATTTTTGTGTGCCATACTGGCCCAAGGTCGCTGAAATTATTATTTTATTGTAGCTCTTTGAATTTATTATAAAATTTATATTTATATATATATATATATATATATATATATATATATATATATATATATATATATATATATATGTTGTTGCGTAGTGTTTCACGGATGGGAACATGTGATTCAGTATTAATCCGGGAATACATCCGTTCGTTGGTTTGGTTTCCTGTAGAAATTTGCAGACGTTTCGCCAAAATCCCATTTGGCATCTTCTGTGCTTGGTGGTTGTATATCAACTGATTGATCTACAACCACCAAGCACAGAAGATGCCAAATGGGATTTTGGCGAAACGTCTGCAAATTTCTACAGGAAACCAAACCAACGAACGGATGTATTCCCGGATTAATACTGAATCATATATATATATATATATATATATATATATATATATATATATATATATATATATATATATATATATATATATATATAGTTTGTTTTTCTTCTTGGGAATAAGGTTCTTTAAAAAAAAACATTTTTTTGTCTAAAACATATATTCGACGTTTCGACACAGTTCGTGTTTTTTTCAAGAAATTTACAATAGCAAAAGAGCAATATTTAAAACATTCCTCCGTTAAAAAGTTTACATCAGACTTACCCTAGAAATTACATTTCAATTAATAGGGCACACAACACGTTTTGTTTTGACGTCACAAATTACATTTTAGTCAATTTTAATTGTAATTTGTTTTATTGACTAAAATGTAATTTGTGACGTCAAAATGAAAACGTGTTGTGTGTCCTGTTAATTCGAATGTAATTTGTAGGGTAAGTCCGACGTAAAGTGTTTTTCTAAAGTTTATTCTATTCTTTGACTATAGCAAGACTATGTAAATATCTCAAGATAAATTTTAAACTAAGTGTCATATTAGATAAAGATCTACAGTGATATCTTGCTTTTAAGATAATATTAGATATTTTAGAAGAATCTAAGCCTTCGCAAAGAACTAAAACTATATTTATCAAAACTTTGTTGAATATTAACTGTAGAAAAGGCTTATCTCATTACTTGTAGTAAGAACATTTTTTTATTTTAAAAATTATTAAAATTGATCCGAATCTCAAATAGTATGCCCCATAAAATTTCCAGAATATTCCTGAACAATAATCCCTTTATTTTCCGATTAAACTATTTTATTCAGGTACTTGCCTTATTAGATTTTGTCAACATAGCCTTGATGCAGTCAAAATAGACAAAGAAAGTGGTAACTTCGCACAAATTGGCATAGAGCTGAATATTGGATGTCTTAAGTACATTATTATAAATTAAAATAATATCAAGAGTCCCCATCGATTCTACATCTCCTAAAAATGTTATTCAAGGTTAAAGGTCAAAAATATCGGTTTTTAGCATTTTTATCGCAAACGCAAAGTGTTATCGTAAAAACAGGTAAGATAAAAAGTTGTAGATCAAACAATTCTCTACAGGTTGGAGACATTGTATTCTACATAATATACATACATGCATATGAACAGTTTTTGCTGCTAAATCTTTTACTGAAAGGACTTTATTTATTCGTCATATAGGTTCTTGAACTATAAATAATAGGAGTAATAATTATGTGGAGCATATTGTAACAGTTTAAAGTATATACATATTAGCATTGTCTGCAACATATTGTATAAATCTACCAGTTTCTGGTAGTAAGATGTGAGATCGACGATGAAGAATTGCTGCTACCTCATATATCACAGTACCACTTTTGGATGTTACAAACCAAAAAACGAAAATTTTTTTTAAGATGTTTTGATCCAAATCGTCGATGAAAAAAAACTGAATGGTCCAATTGCTTGATCTGTAAGACCTAAGCCGAATAGCAGTCATAAAACAGTGGCCGACACTGACACATATTAATTTTAGATGTTCTAATTTAAATCGTTTAATTTCAAAATTGCTCGCTATAAAAGATAAGTCAATGTTTCCGGAATATCACTATTAATATTTTCAAATATTCGACTAAATAGGGCGTAATTATTATTTTCAAATACTGTAGATTCAATATCCTCTTGAATAGTTGTTGTCGCAGCTTTCAGTATCTTAAATCGTCCTTCTTTTTCATTTTTTTTTAAATCATAACAAGCTTAATTGAGAATATCATGCTGATTAACATTAAAACAGATAAATATTAAACTTTCTTATTTCTCAGTTAAAATAATTTTATTACCTTAATTAATTTTAATCTTGTCTTAATTGTTCGATTATCTGTAGCTGGATTTTTGCAAATATTTCTAGTAAAACTGCCAATAATCACTATTTTCACTGTGTGCAAATGTTTTTTCCATCACTAAGGTAATAGAATCATTTTCAGGAGGACCGATTTTACCCCTCGTGGTGGGTCTGGAAAGGAATTATTAAAGTACTTAGCTTCAGCAGCAACTAAATCATATTCATGCTCAATGCGTGCAATAACAGCTCTTGTTACGTCATCAAAACGAGTTCAAGCTACCTTTAGAATAGAATCTTTAAATGCAAGTGTAACAACTTGACTTTCAGTCTTTAAATTTGCTTCATCCCCGCAAAATTAGTACTATTTTTTAAAACAAAAAATCACTTACTCTCGCTCTAGTACGAGGTGGACTAATCGTAGATGCACTGGCTTGTTCCATCACGTGATGTCTTTTAGCTGCAACAGTACTACTCTTCCGAGTGTACATTTTACGACACTGCACATGGATAATCACAGATTGCGTGTCTTTCAAGTATTCAAGAAACCCATGAATTCTTTTACCGCTTGCATCAGTCAGTCTTTATTCTATGATCAATAATAAAAATTTCATTCTCAATCAAAGTTTTACTACAAATAAAGCAAAATAGCGACATTTTTTAAAAATTATTTAGTGGCACAAATTGAAATCAAAAATATTACCAATAAGGAAGTCTGTTCACTTCAAAGAAACATTCAATACTAAAAATAATATTTTATATACGTCCTTTAAAAAAAAGGGCAGGTATAAGAAAGTCTCCACTTGAACAATGGAGTAACAGACAGATGTTGCTTAAGGTTATATGGGCGAACGGAATTAGGGACTGACTGTATGTTCATTGAGAATTATAAATTTTGTACGTATTTTAGTGTAAGTCACACAAACCATATTTTTACTTATACTGAACGTCCCATGGCGTATAGAGAACACGTGAGGGCATATTAATATTTTTAATGTTTGAAATCGCGATATCTCAGGAATTGTGGTTTGTAGTAAAAAAAGAATAAAAACAATTTTTGAACAGAATTATATGGTAACTTTTTTCTGAAATATTTTTACGGTAACATCTAACCTTTCACCTTAAATAAAATTTTTAGCAGAAGAAGGATCGGTGTGGAATTTTGATATTTTATTTGTAATAGTATATTTAAGACCCGTAGAAATTGTCAGCTCTATGCCAATTTTTTTGAAAGTTGTGTATTTTGACTGGATCAATAATATTGCTTAACTAAAATTGCTTTTATATTACACATACTGTTTGATATTCAGAGAACAATTATAAATGTTTGTAAAATTTAAATAAAGAGTATTTTGTAGGTATTAAGCCATTGTTATTCTACAAACGTATAGTTTAAGATTTTTTATTGCTTTAAAATTTTTGTAATGTTCTAATCTCATTACATAATAAATGATAAATAATAATTAATATTTTTAAATTTAGATTGCCATCATGTGTCAAATGGACTTCTTTTATGAGCCTAAAGGACTCTCTGGAAAAATCGCCACGTTTATGGTTCTTATATCTTTTACATTTATTTATACATCATTTTCGGCCAGAATTGTAATATTACTGCAATCCAATACAAATAGTATTCGAAATTTACAAGAATTGTATGGAGCTAAGTTAGACTTTGGTGTTGAAGATACCCCATTTAACAGATATTATTTTACAGTAAGCATTCATTACCAACTAAATCCATTTTTTGGGATATTATTTGTAATTTAAAGAAAGTCGTATATTGCCTGATAGAAATAAAAAAACATAAATATAATACATAAATTAGATGTTTTAACTATTTTAAGGGACCAACAGATCGTGCAAATGAATATTGGAGAAAAATAATCTACGAAAATAAAATAAAATCGGCCGGAAATGACAAATTTTTAAGTGCAGGTGATGGTATGCAACTAGTGAGGGATTCCTATTTTACATTTCATGTTGAACAAAATGTTGCAAACTACCTAATCGAAAAAACCTTTTCGAACAGCCAAAGGTGTTCGTTGAGAGTTGTTGAAACTATTTACAAATCTGATATTCCACATTTATCGTGCCCTAAACATTCTCCTTACATCGAATTTTTTCTCGTAAGGTAAGTTTATCTTTTTTTAAGAGAATATATAGTTGAGTGCAATGAAATTTTTACATTAGAACCTAGAAATGCCTACTAGATTTCATATTACCCTCTTTGAATTGTACATGGGCTAACCATAATTTTTGGAAATTCCGCAATAATTCTAAAATCAAAATAGACAGCTGAAATTTTGTCCAGGTCTTAAAAACGTTATGGCAAATAAAATATCAAAATTCCCTGTCGATCCTACCTCTGCTAAAAATTTTATTCAAGGTCAACTGTCAAAAATATCAGGTTTTCGCATTTTTTTTGTTAACGGTAAGTGTAAAAATAGGTCAGATAAAAGTGGCAGATCATATAATTTTCTACAAAAACTGACCTTGTACTTTTTTTGCTTTAAATCATTGTTCCTGAGATATCGAGATTGGAAACATCGACAATACTAATATGAACTTTTACGCGGCTTGTATGTGTCATCGGACGTTGAAGATAAGTAAAAATATTATATTACTGGTTTGTGTGGCTCATATAATAACATACGTATATATTATACGATTCTGAATGAATATACACTCAGTCCCTAATTCCGTTCGCCCATCTGTCTGCTACTCTTTTATTCTAGTGACAACGGTCTTATACCTGCCCTTTTTTAAAGAACCGAAATGAAATAACTACTTTTAGATGTAACGCTTCTTTGCAGTGAATAGAAGTGCTTATTGATAATATTCTTTTTTTCAATTTGTGCCGTTAAATATTAAAAAAAAAGTCGCAATTTTGCTTTATTTGTAGTAAACCTTTGAAAGGGAAATTGTTGTTGTTGATCGTACTATGAAGACTTTGATTGATTCAAATATGTGAAGAAATGATGGGTTTCTTCAATACCAGAAGGACAAGCTAACTGTGACAATCCATGCGCTGTGTGGTAAAATGTGCACTCGGAAGAGTAGTATTGTTGCAATAAACTACAACACGAAATGGAACAATCCAGTACATCTACAATTAGTCCACTTCAAATTAAGGCACGATTAGAGAGTAGGTTTTTTGTTTTAAAAAATATTGCTTATTTTGAGGCGGTGAAGAAAATGCAGAGGCTGAAAATAAAAAGGCGTAAAATTTATCAAGTTGCTACACATCTAAAGATTCTATTATGAAGATAGCTCGGACTCGTTCTGATGACATAGGAAAAGCTGTTATTGTACGCATTGAGTATGAAAATTATTTAGTTGGTGTTGAGACTAAGTACCACAATAATTGATATAATTCGTTTTTGAGACCGAACACAGAGGGTAAAATCGGTTGTTCTAAACATGATTATATTACTTTGGTGATGAAAGAAATATTTGCATACCTTGAAGACAGTGATGGTTGTCAGTTTTCTTTGGAAGAATTTAAAAAATATTTGCAAAAATTCAGCTATAGACAATAGAACAATTAAGACAAAATTAAAGTTAAAGTATGGTAATAAAATTATTATAACTGAGAAACAAGGAAGTTTAACATTTATCTGTTTTATTGATAGTCAGCACAATATTTCATCCAAACTTGGTATGACAATAGAAAACAAAATGAAAAAGAAGAACGATTTAGAATACTGAAAGATGTGGTGTTCCTTCAAGAGACTATTCAATTTAGGATATTTGACAAGAATAATTACCATCCGCCTAGTCCAATATTTGAAAATATTAATAGTGATATTCCGAAGTTTGAAGACTATCAGTCAGACTAGAATTTTTCCGAAATCAACGATAATCTATTCCACTTTAATCATTACCGATAGTACCATTTTTTTTCAATCAATAAAAATACTATCTAATAAAACTTAATCACAATAGATCGTAGAGTATGTCTACCACGAAAACCACGTTAAAAAAATATACTTCGTACGCTACCTCACTGGAGGTAAGGAAATGTGTACATATTATGTAGAATGCGACTTCTTCAACTTTTGAAATCGTGATATATCAGGAATTCGTAAAAAAAAAGTATATGAGAACAATTTTTATAGAGAATTGTATGATTTACAACTTTTGTCTGATCTATTTTTACGATAACACTTACTGTTTACAAGAAAAATGCGAAAAGCCGATATTTTTAACCTTTGACCTTGAATTAAATTTTTAGCAGAAGTAGGACCAAGGAGTTTTTTGATATTTTATTCGTAATAGAGTATTTAAGGCCTATACTAATTTTTAGCTCTATGCCAATTTTTGAGAAGTTACCACTTTTTCTTATCTTTTGTGACTGGACTATTTAATTGCGGACTTTCAATAATGATTTTAATAAATTCTTGTCTTGTAACACTTGTCAATCCATATTGTTATTTTATTCGAACTTCCCGATTTCAAAAGATTTTCTAAATCTTTCAATATAATATGGAATTATCTTGAATGCGCTGTATCTGGGCAAAACAAACTATTGAAATTGCTGCTTGTTTTTGCCCTTTCAAAAATAAATTCACTGCTTCAATTATTTCTTAATTGGAATACCTCTGGAATGATTAATTTAGCAAAGAAATGTTTTAGTTATAACTAATATCTGTATTAATTAAAATAGCACAAAACCAAATCTTTCATAGATTAAATACACAAAAAAAAATCCTTGTATTCTACTCGTTAAATTTTATAGCAAGTGGGGGACGATAAGCAGAACGCAAAAATCGGTGTCATATATAGATATAAAAATGCTATCAAAAACTGTCTTACGATCATCCATAATGCAGGATAAGTAACAGATATGTCTCTCTGAAGCCAAAATTGGTGTGGTGATATCCCTTTCTAAACTGCACCTTAAGTTCTTCGTTAGTATCTAGTTCTTCTTGTAAGATGACATCGAACCCATCAATGTCACCATATGATTGGTAATCTACTGTGGTATTTCCATAGTTAAAACATCCTCAACGAGATAATTCTCGCCGTCCTATGTTTTGTTTTGTATTAAATTCAGACTTGCAGCTTGCACTCGCAAGTTAACCCAGTTAAATTTCGTAAACAAATCTGTTAAATAGGCAATGTTTGATTTCTATTTGATTAAGTTTTTTAAACTGGGATCCTAAGCATCCAAAAACTCTAGAACAGTTTCAAAAACTGAAAAAAATCATATCAAGCAAAAGCCCTTCGATAGCCAACATACTTTAGATGAAGGAGTAAAGTTCTCGTGATGATAAATTTAAGAGATTGATGCAACCTGTCACCAAGAGTGGATTCAGACTCTTTCTTTGGAGGATGATGATATCACAAGAATACAGTATGACAAGGGAAAGGGAATTGTTCACGGGGAGGAGGGGAGTCAGCGACATTCAAGTTCCTAATACAGCAGGCAGGAGTGAGTCTATTCTTCTGAATTCGAAGCTCTTGAAAGGGGGTGATCACCCCCACCTCCCTCGATCAGCACCTTCCTGTCACTCACAATATTGACAACTTAATATTATCTATGGTTGATGCAATAAATTGCAAATACCTCGGGTACCTTTTGTTTTAAATGGCTTACAAAACCACAGTAATATCCAACCACAGCAGGTGTTCCATCTGTTGCTACTGATATTATATTTCGCTTTTAGTGTCTATTGCGAAAATTCTCGCAAAGAACAGTTCTTCGTGAGTTTCTTCGTTCATAACAAAACGAACATATGCCAATAACAAGGCCTCATTGCCCAGTGAAGTTGACTCGTGCAATTGTATGGTTGTATGTTGCAGATAAATACACAAAAAGTTATCAACACTATTTCATCAATATGTCTTTGGACCTTGTTGGTACTCAAAGTAATTCTTTTGAGTACATTATGTGCAGTTTTGTGTAGAATAGTTTTAAAATCTTCAATAGCTGGCAAAATTAGCTCTTCCCTAATAATGTGCCACTTTCATGATTTTGCTATTAGTAGAGAGATATTGTAAGACTCTAAAGCTATCATTGTGTTTTTTTTTACGTTGAAGCAAAGATACTGTCAACCGTGGACATCTTTAGAAGTTTTTCTTTCAGCGTTTGAAAGTGTTTTAAATTTTTACCTGTTTTATCAGGATCACACCTTTTTTAGATGATCCTCCAACTTGGATGGTTTTATAGCGTAATTGATTAAACCAGAATGACACGTTCTCAGATGATCCTCCAACATGGATGGTTTCATAACGTCACTGCTTAAAACTCTGTTGCATATAAGGCACATAGGCAGGTGTTTATCCAACAGTGATGAAATGAAACTGACCTTTAAATAATCAACGCTATACTGCCTATATTATACAGGTTGTTTCAAGGTGGTCCTCCATTATAATATCTAGTAATGATATATGAATCCTGTAAATTGGTGTAGTATATATATATATATATATATATATATATATATATATATATATATATATATATATATATATATTATATTTCTTTCTTCATTTTCAGTAACTTTTACTCAAAGTTTTGTGCCCTACTTTTGCCGTTTTTGTGGATTCCAGACGTAAAACCTTATTTTAATTTCTTTGGAGGTAGTTCTTTTGTAGTTTGTTATAGAGAAATCATGTACCATTAAATTTTGTAGGTAAAGATTAAGACAGAAAGAAAGAAGAAAATACAGACAGTAAATAATACCAATTGATGAAACGAAAAAACTAGCACACTGATTAAAAAATTTTAAAAATTAATACGGGTGTCGCCAATCGCACTGCCGAAGAACTTAAAGAGTATTATAAAAAATGTACTTATTTACATCTAGACTTCCAAAGAACACAGTTTTCATTCACTTTAACTTCTACATTAGGTCTATTTTTGCTTCCTACCTAGTTCAAGTCTAGACATGTTAGCTATCAAGCCAATGAGCGCAAAGCGTTGCTATCAAAATCGCAAGTTTTTATGGTATAGGTAATATGACTACAAACGAATAGTTACTTTCACAAAAATTGAATGAAATATATTTGATGAATACATAAATAAGTAACTTCTTTATCTATTCTATTATAAATAGTAAGAACATATATACAATCTTTGTAAGTTATGTTGTGGCATTTAAGGCCTAAATTTTTGTGATCTGCCGAAATAGGATTCACTTTCGGGGACTCTTGTTTACGTCGCATGTATCACCAATTTTTTTCCCCGTTGACCTGGACCCCTTAGATGTTGCAGTCGACCCTTGAAGGTTCATATGAACCACTTTGGGAATCAATACTCTAGGCATTCAACGTATTTAATCGAAAAAAATTAATTCCTGACTCTGGCGGTAACACTAATCAAATTTTCCTGAAGTATTCAAAAAAGCAAGTAACCAGATTCTAACAATTTTTATCTTATTTTTAGTTTTAGGAGACTTGCTGAAACAGGCGTTCATAACAGAGAATACCGCAAATGTTTTACGAAACATCCAGCATGTGAGGGAAGAGGCAACAATTTTGTAAGCGTGGGCCTTATAGAATGTTATTTCGCTTATCTGATATTTGGAGCGGGAGTCTGTTTAAGCCTTATTATATTTGGCTTAGAAATTTTGAGTCATCATTACCTACACTTGCGCTGTGCACTATAATTCCAATTGATTAAAAATTATTGTAGAATAATAGTGTAGTAAAACTTGTTTGCAATTGTTTAATGAGTTTTATTTTTACATAATCATAATCAATTAACCTGAACTAACCTAAGATTATTTTATCGTCCAAAAAGAATAGTGGCTATGACACTTCCGTTTTGATTGTCGAACGAACAACACGTTGCCGGGTGGCGCTTGCGGTAAGCAAGAAAAAATAACGTGGTTGGGACGTTTGGGGACGAAAGCGGGGTCCGGGCTGATTGTGCGGTGTTGGGGAGCGCGCTCGCTATAGGGAGAGTCCTATTGTGCAAGGGGTGAAGTTTGTGCGTGGTCGCGTGCTCTACGGTGAGCAAGGTGTTTTTTGCATTACGAAACGGAGCTCTGCGCATTGACAGAGAAGGATATACTTGTGACGTGCGACCATCTCCACATCCGGCAGTTCATGCATTTCATAGCGTGTTTTATATGTCAATTTATTAAGTTATATACTATTAGAGGATTTTCGGGGGTACATACCCGATTATCCGGAATCCTCACCGTTTAGTGCCCACAAACCGGAGTTCGTGTAACCTATCCAGAAGGGTGGCTCCGGCTCTAGCTAAGCGCCGGGCCGTGGGACGAGCTGGTGAATTGCCTTGCAGCAAAGCCATTACCCCCTCGTAAGGGGGTGCAATTTAAAGAAAGGAATAGTGGCTATGACCTGCAGATATGATGCTTTTTGTCTTTTCCACTACAACTTTAAAACTTATTGTGTCGCCTGTTATATATATTTTAAGTAATCAAGTTGGTTGCCTTGATTAGGTTTAGGAGCCTGTTCACTGGTTTGTTCTCTGGATTGATCGATCCCTGCTGATATCTCCAATATGTTAAAACTTCGCATTCGAAGACAATGTGCCATCTTCATCATATAATCTACAAACAGGTTCTTCATTTAAGATATCCATTGTGTGTAGATGTTTCCTCAGACTGCAGTGGCCAGTCACCACCCTAATCTATTGTTTGCTTAGCATTTCGCGGTTTAGTTTACCAGACTGTCAACTCAGCAATAGCTTGCTATGCCTGTGGCCCACAATGTGATCACAATAGGTCTGGTATTGTTGATTTATCCACCAGGATTGCCATGTGATAACAAATTCTTGTCTTGCAAGTTGATACGCTTCCTCATTACCCGGAGCACCCTTGTGTGCTGACACCCACACAAGAGTAACCTTGCTATGTTTTGCCAGAACGATAAGGTTTTGAATACAGTCCAAGACCTGCTTTGGTGTTATTTGATAACATGCTCGAGCTTTCAGCCCTGCCTGACTGTCAGAGAAAAAGAAAGTCTCTGGACTTATAGTGAGCTAAAAACTGCCCTGATAATCATTCGTTGCAGTTCTTGGTTAGGAGTCGGCAAAACCAGTACCCATCTTACTGACAATTTTTCCATCCTGGAGATATCAGTTAGAATGCTACCAATCTTAGCTATCTTCGTCAGTTTCAATCCGCGATCATTCATAACGCGTTTGTGGACTTTTTGGACTACTTTTTCAGTTGTGGAGAATTTTCCAGAACTCTCAGCATTTTGAGTGCACAAATGACCACGTTTGAAGGCTACAACTCAAGTTGTTACAAGAGTAAACAAAGAAGCAAACTTCATGTTAGAAAACATAGTTACCTATGTTTGGTATATAACACGCCCTCTACACTATCTCGAAGTTGATCACAGTCCAAAATACGTAACTACACACTCGTGTAACCTCGCAAAGTGCTCAGTCGCACACTATAACATGAATAACGTTCAAGTAGCAGCTGCTGTTGCAATGTGCACTCTCACCTATTATAAATAAATGTTTGTTTTTCACTCAATAAAAATTAAAGAGAAATAGAGAAAAAGGAGATGGTAGATGGTTGCAATGCATCGGAAAAGAACTAGATTAGTAAACAATGCACAATGAAGAACTTTTACCACAGTTAGAAGTCTTCATATGGTGCGCCATAAAGGAATAGAAATATTTATGGCCCCACTATCGTTCACAAGTCAAGAAATTCTCATACAAATCATCTCCAACTGACATTTGAAAGTGGCACCATTGTAGGCGTTTGGAGAGTGTTGCTAGTCGAAATAATTTTTACCATTATTTACTGTACTTTTTTTTTATTTCCTATTTCAAATTTTTCGCAGACATACTATGGAACACCAATCTGTTGAACTCATACAAGAAACACTTGTTTTCCAAAGTTGCGCCCATACTCTCCAATCAAGATACTCATTTAAGGGAAGCGATACCTGCCAAGATTCGTTTAGCAATCACTTTGAGGTGTTTAGCAACTAGGGACAGTTTTAGAAGCCTACACTATTTATTTAAGCTTACAAGCCAGTTAACTTCAAAAATCGTAGTCGATGTCTGCAAAGCTCTTAATAAAGTTCTCAAGGATGAAATAAATATAACATTTAAAATTTTTCCACACCAATTAACCATACATAATTTGTTCTCATTATTATAAAATTAATTGAGTGAGGACGATAATGATAAATGGTATTATTAAAACTTATAGTATGCCTTACTTATTATATGATTTTTGGGTTATAGTTGGAATGATTAGTGAAAAAATGTTTTCAGCTGGTCTGATGACTTCGTTGCTTATAAAATGTACCATCGAAGAGTTTTCCTTAAGGCAAGTGTTTTCATTTAACTCGGGGATATGTAAAATGTATCGTCTTTCGTCAGTCTGATCTGAAAATAGTACAAATGTTTTGGGAAGCTCTAAAAATGATGAGTATCCCCTGAGACATGCTATTGTAACATATGAATAATTTGAACAAGTTGCCGATTTAGGTCGCTGTAACTTCACAGAAGACGTTGATTGAAGTTGATCGTATTTTTGAAAATATGTTGAAGTGTTCGGTATAGAGGCACAGAATGAATCAACAGATGAAAACCTTTCAACACAACGTGGTCTTCGCAATAGGACGTGACCATCACTTCTTCAGTTCAGGAATTATTTTTAGTTTTTTGACAGTTTGCCAAATATGTCACACTCATTTTGAACATCAATTTTCCTGCTAATAATTTCAAATTCCTCAGACATTTGCTTGTTGGCAATTTGTAGTTCTCGTGGATTGACACGACGCCAGATAATTCTATTTTGATTTGGTATTGAATCGAGTGTCTCTGATGAATTAAGCGTATCTGTTGGTTGAGCGGCTGCTGTAGGCTCATTTTCCTCTTCAATTTCATGAGAAAAAATTACAATGTTTTCTTCTTGAACCAAAAAACACAATATACATAGATTTTTTATGACAAATGCCAATCAATGAGCAACAGTGGTTAGAAGTTGAAAACGGATTTCATAATAATTTTCCCCATGCTGCCCCATCAATTGAACGATGGAAAGCATATGAAGATATTCAGTATAATACTATTGGCTTTAGAGGACAGTGACTGTAAAGGCCCATTATCTAGTGTTGATAAAGCTAATATTCGCTACGTTTTTTTGGCTGACGGAGCAACTGCTTTGCAAAAGAGTATAATGAAACCATATCCTGGCACTAATAATGTTGGTTCACCTGAACGAATTTTTAATACACGCTTGTCAAGGTCTCAAGTTGTAGTTGAGAATGTTTTTGGTATTTTAGCATCCAGATTGAGAATATTCAGAAAACCAATCCATTTTAAATATCGATACCATTCCTGTTATTACAATGACTTTCCTCTTATTGTATAACTTTTTCAGAAAAAGTAACAATTCATCTTCGGATATGAAATCCGGCACATCACTACTACTAAATACAAAACCTATTATTAAATGTAATCAAAATCATACAAAGCATACAGATGTAAAAGAAACCTAATAAGAACTACATTCATAGATTTTTGTGAAATCTGTTTTTGGAATCCATACAATATTGAAAAAAATACATTTTTATAATATATTTGAAGCAAGCAGTGAAACATGCGTGCATTTTACTATGCATTAGTGTGCATTAAAATAAATTCATTTTTAACTTATACAACTATTTATTAATTAAATATTAAAAAACTTACCGTTATTATTGTTTTTTTTTTACATTAAAACTCTGATCCCAAAAAACTGTCCATATATTCATGCGCAAATCAGACTGGACTATAGACATCATCCACGCCAGCACCAGATTCAATTGAAGCTTGTTTTTTTTCTTGTAATAGTCTCTGTATATGGCAAAAAGAGAATCTTTCTTCTTCTTTAATTCTTCGATGAGCATATTGAAGATTCCTTGAATATGTGCCCAAGCATCTTTGACTTTCTTTTTGTCTTTATTTGCTCATTTGGATTTGAAATAACGACCTCTAATTGTTGGAATTTCGGGAAGAAAATACCCTGTTCCTGTGGCCAGGTAACACCCATGTTATGTACCTAAAATAGTGTGTACGCACTCACATGTACAGTATGAATTCTATCCGCTAACTGAGGTAGGCCGAGTAATGTAATCAGACGCTTCGTGTAACTTCGGGACACTTCACGAAGTTCTTTGATTCGGGCGCAAAAAACCGACGTTGTACGAAACACGGCGAAGTGTTTCTTTACACTCTCGTCCTCGCCCAACTTCGATCAATTTCGCGAGTATTGTAGAAGCCATTTTAAAATTCTATGACTACTAAAGAGGGTTCTCCGAAAAACTTTATACAAGCTTTCAGTATTAATCACATTGTTAGTGCTACCTGAAATAAAAAAACCCACCCGTCTTTTTTAAATTACGTTCGTTTGACAACGGAAACTGACAAAATAGATAAAAATATTTTTTAGTTCTACATCAAACAATATTAATATAGAAAATCAGATAATAAAAAGCAAATATGAGCAAAGACGTCACAGAAGCGAACAGAATTATGAGACATTGCAGGCTGGAGAGCAGAAAAGATGCTAAAAAATTTACTTTAGAGGATCTTATTGCAACACAGTTAACTGAAGAAATGATGGAAAAATATAAAATAACTAAGAAAAAGCGAGAAAATCTTAGGACTTTTCAATCAGAATACTGTAAGAAAGTGAAACTAAAAGAGTATAAAAACAGACTGACTCCATTATATCCAGAAGTTCCAAGATTTAATTATGCAAGAACGATTTTAAGGGAATATACGGAAGAGTGTCCTACCACCAAAATGTCACACTTTCAAGAAATTCAAATAAAAAGAAAGGTAGAAAGTTTATATTTGAATATTTATGTATGGCTCATGTAAGGTAATCCTATACATTATCTTGGAAACTATACAGGGTGTTTCCTGACAAAATGCCGTGATCGATTTGTTGGAGAACAGAATTTGGAAAATTTTTAAAATTTGGCAGTTTATTAAAGTCGAAGGGGGCAATTCAGCTAAAACATTTTCAAGCTTATGGCAATTCCGGTTATAACGAAAGTTGATTCCTTCATGCTTATTTGAAATGGAAGACCCTATATAATATTTAATTTTTGGATTCTACACAAAGTTATAGACATATTTCATATGTAATGTCCTATAACTACGTCCAACTGCTTTTGGCGTTTTAAATTTTATATCAAAAATGGCGTTTGCAGGCCCAAACATAACTCAATTTCTCCTATATAAAAGCCTTTATTATTTAATTAGAGTTGATTTCCTTCTAGAAGGGCATCTACTTTAGTGAACTAAATTTATATTTTAATAATAAATAAATACAGGATGATCAAAAACTGACATTAATGTTAACTAGTTAAAAATCAATTTTCTTAAATGTAAAACCCCTATTTTTATAATGTTATTTTATTTAGCGTTAAAAATAAAAGTAATTTTGTTTAAGGATGTCTATTTCACAAATTTACAGTTTTTGAGAAATCGCCAATTTAACATTTTTGTATTGTAAAAATTCTAACGGCTTACCTATACAGGGAAACAACTTTGGAAGGTGTCCCTTACCCCTGACGTACAGTCTTCCATCGTTGTCACTGAATTACAATAAACAATGTTTTTTATCATTTCCCATATAAAATAATCTAAGACAATCAAATCGGGAGAACGAGGAGGATACAAAAAAGATCCATTGTTAGCAATTCTCTTGTCATAAAATGTTGCTTGTAAGAAGTTAGTAACTGGAACGGTTCTGTATGGTGGGGCGAAATCGTGTTAGAAAAATATTTCCTCGGTTCCGCCAGAGGTAAATTGCTGAAGAATTGATTCTCTATCTCTTCTAGAAAATTTAAATATCTCTCTCCTACAAAAGTTAATACATAATTTAAAATGTGGACATAATTTGCTTTACATTATTAATGAATTACAATTTAAATTTTCTTCATAAAAATGTAGTTTTTTATTCATCATTTCTTACAGCATAAAATAAGTTAAATTGCCAGGTTTCTTGAAAATTCCACAATCTCACTGCATGAGGATTTTAATCATTCCAAAAATGAGAATTATGTCTATTAAAAAAGCCATTTTTCGTAAATTTTGCTTTATATTGTCCAAAAATCGAGGGTAGTCTTGCATCATTGTTAATATAAACTCTTAAAATTGCATTATTTTCGGCAAATCAGTGTATCTTAGGTGTTGAACCAAAAATATTAAATAAGGATGAAAGTTATGTTTCAACAGAATTCTATGTATTGAGCTCTTCGAGAGCCACTTGTCTTAACGATGTCATAGAATATGCTGCACAATATTTCAGAATTGCAATTTTGACATTTTCATCAGTTAGAATAGGTTTCTTTTTATGCATTTTTGCGTTAACGGTGCCGACATTTTTGAAATTTTACAGTATTTGTTTAAGATTTTTCCGTGACGGTTTCAGCAAATAATTTACATTTAAAAAAACTGTCTTTCCCGATTTTTTCAAGTTAATATTTAATATTAGTTTTTAATCACCCTGTATTTATTTATTAACAAAATATCAATACAGTGCACTAAAGTATATCCCGTTCTAGGAGAAAACTAACCCCAATTAAATAACAAACGATTTTATATACGAGAAATTGATAGGTTTAAGCCTGCAAACGCCATTTTTAATATACAATTTAAAATATGTCAAAAACAGGCGTAGATATAGGACATTATATATGTGAAATATATCTATAATTTTGCGTAGAATCTAAAAATGAAATTACATACAGAATGTTCCATTTCAAATAAGCAAGAAGACATGAACCTCCGGTATGACCGGAAGTGACACCGTCTTGAAAATATTTTAGCCGAACAAACGTAAATATGAAATTGACGTTTAAGCAAATCGTGATGGTAGGATTGTTCAAACTAGCTGAATTACTTTCATTTTTTTTTAATTATAGATAAATCACCGTACATTACAAATGACTATGTAATGCTGAAAACGCATTTCATTGTTGTAGTACTAATATTGCAAATTTCAAGGCGTTGTTCTATAAAAGTGCACTTTCGCAACAATTACGAAAACAAAAATGCTTGTATGTCAAAAATTTCATAGTTTAGGTGCAACATACAATATTGAAATAAAGTAATGCAAATCATTTTATTCAACTATGCTACACCTGAGCAGTGTGTAAAAATGAAATTACATACAGAGTATTCCATTTCAAATAAGCAAGAAGATATGAACTTCCGGTATGACCGGAAGTGACACCGTCTTGAAAATATTTTAGCCGAACAAACGTAAATATGAAATTGATCTTTAAGCAAATCGTGCTGGTAGGATTGTTGAAATTAGCTGAATTACTATCATTTTTTTTAATTATAGATGAATCACCGTACATTACAAATGACTATGTAATGCTGAAAACGAATTTCATTGTTGTAGTAATAATATTGCAAATTTCAAGGCGTTGTTCTATAAAAGGGCACTTTCGCAACAATTACGAAAACAAAAATGCTTGTATGTCAAAAATTTCATAGTTTAGGTGCAACATACAATATTGAAATAAAGTAATGCAAATCATTTTATTCAACTATGCTACACCTGAGCAGTGTGTAAAAATGAAATTACATACAGAGTATTCCATTTCAAATAAGCAAGAAGATATGAACTTCCGGTATGACCGGAAGTGACACCGTCTTGAAAATATTTTAGCCGAACAAACGTAAATATGAAATTGATCTTTAAGCAAATCGTGCTGGTAGGATTGTTGAAATTAGCTGAATTACTATCATTTTTTTTAATTATAGATGAATCACCGTACATTACAAATGACTATGTAATGCTGAAAACGAATTTCATTGTTGTAGTAATAATATTGCAAATTTCAAGGCGTTGTTCTATAAAAGGGCACTTTCGCAACAATTACGAAAACAAAAATGCTTGTATGTCAAAAATTTCATAGTTTAGGTGCAACATACAATATTGAAATAAAGTAATGCAAATCATTTTATTCAACCATGCTACACCTGAGCAGTGTTAAACAAGTTTTACTTTCTACCTTTTCTTAGAAATTCTACGCAAAAAAAAGCTATCGAATTTAAGTCCAAGCTGTTGACGTATGCCCCTAAAAATAAAGAAGTTGTTACCAGCTCAAAGAAAAGAATTGATTTTGGATAGATAAAATAAATATTTGCTTTTGTATTTACCTGATCTTACAACCTTTGTACATAGTGAGGACCTAAAATTTGTGGCCTATCCACCTTAAAACAATAAATAAAATTTAATGTTATCAAGTTAGTCAACTATTCATTACTCACTGACAATAAAATTATTATTTACAATTATTTTATTGTCGATATATAATTTCATCATCATCAGTCTATTCTCTCTACCGTATAACATAGGAGTCCTAGAGACATTGCTACTTCTGTCTCGGCCATTGCGACTCATTCGGCTGAGATGGTTTTACGATCGTTCTTTTATCTCGATCTCTATAAAATTCAAGTTATATTTACAAATTTCCCTCTTCTATTTTATAAAAATAGCTTTTTCAAATCTTACTGTACACTAAATGTGTCTCCCCCTCAATGGCTAAGATTCTAGCCAATTTGTTGGAAGTAAATAATTGCCCCTAGGTAATGGATTTGGCTGAAAAAACTTACGTACTGCCTCATTTGGATGGATAAGAATATTTTTAAAGAACTTCTCAGTATTGTTTATGGAGAACTCCAGAAGAATCGGGATCTGGAGCCCCCTATGAAGCTGTCTATTCCTCAGAGACCAAGGGGCTTTTACTGACCTACGAATGACTTTGTTTTGTTGGACTTGAAATTGTGCTCTTCTGGTTTGTGACATGTGTATCCAGGCCGGAATTCCGTGTAGCATCATCAACCTGATCACAAGTTTGTTTAATGTCAGCTAGTTTCTGAGAGACAGGCTGTTGTCTTACTGAGAAGTGGTAAAATGCAGCCCGTAAGCTGTCGTGCTCAACTTCCATGCCAACCTCTTGTCATACTCTATTCTGAGATATTTTACTTTCTCGAATCACTAGTCTATTATGGAGTTTTAACTAACCCATGTGGTGGCTGTCTTGTCCTTGTGAAAAGATCGACTTTTGTTTTAGCTGGATTGTAATGTCTTAAGGCGATAAATTTTGTATCTCTATGAACTGCTACGATAGCAATTTCATCGGCATAGAGATTGACCTTGGTCAGTTCTAGATATATTTGCAGTGAAGATTGAGAAGCGACGGCTGCTAAGGAGTGATCCCTGGGACTGTTAGGTCGTCCATCTATATGGTAGAAAGTTTTCCCACCTGTCACTATCTGCTCTCGTTCTCCGTTCCAGAGCTCCCTTCGTCCTCGTGTTATCGCTCAGTCTATTTGTATCAGCAGCCCATCCTCATTTCAAGTTTATTATTCACACTATGACATCCTCTATACCTGCTCTTCTCCCTAGTTCTTCCTTTCTGATTCTATCTCTTAGAGACAGTCCCAACAGGAATCTCTCCATTCTCCATAGTACTGTTTACAATTTCGTAATAGTTAACGTGTCAGTCTTGCACCTAGAAGACTTGAGTTCGTATCTAGGCTGAAATATCGAAATTTGTTGCTTCACAAAATACAATGACAAATCACTGTGTAGTATTTTGCCTAGTAAAACCTCTCAGATATGCTTCAGCACGTAAAGCCTGTGGTCTCGCATATATATGTTCAACATGGTAAACATACAACACCGATATGTGCGCAACATTGTCTACAATAATCTGTAAATGGCACGGCACTTAAAATACAAAAATGTTAGGACCAGAAGATCATCCTAGATGAATGATATTTATTCGTAAGCTTACAGAAACTTTCGTCCTGAATATATTTCTAAGTTTTATCTAAGCAGACCATCCTAACGTCGTTCGTATGTGGATCTTACATATCTGGCTCTCTCGTTTCTATCGTTCTATTTTTCATTCTTATACATGCACTGGGCATTAAGTTGATCATTACTTTTATTTCATCATAATTTATTTTCCAGCGTACTTTCTGTGTTGCTGTTCTAGTTCCAACATTTTATACCATTTACGAATCTAAAGTTCTTCATTCCTTCACCGCCAATCATCACTATTTTGATTTCTCAGTCTAAAGTTTAAGACTGCTCTTTTTATTCTTATTTTTTTACTGTTTCTGTATATTTTAACTATTATTGCGTTTTCGTAGTTATACTGAATAATATTATAGTATCGTTTATCAATTCTGCATTCTTTTATTATGCGTAAGATTGAGACAAATTCAACTATTTCGAACGCTTTCAAGGTCAACTGTATTCGGCAGTTTTTTAATGAGAGTTTTGATGCATTGCAGATAGTCATTAATTCCATAGTCTGAGCGAAAACTTGTTTACCCTTTTGGTCGGTAAAAATTTAGTGTATTCTCTTTTAGTAATTATATAAGTGTAAAGTTGGCATCAGTATTAGTTCAGGTTGGTTAGTTCCATACTCGAATTTAATGATTTTGTACCTTAAATCGTGAATAAGTTACATGTACTTTGACATTAAAGCTTTTGTACATAAAATTTAATTGAATGTTAACTTAAATTTCGATAAAGTAACTGAAACGAACCGAAATCGTGGCAGGCCACAACGCAGATGGGTAGATGATATAAGACAGTTTGCTGGAAAAAACTGGCTCCAGAAGACGAAAGACAGATCCCAGTGGAGGACCATCGGAGAGGCTTATGTCCAGGAGTGAACGTCAATGAGCTGAGAAAGAAGAAGAAGAACTGAAAACATACCAAATTTAATGTATAATTACATTAAATTTAATGTAAAAATTATTAAATTTATTACATTAACATTAAATGCATTTAATGTGGTTTCATAAAACTTCCACTATAAAGTCCCAATCTGACTCCTGGTGGTGACAATCATTTATTTCCCAAATTAAAATTTAAATTTGTAAATCTTTTTAATTATATGGTACTTTTTCAGATTCAAGTGAAAGTTTTAGAAGATAGATATCCTCAAATAATAGAAAACATAATGCAAGAAGCTAAAGAGCACTTTAAATCAGTAACTCACACAGCCGGAGTAAATTTAAAAGTACGGGCCTTGCCTGACGATGAAGGCCGATTTAATGTAACACCATACAAATTTTTTGGAAGGACTGAAAACTATGAGAACTATTTATTGGCTAGAAATGAAATGACTTCGAAGTTTATATTACATCACAGTCTTGTAAGAAAGATTCTACAAGAATGTATAATGGGATTGCCGGATACATTGTGCAATATTAGGTAAAAATATACCCTAAATTCAATTAAGGTGTCTAAGTATTAAAGTTGCCAGATATTTGATTTATGATATAAGGCCAGTAATTTAAAGAAAAATCTTGTATTTCTGCCAATGTTTCGTTTTCCTTAAAAACTTTTACATGGCTCCAGAGGCCGTTCCCTAATATCAAACATGATGTAAATATATAGATAATTTAGAAACACTGTATGAACTAGATAATAAAACATTGATTTTAATGAGCCGCTAATAACGGTTAACAAATAAGAACTGGGTTTTAAGTTTCTGTATAATTCCTCACAATACTTAACTCCAACTTCAATGATAGTTCCTCGTGTTGTCATCTTATTCGAACAAGAAAGCAATCTCCGCTTACATGCTGACACTCGGTTGGTAATTGCCATACTTGTTTAGATATTTTCTTGTCTGTGGTTAGAAACAGCATTTTCTACCACACAAAAATGTTTTTTTACATTTTTAAGAGAGGTGTGCTTTACTAATGACACAGTCTCAAAGAATATCGGGCAGTGATTAAAATATTTGACTTACTGTTCATTAATTGCCCATATAAAATTTTTCTCCTTTACCAAATTGTTATTGCCACTTCTCTGTAGAATTATCCTTTTAATTTTAAAGCTACTCCCAAAAATGCTTTAAGGAATATCAAGCATCGTTCTTAACCTAGAACTCTCCATGTTATTCCCTTGTTTATCCATGTATATATGTAGAGTTGGGGGTCTGTACACTATGACCTGGTAGATATATTATGCCCCCCTACTGCTGCCTAGTAAGAGTTACCTTATCGGCTAGAGCAGATCCTCTAGTCTCTCAGGATGTTGGACGGCTTCAAGGTTGGTAGCTCCCCTTCTTCTATTTGGTGTGCTCCCAAGAACCGCATCCTAGGATTTCCTAGAGCGCTGCACTCTGCAAAGATATAAATAGAGGTTTCGTCTTCCTTCTCACAGAATCTGCACTCTTCTCTTTCTACCAGTCCGAGTTTCTTGAGGTATCCCTTCAGGTGGCAATGCCCAATCAGGACCCCTGTCAGAACTCTGAGTTAGTTTTTACTCAAGCTTATGCATTCTTTGAATCTCTTCTGGTCATAGTTCCCCAGAAGTATCTTCGCTTGTCTCAGTCCTTGCAGCTCCGTCCAATAACTGGATCAGCTGCTTTCTTCTTCTATCTTTAGTTCTTCCAGCATTCCGCTGCTACTGATTACAGAGAAAAGCTCTGGCCCCAGAGATGGTATCTCAGCCCCTTTCCTCGCGAACTTATCTACTATTTCATTCCCCTCTATCCCCGTATATCCCGGTACCCACTTGTGGGTAACTTTATTATTCTTACTCAAATCCTTTACTTCCTCTAGGCATTCCCAGACCATCTCGGAACTGATAACTTGAGAGCTCAGCGCACTGATGGCTGTGCTCATATGACAAGATGATAATCCATATAAAGTGTGCAATGTTGCCTGCAAATGTTTTTCTTAATTTTCGTTCAAAATTATACTATTCTGCTATTTATAACATTTTTCTTCTTTGAACATTTTTACTAAATTTACGTATTTTACATCAAAATATGATTTTCAATTTTGGCTAAAACCAACGCATTTCTAGAGAGGCCATGGAATATAGAATTTTAAAAGAAATAGTGAATTTTGAGTTAAAAGATGTATGAAAAATCTCTGTAAATTATGCTACTATATTAATCTTTTTATCGTCTTCCTTCGGTAGTTACTTGTAAGAGTGTCTCCTATAAGCCAAAGTGCATCAAAGTGATAAGCAAATGCCGTGATAGCAACCTGGCTTTCAAGTGTCAGATGAAATAAATAAAGCATACACATCACCTCACCGTGAAAAGCCACACAAAAGAGGAGCTCTGGAGTTGTAAACAAAAACAGATGAAATTAAAGTGTAATAAAAAGCCTGGTTACAGATAAAAAAAAAGTTTAAAAATCCATCGCCAAAACGAAAAAATGCTTCTCGATCTCCCAAAAAGAAATATTTGAGTAAAAAATTAGCAAAGCTGAGAATCATATTGGGCGTTTCTGCGATTAGGCAGCCGAAACAGCATAAAACTTGTAATATGAATGTATGGCACTATTCTGAAAAAGACATACATTCCTATAAGGCGTCACCTTGAAGCCTGATGAAGCAAAGCTCCTGTCTCCCAGGAGAATAATAATAGACTTCATGAAAAGTTTAAATACCCCGGCTTATAAAGAACGAAAGCATTCACGATTGCAAGAGGCATCTTCAGGGATCTTTACTCCACGAGATTAGAACATGAATTACTATCGAGAAAAAAGAATTACAAAAATTACCTCCAGAGTATCCAAACACGATTCGATACAAAACGGCGAAAATCATAAAACACTTTCAACCTCCTAAATCAAATATTATATCAACGGAATGGAAGGCTATTAAAAAAAAACACTATCTTAGTTCTCCCAGCTGACAAAGGAAATACAACTGTCGTTATGGATTAGGACAAATATACTGAAAAAATAAACCAGCTCTTGGACGACAATACTGACAAAGTCATTAAGACGATTCCAACAAACAAAATCGAAAGAAACTTCACATCTTTAATTAATACCTCAAGCCTCACTCCAGAAGAAAAGGAAGCCGTTAAACCAAGCAGCTCCAAGATTCCACGCCTCTACGGATTGCCTAAAATACATAACGAAAATGTGCCTTTATGTCCAATCGTCAGCGCAATAGACTTACCAATCTACAAAATTTGTAAATATCTGGTCACACTTCTACATCCCTTTACAGGAAAGCCGAATCCTTTGTTAAAAACTCTGGACACTTTGTCCAAAGATGAAAACTCATCCAATTATAGCCCGGAGACATATTGGTCAGTTTTGATGTAGAATCCCTGTACACAAATGTTCCTATAGATGATTCAGTTTCCATAATGTCAGATATATTACGAAACAACAACATTGGCTCCACCCTACTAGAATTCATTGAAACATGTCTGATTTCCACTTACTTTATTTTTCAAGGAACTTTCTACGAGCAGACTTCGGGAGCTCCGCCATCACCTGTAATAACTAACATCTTCATGAAATCTTTTGAAGAAAACTCCTTGTCTTCTGCTCCTCTAAAACCTAAATTTTGGTGCAGATATGTAGATGATACGTTCGTAGTTCAACCGCATGACGCAGATAACCTCCATAATTTTCTGGACCATCTAAATCAACAACAGTTTAGCATATAACGAGAATGGCAAATTAGGACATTCTGTGTACAGAAAACCAACACATACGAATCGATATTTCAATGCAACATCACACCATCATCCTTCTCAAAAACAATCCATCATAAACTCTTTGGTATATAGCGCACTTTCAATATGTGACGAACAATAACTGAAATCAGAAACAGAAAACTGACTAATGCTCTGAGAGGCAACGGATATTGCCTCCTCGACAAAATATCACAAATGTACCTCCTATGGACAGTGTTGTTACATACGCGGAATCACCGACAAGATTGCCTGATTGTACCGAAAACACATGTAAGAAAGTTGAACAATGTTTGAAGTCTCCAAAGGACAAAATTCCATTTCAAACAGAAGGCGTTTACAAAATACCTTGCTCTTGTAGTAAAGTGTATGTAGATGAAACAGGACGGTCTATATGACTGACTCCGTAGCACTACAACCCAGGGTGGGTCTTGGCTGCCTTGACTATCTGCCTCCACCTAGAACGGTCTTGTGCCAGCTCCTTCCATTCTCGCTGGTCAACTTCAAGGATAGCTAGATCCTTGTGAATGTTATCTCTCTATCTAAGCCTAGGTCTTCCCAGTGGTCTTTTTCCTTGTGGTGCTTCCTCCCATACCCGTTTTATTAGTCGATCGTTTTGACTCCTTTGTATATGACCTGCCCATCGTAGTCTTCTGGACTTTATTTCTTGAATGATGTCAGGGCTTTGATATATTTGCGCAAGCTCTATGTTGCTTCTCATTCTGTGACGGCCTGTTTCAAGGTCTCGGTATGGGCCATATATTATGCGCAGGACTTTTCTCTCAAACCTTCTTAGCAGCTCCGTATCGTGGACTGTTAGGGTCCATGTTTCACTGGCGTAGATTGCTACTGGTCGTATTATTGTTCGATAAATTTCGGTTTTTGCCTTTCTAGTGATAAATTTTGACTTAAGCAAGGTTTGTATCGCAAATGTACATTTATTTGCTTGTGTGATGCGCTGTTTAACCTCTTCCTGCATATTATTGTTTGCCGTTATTACTGCGCCCAGGTACTTGAAAACTCGCACACGCTCAAAATTATAGTCATCCATGGTGACGTTCTGCCTGATTCTGTCTCGGGCGGGGTAGCGGAAGACATGCATGTATTTGGTCTTTCCTTCATTTATTCGGAGCTTTTTTTTCTATCTTTATGAAGTTTTCCTTCACACTGATTGTGCTTTCTCCTATCACGCCCATATCATCCGCGTAGGCCAAAATAAGTTTAGTGCCACTTGGCCCAAAAACCTCCACGTCAACTGATACTGTTCTTACGGCTTTCTCCAGTGCAAGGTTAAACAGTACTGGCAAAAAAGCATCTCCCTTTTTTAATCCTCTGTTGATAGAAAATGTTTGGCTACACTCTCCGTCAATTTTGACACATCTTTTTGCCCCCTCCAGATACGCTCTACACAGTCTAATCAGCTTGTGCGGGATTCCAAATTCTTCCATAGTTTCCCACAACCTTATCCCAATAACACTGTCATATGCTTGCTCGAAATCTATGAACAAGGTATGTAAGTTTTTGTTAAATTCCCAACATTTCTCTAGCATCTGTCGGATAGTGAACAGCTGGTCAACTGTTGATCTTCCGCTTCGAAAGCCACATTGGTAGTCTCCGATAATCTCCTCGGTATACGGAGAGAGACGTTGAAGGAGAATAATTTAAAGGCGTGGCTTAGTAAAGCAATACTTCGGTAATTTTTACATTGCATTTGGTCCCCTTTTTTGTGGAGTGGAATTATTACCCATTCTTTCCATTCATCAGGAATGATTTCTTGATTCCAAATTTATCTATATCCACTAAGCTTAAAGAACATGAAAAATGTATGTAAAAGAAACAAATTATACAATCTGCAGTAGCTGAACACCAGCATTGCTCAGGTCACACTTTTAATGTAAAAGAAACTAAATGGCTAGCATCAGTGTCTGGTTTCTTTAAACGTAAAATTAGAGAATCAATCGAAATTTGTAAATATCCAAATAATATTAACAAAGATGCAGGTTATAATCTACATCACACGTGGAAATCGATTGTAACTCTCGATCACGGATCGCTGAGTCGGGTATAAATACCGGTATTCTAGTCTCGTGGAGTAAAGATCTCTGAAACGTCGGATAATAATTCCAAATTGATACAGTCTAAATCAAAGAACCATGTTTTTCACCCCGGCTTATATTAAATCATGGTAAAATATTTTATAAGTTAAAGTGCTGTAGAGAGACAAAGAAAGCCTTAACGACCCACCCGCAATGTAGAATCTACAATCACCTCACCGCCACCCCACTTTATTAAACGCTGCTAAATTTGATTACCTATGCTTTATTGATTCCACCTGCCGCTTGATTACCACGTTGCTACCACGTCACTTGCTTACCACTTTGGTGCTTGCCTTGGCTTAGCATCTGACAGTAGACATCCAATATATTTGCACTTCATTTCCCCCGAAAAGTCTTTCGATTAAACAGTGCAAAATATTTATCCACGTTTACCTGACATTGTGTCCCAATTTTCTAAGAAAGAGTCCAACTAGTTCTATAAGAAGCTCTAATTGCCCCAAGACCCAAGGCTTTGTAAGAGGTCAGCATTTCTACTTAAAATTTTCCCAGAAAATTACTATAATTATTATTTTAGGGTTATGTCAATGTTGGCGTCTTCAAAAAGTTGCCTTATTGAAACGTGGCTTCAGTTAAAAATTATATTTTTTTCAAGATATAAGGGTCACTAGAAAAGTTTTCTCCACAATAATGAAATAAACTATTTGAGTTTATTTTTTTTGATAATATTATTTTCCAACACAACTTCCTCAACGTCGGTGCACACGTGCCACCTATCCTATTATAACTTTGGTCCATGAGAAAAAAGAATTTCTGTTGCACACACTCTGTTGTTTCTATCATAGAACAGCGTTTCCTTTTCTATACAAAGTTTTAACAAAAATCTTGATGAGGTCTAAAAGGTTTTGTTTTTTTTTTATCTGATACAGTATTTCCACGAAGAGGTCATTCTTTTGCAATGTACTTTACCGCTCTATTCTCATAAAAAAACAACAATATTTCCTATATTCTCCTCCTAGTACAGTAAATAGTGCCACTATTTTTCAAGCAGTTGTTTTATACTTTGAAGTAATGCTTCAATCTTCTCGTAAGCTTCTTTTATATTTATTACATGAGCAATTGGAGCGGAGTTCATTTTTGTTAAAACAACTTTTATACTTTTAGAAGAATCAGAATAAGTCTCGACTGGCAAGGTTTAAATGGCAACTTAAGTTCAGTCCTTAACCAGTGGCGTCTATAAGTAAAAATATCTTAACTCTATTATTTGAATTTGAAGGTTGATATTTCACAAAGGGAGAGCTAATTCATCTATGTAGTTTTGTCATATCCGCCAGAAATTCTTTGATATAAAAAAAACGTAAGTACGCATTGTGTGGTGCTATTCTCCCTCAAAACTCGTGTGTAATACATTCATTTCAATTTCTGTTTTGGATTAACAAAAATCAGACTTAGCCATTTTCAAAGGAATAATTTTGATACAGAACAATGTTATCCCTCATGTAACGGCAAGGGCCAAGCCTACAATACTTTAGTATTTTGCGAACTTCCAACCTATTTTCCAAGCCGTTCTTTGTTTTAAAAAAAATCATTATTACTTTACATTAAAGATTTACATTCTTTACTTTTTTACTTCAGCAATTTAAGAAATAAGCCATATGATATCAAAGAACTTGATCTAATTTTTAAAAAATACAATGAAGATGCCGAAAACGGTATGAAGAAAGTTCACAATAAAGTAGTTGAAATAACAGAGCAAGATCACACGAATACTAAATACGGATCAGCAATTTATAGTCGCATTTTAAGAACGTGCAATGGCCTTTTGTCAGTATATTTTGGCCAAGCCTTGTATCGAACTATAAACCATATTACTGAGGTTACAGGACGTGAAGACCTGGTACCTTACCTTAAATTATCAATTAACTACAAAGAGAACCTAGTATTACAACCCACGGACGCTGACCTTTTAGTTATTTATACATCATTTATAACGAAACTGAGGGAATCTGCCAATACATTTTTGGTTTTGGAGTATTATAAAAGAAGGAACTATCCAACAAAATTTATACCAATTTATATAACTGAAGATTTTATAAGTAACGCGATAGAAAAGGTGAATAATAACATAACCGGTTTGTATATTCCCATATGTTCTTATGTACGGAAGCTTGATGCTGATTTTAGTGAAATCTACAGAGAAATTAGTCTATTAGGTAAGCATTCTATTATAACATCATCTCAATAACATGAATACAAATATTTAGACAATGTTCTATTGTTAAATCAAACCGACAAGACCACGTTGTAACCCATTTCGAAATCATTTCTCACAATGCAACAATGTTTTACAGTGTGCCCCAAGACGACCTGCCACTATCGATTTCTCGAAAAATATACTTTGGAAAATTTTTAAATTTGGCAGTTTACCAAAGTCCATGGGAGCAATTCGGCTAAAATATTTTCAAGATGGTGGCACTTTCGGTTATACAGGAAGTGTGGCTGCTTGCTTATTTTAAATGGAACACCCCATATGTTATATCATTTTTAGATTCTTCGCAAAATTATAGACATATTTTATGTATCATGTTCTATACCTAACTCTAACTGTTTTTGACATATTTTAAATTTTATATCAAAAATGGCGTTTGCAGGCCTAAACAAAATTGCCACTATATTTCTTCTGTATGAAAGCCTTTATTGTTTAATTGGAGTTCGTTTCTTTCTAGGAGAGGATCTACTTTAGTAGGTGGTGTTGTTATCTTGATAATAAATCAATACAACATTTGATCGTAGACTTCTGCAAATGATATATTTTGGTAGCGTAAGGCCGTTCTGTCTACAGTCAAACTTTTGGCCCCTATTAATAGCTATTCAAATAACCTATAAAGAAAAATCACAAAGACATTGGCACTCTGGAAGTCTGGTCGTTCTTCTCTCTTGTAGTTTTTAATACAAGACAACTACGAGTTATCAGAAGCTTACCAGTACCATCATTTTCAAGTTCAGGGCCCATAAAAAGCCGCTATCGAACTGATCAGGGGACATCTTTTAATTTGAAGCTCTCACAACGGCGCACCCGCAAGTTAATTCGCGTGAAGATTTTTCAATTAAATTAAACAAAACAATTTTCTCAAAACACTTAAATCTATTAACAAAAATAAATAACGAATTATTTACAATGAGAAACTTAAATTAATAACAAATAACAATTACGAAGAAATTAACATAATTGCTCTTATTGACCGTTCTATGAATAAAAATGTAAAACCCAATTTTGAAAAACACGTTTAAATAGCTTACTAAAATATTAAATAAAGAAAAGAATAAAAACTCGGAGAAAACAGCTGTTTATATCACCTAAAAAAACAGTATTAAAGTCACTAAATTCTCGAGTAAAATAACACAATATTTTTCATTAACTTCCCAAATTAAATGAAAAATAAAAGAAAACCTGCATTCCCTCCGCATATACACGTCACGTAATTTTCCTAAGTCACTGTTCTTAAAACCGACTATCGACTTCAAGGAATTCCAGATTATAACTGAAGTGTATTATTTCTTAAAAGATTAAATTTGTACGCCGCTGGTACCTTCCTATTCATCTCGTGCATCCCTGCAACTGTAAATTTCATTCCCTAATAGTTCGAATAGTTTGTCCCAGAGCGCGTCAGACATTCTATACCTAATACTTAATTCTCGAATTGGCCTCTAAACGTCTTAATCTTATATTTTTATATAAAAACAGTTAACCAAACTATTCTAGGTTTTTCTATAAATATAAGGGATCGATAATGATCCGTGAAAAAAGAACTATTTACTCTTTTAATAATATAGAAGTACTTAACTCTATTTTTCTTGTGAATAGAAAAAAACATACATTATACAAACTCCCTTTACATTCGATCAAACAATATATCATATTATAGGGAGTTATTTGATTATTCTTTTGTTTCCTAATAATGGGAAAATCGTTAAATATTTTAATACAAACGGTTTTTCATATACCATATGTAAGACCTCCCTTGACCCTTATCTCTTCTGTTTTATTTACATAACCAGGATAGAATTTCTTTGACAGATTTAAAGACAAATCTTAAAGTAGGGTTCCATTTTTTAGTTTATGTCATCATAAATTCTGAGTGTTTATATTTAAAAAAAAAAACATTTAAACGACTCGAAAATAATAAAGTTGAGATTATGCTAAGTATGATAATTGATGTATTTTTCCTTTAGACTTTCTTGGGTGGTAATAAAAAAATATATACTATCCCGTTCTCACGGATAAAATCTATTCACAGAGTGATTATTTAATTACTTATTTTAGCAGAATATATTTCATGTTAAACATCATAAAAATAATTAATATTTATTCCATTATAAAATATTTACTTTAAAAAATCGTTAAAAGTCAATTTTTTTAAATATAGACCACCTATTTTTATAATGTCGCCTTATTTAGGATTAAAGATAAGGGTGACCCTGTATAGGGTTATCTATTACAAAAACTATTTTTGGAATATTAGCAATTTAAGATTTTCATATGTAAAAATGTTAAACGACTTACCTACATAGGGAAACAATTTATTTTAATAAATATTCAAAATTTCCGCTCTGAAATTCCAAATATTTTTTGCATTTCCGAGTTACTTCGTCATTGGTGGTCCCTGGAATCTTGAGATTAACTTTCGAACGTATACCTTACCCTTGTCAAAAACGATTCATATTAATAATCTTTGCCCTTGTCATACATTCCTCCATCGTTGTCACTGGATATAATAAACGATGTTTTTATCGTTTCCCATATAACATAATCTAAGACAGTTAAATCAGGAGAACGAGAAGGTCACGGAAAAGGTCTATTATTGACAATTCACTTGTCATAACATGTTGGTAACTGGAACAGGTGGGCCGACATCGTGTTGGTAAAAAGTTGGCCTTTGTTTCGCCAAAAGTAAATTGCTCAAATATTGATTGTGTAACTATTCTAGAATATTTAAATATCTTTCTCCTGCAAAGGTTAATACATTTTAAATAGGGCCATAATTTGTTCTGTATTATTAATGAATTACCATTTAAGTTTTCTTCGTAAAAATGTCGTTTCACTATTTCATCATTTCTAAGAGCACAAAATACGTTAAATTGCCAAGTTTCGTGAAAATTCCGCAATCTTACTGCATTAGGATTTAAATTACTTCAAAAATAGGAATCGTGCCTGTTAAAAAGGCCATTTTTCGTAAATTTTGCTTCATCACTCCAAATTATATTCTCCAAAAATCAAGAATCGTCTTGTATCATCGTTAATAAAAATTCGCAAAATTGCATTATTTCCGGTAAATCAGTGTCTTAGGTGTTAATCCAAAGATATTAAATAAGGGTGGAAGTTGCATTTCAGCAGAATTCTATGTTTGAGCTCTTTGAGATTGCTCTTTGTTGACCCACGATGTCATCAGCTATGCCACAAAAGATCCCAGAATTGCAATTTCGACATTTTTATCATTGAGAATAGATTTCCTTTTATGCATTTTTGCCTTCACGGTGCTAAAATTTTTGGAATTTTCCAATATTGGTTTAACACTGTTCCGTGACAGTATCTGTTTATCTGAAATTTATGGTATGTTCTTGATAAAATTTTGCTACATTTCCCATAGATAATAAACGAATTTAAATAATCTTCGTGCATATTATTCAATCGCCCCGACATTATTTTTATTAATAATTGTCAAATGACAAGAAATTGTGATATTTCTGTAGTGCTCTATTTTTCAAATTAATATTTAATGTTTGTTTTGAATCAACCTGTATTTATTTACAATCAAAATATCAACACGATAAACTAAAGAAGATCCCCTTCTAGAAGGAACCCAATTAAATAATAAAACATTTCATATAGGAGAAATTGATAGTTATGTTTAGACTGCAAACGTAATTTTTGACAGAAAATTCCGTAGAATCTAAAAATGAAATAACATATAGGATGTTCCATTTAAAATAAGCTAGAATGCATCAACTTCCGGTATAACAGGAAGTGCCGCCATCTTGAAAATATTATAGCTGAATTGCCCCTGAATTGACTTTGGTAAACTGCCAAAATCTATTTTCCAAGAAATCGATCGCGGCAATTCATTGTGGGACACACTGTATGTTAAAGCGTCATTAAACCTTTTTCTTACGCAAAGTTTTAAATCTCGCTTTATTTTGTTGAAAGCTGCAAGATCCGATAACATCAAAATATTTTTATACAGGTAGTTTAGGTGAGTCCAGTGCAGCGGTCGATATTCATACAAGATTTAACTTTGGTTGCGAACAAATCAGACATTACCAAGAATACATCAAAAAAGCCAGTAGCATGCTTAGCAGTGAATATTTCGGAATTGGTCAATTGATTCTCTCCGAATATGTCATTACTATGAAAGAATCGTTATCTTTGATCATTGATAATGTTTTTTCGGAATTATGTAACATCCATACCATGGAAAATGAAGAGATTTGTACAGCATTTGAGGAACTTAAAGAATATGCATTAACAAAGCCATCTACAACTGAAGATCTTATTGCTCAAGGTAAGTTCTATACATAATATCATAATATGAAAATGCGTTTCTCATTAAAAAAAAATTATATATTATTTCTACTTATTTATCAGAGGCATTGGATTTGATCCAATTAAGAAACATAATTTTCTATCCAGACATTAGGTTGCTTGCTTTGACAAGTTAAAAACTTTTTAAAACAAAATGTAAAAGTGGTTATGTACTAATAGCTTTGTTCGCGGAAGGGATTTAGAACCGATTCTGAACTAATACGCATGCGTAGTTGAAATAATAACGTTCGCGGATAACAAAGTTCTGAATTTTTAGTTACAGTCCGATGTTCGCGGAGAAAATAATTCGGTTCGAAATCGATTCTCAACCAGTTCTGCCGGTTCTAAAGATTGAACAAGAACTGTAACTTCGGAATTTTATGCAGCGCCAGATTTCATGCTGCGGCCGCAATGTGCAACTATTTGACAATTGTTTTTATTTTATTTAGGTTTTTCTTTTGTTTATGTCATTTGTTGCATTTGATGTTCCAGTAGATATTTTATTATATTATATTGGTTTTACTTTAATTAGTGTTAATCTACCTAGAATCTTAATTGATAAATTAAAAAAGTGTTTTTACCTTTTAGTTTAAACCTAAAAAAATACGTTTTTAGTGAATACTCCCATTATGTCAAATCATTTATCGTCCTGCGATGAGGACTTTGAAGAAATTTTAGAGTTATTTAAAATTCCTAAAAGTGCTAATTATTTTGAGGAAATAAAAAGCACAAAATAAAGAGCAAACAATAGATTTCAGTTAAAATATATTTTTTTTTATCAAAAATTCTATTCGGCAAAAAACAAGATGTTTTATTCTAAAAGGAATTCTCGGTTAGACTTTATATTATATAAGAACAACAATTATAATTCAATATTTATTTAAAATAATACAAATAATAAAACCTAATAAAAGCAGTTCTAAGTTATTTAAAACAACAAAAACAACTAGTCTAATCAGCATTTAACACCGTATGTTAAATAATGAGACTCGTACCACAGTAGACGATTTAAAGTTCCAAAATCGTTGGTGGTAAAAAAAATCCTGAACCGGTTAATAACTGGGCATGATCTGTACGACAATCCAGAACTAATTCCGTACTAGTTCTGAATCGGTTCAGAAAGTGACCCGCGAACAAAGCTATTATACCATATTTCTCAGTGGCCTAGTAAAAAAATTCTTATTTTAACCAAAATTATTATCATAATAAAAGAAAATTTGTGCACAATCTTTATCTTTGGAATTATATGCATCAAATAGACGCTAAAATATTTGATAATCAATATACATGAAGAGTAGCGCAATAGTGTGACAAAGAACCATATCTCCCTTATTTTTCATGTTTTAATAAATGTTGTATAATATGAAAATTTCTACAATTGAAAAATATTTTCAATTATACAAGAAAAATATTTTTTAATGGGATGGGTGGATTTCCCCAAGAACTATTCATATGATATCATATCTGGTTTTAAATTTTATTGCGAAGTTGCTAACTTTCTCAAAAAATTCCAATGATAAAGTAACACCTATGCAAGCGATACATGAACCCGAAATAATCATGGGAAGCACCACTATCAAACATGTAGCTATTGTTGCTGATATTTTGGATGAAGTAATACTAGGTCTAAATGTTATGGAACGCCAGAAGTTTACCCTTGATCTTCCCCAACGAATACTGCGAACTAGAGATGAAGAAATTGTTATGAATCTACCGAAAAGTAGTAAAATGTCGTTCCGTGAAATTGTACTTCTTAAAAATGCAATGGTGCAGCCAAGTTCAAATGTACATTAAGAGTAAAGTTTGATGATTCCCAAGAACATGAATTAGTTTTGGTTGAACCAATTCAGGATTGCTCGTTGTGTGCAAAAAGAATTATTCTTGCAAGAACATTGATTCAGAATAAAGGTAGCACTATATTTGTCAAGATGCCGAAAAGGTAACAAGATTGCTACCTGTCAACCTGTGGATATGATAGTTACCGGTATCCAGTTACAACCTGAAAAATTACCTACTAGTCTACCTAAGGTACTTCAAGTCCTAGTTAATACATCAACACCGCTATTAAATCAAGTTCAGGTGGCTAAACTGGAAGATCTTTTAAGAAGAAATCAGGATTTTGCTCTTTATCTGATAGCGACTTGGAAAGAACCAATATAGTCGAGCATCTAATAAATATTGGTGAAACAACTCCAATTAAATAAGCTCTAAAGAGAATACCGTTAGTAAAAAGTGACGAGGTGAACAAGATGCTTAAACATATGCAGAATTTAAGCATTATAGAACCTTCGCAGAGTCCATGGACAACCTCAGCTGTATTAGTTAAGAAGAAAGATGGCTCAACTAGATTCTGTGTCGACTTGTGAAAACTTAATGACGTCACTAAGAAAGACAGTATTCCTTTACCTCGTATTGATGAAACTCTAGAGACTTTAATTGAGTCAAAATAGTTTTCCACATTGGACTTGGATTCTGTGTCGACTTTTGAAAACTTAATGACATCACTAAGAAAGACAGTATTCCTTTACCTCGTATTGATGAAACTCTAGAGACTTTAATTGAGTCAAAATAGTTTTCCACATTGGACTTAAAAAGTGGCTATTGGCAGGTACAGCTTCATCCAAAAGATAAAGAAAAGTCCGCCTTTTCTGCAGGAATGGGGCTTTGGCAATTTACTGTAATGCTTTTTGATTTATGTAATTCCCCAGCCACTTTTGAACGTTTAATGGAACGAATCTTACATAAGCTAGCTTGGAAAATATGCATAGTATACCTAAATGATATCATAATTCCGGAAAAAAACATTTGACAGTCACCTGGAAATGTTGAAGATGTATTTCAAAAACTGAGAATTGCACAATAAAAGCTCATTCCGAAGAAATGTCAATTTTTTTAGGAAGAAGTGAAATACGCTTAGGGGTTATGAAAACTGGAGCATATAATCACAGAAGCTGGTTTACGAACCGATCCGGAGAAGACGGAAACAGTTCAAGTCTGGCCAATACCAAAAAACAAGCATGAACTGGGTCTCTGTACTTACTATAGGAGATTCGTAAAAGAATTCGCCTATATTGCAAGACCTTTTCATCGACTGACGATAGCAACAATTATGGATGGGTCGCAGACTGCGAAACCTTTTTTGATGAACTAAAGAAGGCACTTTGTAATCCTCCAATATTGTCATATCCTCAGCTTGATCAGATGTTTGTTGTGGATACTGACGCTAGTAACCCCTCAACAGGTGAAATTTTGTCCCAGATACAAACAAAATGACCGTACGAAAGTGACTGCTTATTTTAGCAAAGTACTCTGCAATGCTGAGCGAAATTATTGTGTAACAAGAAAATAACTACTCGCCATTATGAACACATTGGAACACTTTCATAAATATCTATATGGTCCAAAAATTCTCCTGCGAACAGACCATTCAAAAATTCTGAAGGTCGAATAACACGATGTATACAACGCTTACAAGAGTACGATTTTAAAATTGAACATAGAAAAGGCTTGAACCACAAAAATGCAGACATTTTGTCAAGAAGACCATGTCCAGAAGAATGCAAGTATTATAACAGACACGAAGAACGAGAGAATCCAGACCATTTCTATAGCGCTATTCAAGCTACAACTACAATGCTCTTTGTATTGGGATCCCAAAATAATCTACTAAGAACAAGATGATCTAGATCTTAACATCATCAAATTAAAGAATAATAAGTCAAATCCACCCACCTTTCAAGAAATCTCATCCAAATCTCAAAAAAAAAAGATTTGATGAGCCTCATGGGGTTCCTTGATTATGCACGAGTGTTCATTAAAAAGAGTTTGGGAGAGCTCTGATGGAAAAGACTACAAATACTAGACTATATTATCCACCAAAAATATTTCAGAAATACTACAAGCTTTATATAATGGTGTAGGTGACGGACACTTAGAGGTTATAAAAACACTTGAAAAAATTTGAAAGAGGTTCTATTGGCTAGGGAACCGCGCAGATGTAAAAGATTGGTGCAAAGCCTGTACCGACTCTGCTGCCAATAAAGGACGAAAGACCCGTAACCATGGTAAACTGAGGCAGTACAATGTGGAGTGCCTTTTGAAAGAATTACAGTACACGTAGCAGGACCATTTCCTATTAGTAAATCCGGGAATTTTGGTAGCTATGGATTACTTCAGCAAATGGCCAGAAATCTATGCGATACTACCGTTGCTGAAATGTTGTTTGATTAGTGGATTTGTAGATATAGAGTGCCATGACCTTTTGAAAGAATTACAGTACACGTAACAGGACCATTTCCTATTAGTAAATCCGGAATAACTATGGATTATTTCAGCAAATGGCCAGAAGTTTATGCGATACCACCGTTGCTGAAATATTGTTTGGATAGTGGATTTGTAGATATAGGGTGCCAAGAGAAATACACTTTGATCAAAGCAGAAAGTTTAAATCTGAAGTTTTTACGAACCTTTGCATGCTTCTAAAAAACTAGAACAACATCCCTATATTCACAGTCAGATGAAGTGGTTGCGAAATTGACCAGAATTACATTTGAATACAAGTAAATGAACAACAAAATAACTGGGATAAATGCATTCAGCCATTTTTACTAGCTTACCGTTGAGCTGTTCACGAAACCACTGGAAAAAACACCTGTTTGTATAATTTTTGGAAAAGAGTTACGTCTTCCAGTCGATTTGCTTACTGGACGTCCATCCGATACTAAAGCAACTTAGGAAGACTACACTAACCAATTTAGTAAACAGCTTCAGGTTTTACACGAAAAAGTCCGTCAAAAATTACAAATAGAAAGTGACGGAAAGTGCGGTCACCAAAACTTCAAAAGTCATGGGAAGGTCCCTACAATGTAGTGACCCGACTAAATGTGTTGGTGTACCCAGTTCAGAAAAGTCCTCCTGCGAAGATACAAACCATGCATCATATCAAGATCAAAAAGGTTGATCGGGACGATCAAGACTTGGAAAGGGGTAATGTAATGGACTTTATAGCATTATACATTTCATAGTATTAGTTTGTGTTTGTAATTTATAGAATTTTTCAGATACCTTACCAAAGGAGATTACTATAAAACAATCAGGCATTCTTATCGTATAGGATTTACAACGATTGGCGTAATAGTCAAGGAAGTTAGTAGAGTAATCTGGAATGTATGACAACCAATATATTTGCAATTTCCTACAGAAACTATATGGAAAGAGTCTGAAAGTGGATTTAAGGAGAAGTGGAGATTTCTCAATTGTATTGGTAGTACTGATGGCAAACATGTTTATATAAAATGCCCGCCCAACAGTGGAACATTACATTTTTGCTATAGACAGAGATTCTCCATAGAACTGGATGCCATAGTAGACCCAGATTATAAATTCATGATTGATGTTGGAAAAGACAGCGATAACAAAATTTCTCAAAGGTTTTCGTTTTATTAAAAACTTGTTGACAACCAACTAAACATTCCTGGACCAAAGCTATTACCAGAAAGAGAACAACAAGCGCCTCACGTTTTTATTGGAGACGGTGGTTTCAAGTTGGAGTCAATTTTGATGAGGCCTTTCCCAAATGATGTAGCTATACAAGATGAAAGTAAACTATCATTCAATAAGAGATTAAGTAATACAAGACATATTGTAGAGAGTTCTTTGAGATTCTTAGTTCAAAAATGGAGGTGCTTTTTAAAACCATTTGAACTAAATGTAAACACTGTAGTTGATGTTGTAAAGGCTGCCTCTTATTTACATAACTTTGTTAGATTAAAAAGAGAATTCTAGATAAATGAAGATGAAGATATAATCGATTTATATCGACACCTTCAGGAAACAAACACAGAAGCAATTGGACAGCGTATGCAGTTCGAGAACAGTCTTTTCACTTATCATCTTCAGTTCCCATCTCCCTTGCAATTTCAAACCAAGCTTCTCAAATCATACAAAAAATGTCCTTCCCGAATTAATCTGTTTCCGACATAGTGGAGTTCCCGCGTTCTTTGTTTTTCGAAACTAGAGCGCCCGAACGCAACAGTTCTGATAGACTCCCACGGTCTGACAGCCGGTAGTGTGTATTGTGACTAAGAAGGAACGCAGAACTCGGAACGCCCGACCGCCCTCTATCTGCGCGGACTCTTACATCAACCGCCTTGAAAAAAGTAATTTCGAGTGAAACTCTGGACGTTAGAGTAAAATTTCTAACAGTCGCAACAATCCAAAGTATATATTTTGTACCTACGTTCAATATAAAAGTAAATTCAGGCTTAAATCAAATGTAGTCTTTCCACCATACGTAAACTGTTGCCCTTAAATTATATGAGCACCGATCTAATAATAATACCCTATTCTATCGTATTCAAATCACTTTCTAAATTTTGAAAATTGCCTCTTAAGCACATATTTTTAAGAGCAAATACTTAAAAAATGAAGAAATAAAAAATTGATTCATTTACTTACAAAATATTTTTAGGTAAATACATGATATGGGCTAAAACAGTATTACTTCGTAACCTAACTGAAAGAATTCAAGGGATGCTTAATAATTTAACTAAACTGGTAGAATTTGGAACTTTAACGAAAGAACATATGGAGTTAAATGCTGTTACTGTCCAGTGGCTTAAAAAGATAGAACCGATTTTAGAAATTAATTCCAGCATGTATGAACAAATTAAATTTGAATATGAGGAAAGATTGCAGGCCACCATTAGATATGTAAATGATACTACTGATAAATTGATCCCTATGCTAGGTAAATAATTATGCCTTCAATACTTACAACTCTTTTTTATTAATAGATAGGTGCCACATTTAAGATTCCTTAATAACTTATTATGCACTTCGTGAAAGTTCTCTACAAATGTTTCCGCCTTATTATTTTTGAAAACAAGATTTTCTTTATTAAATACATAATAATTTTTCCCCCAATTATATTGACTATTTGGTTATATTCTTAAGCGTCTTAAATGAATGCCTAGCTCTTCTTTAATAGCATATAGGAGTCCAGGTACTAGAATCAACGCACAAGGGTACCACTTTCAGTTATTCGAAAGGTAAACTAAATATTAGGCGCGGATCCAAGGGGGGGGGGGGCGATCGCCCCCCCCCCCAAGAGCTTGGAGTTTAGGAAAATAGACCCGATTTTACCTCTTATACTATAGTTTATTCATGAACTAGGAAGAGTTTTACACTAGAAATGGGAATGTTGCTGGTGTCCCCCCCCCCCGGGGAGAACTTGCTTTCGCTTTCCATACTGTACTTTTGTGATATCACCGCCCCCCCCCCCAAGGAGAGAGGCTGGATCCGCCCCTGCTCAATATTCGCTATGTCACAACAATTCCGGATATTTCCAAATCATGAATGTTGTTTTCTTCCTAATTCTCTTTTTTCTTATATTTGTCCAGAGAGGATGAGTTTTAATAGTGAATATTCCCTATTACTCATATTCGATATTTTTCACTGTTCACACTTTCTCATTGCTCTATCTATCCAGACTGTTCGAGTTGCCGAATATCACCCCTACCTTCAAATTTTTTCGCAAAGCTGCGAAGATGGCAATAATAGCAAAGATTTAATGCTTTGACAGTCGACGGTTAGAAAATCTCTCCATGTAATCCCTAACACTTGGACGCCCATTTCCTTCACAAAACCCATACACCAGAAACATGCCAACCTTCTAAAAGTTCGTGTAGTTTTCCATGTTTAATAGTAAAATAGTCTTTAAAATGTAGAATGTTAATCTTATTTTAGTCGACTTCTTAGACAGTGATGGCAATTTGTCAATTGTCAAATTATTAAATGCCATAGCAACAAAGTGACTCCAAAAATTATTGTTACAGGTATTTTCTGTTATTATGTGTATACATGTAATTGAAAACTTTTTTTTGGCGAAACCGCTCATCCAACGAAAATTTTTCAGGAGGTATAAAAGCTTCCAAATGCAGACGATTATCCGATAGAGATATCTAGATTGTCATAACGTTAATGACATAAAAATTAGAGTCGAAATTTACAAGTGATGTCACTTTTATAACACTTACACAATTATACACACAACTATACACACAACTATATACCACTAGAAAACGTCATATTATAATTGTAGATCACATTTGATTAAATTCAGTTAGCACGTTTTTAAGGAATTTAGGAAAAATCAATATTCTCTTAAATCTTTGACATCTTCTACCGCCTAAACGAAGCAGTATCGGATATATCTAACAACAGCAAACTTTGTGATTATTTACTCCAAAAATTAATCAAAACCATTTTATCCACGCCAGTTTACTCCAAGGACACCTTCTGTTAAGTCTTAAAATTAATTTATTTTAATTATAAATCCATATAAATATAATCCAAAACGGTTTAGCTTATCGGCTTCATATTTAGCTACGAACTTAATCAACCTCCGGTATATATATATATATATAAATATGTATATATATATATATATATATATATATATATATATATATATATATATATATATATATATATATATATATATCTTTTTGTACTTAAAGGAAGTCTTGATGAAATGGATGATTATCAGCGTTGTAGAGAATATGTTAACAAGATTAAGGTTCATTTAGTCGTTTTAAGAGATTTAAGAGACAAAATAACATGGATTATTAAGGAACAACAGTGTCTTGGCTTTACAGTATCGACTTTCCAAAACGTTGAAGCGGTTGAAAACTGGCTGTATCCATTTTTTCATTTAATTAAAGTTTGTATGAATATTAAAAGGTAAGAAACTACGATTATAGCTTGAGCGTTTACACTCATAATTTTTAATCCTTTTTAAAACCAAATGAATGAATAATTGCTATATATGTATTCTCCTTTCAGGCAGAGAAAAGGGAAGAATATATACAAACAGTTTACTTCCTGCCAATACTACTGTGGCCCTCTCTCCATGCACGTTTCGACCACCTTATAATCTCGTCAGTAAAGCTGTAAGGGACAGAGAGCAATATTCGCAGGAAATAATTGATACATTAGATAAAAATTCCAAGGTATGTCGGTAGGATGTTACAAACCTGCCGTTTGCCGACCTCGATGTCAGACTGAAAAATATCGCCAGTCGAACGACATCTATAAATCACCGGGGTAATGAGAAATTTTTTAAAAATTATTAATTTTAGTAAGAAATAAAGAAATCTATCTGCCGTATTTAAATAATTGTTATATATGTATTCTCCTTTCAAACAGATAAAAAATAAGAATATATAGAAACAGTATATTTCCTGCATCAATTATTTAAATATGGCAGATAGATTTCTTTACTTCTTACTGAAATTTTAATTTTTTAAAAAATTTCTCACTACTCCAGTGATTCATAGATGTCGTTCGATATTTTTCAATCTGGCATCGAGGTAGGTGGCAGGTCTGCAACATCCTACCAGTTATTTCCTACGAAATTGCTCTCTGTCCGATACAGCTCCACTGATGAGACCATAGGTGATCGGAACGAGTATGGAGAGAGGACCAGAGTGGTATTTGCAGGAAATAAACTGTTTGTATATATTCTTTCCTTTTCTCTGCCCGAAAGGAGAATACATATATAACAATTATTTAAATACGGCGGACAGATTTCTTTATTTCTTACTGAAGTTTTGATTTTTTTTTAAATTAATGAATACTTAAACTTATGATATTATTATACAGGGTAACCCAGGGTTATGACGTTAAATTCTTTGGATCCATTTTTTAGGTAAGAATAATATTTTTTTTCTTATAAACATGTGTCCTAACTTGCTTCTCTTTCGAGACACAGAATGTCAAAATTTTTAGAAAAATTTATTTTTTTATTAATTACTCAATATCTTTTGGCTAATTGTGATAAATCTTGGCATACTTACATGCGGTAATAAGGGGCTTCTTTCAATATAATTAAAATAAAATCATTCATTCCAGTGAAGTCCCAAACGATAATATGATTGATATTTATCGGAAAAATCATCTTATGAAACTGTTTTTTTGTATGTTTAATATTTTTTTAAAGTCGGCAATTAAAAATACGAGTTTTTTTTCTATTCAATTTATTTCGTATCTCGCTTCATTTTTGAGAAAAAAAAAATCCGTTTTAAATGCGTTTATGCGTAGTTTGCGGAATCATCATGCTAAGTATTTACAATACAGCTGAATACGCGAATATTGTGTTTATTTACGGGTACTGTGATGATAATGCACGCGCTTTAGTGTATGAGAATGCCCATAGATTTCCTCTAAGGAGACTGCCTGACAGATCAGTGTTTGCCACTACTTTTCAACGTCTAAGAGAAACAGGATCAACCATATTGCGATCTCGAGCAGATGAAATTTTCGCATCCCTTCTTAATGAAAGAAGAACACAAATATCTTAGAGAACTTCGACAAAATACCTTCCAGTACCACGCGGAGATCTTCTTTACAATTAGGATATAAGCGGAGCAGTGTGAAAAGAAGTTTGATAGCAGATGGTTGTCACGCATATCGTATGCATAATGTTCAGAATTTGCTACCTGATGACTTGCCACGAAGAAGTGCATTTTTCGAAAGGTTCCTCGGGTAAATATGAAATGATGCTTTCTACTCTCGGAGGGTGATTTGAATTGATGAAGCAACTTTTACCCCTGATACCAGTATCTCTATTCAGCAAGAAACTCACATTAGGCGACCGAAAATCCTCTCGCTATAAAAGTCCGCAATTTGCAACGTGAATTTTCGGTCCATATTTGCTACCTCCGCGACTAAATGATCCAGCTTTCTTTCATTTTTTAGAAAATGAATTTGAAGCAGTCTTAGATGGCATGCCTATAACTGATCGAGTAAACAAATGATTCCATTAGATGGATCTCCTGCTCATTGCACTCTACCAGTCCGGCGATGTCTGCACCACGATTTTCCGGAAAGATGGATAGATCGCGATCCAGACAGCCCCTTTTCTTGGCCTGCGCACTCTTCCGAAATTAGGCCCTTTGGATTTTTTTGTATGCAGTACAATGAAACCAAAATTTTATGCTGAGCCCATCAACGACGAAGGTACTCTTCGGGAAAGGATTGTTCAAACAGCTCGAGCAATCACACCAGTAAAAAGTCGTGCAGCTGCAAAATCTGTCGTCCGTAGGTGCGAATTTTGCATTGAAAAATATGGTGATTTTCTGAACAATTTTTGTGAAGTTACCTGTTTTGTAAAAAATCTTATAAACCGAGACATATTTCACTTTTTTTATGTTGAATGATGATGTTAATGTTGAAATAAGTTTTTTTCTGTTACAAAAAACCGGAACACCCAACTTTTTATTTCTTTCAAATAATACTTGTTTTAGTAAATTGAAGGAAGGGAAACGGCTGTAAAATTTTATCAAAAAAATAATGGAAGAGACAAAAAAAGTGTTTTTAATTACACAATCTAAAAAAAAAATACTGAACATTCAAAAAATAGTGACGTATTACAATTTATATTACTTTCTGGGACGCCACAGTAATTAGCAATTTTATATCAATTACATTCAAAGAATCCCCTTATTAGTGCAAATGAGCGTGCCAAGTTTTATCAAAATCAGCCAAAAGGTTTTTGAGTAATTAATAAAAAAAAAATTTCTAAAAACTTTGACACTCTGTATCCCGAAAACGAAGCAAGTTAGGACACATACTTATAGAAAAGAAAAATCTTATTTTTACCTAGAAAATCGATCATAAACGTTTGGTGGTTTAACGCTAGATCACCCCGTATAACAAGAAAACCATTAAAAAAAAACATATTCATATCTTAGTCAATGGAAACGACAAAACTAAAACTAAATTTATCCATTTTTTTTTTAAATAATATTTTCTACAAGAACAAATTTACTAAATCCATTAATAAAGATAAAGCGAGAATCCCATACTAAATCTGTCCCGTAATTCATTAATACTGCAATATTATTTACTACCTCAACTTTTAGACACATCAATGTGTGGCTCGATGGACCATTTGAATTTCTAGATTATTATGACACAGAACAAAAAGTCGAAGAATACATGAAAGAATTACTAAAAATTCAAAAAACCTACCGTATGAAATTGAGGTAAGTTAAAATTCGTTTCAAATTCAAAATACAGTAAAATGAAGTATGAAAAATTATCACCTCTTGGATATCATTAAAGCATTGTGTAAAAACATTTCTGGCCTAATATTCGTGACCTTTTAATTTTTGAGCATGTAAAATGGATCTATATTAAAATTATTCTTTTTTGAAAAGTGAGTTCTTAAGCCACCTATTAATTCAGCGTTCAAAAGACTAACAGAAAGACATATATTTTGGAAACACAATGTATCCGAAATTGGTGGTGAAAGTTTTTTTTTCGGATGGGAAATTTTGCATAGACACCTCCACTAAGTGTAGAGGTAGTACCGGATTCTTTACCGGCAAAAACCCCCTGACTGAGGCTCCCACGATTCTGTAGTCCTTGCTGATTGTGGTTAGGCCACGATCCGCAATGACTCGCAGTGAAGGTCCTTTGGCTTGCCGGGCTGGTGAGCCTTTTACGAACCTCTGGTCTTCAGAGCATTGGTGTTTCCGCTCCAGGTGCCGGTGCATCCATTGCTTGGCACTCTCTTACATTTCGCCTACAATGTAAGGTTGGTCTTTTAAGTATTTCATTATTAAAGTAAGAAATTATCTTATAAAAAGTTGATGCTGGTAGCCGTTACTATGTGGTAGTTAATCATCTTCAGGAAATGTTTAAAAATGAATTACTATGTTTTATACCACTAAATTTATTTAGAAAACAGTGACTGCAGTTTCAACTCACAGAGTCATTTTCAAATTGAATTACAAAGGTAGACTAAGTATTCAATACAGAAACATGAGAAAATTTGACAATAAATAAAAACTACCTGAGAAATTACATTATTACAAAGGGGAAGTACTAAATTTTGGGAACTAATTATTATTTGGCAACAACAAATAACGGGGAAAACCCAAGTTCTGTCTGGTCATTAAGCAAATTTACATTTTTATTTTTACTATGTTTATATATTTCTAAAGATTCAAGAATATTTAACTTTTGACCCTTTGTTGAATAATGTAAGATCTCAGTGTTGCTTAAATTAGGAAAACTGTGGTTGTGTTCTAAACAATGGTTGGCAAAGCTCGAGTCTGTTTTTTGTAGTCTATATGATCGGTAGTGTTCTAAAAAGCGAGTTTTAAAGCTTCTATCACTTTGTCCAATATACAAGCTATCACACATTTTAACTTATAAACTCCTGATTATCAAATTTATTAATTTTATCTTTAGCATTGTAAAGGATTGTGGACAGATTGTGTTGAGATTTAAAGGCTACTTTTATGTTATGTTTGGAAAGAGTATTAGCTATGTTTTCTGATGGGGTACCACAGTATGACAAAAGATATATAAGGTGAACTATCTTTATCATTTTTTATTTTGCCCTCTTCTAGCAGACATTTTCATGTCAAACATAGAAAACAAAATTCTTAATTCCCCTTTAAGCAAAAATCATGTTTAATTTTGGTACAGATATGTGGATGATGTTCTAGCATATTTTAAAGACACGACTAGACAGCTTCAAAAATTCTTACAATACATAAATAATTGCCATCCAGAAATTCAATTTACTCTGGAAACTGAAAATAACCATAAAATAAATTTTCTAGATCTCACCATATCTCACCTTAATAATCAGTGGAATTTTAAAATTTTTAGAAAACCAACGTTGACAGGTAATAGTATATCTAATGACTCTTTTCACCCCTTACAACACAAAATGGCTGCATACGATTCAATGATACATAGAGCATTCTCTTTGCTTCTCTCTGAAGAAGATCTTCAAGAGGAACTAAATATCATTGAAAAGATTGCAATATCAAACAATTTCTCCAAACAAGCAATAAAGAAATTATTAACTAAAAAACAAAAACAACTAGCTTTTAATTCAACATATCCCAAAATAAAAAATGATAAAGATAGTTCATCTTATATATCTTTGTCATACTGTGGTACCCTGTCAGAAAACATAGCTAATACTCTTTCCAAACATAGCATAAAAGCAGCCTTTAAATCTCAACACAATCTGTCCACTATGCTTTACAATGCTAAAGATAAAATTAATAAATTTGATAAATCAGGAGTTTATAAGTTAAAATGTTCAGAGTGTGAAAGTTTGTATATTGGACAAAGTGGTAGAAGCTTTAAAACTCGCTTTTCAGAACACTACCGATCATATAGCCTACAAAAAACAGACTCGAGCTTTGCCAACCATTGTTTAGAACACAACCACAGTTTTCCTAATTTAAGCAACACTGACATATTACATTATTCAACAAAGGACCGAAAGTTAAATATTCTTGAATCTTTAGAAATATATAAACATAGTAAAAATAAAAATGTAAATTTGCTTAATGACCAGACAGAACTTGGGTTTTCCCCGTTATTTGTTGTTGCCAAGTAATAATTAGTTCCCAAAATTTAGCACCTCCCCTTTGTAATAATGTGATTTCTCAGGTAGTTTTTATTTATTGTTAAATTTTCTCATGTATTGAATACTTAGTCTACCTTTGTAATTCAGTTTGAAAATGACTCTGTGAGTTGAAACTGCAGTCACCGTTTTCTTAATAAATTTAGTGGTATAAAATATAGTAGTTCCTTTTTAAACATATCCCTAACAAATTATCTCTTACCTATGTTTTCATATCGTGTAATATTATTAATTCAGTTCTTCAAAATTTTGATTTTCAGTTTTTTTTTTTTCAAATTACTAAGTTAGAAGTGTTCATAATCTCACTCTACCAATCGGATTCAACTATTAGCTATTACGTTTTTTGCTACAAAGGTTCACGACTATAGCAATCCGGAAGTAGGAAAGTCAAAATCGGGAAAATACTTTCTGTTATCTACTGATTGCACTGCTTTATTAACGGCAAATCAATCTACTGATTTTGTTAAAATATGAATATTTACATTTAATAGAGTAATCTTCCTAGACTACTTTTTCTATCCCCGTTCACCGACCGAATATCCAAATATAACTGCTCAAGACTCTATTTAGTAAAAGAACTCTGATCATTGAAACAACGATCTCCATAACTAATGCAAAAAAGCAGAAAAAATCACAGGAACTTAAGAAGTTAACCAGTCCTCCTTAGATGAAGGAAATAAAAGTGAAATACGACGAGAAAATTACGAGGAAGAGAAGAAAATAAATAGTAAACATGATAAAAAAAAGACTTATCCCGAAAGACAGTGAAGATTTGAGTGGGACAAAAAACAATAGTGAAGATGATGCTTCGTATAAATATTGCAATGAGCTGTATCGCCATTTAAGGTCTAAATAAACTTGGACTAGATGTCAAATGTACAAAAACCGTAGCTATACAGAATATGGGACTAAAATACCAATATTTGTATTACAACATATAGAAATTTTTAACTCGTTAAGTTTTAGTATCTTTCATGTGAACTTATCAAGAGGATGCACTCTTTGACGTTAAAAAAACCTTTTCTGTAATTTTTGTAAATAATTTAACAATGTGAAAGGAAAATAGATTGCGTGTGATCCATATTTTGAACCAATTTTTATTCTAATTAGTCCCCACAATCAACTGTAAATCTCAGACGTAATTTATCGGGAATCAAAAATCGAATATTATACTAGAAATTGTTCGCTGTATTGATAATTTACTACAATAACGTTTTTTAAGAAATAACCATACCTCCTATATCTTTTGACTCAATAATTTACTTTTAACCAAAAAAAAAAAACTATTGTCCAAAGAAAATATACCAGTGTCCGCTAGTTAGAACACTCGGTTTTTGCGACCGATGCTAGACATTTCCGAATCATCCTCCTGTATTTTAAACAAATCCATACTGGTTTAATCAATTTCCAGAAAGTTAATTTTCTTTCATTAACAGCTTTCTACTATACTTATTTCTAGACAAACATCAGAAATCACAAAACTGAGATTTTTTGGAGTCGTCGATGACCCCGATTTGTATGCCTGGCCCGCGCCGCTTAAACTTACAGCTCATGGAATTCAACATTTGAAAGATTTTAGGCCAGCAATGACTCTAATGAGAATTATGTGTAATGACGCTCTGGTATAGTAATTATTTAACTATCTATAAACTTATGTAATATCTATCATACATAATAAAGACAATTATTTATCTGAATATAAACACATAAATATTTTATTACTGATAATTTTTGCCCCAACACAATTTTACAAAGGTTAATGTTTAATCTCAATTAACCTAAAATTTTCTCAAACAGATCTGATTAAAACACAGGAAGTATCACGTCTTATAAAAATTACAAATAAAAATTAAAATTCCAAACTCTACCACTGTATCCTGAACTGATTTTTAATTTAAGGTAAAAAGACACTGGAAAGAGATGTCTGCTATTGCTGGATTTGATCTTACCCCTAATGCTGGAACTTCTTTGAAGAAACTAACACTCTTGGGGCTTGAGTCTGATTTAGATAAATACGATGTTATAAGGTATTTGTATTAAAAAGGAAAATCTCTTTCACCAATAGTCAATATTATGGTATAATTTTATAATAGACTTGAGAAATAGACAAAACAATTTTAACAAAAGAGTTAAAGTCATTTTTAATAATCATTTTAATCGATACCTACAACATACACCAATCAATGAGAGAATGTTAACACATTTCAGGCTAAGAAGTATTGGAATTTATAGAGGGGGTAAGTACAAGACTTGCCATAGTAGTTGGCGATAGTTGGTGATGTTAAATAATACTGTTCTTCATTTTGAAATTTTTTGTCACTCCCTCATATTTTTTTGGGTTTCTGTGTCTACTATAATGTACTGAATTGAAATATGAACTCCGTTTTTACCTATTCCCCATTAGTTTTTAGAGAAGGAAAGAAGAATATAAAATATGAGAAACCCAAACCATAATCAATCTAGTGAATTGTCAAAGTTAAAAAAAAACAAAATCACTTTTTTTTCAAAATATACTGTATTGAAAAAAGTAATATACAATCAAATAAATTATTCTGCAGTATATTCGCCGGGATCGATTTCACGTTTGAAGGTCCAACAGTAGCCTGCTAACATGTTTGGGGTCCATTTTCCACTATACCACTCCAGCATTTGAACAATTTGCTGGTGAAATCTATCGCCGTATTTATCTGAAACTGCACCTAAATTGCCAAGGAAGAATTCCAAATTGGATTGAAGAAAATGCAGCTTAAGTGGCATCTTGCAACCTAACGTCTTGTAAGATTAGATGAGTTTTTCAACTAGATCTTTGTAGTTTTCCGATTACTTGTTACTTAGGAAGTTGTTGCATATATGTTTGAAGGCAATCCACGCCATATTCTCTGTTCTCGAAAATGCAATTTTAAAATGTTCGCCTTTAAAAAGTTTTCTTATTTGCAGCTCAAGGAACATTCTTTCTTAAAGCTTTGCCTCACTTTTACGGGCGAAATTCCGTCTCAAATAAAGAAAAGCATTTCCTACTCTAAGGCTTTAACTTCATTATTTATAAGCCCTAGTTTATGTGCACATGAGGTAAAGAAATTTTCTGCTGTTCTACTAAGGGTTCATGAGAACGTTTTTCAGATCGTGCATAATGTTTTCACGTAACGGCCATCTTTAAGGACATAATATTGGTTTCTAGCTCTGCTATCCCATTCGCATAAAAAACAATAATATTTGGTGAAGCCACTCTGCAGTCCTGTAAGTAGTACAATAATTTTTAGATCGGCACAGATATTCCATTTATGATCTTTGTATTTTATGGTTTTAAGTAATATACGTATGTTCTCGTACATTTCTTTCATATTTACAGCATGACCCACGGGAAAAGATAGTTGTTTATTGCCATTAAACAATAAAGCTGCCTTTAGACTTGTCTTCGAAGAGTCAATAAACAGTCGCCACTGTAGGTTTATACGAAAGGCCAAAATATCGTGACAGTATACTAAGTCATTTGCTGTAAACGAGATTCAAGCAGATTTGACTTTATTTTGGAAAGATCCAAATCACAAATAAGTTCGTTGAGCTCTACCTGATATATAAAATGGGACAGTTTACTGCTACTATATTCGTAATCGTCTTTCGCTTGAAAACTTGGATCGACTTTTGGTTTAAAATCATCCAATTCATCCGATTCCGAGTCGATTTCGTATATTTCTGGATGCGTCATGAGATACAGGTCTCATGGCTGAGAGGATATTAGGGCATTAAATTTTTTGTTTGCTTTTACTAGAAAATCCTAGAATTTTTTTAAACACAAATAGCAATCATCAACATGATTCTGAGGTTCCCGCCCAACCATTAGCATTCCAAACTTCATAGACCTGTGAATACACAGTAGCCATCCCGCTAAGGGTGGCAACAAATTCTGGGATCACAAGTTTTTTCTTGATCACCAATTTTGCCCCCAAAATATTACTCGTTGGCTTTTCTTTTACAAGTGAATTCAAAGTCTTTCGTTGAGCTTTCAGTGTCACTTCACCGTATATATAACAGAACTGTTCGGTGTGTTCACACGGGATCGCGGCGACATCACATAAGCATGATGAAAATAATAGCACTATTACAACGCTATCACTATTAACTAGTTTTTGCACGTCCTTCTTATATCCAATTCTGATCCTCCGACGACCGGCCAGCTGCTTATGTACCCGTTTCGTACATCTGGTGTTTTCTAGAAAAATCGTAATTTGTAATTACATGGGGTTTAATGGGTATCTACATTATTTTAAGCCCAAGGGGGTTAAGGCTTCAAAACTTGCTGTTTATGTTCTCTAGATTTTGCTACGTGATATGACAATTTACAGGTCAGTGTAAGGGTTACATGGGTAGAAATAACACATTAGTTTGGCCGGGAGTATTTTCATCGTGTTAGTAAATAAGTTTTGAATCCCAAACGCAAGAATTAAATGATTGGACAAGTATCATTGGAAACCATATTGTGAGACTTTTCCTCGTTCACGAAAATTTGACTGCTAATTCCTACTTAAATTTGCTACGAAAGAGAATAATATCCGATTTAATTAATTTATTTCATGATATACATAGCTACATAATATTAAAAAACGACATATCAGAGAACATTTAGATGGAACGTTTCTTGGAAGGTGACCTCGTTAGATTTTTATCTTTTAGGTCATTTAAAGACTGTAGTCTATAGTACAAAGCCGAACTCTTTAGTAGAGGACCTTGAAAACGGTATTTGCACTGTATGTATGTATTTATATCCTTCATCAACATTTATGGAACGTAATTTCCCAGTTATCGGAAAGGTTTGTACACTGCCATGTACCTGAAGAAAAACAATTCCAACATTTCATTGCATAGCTCTTCATTTAAATTATTTTTTTATTAAAATGTTTTTATTATTATACTCTTGATTGTCAATATATTCAAAATAGTTAAATTTACCAATAAGATATGCTGAACAAAAATATTCAAAATTTGTGGGAGAAATAAAATAACATAATATACAGGATGTTCCATTCAAAAAGTTTTAAGTGGCACTGTCAAGAGAAGAATTATAGTTCTGAAGGTTGACGAAAACCCGAATTCGCTATCACTTTCCATTCAACCTTAATTAAGGATGCTCCAAGGTTATATTTTTGTGTAGAGAATTCTACGAAACCTTGAAATATGAGTATTTAGTATGTGAAAAATAACCTTGAATCCTTCCAATATTTTTTATCATATTTTTTTTGTGACAAAAAACAACTCTAAAAGTAACCCCAAATAATATTGCCCTTAAGGGAAGTGCCAGAATCAGTCGTATAAAACTTGGTTTTTTGTTTTACCTTATATTCAGAAATAGAAAAAAAGGTAAAAGGTTCTTAAAAGTAATTTAATAGGTTTTCTCGTACTTTATTGTATATTTTGGACAGAAATATTTACTTAGACTTTTACTCCCTAATTCACTAAAAACTTTAAAACCTTTTTTTAATTGGTAAATACAACAAATAAGCAAGTTTTGACACTTAAAAGTTAAAGAAAAAAGAAAAAGGTTTTCTTTTAATAATATATTTTGAATATTTTAGAGAGATTTTTCAAATTAAAGAAATTCCATTTCAAAGCTTCATCTCTAGATCTTTATCCTTAATATTCCAATATCATTAGCAAAACAAAACTGGTCATCTAGAAGATATAACTGGGTCTACTTCTTAAACCAACTCTTAGTGTCTCTTGTTGTTAGCTTTGACATTCTTTTTAAACTCTGCTACAATGGAATAAGAAATTGAGCAACACCGTCTTATACCGTCATCTATATTTTGCCATTTCAGATATCTTTAACATTAAATCTTAAATATCTTTTATTTTTAATTTTGCTTTTCCACTGGATTGTCGACATAACAGTGGAGGTTTGATCAGATTCATTATAGAAGTGTGAGTCTTAATGATAAAAACACTTTGACTTATGTCTCATAGGAAGATGTACTGTTACCAAACTATATTTAATATTTACGAATTAAATATTATTATTAATCGCATAATATAACTTGTAAAAACGTTCTATATGGTCATGATATAACTCAAAATATAATTTCCTTCGGACGTTTTATTCATTTTATTTTATTAGACTTTGAAAATGATATATTGTCCTCTCTAAGGCTTTCAGCACTGCAATCTTCCTATGCTTTCATCCCATGGCTGCTCTGTGCTCTCACCCCCTCAATGACATCATTGAATATCCTCAAGCCTTAAAATAAGTTAACATCCGTATAATGGCTGTGCGGACACGGATTGTCAGTAAACTTTACTCTCGTATTAAAAACTGCGGAGAACTCCAAGACAATGGAGAAGCTCCGAATCCGAAAAATGATGACAGCGATGTTTCGCCCCATTGCAACTCATCAAACCATTCCATCCGATACAATCCATCATTTCTCAGTCATTCCCTCTGTTAAGAAACAGTAAAATAGGACACGGCTACGAAACAATGGAGTGTATCCATAGAAATAGCTTGATGGGTCCAAATGAGGCCGAAACAGCGTAATCATCATTTTCTGGACCCGGAACTGACAATTCATTTTATATATATATATATATATATATATATATATATATATATATATATATATATATATATATATATATATATATATATATATATATATATATATACGATAAGTACCTTCTTCTAGTTCTGGTGCGACGAAAGAGCGAGAACTATATCGAAATTTAGTTAAAATGCAGAAAGAATGGGATGAAATTTTCTTTAAGACTGGGCAATTTAAGGACACCGGTGTAACTATTTTAACTGCACTGGATGACATCCAGGTAGGACTTAGAGCTTTGAATCCATAAATTATGTATTGAGAATATTAAATCCTGCAAGAAAATTCCTGACATTGATGACAAATTTAATTTTGTTTTTGTTGTACCCCAAACTTTCAACGTTTTTTGCTTAATGCTACCACGTACAATATCTGATATACTTATATTGCTTGTAGGTAATATTAGATGATCAGATATTAAAGGCTCTTACAATGAGAGGTTCCATATTTGTTAAACCATACGAGACGGAGGTCAGAGCTTTTTATGACAAACTACTAAGGATTAACTCGACATTGGACGAATGGGGCAAAGTTCAATCTCAGTGGCTGTATTTGCTACCAATATTTTCTTCGAAAGATATTGTAGCTCAAATGCCAGAAGAAGGCACTCTTTTTAAAGAGGTAAATTAAAACATAATATATTTCAACCAAAAAACTGGTAAATCATGTTTCAAAAAAAAAACTACATTCCCAGAAAAGGTTGTTCATTTTTTGCTGCTGATACCACATATTTTATTTAACTTTAAAATTTTTTCCGGCCTTGTCCGATTACTGATATAAATTCTTTATTTCCTAGAGATAATATACTTTGAGACTGGTTGCATGTCTCTACTGTTTGAAGCTCAAAATTTAAATTTAAACTAAACCCTAACAGTGACATAATTTGCTACTGGATATAACCGTAATATTTGCAAGGGGCGTCTCTGATGACTATAAAATATAACGTTTTATTGTATTTCCAAACTAGCTTTTACCGGTGACTACTTCTGCACGAAATTTGGCAAATAAAAGTTGAAGTTATGGAAATTCTCTATTTTTTCTTAAATCAAGGGCTGTGCAGATAACTTTCTCTGAAAATACCATAAAAATTACTTAGTTGCTATTAGAATTGATCTGAACTAACACAAGAAAAGAGGGAGACAGATATCGGTTCAGCCGTTTCGAAGATTAGCCTGTACAGACATAAAAACTGACTGATCTCTCTCTGACTCTATCCTACACCATTTTTTAATTTAAAAGTGTATTTCGCAAATTTTGTACTGGCTTTGTTAGTTAATTTGTTTTAAAATCAGTATACATTTTTAACCATTTTGATTAACTAAGTCCTTAACGATGGCTTGTTTTAAAATTCTATAGTGAACAATATATTTCTTTATCTTGTAAATTAGGAATTAATTTCGACAATTAGGCGATTTTTTTGGCTGTAAGATATTTTCACTAGAAAGGGAAGATCAGAGTGTGCCATACAATTCAGTCGGATGGATAATGCACATACACTTACAAAATGTGGCCATATAAACTATCATCAACAGCCATAATATTTATATTAAGTATTTCGCGGTCTGTTAACCATCGAAAACCACGATATAGCAATGTTTGATGACCATATAGATTTGTAGCATTAAGATATATTATAAATGAAGATGGTTTGTTGGATCATAGTTAGGTAAATCGGTGTTATTAGCTATGTGCTTCCTTTCTGTACACTGGCTTATACCACCACCTATACCTTTCTTAAATAGTTCATCATATCTATGTCAGTTAAGAGCTCTAACTCTACCTTGATCATACGTGACGTACAATCATATAATACTCTTGGGAGGGTATAGTAATGCGCTGGATCTAATTTTTTCGAATTTTAATCAGTTATCCCAAAACTGCTTAAAAACATCGTGCAATAGCAACACATCTTATTTTATATACATATCTGAATAGTCTCCCAAATTTTTACCTCCAAAAAAAGTCGCATACTCCTTTTGCTAGCCTACAGCTTTCAACGCGAATATGTTCGTCCCGTAAATTATCATAAAAGTGATTCTTAGTTGGGAAACATGTATTTTTCATTTTTTCTATTGAATCAATAAAACTATAGGGACAAATACCTTTTTGGCGCATTAAATTAAATTGCTTGAAATCTGAAAAATGTTTACGCGTTTCATTAAAATCGTTATTATTTAAATCGTTACCCAAATTTCCCAAAGAGGTTGACAAAAATTTAAAATTGTCAATAAATCGCCACTTTAAATATTTTTTCTTTACTTTTCCACATTTATTATCGAAATAGTCGTTTACAGAAGTGTTTTTGTAAATGATATGTACCTTTCTTTACTGTGCGCCACAATACCAATATAATCTCCATATTTGCATAACTTTTTTTTATAAAAAAATGACTGTCATAGCCTCTTAACTTATAATATGATAGGGATAAAAGAGGTTTATTTACAATATAAATTATAAATGGAATGTGCAGCACCAAATCTTTTTGCACCAGTTGTGTGACAATGATCTCTTATTTTGATCTCATTGTTCGCAAAAAGACATTCACATATACCTCATATTTTAGCATCATTAAACCCCCATATTTCTCCAGGTATTAACGGCTTCATAGGCTTAATGTATTTTAAATATGTGTTATATAAAACTCTCAAATCTCATTCAGTACGATCCACAAAGACTTGGGTTTCATGATTCCTCCTAAATGGCTCAAATTTCAAAATTAAGTCATCAAAAAGCATATAATTAAATAAGCAAAAGAATTAGGTTATGAATTGTAACGAAAAACACGAGGTAATAAGGAATAAATTAGTAACAGCATATTGATGATGGTTCTCAAATATGCTAAAATCACAAACTGCTACTAAATTCAGGGGTGCTTTTTTGACAACGGGGTGAAAATGGCACATTTTAAGGGTTTCAAAAATAACACAAAAACTATACATTTTAATATATATATATGATTTTTGAAAAATAAAAAATTCGCTATTTTTTTCAAACCTTTGTACATAACTTTTTTCTGAGTAGATACAAGTATAGGCATTACTTCAGAGAAAAGAAAGCTGCTATTTCATCTATTAAAATGAGTTTCTGAAAAAAATGTTGAACCAAATTTGATGATATAGCCATTTCAAATTCTTACTTTTCTGCAATTCTTATCTATTTTTCATGTACATAATTTGCTTCGCACTTTTAATTTAAAAAATATAAATATTCAGGTGATAAAAGTAATATAGGAGGGGTATATAATACCCGTATTTTACGTGACACAGATGCGGATTCATAGAGCATGAGATGTTCTTCTCTACCTTTCTTTTAGTTTTGAAATACGCACGTAGGTACGGGATATCCCATGATTTTGTTTCGCATCGATCGCATATTATTAAAATGAAAAATATATAAATCATCTGAAAAATTCTTTTAAAAATTGTACTGCTGTTTTTGATGGATATCCTAATAGTATCGACAATATTAACACAAAAAGTGCAGAGAAATTACGCCGGACAAAATATGTTTCTTCAGGCATGCAAATAAAGGACTATTTAAAACCGCTTTCAAAGTCAGATAAACTTTTAGGCAATGAAGATAATAAAACGAAATTTATAACATGTTAAACGGATAAATTTAAAACAACTGAAACTGATACTACACAGGCAGAAGAAGATGGAGATGTGCTAATTATTAGTACTACAAAAGAAAACGCTACGCAATCCGTTAATGAAGTTACATTTGACCAAGATCTGGATCTACCCATAATATTAGCATTGTTTTCCGATCAATATTAAAACATTTATTTATTGAAACCAAGATTCTGATATCACATCGGCATTTTACAATATTGGAAAAAAGAAATCCATGACTTTTCTTTTTAAACTTTGTACACATAGAAGAAGATGTAAACGTCTTTCTACAAGATGGTACAAATGAGGAAGTGATACGTAATGCAGTAGAATCGATCGTGGCTTTATAATATGGTGCGAAACCGAACGATAAGATTGCATGGCATGCGAACTTATTTTCAAATGCAACAATGGAAAGGGAGGAAATGAAATGTTATTAAATGGGGTTGGAAATCGACGAAAAATGGTTTGATGCCGACTACTCAACCCAGCCACCTGCATCACAGTCTTTGCTTAAACAGATAGCATATAAATGTTTGAAAGTTTGTGACTCAAACTGTGGTTATAGGACATTAGGCATTAAATGCTGCATTTTCTGTAAAAAATTCACGGGAGCCTACTGCGAAAATGCAGCGAATCAGAACCTCTCTGAAGCGAATATTGAAGATGATGTAGAAATAGATATTGCTCTTGATGATATATGATGCTTTGAAGGAATGAAGAAATAAAATAATTTGAGTTGTATTACCTTGAGCATAAAACATTTGTTTTCATTTTATATTACTACACTGATTATTTAATGATAAAAAGATTTTAGATTCAACACAAAACTTAACATTTTTGTTGTACATTTAAAAACCACGTTTTATTATTATAAAATTAATATAACATTAACTTTTACTACATAAACATGCACTTTTTAAATCAAAAATGCGGAGAAAGGAAGGATATAAAGAAATATCGATAAAAATTGTAACAAAGTAATAAATTTGTAACTGCTACACCTCAGCCAAATTTGATCAAAAAACTTTTTTTAAAAACTCATTTTAACGGGTGAAACGCCTACTTTCTTTTCTCGGAAGCACTGCAATGCGAATAAATTGCGATTTTTTTTTCCTATTTTTTTTACGTTTATTTTGCAAAAAAAATTTTTTTTGACCTCCGACGAATACGTTTTGATAGGAAATTCAGTTTTCTAGAAAAAATCGTAATATATGTATATACTGAAAATGCATAGTTTTTGAGTTATATTTGAAAAGCTGAAAAAGAGCCATTTTTACCCCGTTCTCAAAAACGCACCCTTGAATTTAGTAGCACTTTGTGATTTTATCATATTTGAGTTCCAGAGAAATGTACTCAATCATCAAAAGGCTGTAACTAATTTGTTCCTATATATACTATATAGGAAAAAATATATTTATGTTTTTGGGAACTAATTTAACTCAACACTAAACGTGATAGATCCCTAATCCAACAGTATTATTACTGTTGGATTAGAGATTTTGAACAGGTTGTCTTGCAATAATGTTCACCATCATCTTCACTACTACAATCTTTTGTAATTAAAAATAAATTCACATGTTTATCCAACTTTCTTGATGCATATCTCAGTGGACCAATAATTACATATTTTAGTCTTTTTTCTTCGTATTTAGATTTTAAATCGTATACGTTAACTGACATGTTGTTGATTTCCTCAAATTATTTAATATCACGTAATTTTACTGGAAAATCCATACTTGTGCGCAACTACTGTCGGAGACAATGCTAATGTTACAGCTCACGCAAAGCAACATCCGTCCTGACTTATCACATTGACGACAACTCATCTTCTTTCAATGGAGTACGGCAACTTGATGTACGATGATCGAATAATAGCCATATACTTGTTGATCCTGACTCAAAAGTATAAAATCCTCTCAAGAGGCCATCCTATAACAAGAAAAAACTATAAAAATCTGTTCAATATATCGGGTTTTGATTATTCCATACCTGAATTTGTCTCCTGAAACTCGCCTGCGTTTTTATTAATTCGGTTAAAGAATGATAAACGACATCAAAATCACTTTCTGCATTAATTATTTGATCGGCTATGTTGAATGTTTTCTCACTGAATATTTCTTTTGATGGAAGCACGTACATACCAACAGCTGTCATGTTCAATTCGGGACCGTTTTCCTCCTGGCACTTCATTAAATCTCGCAGCATACGATTCTCTTTATGACGCCTCATATTATAACTGTTGCAATTTTTACAGACATATGCCATAATCTGACAAATAATAATACGAGTACCAACAATCTAAGTCAGGGGCAACTGATATATGAAACTCTCCTTATACTTGATGTAAAAATATTCAAGGCCGATCTAAACTATATTACATAACCGCAAAGAGGCGTATCCAATGCGACCTTGAGCAAAAACACGGTGACCTTGAGTAAGGTGACGTCAAGGCTAGGTTAAATATTAAGGTCAAAATCAAGGTTATATGATCGTGGCCAAAATTAAGGTCAAGGAGTGGGGGGTTGAGATCTCCGGGTAATATACACTACTAAAGTTTAATTATGCAGTAGGAGTTAAGGCATTAAACAATAGTCTGTTGTTTAATTACAAACTATTTAATTTAAAAACTAGTTTTATGTTTTATATTACCCAAAAATTCATGAATTTACTTTTTCAAAAATATGACAACGTCACGTAATACAGCTCCACTAACTCCTACACTTACGAAACTAGCAAAGGAACGACCTTGACCATAAGAGTTGCTTATGCATACGTTAAAGGTCGAGACTTGAGGCCCAATATAATAAAATGCTGTGAAATATTTTAAAGTTTTTAGTATCTGTTTGACATTACGTAATATAAATTTTTAACAGTAAAAGTAATGTTTTTAAAAATTTATGATAGGTAAATGATACTTACAAGCGATATATGGACGTTGTTATTCGAGATCCTAGAGTTTTTCAAGTTGCTGGACAAGAAGGGATACTTGAGACAATGCAACATTGCAATGAACTTTTAGAAAAAATAAATGACGGCGTAACAAGTTACCTAGAAAAAAAGAGATTATTCTTTCCACGGTGAATTTTTCATATAGTTTTCTTGTTTCTTCATTCCTTTTTTTGTTATAATGAATAATAATTTATTATATGAGACGTAATTTTTGCAATAACACAATAGATGTTTAAAGTAGTATTGACTCCAAAAAAATGGATTAATTAAAATTAAAGCTACTTTCTTTCAAATGTCAACACGTTATATTTATATTATCAATTTAATAAAACATTTAGTTAAAAAGTTATGTTTTGTAGATTTTTCTTTTTATCTAATGATGAAATGTTAGAAATTTTATCTGAGACCAAAGATCCTTTGAGAGTACAGCCACATCTAAAAAAATGTTTTGAAGCTATCTCCAAGCTGCACTTCACTGAAAAGTTAGAAATTCTTGCTATGTATAGCCAGGAAGGTGAAAAAGTTAACTTAAAGACTCAAGTTAATACGAAAGATGCAGGAGGTAGCGTAGAAAAATGGCTAATACAAGTTGAGGAACAAATGGTAATATCCGTAAGGGATCAGATATTAAGAAGTTTTAAAAACTATTTCGTGATTCCACGAACCCAGTGGGTAAGTTAATTAAGTATTGAGACTTAATTTATTTTGTCGGTTTAAACTTAATATTTCTGCTTAATGTTGTTGTTATATATATATATATATATATATATATATATATATATATATATATATATATATATATATATACAGGGTGATTCAAAAATCGATCACGAAACTTAAGGGGGTGATTCTACTTGACAAAATAAGGGTAGAGCTTCATATAATTTTTTTTCAAAATGTCATTCGTTTTCGAGTTACAAGCCGTCCAAGTTCAAGTTTTTATTTTTGTTTTTTGAATTACTCGCTTATAGGAAAACCGATTTGACTAATATTTGAAAGATAGGCTAAGTCTTCTGCGCTTCATCATTTTAGTAACAATTCACATTGATTGTTTGCCGCTAGAGGGCACTTTACCTACATTGAAAATTGTTTTTTGTCATAATTTTTTAGTGTTGACAGCTACAGTAGTTTTTGGCATAATTTCTGAAAGACTGATGCCAGGCCCTTAAAAAAGGTGCTCTTTATTTACATCGCTAAACCCAACGGTTTAGACGTAAATCACCCTTAAAAATTAAGTGGTACATTTACTTTTCTCATTTCATTACCACCAGCTACCAGGTAAATAGCTATCAAAGTATACTAGAGCTGTCAGTTTAACATCAAATAAATTCGCTTTTTAAACTATTTAATTTATAATCTTAAAATAACTAATAATGGTTAATCAGTAAATATTCATATTATGGATTATTGCGATATACATTTAATTGATAAAAATTAATGAAACAGTACTAAACAAACTAAAAAAGATTCTCAAAATGTCCCCCATTTTCTTCCATACATTTCCTAACACTCTTCAAAAAATGTCGCCTAACTCGATGAAAAATTTCTGGTGTTTCTTTAATAATTTGGCACTTTTCGATTATCCTGAAGCGAAGATCCTCGACGTTGATTACTGGAATATCGTACACCAATTGTTTCAAATGACCCCAAAAGAAAAAATCCATAGGATTAAGGTCTGGTGACCTCGCTGCCCATGCCAATGGTCCACTTCGTCCTATCCATCGCTCAGGATACGTTGCATTCAAATACTGTCGGACACGTATACTAAAGTGGGGCGGAGCTCCGTCTTGGAGGATCCACATGTTGGCCCTTACTTCCAATGGCACATCTTCCAGATACAATGGGAGACGATTTTGGATAAAATCTAAGTATACGTCACCAGTTAATGGGCCATCAAAGAAATGAGGACCAATAAGGTAATCTCCTATTATCCCTGCCCACACATTTAGTGAAAATCTACGCTGATGTTTCGTTTCTACCACATTGTTTGGGTTCTCGTAAGCATATGTGTGGATGTTGTGTAGATTTGTTATGCCATCACGAGTGAAACCAGCTTCGTCAGTGAATAATATGACGCCAATTAATCGATTATCGTGTTCATACTTAGCTAGGATCTGATTGCACATTTCCAACCGTCTCGGCCGATCATCGTCATAAAGAGCCTGCACATTTTTTGAATGAAACGGGTAGAGTTGTTCTTCTCTTAGTATCCTCCATGAACTAGCCTGACAGAGCCGCACTTCATTCCCAATTTTTCTAGTACTAATACCTGGATTATCTTCAATAATTTCAAGCACTCTTTCTTCTTGTTGCACGTTTCTAGCAGTTCTAGGTCTTCCCCTATTTCCATTATAACTTTTAAAGGAACCACATTCCGCAAGCCTCCTGTGCACACTGGAAAATGTTTGAGCATGAGGGATATTTCTTTCCGGATAACTCTCCATATAATATCTTCTTGCCAACTCTGCATTACCATTTGCTTTTCAATAACAAAAATGGATATCACAATATTCGATATTTGAATATTGGTGATTAGCCATTATTAGTTATTTTAAGATTATAAATTAAATAGTTTAAAAAGCGAATTTATTTGATGTTAAACTGACAGCTCTAGTATACTTTGATAGCTATTTACCTGGTAGCTGGTGGTAATGAAATGAGAAAAGTAAATTTACCACTTAATTTTTAAGGGTGATTTACGTCTAAACCGTTGGGTTTAGCGATGTAAATAAAGAGCACCTTTTTTAAAGGCCTGACATCAGTCTTTCAGAAATTATGCCAAAAACTACTGTAGCTGTCAACACTAAAAAATTATGACAAAAAAACAATTTTCAATGTAGGTAAAGTGCCCTTTAGCGGCAAACAATCAATGTGAATTGTTACTAAAATGATGAAGCGCAGAAGACTTAGCCTATCTTTCAAATATTAGTCAAATCGGTTTTCCTGTAAGCGAGTAATTCAAAAAACAAAAAATAAAAACTTGAACTTGGACTTGAATCACCCTGTATATATATATATATATATATATATATATATATATATATATATATATATATATATATATATATATATATATATATATATATATATATATATATATATAAGTAGTGGATATATGAGAGAAGGAAAGAGGAGGAGGAGGAGTAAGAAGAGTAAATCATCAACACTTTTCATCCTCCTCCTCCTCTTTTCTTCTCTCATTATACTTTTCAAATCTCTCATTATACTTATTAAAAAACCTCGTATCATCAACACTTTTCATCCTCCTCCTCTTTTGTTCTCTCATTATACTTTTCAAAAAGCCTCGTATACATCACCTTGAGTTTAATCTTAAAGTTAACAACATGGCTAACCTTTCATCGAATCCGATCATAGTAGGAGATCTAACCTTATGTTTGACCTTGAGGTGGATAACCTTATTTGACCATGAAGTCGATATAAAGTCCTACCACCAATGAATTTTCACTTCAGTAAATTTATAAAATAGATACGTGGAGCAACAAAAGATGATAAATTAAATACCAACAAATAATAAGTAAATAATAAGTAAATAATTTTATATTTAATAGTAAATATTACAAAGTAAATATTAAAAAATTCATTCAAAAATTTATGGATAATAATATTGAAGAAGAAGATCCAGATCTAGATGAATTAATTGGAGTATTGGATTACAATACCCATCTTAACGAAGAAAAATTTCAGAAGAACTTCAGAAATTGTTTAAACTACGATATAAATAATTTCGAACAAATTGAAGCTGACTCTGGTGACTCCGATATTGAAGAAGATAATGAAGAAGACAGTGCTAGTGCTAAATTTTGTTTAGTGAAACATAAGTACACTGATCCCAAAGAAGTTGTGTTCTGTATTACTCAGAGTTATATCGTAGTGTTTGTAGTGACGGAAAATCAAGAAAAAACTCTTTGTCACGCATGCTATCAGATTATACAATTTTATCAAAGGGCAGGGGCTCATAGACATGTAAATACTCATAATAAGAGAAAATTAAAACGCTTAAGCAATGATTTACATTGCGATATGTGTTCAAGACAGTTGTATCAAATTATTACCCCCAAAGTTTGTTTAATTTGCAATAGTAGTGTTAAAAATATTGATTTAGATTGGGACGCAAATGTTCCAGTGGTGCCAATATAATGCCTGGTAAAAAACCAATATGTAAAAACGGTAGGAAGTCGCGAAGGGTAAAAAAAAAAGTTGTTAATGAAATAATTGAAAATAAAACCGAAGAATGTCCTATATGTCTTAAAGATATATTATCTAATAAAATGATATCACCAGAACCTTGTAATCACAGATTTTGCATCCCTTGTTTAGGAATGTGGATGTTAATTAATAAAACATGTCCAATCTGTCGCAATGAACTATGTGTAATTAAATGTGAAAATGAAGAAACTGTAGTCCTAGAATATTTAGATTAGAATGTATTATTTAATATTTATGTATTGCAAACCACTTCATAAATGTGAAAATGAAGAAATTATAATCCTAGAATATTTATTTTAAAATGTATTATTATTTAATTTTTATTATTTTAAAATTATTATTGTTTGTATTTAATTTATCCATTTATTCTTATCTTATTGGAATAAAGAATTGAACAATTTCGAAAAAAAATGTTTTATTTATAAGAATAACGAACAAACATAATAGATTGAAAAAATATTTTAAATTAACCACCCTGTTCAAAAATTCTTAATCCTTTCTTATTTTAGAGAGTTTCAAATCTAAAATTAATAAGTTTATAAATATGAAAGAAAAATATTATAGGAAATTTAGGTACAGTTATCTTCATACTCCTTTATAATTAGATCAATTAAATAAAATTTACATTACCTTAAATCGTCTCCGTTACTATTCACTATCACTTAAACACTTTAACTTAACCTAAAAATAGTTTCACTTAACACTGTCCCTAAACTTGGTCTATTGTTTGTATCTGTCAACTGAAAAAAAAAATCAATTAGTATTTTGATATTAGGAAGACTAATAATAAATTTAATATAAGCTTAATATAAGCTACTTACTTTGTAGTGGAATCGACTTCGTCACACTGGACTGGTTCCTCCGGATTTATCTGAGGTTCCGCTTGAGGATCCTCATTTTCCTCTGGATTTGTCGAGGAGGTTATGGATGGTACTTGTACCGGAGGAGGAACGTTGACTCTTCTTCTTATTACAAGTCTATTACCATCCATAACCTGAATTTCATAATTTCTGTTCCTAAACATATTGATAATTAAATGAAATAATAAAAATTAAAATTTAGGAAGACAGCACTGGTGATGAACCAAAAATGAAAAAGTCACCTCGCAAAACAGTCATTTTATGAAAGTAGGTCAAGGTAAAATTTCGATTTTTAACTCGCGGAGAGGGCCCCTCATACCGCCCCTATACTCCTCCTATACCACCCGCCCCCGCCCCGCCCCCCGAAGGGGGAGGGGCGGGGGGGGCGGCCTTCGGCCGCGCGTGCTGCCTTCCAGGGAGCGGGGGGCCTTCGGCCCCCCGCCCCTGGACCCCTCCCCAGTCGAGATGCCCCGAAAAAACCTTGTGTTTTTTATAGGCCCGCAAACCTCTCGAGTTTTTATAGTTACAGCACATTTTAGGACGTCTCACTGAGAGTTATAGGGGACCCTAAGGTAAGATGCTCCGAAGAGAATTTTGTGTTTTATACGCCCGCAAACCTCTCGAGTTTTTATAATTACAGCACATTTTAGGGCGTCTCACTGAGACTTATAGGGGACGTAGCTCCCTAAGCAGCTCAGCAGAGGGACTCAGCTGGGGGGCTCAGCGGGGGGAAGGGAAGAAAGGGGAAGGAGGCTTTGCGGGGGAAGGGGGCGGGGAAAAAATTTTGCGGGGGGAAGGGGGGACGGGGAAGGGGGGCTCCGCGGGGTGTGACGCGCAGAATTGAGGTCATTGACCTTTATTGAGGTCACTATACGTACGAGGACAAACCGTGGTCTGCTTTCATATAAAACGGTCGAGGATCAGTTTATAGCAAGCTTAAGTCGAGTTTACCACGCTTTAAATTTAAAGTCTCCAATTTTAGTTTGTTTTAGTTTGTTTTAGTGTGTTTTAGTTTGTTGCTGTCAAGTGTACTCAAATTTTAAAGGTATGTCTTTTCCTTTTGCCTCAACTTCCACTGAACAGTTAGGAGTGGTGAACAAAATTAATATAATTTCAAATATAATAATTCAGCCTGCTTTTTTGAAAAATGAAAATGAAAGTGACAACCAAAATTTAAGTCAGAGAACCCAAAATTTTAACGCGATGATTAATACGATGCAAGAAAAAAATTTAGAAAACAAATTACTCCAAAGTTGTTCAGAAACGAACATAAAATTTTTAGAAAATTTGGAATATTTGCCTGAACTAGAGAATATTTCGGAGACAGATTTTGACTTTCAAAATTCAATTTTATCACAAAATTTAGGTTTTAATAATATTTTAACGCCGGAAACCCCAAATTTTTTAACTCAAGATTTAGATGTAACAACGGACACTCCCATTACAAATACTCCCGACATATTAACTCAAGATTTAGATAATATCGACAATTTTAAAAAGCTAATGGGGATTCCCAAAATTAATAAAAATTTAACAAATTATCAGAGTAAAAGTGACAATGACAGTGACAATGATTCGAGTTCAAATAAATCACAAAATTTTTTTGGAATGTTGAAAACTAGAAATTTTGAAAGTGAAAACAATTCTGGAGGAATACCGGGTAATTCTTCATTTTCTCCTCTATCTCTGTTCAAAATTTCAACTAATCAAAAAAAAAATAAAATTTCGGAATCGACTAGTAGTGGAAATATGGGGGTTGATGTTTTGGGGGAGGAGGATGGTTCACGGGATAGTTACAAAATATCAGATTGTAGTGAAGATTTGGGAGCATCGTTTACTAGTGGTGGTGGTTCCCAAGAAATTCTTCCAATAATAAGTGAACCATCTGAAAAAAATGAAAATTTTAGTCAAAATTCAATTCCGTGCGGCCAAAATACCTACTGTGAATTAAATTTTCCAAATTCTCCAATAATTTTTGAAAACTCGCCACCAGATTTCGATGAAATTTTAAATTCTGTTTCTACACAAACAGAGACAGTTCAAAATTCTGTTTTAACACAAACGGAAGTGTCAATCCTCTTCGAAAACGATTATCCGAAACTAAGCTTTCATTCAAAATCAAATTTTAAAATTAAAAATAAACATTTGTCTTATCAAAGATCATTAGGATTTGTTTTGGATTCTATTTTAAATTGCGATCCTAATAAAACAGCTGAGGAGAAAAGGAAGATGTGGGAAAGGGCGATAGAACTTTATAAAGCTACTCTTAGCTTTTTCCATCCCATTCCTTAACTCCCCTCCTACTTCTTTTCCACCATTTAAATTCATACCTGACCGTGTTACCTTCAGTATGTTAAAATCGACTTGGGCTTCACAATAAGAGATTCGTTTTAGAAAAATGGATTTTAAATGTGAAGAGTGCTTCAAAATTTTTACTCGAAAAGACAATTTGAATCGCCACAAGAAGATAATTCACTCTAACAATGGCCCCCAGTTAGAACAGAAGAAGAAAAGCTGTAAGTTTAATTTTAAATAGAAATTTTGTTTCAATTTAATAATTAGTTATTAATTTGATGAATTAGAGGCAAATTTAATAAAGAAGTTATTAAATTTTAGGTGAAAGAAGATATTGTCAATTCTGCAAAATATTTATAAAAAAGTCATTAGGGTTCTGTCATTTGAGAACAAATAAACACAAAACCAATTCAATGGTGGTTAGGGATGAAAATGTGTCTGTAATAAAATCGGCATTTAAGGAAAGAATCATTTCATATAAAATATCATCGACTCAATACCAAATCAACATTTATGATTTTTTCTCCGAAATACAACAAAAAATAATTGAGGTAATCAGTTATGAAATCCAAAGACACACCTGCATCAAACTCAACATGGAGTTATTTGGTCTTTACTTAAATCCTTCCAATGAAAGTCATGAAGTTAAGTCTTTCAATACCCCATTTCGGATTTTATGTAATAGTTCAGAATTAACGCAAGAACTAGAAGATATTATTAAAATTATTGACCGGAAAGCTGATGAACTGGCAGAAAAAGATTCGGGTAAATTATTTTTTATTAAATATTTAGTAACTAAACTTAAACCAAAAATAAATTTGTTGTTAATTATTCTTCTTTAATTTCAGGATGGATTTTAATAAAAATATTACACGTTGAGCTTAACATCAACAAGTACAACCCCTTAAAAGCTTCTTCATATATACCGCTACCGTCAGAGATCAAGTTGAAAAATGCTGTAGTCAACGTTCAAAACAATGATGAATGTTGTTTCGCCTGGTCTGTGGTTGCAGCTCTTCATTCACCTAACGGACCAATTGAAAAGGTGGAGTCGTATCCACATTTCACCACTATTTTAAACTTTAAAGGTATCAATTTTCCTTTAACTTTAAAAGACATAAGTAAATTTGAAAATTTAAACAATATTTCGGTTAATGTTTATGGATTAGAAAAAATTAAGAATAATTTAAAAACTCAATTCGAAATTATAGGACCTTTACATTATACAAAAAATAAGCGAGAACGTCACCTTAATTTATTATTAATTGGAGATGATAATGGAAATTTCCATTACTGTTATATTTCGGATTTATCTAGATTAATTTCAAAACAATTATCTAAACATCATGGGAAAAAATTTTTATGCGACGGTTGTTTACAATATTTTACTACTGAAGAATTATTAGTCAGGCATAACACATATGATTGCGATTTTGTAAGAATAAATCTACCCTCAACTGAAACCAAAATAGATAGATTTGGAAATATTATTCCCGAAAATATATTAAAATTTCAGAATATACAAAAACAAATTGAAGTTCCATTTGTTATATATGCAGATTTTGAATGCATTCTTAAGCCTTTAAATAATGAAATTAATGATGTAGATCCAAGTTCTCCATATACTGAAAAAAAATGTCAACATATTCCATATTCGTTTGCTTATTATATAAAGTGTTCATTTGATGATTCAATTTCCAAATTTCAAAATTATATGGGTCCCAATTGTGCACAAATTTTTATAACTTACTTAGAAAGAGACGTTCTTAATATTTACAATAAATATATGAAAAAGTTAATACCAATGAAAAAATTAAATGTGTTGGAACAATTACATTTTGAATATACGAATGATTGTCATATATGTGATAAACCTATAATTTCGGATAAGGTTGCTGATCATTGTCATTTAACAGGTTCCTATAGAGGTCCGTCACACTCTATATGCAACTTAAATTATAAATTATCTAATTCCATTCCGGTAGTTTTACACAATTTGCGTAATTATGATTCTCATCTGTTTATAAAAAATTTATGTCCAAATCATGAACAATTATTTGTCATAGCCCAGAATAAAGAGAAATACATTTCATTTCAAAAATCTATTGAAGTAGATCAATATTTAGATAAAAAGACTGGTTTCACCAAGTCAAAATTTCTATATCTTAAGTTTATTGATTCATTTCAGTTCCTACCATATTCTTTGTCAAATTTAGCTTCCATCCTTAATGATGAACAATGCAAAGAAGTGTTCAAATATTTTAATGAAAAGGAAAAATTTAAGTATATCCGTCAAAAAGGCGTTTTCCCTTATAAATATATTGATAATATCGCCAAATTAAATGAAACGGAGTTACCAGATAAAAAAAATTTTTATAATGACCTCACGGATGAACACATTACTGATGAAGAATATGAGAGGGCTAAAAATGTTTGGAATTTATTTGAATGTAAAACAATCGGCGAATATTCCGATTTATATCTTAAATCTGATGTATTACTTTTGGCAGATGTTTTTCAAAATTTTAGAAAAACGTGTATGGAAACTTACAAACTTGATCCTGCACATTATTATACTTTTCCAGGTTTAAGTTTTGACGCTTGTTTAAGATATACTGGAGTCGAATTGGAGTTAATAACAGACCCAGATATGTTACATTTTTTTAAAGGTAGTGTAAGAGGAGGAATCAGTACCTGTGTATGTAGGAAATCTATAGCAAACAATTTATTTCTTTCAAATTATGATCCATTACAACCATCTAAATATATTATGTATTTTGATGCAACTAATCTTTACGGATATGCGATGTCTCAATATCTGCCCGAAAAAGATTTTGTTTGGTTATCAAATCAACAAATTCAAAATTTAGATATAATGAATATATCTGAGACTAATGACAAGGGTTATGTGCTAGAGGTTGATTTAGAATATCCTGAAAATTTACACAATTTACATAATGAATTTCCATTCTGTCCAGAAAATTATAAGCCTCAAAATTCTAAAACTTTTAAATTAATTCCAAATTTAAAAAATAAAGAAAAATATGTAATTCACTATACTTTATTAAAACAATGTATTCAATATGGAATTAAACTAACTAAAATTCATCGGGTTGTAGAGTTTACACAATCTCAATGGTTAAAAAAATTTATTGATCTAAATACAAATTTAAGAAATCAATCTAAAAATCAATTTCAGAAAAATTCTTATAAATTGGCAAATAATAGCATCTACGGAAAAACAATGGAAAATGTGGATAAAAGGACAGATATACGATTGGTTACACAATGGGCAAAAAATCATAGAAAAGATGGGGCAGAAAATTTAATTGCTAAACCATCATTTAAAGATGTAACAATATTTTCAGAGAATTTAGTAGCTGTGCAAATGAGTAAAGTGTAAGTGCAATATGATAAACCTGTCTATGTAGGCTTTAGTATTTTAGATATATCAAAAACGGTGATGTATGACTTTTTTTATGGGTTTTTAAAACCTTTATATAAGAATAATATTAAACTTCTGTACACAGATACAGATTCCTTTATTTTGGAAATTGAGACAAGTAATGTTTATGAAGACATTAGGGTTAATATTGATAAATTCGATACTTCAAATTATGATGTTAATAATATTCATGAAATACCAATAACTGAATCTGTTGTTGGAAAGTTTAAGGATGAATATGCTGGTGAACCAATAGAAAGCTTTTATGGCACAGGGGCCAAAGCTTATTGTGTTAAGTCAGAAAATGGGTTGCTTAAAAAAGCTAAGGGGATAAAGAAAAGTAGCATTAAAAAACAATTAGAATTAACACATTATAAAGATGTTGTAGAACAAAATTCAAAAGCTTTCTGTACAATGTATTTGTTTAGATCTCGACTTCACAATATTTATACAGAATTAGTTAACAAATTAGCTCTCACTTCTAATGATGATAAAAGATTTAAAATTCCCAATAGTTATGATACATTAGCATGGGGTCACCAAGATATTCCATTTTTTCAGTGGTTAATAGACCATGAAAATGAATTATAAAAATTATTTTAAGATTAAAAGTTTTACTCTTCAAGGCTAAATTTGAAGTATTTAAGAACATGGTAAATTTTAAAATTATATCAGTATAAAATATACCACCGTCTAGAATAAATATGTGTTTAGAATCTTTTGAAAAAGAAATTGATAACAAATTATATAGAACATATGAAAAAAGACTTTCCTCATTTAAATTCTGGAATGGAAAATTAAATCCTAAAGTGTTAGCCCAATCAGGGTTTTATTATTTAGCTATTCATGATGTTTGTAAATGTTTTTACTGTGGTGCAGAAATATTTGCCTGGAAAATTGATGATTGTCCAATTGAGGAACATTATCGTCACTGGAAGAACTGTGACTTAATCGAGTGTTTGTGGTTAGGTGAAAAAAATAAAAAATGTGAACCTGTTGTCCTTAAAGTGAAAGAAAATATGTCGACATCTTTCATTTTTTTATTAGTTTTAATAACTATGTTTGTATCTCTAATTTGTAAACAAATTATTTAATGTCCTTAAAGTGAAAGAAAATATGTCAACATCTTTCATTTTTTAATAGTTTTAATAACCATGTTTGTATCTCTAATTTGTAAACAAATTATTTAATATTTTGAAAAAAAAAATGTCTATATATTGTAGAAAATTAATTAAAACTGTTCAGTCTTATTTCAATCTCTTATTGTTTTGTTAATAGACATTTAAAATTGAAAAGTGTTTTAATGGCATCCCTTATCAACTACATTGTTTTACATTCAATTTTAAATAATACTTTATATGTACTTTATCCTCCAAGGGTTTTACATGGAATGGTGTGTTTTGAAAACGAAACCTCTACTATTAAACCTGAAATATGTAATTATATGAAAGCTATGAATATTAATAATTATTCAACTGCTTTCGCATATAATATGAATAATAGTCAATCTAATAGTAATTTTTTCAAAATTTACTTTCATTATCCAAATAATACAATTTTTGACACTAACTGGATTGAAAAAAATAAAAACCATTTACGATTTCTAGCTGTGCTCATATTAAAAATGATGAGGAAGGTAAAAACTGTTTAATTCTATTTATCTTCAATATAATTTTATCAATAGGTAGTTTTTCACTTTTGTCGTTCTTGACAATTTTGTTTTATCAAGATAGGTCATAAAAATTTAATAAACTTGCTTGACCTTGAAATTTATAGAGGAGTGGGGTGGATAAGATATATTCAGACTCAGTATTTTAGTTTTCAGTTAGCATCAAGACATCATGTTTAATAGTAGCAATTTTAATGGATATAAATCCAGTTCTAGTGAAACCAATGATAAAATTAGTCAGTGTAATGAAAAATTATTAAATTCAAAAATCTACTATCTTAACAATTCCTTATCAAAATTTGTTTGTGTTGGAATTGGTATAAATGATTTTACACCAAAAGTTCTAATTGGAGGTCGAAATGGATTTCACATTTACTTGAATGAAGAAGAATGGAAAGAACTTCAAAAAAATCAAGGAGTGTTGGTGAATTATTTTTATTCTGCTCAAGCATATGCATACCCACTAAAAATTGAAAAAATCACAGTGTTTTTTGAAAAAATAAATCATTCTCCTGTTATCAGAATTCAAAAGGATGAACATTATGTGATTCTGGGAAAAGAATCAATAGATAAATTAGTTGAAATCGATGAACTTGTTGACTACAGAATTCATATAATTAAAAAGCAAGAATTTTCCAAATATTTTAATTTGTTTCATCACTATAATTATCAGTCAGGAGATGTGTTGTCTCATATTTATAGTGTTTTGGATCCATGTCAGAATTTAAACAGTGAAAATGTCGGAACTGTTTTAGAAATGTTATCTCTACATAAACAGGAATTAGAAAACAAGTTAAGAAAATCCGGTGCATTACAATAGAAATATGAAGAAATCAGTGAGAATCAGTGAGAACAATAATAAAGTTTATATATTAGTGACATGGGACTTTGCATTTAGACAAGCTCGAAAAAGTGAATATCAGAAATTTTATCTTGACAGACTAAGATTTGAAAAACGAGTTGAACAATGTGAAAGTATTCTTAAAAGTATTTTTGATGTAGATCATAGAAAAAAAATATATATTGAAAGATTTAATGTAAAAATATAAATTTATATTGTTAATCTCAGTTGTAAACATTTAAAAATTATATTGTTAGTATTTGTTGTAAAAAGGATTATCGTAAATAAAAAATATGTTATATAAATAGGTCTTTTATTTAAAAATTTGATATACAATATTACTTAAAATTAATTACAATACATCTTTTTTAAGAATCCATGAATTATGTGATTTATCGAATCCTAACCATTTAACAAAAACTTGGTTCCCTTTCTTCCTTAAAATTTTTTCAACCAAAAACACATCTGGATGTTTAACTTTTTGTAACTCTTCTTGGTAGAAACCTCCTTCAATATATTCATTTTTACTATCTTTTAATAAATAGGTGGGTGGATTTGTTAACTGAACCTTTCTAATTTGAAAAATTTCAGTTGACCAATTTGGAGTATATCCTTTTTCAAAAGCTTCTCTTTGTTTGGAAATTCTAACAAAATCATTTTCTTTAAATTTAGTGCGCTTTAAATCAAATGTTTTTTTAAAAGTAAAAGAATTTTGCAGTATAGTTTTCTCATTTTTTTTATTAACCTCAACAGGTCTATATCCGGTAGTTCTATGAATACTATTATTATATTTTTCAATAATAGTGGGTAAAATAGAGTACCATTGGTAATTCCCTCTATTACTAAAATATTTCCACATTATATTTTTTTACGATTTACGCGTTCTACAATACTCGCTTTGAGATTAGAGTAAGTATTATAATGATTAATTTTGTAATAATTCATAAGATCTTTAAAATCTTTATTGAAAAATTCTTTTCCCAAATCTGTCTGCAAATTTTGCGGTTTACTTGTTTTTTCTAAAATTTTTTTCATAGCTTCAGTTACATCTTTTCCTTTTTTACTTTTAAGTGGTTGAGTCCAAACATACTTTGAGAATGCATTTATCACCACCAAAATATATCTATAACCTTTATTAAATTTGGAATAGGGTTGCATCTCTACCAAATCAGCTTGCCATAAGTCATTAAGGCTTTTAACAATAGTTCGTCTTCTTCTATATCTTCTTCTTGCCGGTTTATGTAATTCATCTACAACTGTTTCTTTAATATTTTTACTCATAGTACTAGAATAAAATTTCTTAATACCTTCTTTAAATAACTTATTTTATTTGTTTGTTATCTTTTTTTAGCAAATCTTCGATTTTATATTCCAAAGTTTTAAAAGATGCATTATTCGAATCTTTGACTTTTTTGATTTCATCTTCGATTTTATATTCCAAATTTTTAAAAGATGCATTATTCGAATCTTTGACTTTTTTGATTTCATCTTCAATGTTGGTAATTCTTATATTAATTTTAGTTTCAAAAACAACAAGTGATTTTATACTTTCGTTTCTCATTTCTCTTACTGTTGCGTTTAATTCTTCTCTAGCATATGCCATTGTGTCATTAAACTCTTTTCTAGAAACTTCGGCTGCTCTTTGAACTAATTCGTTTAATGATTTTATTTCTTTTACCAATTTATCTTCTAGATTTTTTATATCTTTTCCTAATTGAAATTCTACATTTGTTAAATTTAATTTTATTTCTACCAATTTTTTTTCTATTTTCTTTATATCTAAAATCGCTTTTTCAATTTCAATTCTTACATCGTTCAAAGATTTTTCATAATCATTTAACTTTGTTGAAATTTCTTCAATTTTTGAACTGTGTTGTGCAAGTCCTTTTTTTAAATCATGGTTAGAGGTGTTAATTATAGCTTGTATTAGTTCTGCTAAAGATTCTAATTCTTTTTCTAATCTTTTATTCAACATCTTTTGAAAATATTCATCGTCAACAGTGGTTTTTAATTCTGTTTTTAGATTGTTTAATTGTGAGATTATCTCCATGATTTGTTCACTATTTTTTAAAATTTCATTTTTAAATTTATTTTCAATTTTTTCATCTACATTTTGTAAATCTGTGTTTAATTTCTTTTCCAAATTTTTCAAGTTTAATAGAATTATTTCAGCATTATTTTCAATTGAATTAATTTTCTGATTTATTTCATTAATATTATCGCTATCTTTTTTATGGATTATAAAGTGTGTATTCATAGCTCTCTCTATTTGTTGTGTGTTTTTATTCATACCATCATGAATGTTTTGAAAATTACCTATTTCTTCAGAAACCCTATTATTAAGTTTGTTCGTAAATTCTTGGAACTTTGATACCATATCTTTTATAATAATTTGTTTAACATTTTCTATTGCAGAAGTATCACTTATTTTTGATTTAACCAATGTTATTTCATTTTTTATGTTATTTTCAAAACTCTTTACTTCATCATATTTCTGTTTTATTGTTTTAAAATCATCTTCACACTTCGATGTTTTTTGAGAAAAACTTTTTAATAGTTCATCATTGTCTTTGACAATATTTTTTATATTTAATATCCTGTTATCATAGTTTGACACAACATTTTCTTCAAATAACTTAATTTTTTTCGAAATAGATTCCACATTTTCATCATTTTCACTAACTCTCTTTTTTAAATTTACAATATCATTTTTTAACACAGGTTCAAATCTTTGAACAATATCATCACTTTTAAAATTTTTTAATATTTCATTTTCAACATTGGCTAGTATTTTATTTTCTATTGTAGGTATATCTACTGTATACTTTTTAGAAACATGACGTCCAAATTTATCAATGGTCATTTTAACAATGTTATGTAACAATATTTACTACATTCTTTTATACAATTATATTGGCTTCTTTCAATTCTTCAATAATAGAAATAATTTCGTTGTTATGTCCTGTATTCCCAGCCATCATAGATGCTACCAACAGTCGAAGTCTATCAACAAGTTCATTTACGTTATCCCAATATACGTAATCGGTATAAGGTTTATTAACTTTTAAAGTTATTCCGGATCCTGTTCTTTTCGAAGATATTCGAGTTTCCCTGTATGGAGCTTTTCGTCTGTCAAAAAATCCTTGAACTATATTATGCGTTTTGGTATTTATGGTTTTAGTTTTTGTAATTCCTTTATTTTGTAAATAAGGCCCTATTATAGAAATATATTTTTGTGATCCATTTCCCTGTACCTGCTCATTTGGATCATAATTTCTACGGTATGCATTGGTTCTCTTTAAAATATCCATATAATTTTCCAAATCTTGTTTTTTATAACCTACTGGTTCCTTTTTAAATAATAATTCATATAAACCTGGTGTACCTGTATAAGTTATACCTTCAACTTTTATGTTTTTACCGATAATTTCTATAGGTCTTTGTGTTAAACCCAAAAAGAATTTCTCAGTTTCAAAATCATGTACTATTCCATAGAGGTGATCAAACTTATGTTCCACATCTTTTACCCCTCCGTCAATATATTGACGAGGTAATTCATGAAATCCTGATAAATATTCTTGATATAAAGGTGTACTGACAAATGTTTGAATTGTTTGGCGTGTTTGTTCTAATATATCCGAAAGATTTCCTACCGTAGATTGTGAAATTGAAGAAGGGGTGGTTTCTGCTATGACACTTGTTTGTTGTAAAGATGGCATCTGACTATGTGAAGCTATACTGGTTTCCCAATCAATAATTGTTGGTATTTCTGTAGGAAGAATTGGAGTTTTCCCTGTCTTTCTTTTTTCTGGTGTTGATGTTCCATACTGTAGTTTTTTTCTTGGTGTTAGTGTTGGAAACAATCTTTTTTCTGGTGTTTCATAATTTTTTTTAATGGGTGTTTGTAGCTCTTCCTTTACCTCAGCCGATTCAATTTTACCAATTGTTGAAATTAATTGTTGTAGGGGTTGAGTTATTGGTTTATAGGTTTCCTCCAATTTGGATTGTGCTTCAAATTCAGCATTTTTTAAACTTTGATATTTTTGTTTAACAGCTTTCCTTGACTTAACAAGCTCTCTTGCTAAGCGTTCATTCATGATTAGTTAAATTTTTCACAAAACTTTTATTTTTATAAGAAAATATATGAATCAAATCCTTTTCGATATCGACCGGATTTTAAATTCGAATCCTTGTCTATTACCAAAAATCCAAATTTATCTTTCCAACACATCAAACATAACTCATTAAATTGATTAAATGACATATCAACATTAACATGATCATCATAAATATGTTTTAAGTTCGTTTTGTCTTGTTGAAATATAACAATCAAATTCGCATTGTCACGAATTAATTGTTTTGGAATCGAAGAATACGTTTGACACAAATAAAAACAATCAGTATTTTTATGTCTTCCGAAACAAAAATAATCTTTTACAACATTCTGATTGCAACACACTATATCATCAAATATAATTATGGAATTTGGTTTTATTTCTTGTGGAGAAACAATATTTTCTTCATTTTCGGATTCATAATATCCAATTTCTCTCAATGGTTTAAAAAGTAATCTCAAATATTCATATTTTGGTTGATATAGAGACTTTGAATAAATATATAAATTTTCAAACCGTAAACCATTGGGATCTTCAATTAAACTTATAATGATATTAGTTTTACCACACCCTGATGGACCAATAATTAACCCCCTTTTACTAGAGCCTTCAAACAATTTTCCATGTTTTCTAAAATTATTTCTTGAAGTCTCATGGTCTTTAATAATAATTGAATAAGGTTGTTTGACAATTTTCATATATAAGAGGATGTATAAAGGGTAAGTTCTAATTTAAAACTAGTCAGTTTGTTCCAAGATTTCAATTATATAATGCCAATCTCATATAAGCAACAATCCATTTATAAAAGAAGAGTCAGAAAAAGAGGTAGTGGTTTAATTAATATTCTAATAAATAAGTTACCTTTTGAATTACATCTACCTGGGTATAATTTTTGTGGACCTGGAACCAAACTAGAAAAGAGACTAGCTAGAGGCGATAAAGGCATAAACTTATTGGATGAAGCTTGTAAAGAGCATGATATTGCCTATGCACAATCAAATGATATAAAAAGCCGACACGCTGCTGATAAATTATTAGGTGACAAAGCTGCCGAAAGGTTCAGAGCAAAAGACGCCACTTTTGGAGAAAAAACTGCTGCACTTGGAATAAGAGGTGCAATGAAAATTAAAAGAAAATTTGGTATGGGATTAAAAAAAAGAAGGAAAAACAGAAGTCGAAAAACTCGTCTAGGACGAGGAATAACTTTATCTCAAGCTATTTCAAAAGCAAGACAAGCACTAAACGGAAAACAATTTAAAAGTTTGACTGATATTATTCAAACCGCACTTAGATCTATCGGAGATAGTAGAATATTATCACCAAAAAATAGAATCATACCAATTCCAAAAACTGGTGGATTTCTACCTCTTATTCCTTTATTTGCTGGTTTGTCCGCTTTAGGTGCTCTTGGAGGAGGAGCAGCAGGTATTGCGAAAGCTGTCAATGATGCAAAAGCTGCTAAAGAAAAATTAGAAGAGTCGAAAAGACATAATAAAATGATGGAATCTATAGCAGTAGGAAAACAAGGAAGTGGTCTTTATTTAAAACCATATAAAACTGGATGTGGATTATATCTGAAACCTTATTCAAAAAACTGTTAAAACAAATACCTCGAAAACCACTTACAAATTATGATTTAAGTAAATATATTAATCTACTTAAAATTCCCAACTTTCGAGGTATATTCATGAGAGATAAATTACCAAAAAAAATTAATAAAAATGAAAGTGGTATTGTTAATCTCGATAAGAATAGTGGTGATGGAACTCATTGGACTGCATACATAAAAAAAGGGAAAAATATTTTATATTTTGATAGTTATGGCAATTTGCGACCATCTACCGAATTAACAAAATATTTTTTCAGCGATAAAAAGAAAAATATTGTGAAATATAACTACGATCATTATCAATCAATTAACAAAACAAATTGTGGTGAGCTCTGTCTTAAATTTCTTTATAATAATGGTTGAAAAACAATATTAATTCATTTTGTTAAAAATTTTTAAAGAGATATGTCGTACAGTTTTGTCATTAGTGGTAATTCCCCCACGCTTTCTGTTAATATTCATCCTCCAATATATTTAGATGAAAATTTTGAATATTCCATTGGACTTGTAAATTTTGAAACTTTTAATGCTATTCCAAATATTGATGAGACTAATAATCTTTTCATTTATGACTCAAATAAAGAAATAAGAATACCACCAGGTAGTTATGAAATAGATGATGTAAATAATTTTATTCAAAAATTTTTGGACAATCGTACTTTTCTTCATATTTATGCCAATAATAATACTTTACGAACACATATTAAAACAGATATTCCTATCTCGTTTCGTGATGGAACTATAGGAAAAATATTAGGTTTTAAAAATAAGGAATTAGAAGGTCTTAAGGAGCACATTTCAGATTTTCCAGCGGAAATTATTAAAGTAAACGCCATAAACATCGATTGTAATATTGCCGAAGGATCATATTTAAATGGAAAACCTGTTCATATAATACATCAATTTTTTCCTAGTGTAGCTCCTGGTTTTAAAATAATAGAATCACCACAAAATGTCCTTTACTTTCCTGTTACTGTAAAGGTAATAGACAATATAAACATTAAAATAGTAGATCAAGATGGTGATCTCATCAATTTCAGAGGAGAAACGGTAACAGTAAGACTACATCTTAAAAAAATAGATGAATAATGGTTATTTTATATAATAAAAAAGTCTCAAATTATAATTTTTCAAAAAAATTTTACTCTAAAAACATTAATAAGAAAGATACTAAACGACATTTAACTAGTAATAAATTAAACTCTCAAAGGTTAACACCTTCTAATAAAAAATTTCTGATAAGTTTAGGTTTCAAACTAAAATAAAATGGAATATTTAAATGTAAAAGAAAATATTCTTGTAGATGAATCAATATTAAGCTGGGAAATACTATCATTTGAACCTTTCAATCCTACAAAACTTGGATTAAATGATGAAATTAGAATTGCTCTACAACAAACAGGAAAATATCCTTTACCTTGCAAAAGTGAATTATATTTAGAATTTCAAGTTACCAAAGAAGATGATACTCCATTGGCTAATACGGTATTAATCAACAATGCTCCAGCATTCTTATTTAAAGAATTACGTTATATTTTAAATGGTGTTACAATTGATTCAGTTCGAGATGTAGGAATTACTTCAACTCTTAAAGGATACATATCATTTAATCAAAACGAAAGTGCTAAATTGGAAAATGCTGGATGGTATCCAAAAACGAAACCTAAAGAAAAAATTATGACTGATGAAAAAGGAAACGTTTCCCTATGCGTCCCATTAAAAATGTACTCGGGATTTTTTGAAGATTATAACAAAATAATTTTAAATTCACAACAAGAACTAATACTAATAAGAAGCAATGATGACACTAATGCTTTAGTAACCACAAGTGATGATGAAAAACCGAAAATTAAAATAACCAAACTTTGTTGGCGAGTTCCACATCTTACTGTGGCCATTCCCCAAGAATTGGCACTAACGAAAATTATTGATAAAAACAATGATATTCTTCTTACTTTCCGAAGTTGGGAATTAATTGAATATCCAGAGTTATTAGAAAATACAAGACATAATTGGCCTGTCAAAACCTCCACAAAAATTGAAACACCAAGACATGTACTAATTGCTTTTCAAAAGGATAGACGTGGTAATTTAAAATCAGATATGAGTAAATTTGATCATTGTGACCTAAGGAATATAAATGTGTTTTTAAATTCAGAAAGATATCCTTACCAGGATCTTCAGCTTGATTTTAAAAATAATAAGTTTGCTACCCTGTATGAAATGTTTTCTGAATTTCGTCAAGTATATTATAACTTTCCAATAGAACCAATATTTAATCCCAAAGAATTTAAAGATAATGCACCTATTGCTTACATTAATTGCTCTCATCAGAGAGATTTATTACAATCCGGCCCAGTAACCATGAGAATTGAATTTGAGACAAAAGAAAAAATATCGGGAAAAACAGCTGCGTATTGTGTTATAATACATGATAAAGTATTTAGCTATAATCCATTAACAAAAATTGTTAAACAACTTTAACTTCTCCCACCACATCAAATATCATTATTAAAATGAAAATATATCGAATAAGATCAGTTGTTTCTATACCATAGTTTGTTGCACATCAAATGGAATGTACAAAATACAAAAAGAAAAAATAGAACTATTTTTAAAAAAAATTAAACATCTAAAAAATCTTATTGAAGACTATTCGAAAAAACAATTTGTAATAAAAAAATTTAGTACTTTAAAAATTTGCTAAATAAAAATGAGAATAGTTATGGATGTTCAAGGATTTAAGGATGAACACAACAAGTTTATTCCTAAAGAACTTGCAATGTTTGATGGACATAAAATGAGTCATTATATTTTTAAACCACCGTATCCACTACAAATGCTTCCACCAGAAACATACAAGCAAGCAGAATGGTTAATGAAATTTCATCACTGCATCAATTGGAATACAGGATATATTCCTCTTCATAATTTTTCATCTATAGTAAAAAACTTAACAGAAAAAGGAGAATTCATTTATATTAAAGGAGAAGAGAAAGCTAATTTTATTAGAAAATATTGTACTAAGCCAATAATTGAATTGGACGAACAACCTGTTTTAATTAAATCATCTCCTAAATGTTTTTATCATTCTCAATCACCTTCAATGTGTGCCCTTTCTAATGTATTCTTTATGTATAAAATTTTTTTTATGAATGAATAAATTAACAATGAATGTAATAATATTTTTTTTATTTATCCACATCCCCACATTACTAACAGAAAATTATATTTTCCTATCTTTACATAATCAAATATTTAAACATAACAGCCGTTACACAATAATAAAACAACTATAAAAATTTAAATATTTTATTTCACACTAACTTTAATTAACCAATAAATCAATACATAAATTTATTTCTTTATTGAGTCCAATTTTTTTAAGTTCATCAAAGAATTTTAACACATTTTTAGTCTTCAAAAATTCACTACACAATTCTGCTGCTTTTTTACAAAAATTTGCATGATCAACATATTTTATATATAACAATAAATCTTGACCCTCACTTTCTTCTTCAACTAAACAAGATAAATATCTGGAACATGCTTCGTTCATAATGAACCCTTCATAAAGATCCCTCACAAAATTTTCAATTTTAGGCATCATCTTCACCACGCAATTTGATTAGTTCTTGTAATACAACAGGATCTCTAATATATTGGTTTAAATGACGAACTTCATGATGAAACCAACTTAACTTCACTAATTCACGTATAAACTGTACAATATCTTTCTTTTGAAAATAACGTTCGCACAATTTCACAGCCTCTGTATGGTTTTTGGATATATCCAAATAATATTGAAACCAAGATGGACCACTATCAACTGCATAATGTTCGAACTCAAAAGCAGAACTTTTACATTTTTTATAAAATTTTTGAATTAATAAATTTAATTCACTTTCGTTAGAAGCAGAAGACATATTTCATTTTAGTATGTTTTAAGCTGGTAAAGTGTTGCTTTTATAATCAAAATTTAAAGAAGGGATACAAGGTCATGTTAACATGTATACGAAGTAACTCGAATGTATACGAAGTAACTCGAATGTATACGAGATAATTCGAATGAGAAAACAAAAGAGGAGGAGGATGAAAAGCGTTGATGATACGAGGTTTTTTAATAAGTATAATGAGAGATTTGAAAAGTATAATGAGAGAAGAAAAGAGGAGGAGGATGAAAAGTGTTGATGATTTACTCTTACTCCTCCTCCTCCTCTTTCCTTCTCTCATATATCCACTACTTATATATATATATATATATATATATATATATATATGTATAAATATATATATATATATATATATATATGTATGTATAAATATATACATGTATATATATATATATATATATATATATATATATATATATATATATATGTATAAATATATACATGTATATATATATATATATATATGTATAAATATATACATATATATATATATATATATATATATATATATATATATATATATGTCACGGTAGTAGGTGGATATCTATCCTGCAGACAGTCATCGGTCAAACGCTCAGCGTAAAGATATCCCATTCTAAGTAATCCCGGTCGGTATTCACTCACGGTTAAGATATCCCTATCCTTTGAACTGTTCAACGGTTGACTGTCCGGTTGTGAAAACATCCACCTGGTTGTCAGTCTCGGTCGCTACCTTCTAGATTAATGTCACCCACTTTGCACTGGGTAGCTTGTTACAGTAGAGAAACGGCAAGTTAGAAGTCAATTACTGGCTGCCGGTTGCCAATTATTACCTGAAATCTGAAAAATGCGAACTAAGGAATGAAACAAACCATTTTAAAACACCCTGTGTCCTGTATTCTATACTTTATAATAATATGAACTAAAAATAACTAGCGGTACTAAAAATTCGCGACGCTGTTCATGACGCCTCGTACTTTAAATCCCCAACGCGGTTCACGGAGCTTCGTACTTAAAGTTCAACTGGGAACGGTACGTTATATATCTTAGCTCGGCGGTGAGGTCTTTTGTACGCAGTGGTTCTCTACGCGGCGGCTGTAACATCGGGGGGTGGTCGTGACGGGCTACTACCGTTGTTACGTACCCTTAGTGGTGGACATCAGTGTGCACTTTGAGATAAAATACGTTCCTGGCCATTACGGAACTAACAAAATAAAATCGACGGCATACAATATAAGAGTCCTCGACAGCGTTGGTAGGATAGAACGGCATTGCCTGTACTTGTAAGGATCTTCGACAATGTCAACCAATAACGGTAAGAAAGTAAGAGACGAACCAACATTGTCCATACTTACAAGGATCAGTCCGTTTGGACTCTGCATCCGGATGGAGAACGTACCCTTCTCATCAAATTAATGATCAGCGCGGCCTTTTTTCCAATATGCCGATGAGTGACGAGGTGGGAAAATCGCTCATAGAGTAGTGCGGTATTACTCTATATGGACGCTCTGAAAAATATCGAAAAATCTTATTTCCCGGCATAGCGCGCTAAAACTAATAAAAGATCGGTAACAAAAGCTTCAAACAATCTTTTCCCGCAAAAAATACATTTTTCGATGTATAATAACTTAGATATATTCCGATAAACATACTCATGCTCAAAAATTTGGTAACTATAATATATATATATATATATATATATATATATATATATATATATATATATATATATATATATAAATACGGTTAAAAAATGAGTTCGCTACATTATTCTCTCTGGCAAAACCGAGACATACTCTGTCTCGGTGGTATATAAAAATAATGACTTTAAATATACATGTGTTAATATTTTCGGTATAAAAATGTTTTTTTTTATTATCTTTAGGTTCAAAAATGGCCTGGTCAAGTGGTATTATGTGTGTCACAAATGCACTGGACATACAATGTACATAAAGCTCTAGTGAATGAAGACAATTATACAACTGGCGAATTGTTTGAATCTTTAAGAAACTCACTAAATGACATAGTGGCGCTAATAAGAGATCCTACATTAACGAGTCTCTCTAGAATAACTATTAAGGTCTATATTTTGTATTTTTAGATTCATTATATATGAGTATCCCAAATTCGAAACTTTTATGGGGTTTCTCGTTAACTGATAAAATTAACAACAAACTAACGTAGCATTCACCAGCTGTTTGTTTTGAAGATATGGGGTAAAATTCCAAAGTTGACTATTTTATAATGTCCTATAATGTTTTTATTTGTAAAGGTATAATAACATTTTAAATAATTTATTTTTATAATATTTTAAGCGTAATCTAACAGTATAATCGCAACATAAATACGAGGTGTGGTAAAAAATTTATTCATCCCAACTCAGTTATTTCAAATGAAAGACCTTGTATATTTTTAAAAGATAAGGTAGAGTTTTTAATTATATTTATAACAATATACCACACTCCATGTCAAAATGAAAAGATAAGCTAGATTTCGCGATTTTTTATTAAAAATCGTAGTAAACTATGAATAAAAAACAAAAGCAGATGTTGTGACACTTATATTTAAACTTAACGATATATTTTCAAATCAGTCGAGTTTGTCATGAAAAACAAAAAAAAAATGAAGATACGCCATTAAAGTTAATGACGATGTTTATTGTCGTAAAGTTCTGCTTCCATTATGATTATTAAAAATGCGTACAAAGTAAATATAATGCGGCATTTATACCTTGGAGATCGGGAAAGAAGACTGTTTTGGCATTGGTTATTAAATAAATGTAACGAAATATCTACTTTTTATAATAATGTTGTATGGTCTGATGAAGTAAGAATTACAAGTAACGTTATTTTAAACCGAGATAAATAAAAAAGATATTGGAACAATACTAATCTTTATATAAAGTGAGAAGTTCGTCAATAGAGCTAATTATCTTATAACATAAGTTGTTTTTTAGAACCTCATAAGCTTATTTGTCACATTTCCGAAGAAAATCTCAATACATTAATATATTAGAAATTAATCTTATGAATTTATTGGATGCTTAAGCATTAGTAGGACGACTTAACATTTATGTTCAACAAGATGGTGCTCCTAGTCATAATGCCTTAAGAGTAAGGGGGTATTTAAACAGTAATTTCCCTGATTAGATAATGGTTAGGTACGTATGGACCAAATGCTCTCTGGACCTAACACCACTGGATTTTTTCTTTGGGGATTTCTAGAAAATTAAATATATAAAGAAACAATTAGTACTCAGGAACAGCTTCTTGAACCAATTCATAACACGCTTAGAAAAGTAAGAAGGATTCATATTCTTAACGCAGTAAGATCTATAAGAAAGCGTTGTCAGAACGTATTGACAATAATGGGGATGCTTTTAAGTTTCCTCCTGGCTAGAATTTTTAAAAAGGATAGTTTGTTATTTACACTATATTGTATTTTGTTGATGTTCTTGTTTTTTAAATACTATTATGTCGTTGTCTTGTATTATCATTAAATAAATAGTAAGTGTATGCGTTAAGCTTAAATATAGGTATCATAACACCTTCTTTTGTTTTTTATTCATAGCTTACTACAATTTTTAAGGAAAAAATCACAAAATACAGCTTGCTTTTTCTTTTTGACAAAGAGTATGGTATATAAATATAATTAAAAACTCTACCTTATCATCTAAAAATATATGGGTGTTCCATTTAAAATGACCAAATTGGTGTGAATAACTTTTTAACCACACCTCATATTAAAGTTGTGATTACACCGTTAGATTACGCTTGAAATATTAAAAAAAAAACAGGTCGTTGAAGATGAAATATATTTTTAAATAAGAACGTTATAGGGTATTATAAAATTGGCAACTTTTGATTTTCACACTGTATCTTCAAAACCAAAAAAAAATAAGTTCTGTTTGCAAAATTTTTAAATTTATTTTAAAAATTTAAAACACCGTAACTACTTAAATGTCGTTGGTTTTTTAAATATTACTTTTTATCTTTTTCTATATGGACAAACTAATATTAGTTATTTTAATTCGCAGCTTTTTCATTACGAGTTAATTTAAATAGATAGTAAAGATTTATTGATAGTTTGCAAAATTTTCACAAAAAAAGATATTAATATATATATTTTTGTTATTAGGACTATATTTTACTGATATCCAACATAAACAAAATTGTTTTAGGCTTTAATTGTAATTGATGTTCACGCTAAGGATGTTGTTCAAGACTTAATAGCAAAGAAAGTGGAAAACGATAGAGAATTTAAGTGGTTGTCTCAAATGAGATACTATTTAGAGGAGGATGAAGCATTAGTGAGACTTATAAATGCTACTGTAAAATATGCCTATGAATATTTAGGTAATTTTAACAAAAATATGTTGTGGCATATGTGATCTTCCATTTTCTTACACAGTTTGTTTCCAACCGACAACAGTTTTCAATGTACTTTAATCTCTCCAAACTTGCAGATATTTTCCATATATAGCGCTCTTCTTAAAACTCAAATGATGTATATAATCCCAAGAAAATAGTCAAAAAGGAATATTTCAAAAATAAAACAAAATTTGTATTTTTCAGACTTACAAAAGAGGTTCTATATACTTTATCTTTTTTACAGGTAATTCGGATAGGTTAGTTATAACTCCATTAACAGACAGATGTTATCGTACTTTAATTGGGGCATATCATTTGCACTTGAATGGTGCTCCTGAAGGACCAGCTGGCACAGGAAAAACTGAAACTACTAAGGATTTAGCCAAAGCTTTGGCTGTACAATGTGTTGTCTTTAATTGTTCAGATGGATTAGATTATAAAGCTATGGGAAAGTTCTTTAAAGGTAAATTGAATAGTTTAAAAATTGTAAGAAGCAATGCTCATGCAAGCTATGAAAATCCTAAAACTAAACTAAAACCATAAGTTTTGGTACAAATCACGTTATCATATTCAAGAATCAGAATTACGAATAATATATGTTTAAACTAGATTTTCTAGTATGTTACAAAACATTTTTTTGACAAAAATTAATACGACAAGGTATGTTTAAAAAATTTATGGGATAGATATTAGATAAAATTGTTATACAAAAATTACTAAATATGCTTATATTTCGGAGGTTTCTGCATAAATAATGGTTTTTCACCGATTACAAATTATATACGTATCATCTAGTTAAAAAAGTAAAAAGCCTCTAAAATATATTATGGGATAAGAATATTAAAGAAAAGAGACGAACATTCAAAATTAAATTGCTTTTTTGGTAGCTTTGAAATCAATAGATTTATAGTTTCAATCCAGATTTGGAAAACAAAAATTTAACTTGCCCACAGGTAATTAATTCCAAGATTACGTGATAGAACTATTTTATAGACATATACCAGAATAAAGAGAAAAAATCTGTTTTAAATGGCAGTTTCTGTCAGCTATTTGTATATATTTTTATCCAGACAAACACTACTAACTTTAAACAGACCACCCATTTCATCTAATACAGTGCTGGTATGCCATGGTTCCCTTGTCTGCACCTGGAAAGATGATTACTTAAAACTAAATCAAAGTACACGATTAGTCAAATGAAAACCGCATTGCTGATGCTGACTGAATTACTAGTGACAAAACCAACTAATCATAATACGATGAAATGAAACCAGAAATTATGCGATTAGTCTCAGAGATTCCTAGAGGGCACTGTCATGAAAGTATGCTGCAGCCCGCATGTCGGCATTGTAAAACAGAAGAGACTGGAGAACATGTGTTTAAACTATTATTATTATCCACATTGCGATCTATTATTTTAAATTATAGCAGTACTAAACTTATTTCTTTTATATTTTACTACACCAACATTATTAATTAAATCTTCCATTTCGGAGTAATCGATGATAAATCGATAGAAAAATGTAAATGTATATACTGTCAATTGAGAACCTCCTCCTTATTGTATATCTTCATAAGTTAAGTCTACGTATGCTTTTAGGACTTGCATCTTGCGGTGCTTGGGCCTGCTTCGATGAGTTTAACAGGATAGACATAGAAGTTCTCTCTGTTGTGGCGCAGCAAATATTGTCCATAGTTCTAGCTGTCAGAGCACGTCTAACTAAGTTTAACTTCGAAGGCACAGAAATATCTCTAAATCCAGCCTGTTATGTATGTATTACCATGAATCCCGGTTACGCGGGAAGGACTGAACTACCGGATAACCTTAAGGTAAATCAACATAAAAATACGAATCAACGCGCAAAGCCGACTACAATTTTATGGAAGGCCTTGACATTTATCCTCAAATTTTATTAAAAAAAAATATTTTAACTTAGTCTTTAAAATTGGTAAGGATGATTTTCCCCTAAAATTAAATATAATTTCATATTTTTGTCCGACTGTATTAACATATGATTGTGGTTCTATCGTAGTTTTCATAGGAAAATATTCTCTCCCAATATAACAAAATCATATATTTTTCTTTTAAAAATCAATGCCTATTTATGCAGGATCCCCATAAGTAATGACATACAAAGCAATAGCCGACATCTTATGTTAAACATGATATTGCGATTTCGCCAAATTTACCTTAATTCAAAAACTAACTGAAATACAGAGTATCAAACTTTTGGATTAGATTTCTAATGCACAGTTAGACGTAGGGGGTGCTACTTGCGGTAATGTGTTTGTGTCTAAAACAGCATAACTTTCTGGCAGCTTAATGTGTCTTTCTCTCTAATGAGAAAATTTACATTTCTACCTAATCCACATAAATATTATATACTTTGGAAATGTCCCTTCAAATAACCGTTTTGGAGACATCTGTCTTTAAAATTTACGATGCGACCAACTAAATAAAAAAATATATCATATGTATGATTCACGAAATAATTTATGTTATTGCGAATAAAAAATATTTATATTATTGTTTAAAGAATTAATTTCTTTTCGCCAAAGCTAAAGAAATAATAAAATTATTAAAAAATAAATCTTCACAAATAATACAAAAATTTTAACACAAAAAAATAGAACTATAGGTTACATATAATGTGTAAATAGGGGAAAATAAGAATTTTAAAACTTGTCAAAATAAAAAAAAAATTACAAATTCTATTATTTTCTGGGACATTTTTTAATTCATTTAATTACCACACTGGCAACAAATTTTATTTAAATAAATGGAGATATTAAGAAATTCTTGTTGAAAGTGCGGATTTTCTATATCCCAAGCAAATTTCTTTCGGAAGTTTGCCTCGACGTAAAATCATTAAATCGTTATTTTGCTAGGCACGGGAAATACGGGAAAATGATCACTTAGTAATCAACTTGTAGCATATTTTGACAAGCAGTAAAATTTATAACGTATATCTTTATGTAAGATGCTCGAAACTGGTGCCATACACCTCATTCGCTTTCCTGGTTATCTGTCACCTAGACTAAAATTTCATCTTCCAGCTATAATAGTTTTCGGGTTACCCACTCTATCTCTTTTGGGACCAAATTAATCAGTTTCCCCTAAACTGTTGTAAAAATTCATAAACATTTTAAAATTTAGCTAGTTCTGTATGCAAACAGGAGTCAACGTCACGCCTTCCAGAAATTAAAACCTTTTACTGAGCAATGTCATGCAGGCGTTCCGCTGTTTCAGCAGCAAGATTGCAGAAAGGGCAAATCTCGTCTTCAGCTCTGCCCATTCTCCTGAGATAGTATCTCAGAAAACAGTGTCCTGTAATGGGATTCTTTATTACTCAAATATTACTTTTTGCGAGATCGCGAAGCATTCTTAGGTTCTTTGGCGATTGGTTTATAAATTTATTCGCTTATCTAAGACCGGGAGAATTTTCTCTGAATTTGATCTGATTTTGTTTCCAGCTCTGAAATTACTTTTTAAGTGGCTTTTTGGTAATCCATAGAAATTTTGAGGGCCGAGAAAAGGAGTCCATTGCCCCTTTTTTCCGAAGCTGTTTCCTTCTTCATTTCCTATACCTCTCTTGGGCCTTGACAGCCACATTAGGGTTACTCTAATGTCAATCGCTTTAAGGCTTGCCCACTTAGATTGGTAGGTGTTTGATCTGGGAGCTTTTAGTGCTGCTGACAATATGTATATTTTGGCTTTCTTAGTATTTCTATTCAGGCACTGGTCGGCACAGATTTGAATTACATGCATTTCAAAGGTCTGAAGTCTGTGTCTGATACCTCAACTTCAACTCCCTCTGTCATCTCGGATCCAATAGTAAACCATATCATTAAATCCTTAGTCGAAGTCATTACTCTTCGTTCGCAGTCAGTTACTAATTCATGTCAAAGTCATACCTTACACACATAAACTCTGTCGGTTTCGATATAGATTCTATTGGAATTGTATCCAGAATCTTCATATGCTGTAAAAAGTTTTCAGGTTTAAGGTTTTCTATGCGGAACAGCTTACGATCATTTGTTGCTACCGCTCTCATCACAGCTATGTGCAATAGAGCTTCAGCATCGACTCTATGGCCATAAACACGTATAATCATGGGTTCAATGATTTTTCAAAAATTCTCCGACATGTGCAACTTGCCGCTATTACCTTTTAGAAATTCTACAATATGCCTTAGTTTCTGATCTATTATTATTAGCAGATTTTCTATCTCATTAGAAAGGCTCAGTATTCTTCCATTTAAAGTGGAAGCGTTAATGTTTTTCTTGCGCTTATATAGAAATTGTCTCCCATCTCTAAGTTTTCAAATAAATTAGGCTTAGACATTTTAATCTATGTTTTAGCGTTTTTATAAACATATACAAAATGCTGACAAAAAACAGAAATTAAGTTTGAAGAAGTCTTGTGCTATTATCAAAAATTATAATAATCGAAATCGAATAATTTTTCATAGTGATATTTATAAAAAATTTCTTTTTTTGTAAAAGAGAGAGGAATAGAGTTTTTTTTTTATTTAAAAAATGCATTAAGACACAAAAAAAATGCCAAACAGATATACATAATAGTAGTGAACATAACCCGATTCTCTCGATCCCCCCACTCCTCGACCTTGACCTTGACCTTGCTTCACCCCTCTTTGGCCCCACCCACATGTCCTTGTCATTGACCTTGAAAGTGCACGTGTGCTTTGGCCTTGGCCTTGTGTTCAAGGTTGTGTGTGTGACCTTGACCTTGACCTTGGGCGAGACGACCTTGACTTTGTTGAAGGTCATCTTGGGTGTGTGACCTTGAAGATATGTTACGTGGTTGGGGGTGACCTTGAATGGTTTTATATAAGGTATGGGGCAGTTTCATTCATCAGTTGGCTCTGACTTGTATAGGTAGTACATGTGTTAATATTTGACAAATCATGGCATATGTTTGTGAAAATTGCGGTTCTAAGTTTACTAATATTTATAATATGAGACGTCATAAAAGAGAATCGTGTGCGGCGAGATTTAATGAAGTGCCTGGAGGAAAACGGCTCCGAATTGAAGAGTATACATCGACGATTCCGGTAATTAATTGCGCTACATGTAATGTAGATGTTCCAATAAATCATATGTCAGCGCATAAACGAACACAACAACATAAAAATAATTCATGTTTGCCGGTATGTCATGGTGTGCAACTCGTTCAATGTGCCTTCAAAAGGAGAATTGCAACCTATCGGGTTAGCAGTGATATGGAGCATTCCGATTACGTAATGTTCTTTGCAGACATTAAATCCAAGGTGGTGGAACTTGTTAATAATTTATTGCGTGTGCATCATGCTTTAAAAGTTAACATGACAGCTGTTGGCGAGTACATGCTTCCATCACAAGAAATATTCAGTGAAAAATCCTTCAACACTGCTAATCAAATAATTAGTGTAGAAAGTGATTTGGATGCCGTTTACCATTCTTTCACCGAATTAATAAAAACGCAGGCGACAGAGTTCCAGGAGAAAGATTCAGGTATGGAAAAATCAAAACCCGATATATTAAACTGATTTTTATATATTATTTTTCTTGTTATAGGATGGGCTCTTGTGCGAATTTTATACTTGGAAGTTGGTATCAACAAGTATATGCCTATGGGTGGCTCATCATACATCAAGTTGCCGTATTCTATTGAAAAGAAAGGAGCTGGCGTCAATGTGATTAACCAGGACGAATTTTGCTTTGCGTGGGCTGTAACATCAGCATTGTTTCCTCCAACAGCAGTGCCTTCACAGAAGACATCCTACCCCCATTTTTCTAGAGTGCTAAATGTAACAGGTATGGATTTTCCAGTAAAATTACGTGACATTAAAAAATTTGAGGAAATGAACAACATATCAATTAACGTATACGGTCTGGAATCTAAATATGAAAATAATGAAGTAATACATGAAGTTATTGGTCCACTGAGGTATGCGTCAAAAAAGTTGGATAGGCATGTAAATTTATTGTTAATTACAAAAGACTGTAGTAGTAAAGATGGCGGTGAACATTTTTGCGATACGACTTGTTCAAAGAGTCATTATTGTTGGATTCGGGATTTATCACGTTTAGTTTCAAGTCAAATTAGTTGTCAACAACATAAAATATATTTCTGTGATGGTTGCCTCATTTATTTTAGTACACCGTCAGCTTTAACTTTACATCAAAGCTACGATTGTAACCACATTTTCACGCATACACCCTCAGTGGATTTAAAAATCGATAAATTTGGAAAGAGTGTGCCGGAAAATATTTTAAAATTCGAGGGTATAGAAAAGCAAATGCGCGTTCCATTCGTGGTTTATGCAGATTTCGAATCCGTTTTAAAACCCGTTGAAACGTTACAACCAAACCCACAAAATTCTTACACTGTAAAAAGTTTTAAACATGAACCATATTCTTTTGCTTATTTAATTAAATGCTCTTTTGACGACTCACTTTCGTAATTTGAGCTATTTCGGGGGAATAATGCAGCTCAAGTCTTTGTGGATCGTATCGAGTGTGATTTAAGGGCTCTATACAACACATATTTAAAAGACATTAAGCCTATGAAACCGTTAACGCCTGAAGAAAAAAGGGAGTTTAATGATGCTAAAATATGTGGTATATGTGAAGGTCCTTTTGAAGAGGGTGAGATTAAAGTACGAGACCACTGTCACATAACTGGTGCAAAAAGATTTGGTGCTGCACATTCCGTTTGTAATTTAAATTATAAATTACCCTCTTTTATCCCTATCATATTTCATAACTTAAGCGGCTACGACAGCCATTTATTTATAAAAGAGTTATGTAAATATGGGGATACAATTGGTGTTTTGGCTCAAAGTAAGGAAAAGTACATATCATTTACCAAAAGCATTTATGTGCACGATTATTTTGATAGTAAATGTGGAAAAGTCAAGAGGAAATATTTAAAGTTGCGATTTATTGATAGTTTTAAATTTCTGTCAACGTCTTTGGAAAATTTAGGCAATGGTTTAAACGACGACGATTTTATTGAAACGCGGAAACATTTTTCAAATATCAACCAATTTAATTTGATGCGTCAAAAGGGTGTTTTTCCCTATAGCTTTATTGACTCTATAGAAAAAATGGAAAATACATGTCTTCCAAGTAAAGATGAATTTTATGATAATTTACGGGAAGAACATATTAGCGATGAAAGCTACAGAAGAGCAAAAGAAGTATGGCGCTTGTTTGGGTGTAAAACTTTGGGGGACTATTCGGACGTGTATTTAAAATCAGATGTGTTTCTAGTGTGTGATGTTTTTGAGCAATTTCGGAATAATTGTTTAAAATTCGATAAACTTGATCCAGCACATTACTATACCCTTCCAAGTTTATCATTTGATTGTATGCTACGTATGACTAAGGTAGAGTTAGAGCTCTTAACTGATATAGACATGATACATTTTTTTAAGAAAGGTATACGCGGCGGCATAAGCCAGTGTACAGAAAGGAAGCACATCGCTAATAATATTTTTTTACCAGACTATGACCCAACAAAACCTTCTTCATTTATAACATACCTTGATGCTACAAATCTATATGGTCATAGTATGTCACAAGCATTACCATATGGTGGTTTTCGATGGTTAAGCGAGCGCGAAATTCTGGATTTAAATATTATGGCTGTTGGTGATGATAGTTTACATGGCTACGTTTTGGAAGTGGATGTGCATTATCCTACTGAGTTGCATGATGCACATTCTGATCTTCCATTTCTAGTAGAAAATATCATACCGCCAACAGAAAACGCTAAATTACCGAAATTAATTCCTAATTTACAAGATAAAAAAAAATACATTGTACACTATGGAACTTTAAAACAAGCCATCGCCAACGGCTTTGTGGTAATGCAAACCCATCGAGTATTACAGTTTAAGCAATCAAAATGGCTAAAATCGTATATTGATTTTAATACCAATTTACGTAACAAGGCCACCACAAAATTTGCGAAGGACACTTTTAAATTAAAAAATAACGCGATATTTGGTAAAACTATGGAAAATGTGGAAAATCGAAAGGATATAAAATTAGTAACGCATTGGGAAAACAGTGTAGGCAGAAATGGAGCTAGAGCACTAATATCCCGCCCCAATTTCAATAGTAGCTCGATATTTACCGAGAACTTTGTTGCTATACATATGAATAAAGTTAAAATATTGTACAATAAACCAATTTATATCGGTTTTTCCATATTAGATATATCAAAGACTGTAATATACGATTTTTATTATAATTTTATTAAATCCAAGTTTGGCGATGATGCTTCGTTACTTTACACCGATACTGACTCGCTTATATTAAAAGTGTATACGGAAAACTTTTAGCAAACTATATCAGAAAACCCCGAAAAATTTGATACATCAAATTACCCCGAAATTAATAATTTCAACATAATTAAAAGTAATTCTGTAGTTGGTAGAATGAAAGATGAGTTTCCTGGTGATCCGATAATAAGTTTTTATGGTACCGGCGCGAAGGCTTATTATGTAAAGTCCATTAATAATGAATTAAAAAAAGCCAAAGGTATCAAAAAATGTGTTATCGAGAAAGACCTTCATCAGGAAGACTACCAAAGAATTGTTGAACGGGGTGGTTTGATATTAAGAAAGATGAAGACATTTAGAAGTGAATTACATAACATTTATACCAACATAATAAATAAAGTAGCATTGTCACATAGCGATGATAAACGTTATGTAATTCCCAGTTCAACCAAAACTCTACCTTGGGGGCATGCGACATAGATTTTTACAAAACAGACCCGGAAGAGAACTTTAGCAAATTTAGTCACCGTGTTGGAATCATTTCTAAGTCAGGACAAGACGTAATCTGGAAAATCCATATTTCATTATTTGTATTGTTTTTATTATTTCTATTAAACATACAACATTAATATGTAACGATAGTATTGTAATTTTTTTTTTTTAAATAAAAAACATGTATTCATTACTTGATTGCTTTTTTATTGAACCTTTATTTTAAAATTATAAATATAATGAAGTGTCGACAAATAACAAACTGTAAAAGTTATTGTTGAAAAATTTGTCTAATAGTAAATTAAACGCACAGGTCTACGAATAAATGTTTAATGTGAAACAGGTTTGCTGACAAGATCCTCCATAGTCTTTTCAATTTTCAACATTCTAGAGTTAAGTTCATCACGCAGTTCGTCTTGCCTAAGTTCATATATTGCAATAACAGTATCATCAATGTATCCTCTAAGTTCTTGACCGGTTTCAATTAATTTCTTGCGCTCGTAACCTTCAAGTTGGTTTCTGAATATATCTTTAATAACAATTGTTGAGTCATGTAAAGCTTTCTGCGTATCTTGCACACACTGAGCAAGGTTATTATCAACATAATTTCGTGTGGTCGCATCGTCTCCTTTAAGAGGTTCTGCTAAATAGCACAATCTTTTGCTTCCCATGTCGTAATCTCCATTAGGTGTAAGTTTAAAACCTATTCCTGAAGGACCTCGCATAAAGTTAAAATCCTTAAATTTTCTTTTGCGACCGAACTTATCAATAGTGTTTACTTCTGACATTGTTATGTGAGACTGATTTGAAACCATTAGATTTCACCCTAATATATGGTTCTATTTCATTAATAAACGGACTCTGCAGAAAAATATGGATTGCAAAACGTATTTTAGGTGATGTTTAATAAATACACGTACAGATTCATTTTACTATTGTTCTATTGAAAAAAAAAAATTAAAATATAACAAAAGATTGAGTTTACTTTTTATTATTAAAAAATAAAAAATATAACAAACCAAAAAATTAAAAATTAAGAAATAAAATACATGTTAATTTCTTCTGTACAAGTAAGCTTCTTCTATGACCCAATTTCTTCTCTGGATGGCGCGTTCATTAATGTCCTTGAACTGGTAGTAAACTAGTCCATGTAGTTGAAGTCGTACGTAAGATCATTTCGCCAGCAGATACCTAGTCTTTTACAATGATGACAAGTTAAATAAAAAGCTTTTGGTATATGACTGTATCTTTTGGCTGCTTCACTAGGTTGTTCATCAGTTGGCAACATGATGTTTGAATATGTTGTACTTTTCAATCGCGGTACTCTAATTATATATTACTTTTTAAAATAACCTTGACAGGACCAAAAAAAAAATCCTTGAAAATTACAACCTCGAAAACGACCCTGACATTGACGGGTACTTTGACCTTGGCCTTGGCCTCGCATCTAACAAGTTTAGTACTATATTTATATGCTTCTTTAAAATAACCTTGACATGGACAAAAAAAAAATCCATAAAAATTACAACCTTGAAAACGACCCTGGTATTGCCGGTTACGTCGGCCTTGGCCTTGGCCTTGCATCTGACAAGTTTAAATATTATACTTAATGCATCGAACAAAAGGAATAAAGGCGGGCATAAAAGCAGACTTGCTGGCTCGAGCTCTTCACAGTTCGTCAGAACAGCAAACAGTACAGTGCTAAGAAAAAGTTAATTGTGTGAGTTTTAATATCGAAAATGTCGAGTGTACGGTCTCTTTTAGATGCTCTTGACGTGAGCTGCGGTTCGCAGCAAGGCATGCTGGATAACATGAGTGGTTTGGAAGTGTTAAGTCCGGGGGTGTTCGAGAACTGGAATGGCGTGGAGCATGAAGATGCCGAAGACCGAGCCCTCAATGATGGTCGCGACGAAGAGTTAGTTCAATCGGCAGCGCAATTCCTCGAATGCTGGACGGAGGAGAAGGAGCCAAAGATAAATGTGATTAGTGATGTGGTTGTGCGAAAAGCATCGCGGCCTAGGGAATCTTCTCCGAAAGCTTCGAAATTGAAAAAGCTCTTGACTATGCGGAAGTCGGAAATCGCCGATAAAAAAACATTTTATTCGGCGATTAAAGGTGTGGGACAAGGGAAGAAGAAAAAGTTTAACTTTAAGCGTCCCTCCACCCCTGTTCCATTACCCGACTTCCTAAAAACAGCACCAAAAGAGCCATTGTCAGTAGAAGTGGAAGTCATAGAAGGCCCCGATGGACCAACACCACCAACGCCACCAACACCGCCCAGCGTAGAGAATGAAATAGTGTCGGAGGTGAAGTCTTCCCCAGCACCACTGTCGCCGATATTGGGGTGCCGGAAATCCATGAAGAAGCGGTTTAAGCGGTGTTTTGAAGGCGATGAAGTTTCCGCTGCTTCGTCGTCGTCGTCGTCGTCGTCGTCGTCTTCGTCATCGTCTTCACCAAATAAAACCGCTTCTTCTTCGTTAATATATTCCGAGCCATCGCAACCGGAGTGGGTCGAAGACTTCACCAACTCTCAGAAGAACAAATTGACCGACATTTATGACATGAAAAAACGCTTAGTGAAAGAAGTGAACGAGTGTGACAGTGACATTATAGAACTTGAAAGACAATTAGAGATAAAAAAGGTGAAATCTGCGCGGTTAAAAAGACAATTAGAGGACTTTAATAAATTATGTAGTAGGTGTTAGGTAGTTGTAGATATTAGCTTTTAATTTATAGTATTAAGTTTGTAAATATATATATATATATATATATATATATATATATATATATATATATATATATATATATATATATATATATATATATATATATATATATATTGTAGTTAATAAAAAAGTGTTTGATCAAATTTTTTATATTTTATAATGAGAATAAAAATGACTTGAAAATTTATTTTTGTGTGTTATTTCATATAGGCCCTGTCCCACATAATATTAGGTAATAAAAAAAAAGAGTGAATAATCCACTAAAACTACGCAATAGCAATAGTTGTAAATATTTTCTGATAATATTTACAAGTATGCTAAAACATGGTTCGGTTTATGAAGTTAAGGTTCTGTCGCCAGAACTTCTAATACTTTGTATCTCAATATTGTATGTTTTTATGAAAAAAACATAAAATATTGGTTACAAAGTATTATAACCAACTAAAACTACGATCAAATTATTTTGTGGTCCTGAAAAGGACCGTTTGGTTGTAAAACATGCGACTCTTTTATTGTGTTGTGGAGTCGCACGGCCCGTCATCATCAGCGGGGGTGGTGGTGTTGTCCTCTGTATATTCGATGATGAACCGCCAAAGTTCATCCCATCTGGGATCGTTCGACTCCCACTCCAGACAATTCTCTGTGGTAGAATCTACCACAGGGCATTGGATGGGTTGTTGTTGTTGTTGTTGTTGTTGAGTCGCAGACATGTTGAACTAAAATGATTGTAATAAGTATTGGTGGTCGTATATATAGAGACAAATTAATGGTGGGGGGTGAAAACAAATGTCGTATTACGTATTGAGACCAAAAGTTGTTTGCGGTCTCAAATACGAACGAACGATTTAGCTGGGTTCCACCAGCACTTAAAGTTTTAATACTTTGTATCTAATATTGTATATTCTATACATACAATATTAGTAACAAAGTACTAATATGTACTAAAACTACGATCAAAGTATTTTGTGGTCCTGAAAAGGACCGTTGTTGTGTGCCCTTAAAAAGGGCCAGGGAGAGTGTGGGGCTTATGGTGCCCCATCCTCGCTGGTCGACCACCAGCTTGACGAATCTCAGGGGCCTTGCGGGTCGTCGGGTGTTGGTGATGCTGGAATTTCCAGCACCGCATCTTCCGTCGAGTCCGGCTCTGGCTGCGGCGATGGAGTTTCGAGTCTTTGTAAGACCCAATCGCCCGCATCGTCTAATTCCACTAGACCCAGATCATGGTCATATACTAGCGGAATCGGCTCATCCAAGTCGTCCCAACGTAGGACGTCAATTTCAAAATCCACCTCGTCGTCGTCGTCGAAGACTTGCAGGTCTCCAACGTTGTCGGCTACGGTGTCATCACTAAAGATGGATGAGCCTCGGCTGGCGGGTCTTTCTTCCTCCATGTTCATCGTATGAGGGTTGATGAATATATGACTGTGTAACTGACCCAGTCTCATATATATAGAACTACCCCCACCCCACCAACGGATTCTAAATGTTATATATTGGTGAGAGCTTATAGAATTATTGATTTTTTCAAAAACTTTAAATAAGGAATTAGATTTGTTTAGACAATAAGACTTATTCTTAATATTTTGTGAAGAATACATTACAAAAAAAAATAATAGAAACCTTGTTTGAACTGTTAACATTTTCATAGGTTCTCAAGCATATAACTTGGCACTTAAGCTACGAGACAAATCGTCGTTAAACGAATATCTCGCCCCATAAGTGACGAGTACTAAACTACGATCAAAATATAATGTGGTCCTGAAAAGGACCGTTTTTGTGGCCCTAAAAGGGCCTGGGGGGGAGGGTGGGGTGCCTACCGTGGAGTAATACCCAACGATATTAACACCGACCTAGGTGCAGCCCTTGGTCTTCTCATTGGCGGCACCGTCGTCGTCGCTGGTGGTGTCGGCGTTGCAGTCGGTGCCGAAGGTGCCGCTCCTGGTGCGGTACCCCCGCACTCCTCACACTTGCATATTTTGCCGGGCACGAATGGCCTGACAATGCCAATGATCCTTTTTGGTATATCTTCCATCTTGCCGATCGAATGTGTAATGATGAAATAATTCTAATACCGGCCTCTATATACATTCAAAAAGTTGGAGGGGGTAAGGTGGAGTGCATATATGCATTATATAAGTTTGAGAATAATATGATTTTATAACTCACCGTATCTCTGGTATGGACACAAACTACCCCCCTCCACTTTTCTAGCATATAGTACTAGACTTTCTCTACATTTTTTTCAAATAAATTTTTTTGATATTTCTAACCATTACTTTGCTACATATTTACAAAAAATGCAAATTGTGCATATATTTTAACTATTTTCAGGCAAGGTAAGAAAAATTTTGAAAATGTTTTGACGGAATCGTAATAAGGAAGAGTTGAAGTATTTCACACTATTTTTCCCGATTCGCTAATATAAAAAAAATTTTTTCATCTCATTTTGGATGGGCTCTGGCGTCGTAACGGTTGACGATAAAAAATTGGAAAAATACATATATTGTGGGAAATTTTCTCTAGAATCCAAAAAAAAAATTCCGAACTTCTGTCACCGCAAATAAAAAAATCGATACCTCAAAAATTGCGAAAAATGGTGAAGGAGCCGCGCAATCGCTCTGAAACCATCAAAAAACGATTTTCACGCCCCGAATGGGTGGCCTGGGGTCGAAGGAGGGTGTGCCGCGTAGCGCGTTAGCGCGGAGCAGGCACACTAAAAAAAAACAAAAACCCTCTCCTACAACTTCCGCATACTCCCGTTCGGCGCTCTAGCCTCCTAACTCGAGAATTTCAATTTTTTCGTCTAAATTTTTTGTCATTTCTAAGATTTTCCAAATTTTTTTTTCACCATTGCATTCCACTCAAAATTCTAGGTAATTAAAGTACTTTTATTTTTTCTCTATCTTGAACGGTTCCCGAGCTACAGCGCTTTAAAAAATCCAAATTACTAACTTACTATAACCCTTTTCTTAAAATTTCATCTTTCCGAATTTTGAAAAGTACTACCATATGTAGAAAAAAATTCTCTTTCTAATTTCCTAATATCATTTTGCTCCAAAACTTCAACTTTGGCGCGCATTCACCATTTTTCAATTTTTTTTTGAAAAAATTTTTTTTACGTTTTTACTATCGAGAAAAATGCTTGCTTATAGTACTCGATTTCCTCTATAATTTTTTCTTATAACTTTTTTCCCTATTCCTAACCGTTACTTTCCTACAAATTTTCTAAATCGTTCTTTTCATATTTTGCCTTAAAAATTTTTTCTTGTGTTATTTAAGCTCTTTTTTCCACTTAATAAACCACCATTTTCTAAATTCCCATACTCTTTTCTTAAAGAGCGGGCTTTTCCGCCACCTATTTTTTTTTTTTTTGGTTGGGTTTCAAATAAATATAAAACTACTACTTCACTCATTACAAATTTATTGATTCAAGAACATTATTTTGTGTTACATATAATAGATACATTAAAATATAGATTTATTGGTCACCGAACCGTTTAATACATTATAACTAAAAAATGAGTCGTGAATAACTAATGCGTACACTTTAGTGTCTTTGGGGAATTTATTCTTTCTCGTTTGGAACTCCAATTTTACATCCACTGTCGATGAGTTAATCGCCTCTGGTTGATGACTGCAATTGATAATAAAAACGGGGTTTTTCATATATTCCGCGAACGTTATCATCGGATCGTTTATCTCGCGCCCGTAGTAGCTGCTTTGGAAGTTTTCGTAATTGTAATACGCTGCTGCGTACAGTTTCTTGGCGAAATCTAAATTCCATCTTTCGTAGGGATACACGGTTGAATTCAGATACAGTCTAATGTCGCATACGTCGGCGTGGGTAAACTGGGTTGCGTTTTTTTCTTTCTTGTCGCAATTATTGCTGTCTTGAAACCCGACGATTATATAGCGCGGTCTTTCCAGACTTGTACTCGTTCTCAAGGCCCACACGTCGGAAGATGTTTGCCTTAAAGCCGGTAATTCGTACAGATCCCATTTACGATATGCCATTTGAATACTGGCATTGTTTCCTCCTTTATTAATGCGAGACAGTATTTTCAATTTTTGCTTGTCGTCTGGAATGATGTGACAAATTTTCCATTCGATTTTGTCGATACTAATTTCTGCCTCTACTTCGCCGACGTAACAATTGGTAAAAGTGCGAGCTATAATCATAATAAGCTCTTGTTTTACGTTGAAAACACCTTTTGCGTAATCTTCGGCGAATCCCATAAGATATTTTAAGGGTAATTTCCCGGAGAATACGTTACTTGCCATGTCTACGATATCTTGGTTTGCTTCGTCGAGACCCCATCCGCACGTCATGAGAGATCTTTGTTGCAAACTTCCGAATGAAACCATGGTTTTTAATGTCGTCGTAACTCCAGGTTTACGAACCACGGCGACCTGCTCACCTCCCATCTCGTAGCGAATTTCATCGAACAAAAATGCGAGGGCATTATTTGATAAAAAACATCTTTTCGTTGCGTCTATGGGTTTAAATTTTCCTTCGATATATATGTAACTTTCGGCGATATCCAGTATAATATCTTGAAAATTAATGGGGATACGGACTTCATCCGAATTGTTGAATGATGGAGATCCGTATGGTTTATACGTATGCTCTTCTAGACTAATAATGGAATTGTCCAAGATGGGCTCGGAGAAAACCTCTATTTTATCGCTGGTGGTGGAAATCATTTTCGCACTTTAAGACCGATTGATTTTAAAAATTTATAGTCTTCGGCAGATAACTGTTGAGATGTTTGTGATCTAACGTCTGGACGACGACTAACCTTGACGTTAACTCTTCTTTTACTTTTATTATGTTTCGGCGGTTCCCCCATCTTAGTCGACAGCACACACAATTGACGATTGAAGCAAAAACCCATTTCTATGAAAGTTTCTTCAGTTCCAATTTCACGATTATTTTCTCGCCTTGAAAATTGATTAGATCACCGCTATCGTCCAAGATGCGAAGAGTAATGTTGTCGATAAACTGACGTCCTGCCGGAATTAACGGCATATAAATATTATTTTGTGGTTCTTTACTGATTTTGTAACCGGGCTCCACGTCGATATCGAATTCGAACAAGGTATGACCTTCCACCGAATTCATATATGCTCCGGAAATTATATTACAATCTACGCGTATGATGCGTACTTTCATTATTTCCACCATCTCGGTTGATTCGTGCTTTTTGTCTCTTTTTAACACTGTATGATTAAATCCTAACATTTTACCGATACTCGCCTCTCCCCGGAAATCTATAGTATATTGGGATTTCAGTTCACATTTCAGCGTATTATTATTAGCGACCAAGTAAAAGATTCCATCGTTCTTTTCTTCAGTTGAAATCCTCAAAGCCTCCAACATAGCTTTACCTATCTCATCTATTTCTTAGGCCCCAGGTGGAATCTGCAATTGTATCGGCTCGGTGGTGTACCGCTCCTTCATGTAGGCAAACTTATTGTTGCTTTCGTCCACATTAAAAATTGAATTGTATGTGTAAAATCCCAGCAATGCCAGACCATATTTGTTTTCTCTATTTAATTCGACTGGTGGATAAAAATCGGCGCTTAAGACGCTCGAGTGTCCTATTAGTGTGAACGTATAAGACATGACTAACCATTAAAACATCACACATCTCGGTTTTATTCTTAGCGGCAACATTTAAAAAGATTCATCTTCACACCTTTTCTCACTGCATTAGATAGTGATGTTTTTATGCTATTTTCTGCTTTTATGCGCACATCGCTCATTTTGCAATAACAACAAAATATTTTTCTAGCTGTAAGATCCTCATCAGTCGTAACCTCGTTTAAATTGCTGCTGCTGCTGAAATAATGTTTGCAACCGCACTGATATTTTAATATATCGATATCGCTTTTGAGGTGCTCGGGCAACTTTTCCCAAACGAATGGAATTTCATTTGGGGCTAATGCAATCATTACTTCCTTGGGCATGTTTTCTAACTGTTTCACGGTCATTTTCCTTAATCCACCGGCTAGATGAAATGCTTTCAGTGATTGCAACATTTTAGTATAGTTATTGCGATCCATTTGCGGTGTTAATGGTGACGATGATGATGATGACATCTTTTACGCTGATGATTCGACAAGAAACTTTAAGCACAAATGTCCACACCAGACTGTTCCAAAATCCTGCTGACGATCGTATGTATAGTAAATAATTTTTGATGGTTCCGATCCCGTTTGTAGATATCGTACCAATTCGATCGGTGGGGGTAAATCGCCGAAGCTGTCATAATATGTTACTTTAGAATTATTTTTTCTATAAGCTACCCAATGAGTCCCTGCACCACGCGTACTATCCAAATTCACTATTGCTGCTTCGTAACGTCGAGGACCTTTTCTAGGTAATAAATCCCTCATATAAACGCCTCGAAAGTGTCCTATTCTTTTCTTTTTGGCATATTTTTCTATATCGATGTGAGATAGTGGTCTTCGAGGTAGGGATTCAATTAGTTTTTTGATCTACGATTTAAAAATAATCCCATACCTTTACGATATGGCTTTAGAAACAAACCATTTCCTTTCGATTTTAAATACAGGCCGGCACCGGTTTTATCTTCGCTGCTTTTTTTTACTGCTTTTATGGCGCGCACAATTCCCGCTGCCCCACCGGCTAATGAACCCAAAGCTGATAACCCGGCAAAAATTGGTATTAATGGTAATATTCCACCAGTTTTAGGAATCGGTATTATTCTCGGTGTACGAACCTTCCTTTTGCCACCTGCCGCTTTTACCGATCTACGTGCTACCGACAGAGCTATTTTAGAGGCATTCATGACATTTTTTTCCAACACATTTTTACTTCCGGCTTTTAATAATTCCCTTCGAACTGCTTGTCGAATAGCTGTTCCGAAACTGGCTTTCCGAACATGTCGATTTTTATTAACACCTTTCCTTTTTGTATGACGTGTGCCTTTACTAGATGTTTTTTTTGTTGATAATGATGATGGTACACCCATACCAAAACGTTGTTTTCCTTTCATAATGTTTGTAACTTACCAAGCTGCTGTTTTTTCACCTAAACTGGAATCTTTCGATTTTACTCTATTCCAAGCACTTTGTTCGAGCTCGTAATCCGCTCGATGTCTCGCACTTATGTTGTCTTTATTATGTAAATAGGCTAAATCGTGTTTTTTGCATGCGGCATCCAAAGGATTAATGCCTGGATCACCTCTTGTTACACGTTTTATTACTTTTGTTCCGGGTCCGCAATATTGATAACCAGGAATGTGTACCTCGAATGGTAATTTATTTATTAACGAATTCACAATACCGTATCCAGTTTTGTTGGAAACGTGAGACCGTCCACTTCGTTTGACGCTCGGCATCTGAATGACAGTTTTTGTGAAAAATTGCCTATAAAATATCAAATTTTCCTAAGATGCGCGTTATCGATCTTAAACAAAAACTTCCTATTGACAATCTCGATGAAAAAGTCGGACTTGGATTTGAAAAGAAGATAATGAAGAGACACGGTCCTCTACTTCCTTCCTCTATTCGCGGCCTGTTAATTGGTCCATCCAATTGCGGAAAAACTAATGTCATGATTTCGCTGCTTACACACCCCCTTGGGCTACGTTTCGAAAATGTCTATATTTACTCGAAATCTCTGTATCAACCGAAATATGAGTATTTAAGGAAAATTTTAGCGCCCATCAAAGGTTTAGGCTACTATGCCTTTAGTGATTCCAGTAATATTGTGGAACCGTCCGATGCAAAACCAAACTCTATATTCATCTTTGATGATGTTATATGTGAAAAACAAGATGTTATAAGATCGTACTTTAGCATGGGACGTCATAAAAATATCGACTCCTTTTACCTAGCGCAAACATATTCGCGAGTGCCTAAACAGCTTGTGCGAGACAACGCCAATTTTATTATTATGTTTAAACAAGATGAGTTGAATATGAAACACATATTTTCCGATCACGTTTCACCGGATCTAACTTTTACTCAATTTCAAGAAATGTGCTCAAAATGTTGGGATAATAAGTATGGATTTTTAGTAATTGATAAAGACAGTGATGTGAAATCGGGAAGATACCGTAAAGGATTTGATAGCTATATATTACTGTAATAATAAGAGAAAACGCTCATTTGATTGTTGAAACGTCCTTTGTTAACATCATGAATAACGCGATCGACTTAAAACGTAAACTAGTGGAAGCTACCAATGCCGTCAGAAAAAAATTTAAACAAATTAAAGCGGCTAAAGAGTTTAATGTTGTGGAATTGGAAAAGTTTTACGAACCCATTTCTAAGCCATTGACAACTATATCTGATGTGGTTAAGCAACGTCAGCAGCAGCAGCAGCAGCAACAACAACAGCAACAACATTATCCAGCTACAAAGTCACATAGTCTCAGTACATCAGTGCAGTCGACTCAAATATCAGGTTTTCCCCAACCTACACATTCCTTTCAAACCTCCACACCTATTCAGCAGCAGCAGCAGCAGCATCGCATTTCAAAAGAAGATATTAGCCAATCGGTGTTTGATACACCCTCGACATCAACTAATACATCTCTCGCATCCGCTGACACCACAACTTCCGATACTTTAAACGCACACCTGAAAGGATTACGTTCGAAACCATCTCTATACGATACTGTATATGGTGTACGTTTTGGTTCAAAAACAGATTATAACAAAAATTTTATTGGTAATTTAGAGGTGCGTTTTCGAAATGGAAATATTGTCTTATACAAAAAAGGGAAAAATATTGCAGAATATGGTGGATCACCGGCACTTTATGATTTGTTATTTCTTAAAACACCCCCAAGTGTAGGCAAGGAACAACAACAATTAAGTGATAATGTACTTTCAACGTACAAGGAAATTTTGGAATCAACGAATGTTGTCTACAACAATTTTAAAAAAAGTGATGGTTTACGGGAGACCAGATGGAACAAATATTTAAGAATTATTAAACCTCTGATAATGGGCACAAAATTAGGTGGTACTATTACAAGAAAAAATCTCTCGGAAAAACTACAGTTACCCACAAAAAAGAAATTATCTTCGAAAAAATTTCAATATGTCTACTGGAACAAAGCTAAAGAGTTGGTGGATCGTTTACGTTTGTTGTGGAGTTCCAAAATGGCCGGTCACACTGGACACGAAAATGAAATTATGTCAATCATAGAGGAATTACGAGAAGAAGATATAATATATTAAGCTCAATATTTAATGATATTATTCAGTTCTTCCTTCGATCTGAAACCTTTAGTATTACTAATAATATGGAGCCCAGTCTAGAAAAAATCAAGATTGTTAATGAACTACATAGAACGGCTAGAAAAAATTTTGTAAGACGGCGCACGATAATAAAAGGATACAGAGATTTGTGGCAAATTGATTTGGCTGAAATGCAACAGTATGCTGATGAAAACGATGGTTATCGTTATATTTTGGTCTGTATAAATTGTTACTCGAAATTTGTCTATACGAAAGCCATAAAAAACAAGACTGGTATAGAAGTTACTAATGCGATGAAAAGCATCATTGAAGAGGCATCATATACGCCAACAAATCTGCAAAGTGATCATGGAAAGGAGTTCTATAATACAAACTTTCAAACCCTGATGAAAAAATATAATATAAATCATTATTCCACTTACAGCACAAAGAAAGCTGCAATTGTTGAGCGAGTCATAAGGACTTTAAAAAATAATTTATATAAACAATTCTCGACAAGAGGATCTTACAAATGGATACATATATTATCGGCAGTAACAAAAACCTATAACCATTCGAGACATCGCACCATTGGAATGAAGCCTGCAGACGTGCAAGAAAAAACACATATTAAAGCATATGATTATTTAAAAATTGTACCTAAAAAATTTAAGTTTTCCATGGGTGACATTCTGCGTATTAGCAAGTACAAAAGCTTATTCGAGAAAGGATATACACCCTCTTGGTCAACCGAATTGTTTAAAGTTGTAAAAGTTAACGTTACAAATCCACCTACTTACTTGTTGGAATCGTTAGAAGGTCAGCCTATAAGAGGGTGTTTTTACGAATCAGAACTACAAAAAACAAGCAGTCCTGACGTTTATCTAGTAGAAAAGGTCCTTAGACAACGCAAGAAAAATCACATCGAACAATTATTTGTCAAATGGCTAGGATTTCCCAACCACTTCAACTCTTGGATAGATAAAGCTAATATTGTTTAAATAACATATTGTATGACTATATTTTTTATTTAAAATGTGAAATAAATAAACAATATATTGTAAGATAAAGTTTTTTATTTCAATCTTCATTATTAAAAACAATGACAATAAAACATCATACACATAAATAACATTTCAATATTCTTGGAGGGAAGGTCCAATTCACCGACGACTACGACGTTATCTTCAAGGCTATGCCACTCGGAGTGCGTTCTCCTCTTCTTTAACCTGCTTTCCCTTTTTTTAGATTTTTTTTGAAGTCGAGTCGTACGACAGTGCGCTTAATGAGTCATTTAAAGGCTGATGATAGAGTATTTTCTGCATAACTTCAATTTTTGTTTTAAGCTCACTATTATTTTTGTATATCATGGGGAGGACATCCTTGTTAAATATGTCACATATTACAACTGCAAAATTGTAAAACTTTCTATTAACAAAGTGTTTTGTCACAGCATCGTCATCATCTTTAGGTTCGCCTAAGTTGGTTATGATTTTTCCACCCATATCATACTGCCCATCCGCTGTAAGTTTAAAACCAATCCCTTGTGGCTCAGATAATATATGATATTTTTCATTATATTTCTGACGACCAAATTTATCAATTGTGTTGTTTCCTCGACTCATTTTCAATCTTTACTAAACTATTTTATTTTTATTTGCCCTACTTATATTAAATATTTCAGCTGAGAAAAAGAAACACTGACTATGATCTACTGGGTTGGTATGTTTATAAAAGAAATAAAATAAAACTGTGATTGTAATAGATATTTATTTACAGTTATTTAATTGCACAAATACAAAAATTATAAAAAATTAATTTTCCATGTCTTCGTTTTCGTTGCTCAAAATTCTATCCCATCCGACACTATTTCGATCGTCAACGTCTTGGGCTGTTGCTGTTGCAGAAACCAATTCATATTTTGCAGCAAGCTCACCTGGTAAATGTGGAATATTGACGAGGTATTCTTTTAATTCTTCTTCAACCATTTCAGCACAAAATGTATCCATGTCTATGGAACCATATAAAAATTTGTCGCACAAGTGTGCCCCAGCCATAAAATTGATTGTATCCCTGATCTCGTTCTTATATTGATTTTTGGTTACATCAATATGCGACCAATCATTTACGCTATCTAACATATCGTGAGCCCTATTTCTTAATTCTCTCCCCAACCAAAATATGTATCTATCTACATATTCGTTGGCGGTCGTCGTCGCATCAGCAGACATCTTTAACAGAAATAATGAACACGCGTAAGTATTCTGACATGTGCAACTATATTTTAAATTTAATTACATTCTTTTTTTCAAACAATTTACATACAATTTACTCCAATGAGCCAAAACGTAATAATGTTCGAGTATTGTTTCCAAAAACTCTAGTGCCCTGCCCCAAATAAGTTAGAGTGTATTTATCTTTAGTTTTACTCATAATATCTACAATATCGTCAGATAGTGTTTCGGCCACACGTTTTGGTAAAAAAGTCTCAAATGTGCTATTATCACCGTCATCGTGTAAAGCCACTAAAAGAGTTTTACCAAATCGTGTAGTCATTGAAATCATCTTTACAATTTTATACACTTTGCCTACAATCATTTCGGTAACCTTTTTTCTCTCTAAAACCTCGAAATCTCTGCTAAACATTTCATTAATTTCATCTAGAGTTTCTTTTGCAATACTCATTATTGAAAAAATGGTATATAAATCCAAAAATTACCGTGAATATAAAAGCACTTTCAGAACACTACACGAACACAAAATTTGATGTTTATGCCACTGATATCTGCGACTGTTTGAAGTCACTTCTTTTCCCACGAACCTTTATAGCGGGGTTTCAAGGTCGAATTGTAACAATGGTGGGGGTAGCTTAACGATAGAAATAGTGGGAGGAGTATTCAAGGTCAAATGACGTCACACATTTAAATTGGTATAAGGATAACTTCAAGGACAAAATATAATGAAACAAATAACTACATTTTATGTACTTTATTCATTGATTTTTTTCTGCCATTCTTCTATGCGTGTAACATTATCACCTAAACCTAATTTCCTTAATTTGTTCAATAATAATTGTTTGTTTTTATATCTAAGAAAATTCTTACAAACTATACTAGCTAAAAGACACACTTCGGCATGGTCCATATACTTAAAAAATACACTAAAGTCCTGAGCCTCCGAATCTTGCATTTCATATGCGTAAAATTCCGAACAGGCTGCAGAAATTAGAAATTCCTCGTACATTTCTCGCACTAAACTTTCCATATTAACTACTACTACGTTAAACTTAAGTCCTACACTCTAATTTCATCTAACACAACCGGATCTGCAATGAACCTAATCAGTTTTTCCAAACAGTCACCAAACCCCAACTTTTTTATCTCACGAACAAAGTCTTGTAAATTTATTGTTTTGCTGCAATATTTACGACATGCATTCGCAGCCTTTTCATATTCATAAGCCAAATCACAATAGCGCGACGCCCATTCTGCTCGACTTTTCATTGCATCATTGAAATAATTACTAGCCGTTTCAGTGAACTCATCGCCCAATTTTTTTACTGTCTCTTGCAAAGCACTATTCATATTATTCACTCATTTTTTACATTCACGACACTTTTTTATTGCTGGTGGTAGCCCATCTATATAATGACGATATATTTGTTCATAGTGAATGTAACAGGGTAAGCTTAACTGTAGTTCCTTGTTACACCGATATGACGCTGGCAGCTTATCCCAAATTTGCCGTAAACTCAGCGTATCAACGCAAGTTTTTAAATATTCGAGAGGAAAAAATGCTAGATCCTTCTCTTCAAAATCACACAAACTTTTTAAATTACTCTGATATAAACAAATTACTCTGCCGACTTGCTCTATAATTTTTTCTTTAGATAGTTCCGTATCTGACATTTCACACTGAATGAATGCAAATAGACTCACACAATTTATAGAACAATTTGCAAGGTCAAAATCATTTCAAGATCATCCCACACTATTACAATGCACAAATAACTACTTCAAGGTCACACACCCAAGATGACCTTCAACAAAGTCAAGGTCGTCTCGACCAAGGTCAAGGTCAAGGTCACACACACAACCTTGAACGCAAGGGCAAGGCCAAAGCACACGTGCACTTTCAAGGTCAATGACAAGGACATGTGGGTGGGGCCAAAGAGGGGTGAAGCAAGGTCAAGGTCAAGGTCGAGGAGTGGGGGGATCGAGAGAATCGGGTTATGTTCACTACTCATAATGTTACAGGTAGTATTACCCTCTACAACTTACAGCAAGGTTATGAAATGACTGGATTTCTCGCCTCAAAAAAATTAGTTTTGTTCAAATATTTAAATTCTTTCAAAAGTTCTTTAAAAAATCAAAAACAAAATTTTAATATAATTTTAATAATTTAAAATAACTATTTATCTTGACTTGACTACTAGCAGAATTGCAATATTTTTACTTAAAAATCTGCTGCTATTCTGTGTACGAATACTATTGGGCATCCTGTATGTAAATATTATATATCTTTTCTTTAAGGTGCTATTTAGAACAGTAGCTATAATGGTGTCAGATTATGCTATGATCGGCGAGATTTCTCTTTATTCCTGTATGTAAATATTATATCTCTTTTCTTTAAGGTGCTATTTAGAACAGTAGCTATGATGGTGCCAGATTATGCTATGATCGGCGAGATTTCTCTTTATTCCTGTATGTAAATATTATATCTCTTTTCTTTAAGGTGCTATTTAGAACAGTAGCTATGATGGTACCAGATTATGCTATGATCGGCGAGATTTCTCTGTATTCGTATGGATTTGTTGATGCAAGAAACTTGTCAGTAAAAATAGTTACAACTTACAGACTCTGTTCGGAACAGTTATCATCACAAAATCACTATGATTATGGTAAATATTTATTTATGTGGCCACAAAATACTTCCTAGAGACATAAATTGTTCAAATCTACCTCTTGTTAATTGAGTTTTCCACCATGAAAATGCAAACCCTCATACATTGGTTCAAACAAGTAACTTTTTAAGCACTCAAAACGTGAAATTGATGGGTGCTGATTTTGCACCCACTTAATTACTTTTGTACTCGTATAAGAAGAGTAAACTGCTTAGTCAAAGATTTTCGACGCCAAAATAGGCGATTGATGCATTCAAAAACCATGTTTTGGAGATATTAAATTCACAGGAGCAAAAATTCTTTCGTATTGATCATCCCGGAGAATGCTTTGAAAAATAATAAAACTATTTTCATTGTTTGGTTGTCGGGCTTGCATTTTTTTATTTTTATTTATTTTTACGACGTTTTGATTAGGTTGTAACTCTAATCTATTTTCATTGTGTCACTATTTCTCTTTATTGGTTATTCCCGAAATATAAACGGCAACTCTCGTACAGATATAAGTTTAATCTATCATAAGAGATGTTTCCTACATTCATTTGTGTTACATCAAAGACAAATTGTCATTTATAGCCAAAAGTTAAATTACCATTTATCCCAAAATTGCCAATAATAAATTGGAATGTAACATTTGATTTAACTGAGTTGTTAGGTTGATAATGCTTCTGATAAAATCGATAATGCATTTTTATGTATAACAGTTTCATTAATATCCGACTCATCATATAGTCTACATAATTTTTTTGCATAAGCCTTTAAAAATGATATTTATCAATTTTTTTTGATATGTATAGGTATGAGAGCAGTAAAATCCGTACTATCATCAGCTGGAAACAACAAAAGAAAGGCCCCAGATGAAAACGAAAATATTCTTTTACTCAGAGCTATTCTTGATGTTAACCTGCCCAAATTTTTAAATCACGATTTACCCTTGTTCGATGGTAAGATTTTATTTTAGCACACACGTTTCAGGAAGTAAAAAAATACAGTTGAAACGGTATTCCAAAACCTCATATATATTTTAAAATAACTTTAAATCGTGTTAATCCTTGTTAGGATTTGAATGCATAAATGAAATATCATATGGCATGTATACCTATAATTATATATTCAGTACTTCTTTACTGATATATAATACAGGGTGGGACAGAGTAACTTTCTTCTTTATATTTGGCGACTTGAAGCGATGGTTGCTCAGAGGTGAGTGGGGATAGCTATGTATATATATATATATATATATATATATATATATATATATATATATATATATATATATATATATATATATATATATATATATATATATATATATATATATATATATCTTTATTGCCACCCAAGAAAATCTAATGGAAAATAAATCAATTATCGTACTTAAGCCCAATCTCAACTTTATTACTTCTGCGTCGTTTAAATGTTTTCTTAAAAATATAAAAACTCACCCCATTTTAATATTTGTAAATAAATCTGTCGAAGATATCCTACCCTGGTTATGTAATTAAAACCGAAGAGATAAGTGCCGAGGGAGGTTTTAAGATGTTGTATATGCAAATACCGATAAAATGGAAACAAAAGAATCATCAAATAAACTCACTATAATATAATATATTATTTGATAATATGTACAAAGAAATTTCTATAGCCACTGTTTTTCCTGATTGCAAGAAGGAATGATTTAAATAACAGCGAAATGAATAAAATGGCGTTCAGGTTTTTTCTCCAGTGGTTATCAATTTTCCTATTAGTTGCAAGAAGACGTAGATTAGTTTGATTAACTGTTTTTATATTAAAATAAATAAGATTAAGACGCTCAGAGGCCAATTCGGGAATGAATTATTCGGCATAGAATGGCTAACACCATCTACAGACGAGACCGACTCTTCGGGGAGTAAAATTTACCCCTACAGGGTGTACGATTGAGGGAACCCGCGGGGTACCGAGGGTGTGCAAGTTTGACCTTTTTATAATAATATACTTGAGTTACAATCTGGGATTCGTTAGAGTCGGTAGTCAGTTTTGAGAGTTTTTTCCTTAGAAAATTACGTATTGTGTATATTCAGCAGGAATGAAGGTTTTTTTTTGTTTTTGTTTTGTTTTTTATTTCTTTTGGGGCATTTAAAGGAATATCCTGTTCTTATTCCACTGACTTTAGTACCATTTGTTTAAATAATTTAAAGAGCTGTTTTTCGCGTTTTTATTTCTTTTTTTGGATTAATATTTTAAAAAACTATTTATACGTTTTATTTTTAAAATTGGGATTGTTACTTTGTTTAATAGGATGGCCAACGGAAGCAATTACTTTAGTATTTTGACATTATTATTCATTTAAATTTTAAGTTTCTCATTGTAAATAATTTCGATTCCTATTTATTTTCGTTAAATTAAATGTTTTGAAAAATCTGTTCTGTTTAATTTATTAAAAACTTTCACGCGATTTAACTCACGGACTCACTATTGTGAACGCTTCAAAACAAAAGGCGAGATCTGATCAGCTAGATAGTGGCCTTCCCTAAATAACCTGTACTTCAGCACTAAAACCGCAAGTACCAAGAGGAACAACCAATATTCCAAAATTGCCTTTACACTGTGGTATTTATTTATAGGTTTTCAGAATAGCTATTAATATGAGTCAGCAAACGCTACCCAAAATGTTTCATTTGCAAGAGTCTACGATCAAATGCTATCAAAGTTACATTCGAGAGAGCGGGGCATAAAGTTATAACTCCGCTTGATTTAGTTAGTTAGTTATCATTCACTCGGTAAGGCTTTTTGTTTTGCGATCCCCTCAGCGCTCTGCCAGCAAATATGCAGCTACCTTTGGGTTATCTGCTCGTTCTGACGAATCCTTTATAAAGAACTAAACTTTCATCCCTACAAATTATCTGTGGTGCAGGAATTTAATTCACGCTATTTTATTGCTTGGCAAAAAAGGAATGTAAGGCGCTTTTTAGCATGCCTCACGACACACTTATTTTCTTCAGTGATGAGGCTCTCTTCCACCTTTCGGGTTGTGTAAATAAACAGAATATATGCTTCTGGAGCCCTGATTACCCCAGACAACTTCATCAGCGTCCCCTACATTCAAAACGTGTAACTGTTCGGTGTGCACTATCACGAGTTGGAATAATTGGTCCATGGCTTTTTGAAAAAAAATTAACGGGCAATTTCGGTGACTTCTGACCATTATATCCACATGATTCAGGAGTTTTTCCTGCTAATCCTTAAGAAGATGGATGTAGGAAATGTATGATTCCAACGGGAAAATGCCACAACTTACACAGCGCCTGTGTCAATGACTGTTTTGCAGCAATACCTCCCAGGACGCCTCATCTCCTTGAGGGACGATCTGCAAAGGGAGAGATCTGGAAAGAGTTGAACGAAACTTTCACGTTAGATTAACGCAACGTACAGATAATAATGATCGCCATCTGCTTAATATCTTTAAAACATAAAATTTAATGTTATACTTGATGTTGTTCAAAGAATTTTTAAATAGGCAAGTTGCTCCGCCCCACGCTGTATAGTACTTGGATTTTCTTTATACCTACTAAGGACAAAAAGCAACATTAATTTACATTTATATTTTATAATTTATCGGCTGTAACTAGTGGGTACTGTCCTAAAATATGAGAGTAATTATTTATTTATTATTAAAATAGAATAATTAGAAATCATTTCACTTGGGATTATTTCTTCTTTTTCATCGTTTTTGACGTTTTGCCCGCAACTACATGAGGCATTTTCAGTCAAAAAGAACTCCAATCTCACACGATTTAACTTCAAAATTCTTATTATTATATTATTGTTGACATATTACAGGTATTATTTCTGATTTATTCCCTGGTGTTGTTTTACCAGCAGCCGATTATACTGTTCTAACTAAAGCGATGACAACTTGCTCGAAAAAAAGAAATTTACAGCCCAAACAAAGTTTTTTTACGAAGATAATACAGACATACGAAATGATGATAGTCAGATGGGGATTTATGTTGGTCGGTTATCCTTTAGCAGGGAAAACCTCGACATTAAAAGTGCTTGCCGATTGTTTGACGCTTTTAAATAAAGAAGGACATAAAGAAGAAAAAGTAAGCAATTTTTACAATATTGTATATATTAGCCAAAAAGTAATAGTCTTTAATTTTAAACGAAATGCCCATAATGTTTTGCCATTGTCTTTTTAAGGAAGACGAAAGGCTAAATTCAATAAATTATTTTATCTAATCACCAGAATCAAAATGACAGGACATTGTGTATTAACCACGCTTACCGCCTCTTATAACAAATAACTTTCAGAAAATACATAGATACTTGATTCTAAATAATATAAAATATTTGTATAATAAAATAGTTATCGTATATGTAATTAAAATTGATTTCCACTAGATTATTAGGACGTTAAATAGATTTTGTCAACTAAGTAACGATAGAGCATTAAGGCTATTATTTAACTAAAACGTTGATATTTGAGCTTAATTGATATTAGCGTTTAAACCGAAACAATTTAATCGTAGCCAAAGTGTCACGCGTGATTCCGGGGCGATTAAATTACACGCACGAAGATTATTTAAACTTATTTATTATTTATGGAAAAGTGATAGAGTTATTTCAAGATATCCGAAGAAATAGAAACCAACACTACCAACTATTAAAAAGATTGTTAAAAACTTCAAGAACTTTGGATTTATAAAAGCTAAAAGAAATAGAAATAAACTAGTTGTTAATAAAATAAAGTTACAAAAATTATTTGAATAAATCTTCAAATTGACGCCCTTGAACTTCCAAATATTTTTCGCACATAAGCAGGTACTCTTCATGGGTGGCTCTTCTTATTGACTGAAGATTTCTTCAGATACTATTCTGACGCGCTGCATGTAATCTTCCATAGTGATTAATGCTGTGTTGTATACTTTATTTTTGATTGTCCCTCAAATAAAAAAAATCAAGTACTGTTAGGTCGGAGTATCGAGGTGGCCAAAGATGTGGCCCATTCTTGGCTATCCACTGATCATAAAACAAGTTTTGCAGATGATTGTTAACTAAAAGACTATTTTGTTATCTAAATAGTTCACTTCCAAATTCTCAAGATGTCAAAGTAGCGCTTACCTATACGTTAAAAAACGTATTTTGTATCTAGAAGTCTTCAAAAATGGCTAACTTACCATTCAAACTATCTTTGTAGAATTCTAGGGCGACGACGCCGTCATTTCTTATAGCACAATTCACATTAAACTGTCAAGACTCTTGGAAATTTAATTATCTAAATGGATGTACGTTTGAGTCACCCCAATAGTAGGAATTGCGTCGATTAAACAATTCATTTTTTGTGAATTTTACAGAACTTTACAACAGTTGGTCGTGTTGGTCTCTGTTTCTGTGGATATCGGATCGCGAATATATCGCATGTTCTTGAAATAACTATCACATTCTCCATAAATAATAAATAAGTTTAAATAATCTTCGTGCGTGTAATTTAATCGCTCCGGCATGATTATCATTAATGAAAGTCAAATCGCAAGAAATAATGACAATTCTGTAGGATTCGCTTGTTTTATTTTCACCACGCCTCGTCGTCATGGCCAACTAATAACAAAACTTAAAAGCCGTATAGCATTTCTACAATATTTTAAAAACTACAAATTTTTGGAATAGCCAACCTTATACAAAGTTACCCTTATTTTCAATGCTTAATACGATAAAAATTATAAAAATAGATGCTTTCTATTTGAAAAAATTCATTTTTGACGATTTTTTAAATATAATTTTTATTCTTCTTTTTTGACCACTTTGTACTAATAATTTTCAAAATATCATAAAAGACTACTAAAGTCGTTTACAAGAAAACTAACCCAAATTAAATAATAAAGACTTTGTTATAGAAAAATTAATAGTTAAGTTTTGGTCCGCAAACGTCATTTTTGACATATAAATTTAAATATGCTGAAAACGGTGAGACTTAAATATAGAATATTATACATGAAATATATATATAATTTTACGTAGAAATCAAAAATACAATAATATATAGAGTATCCTATTTAAAATAAGAAAGTTGACATCTACTTCCGGTATAATAGGAAGTGTTGCCATCTTGAAAATATTTTTGGCCGGCTGTCCCCCATGCACGTTAGTACACTGTCAAATTTTCAGATTCTTTCTAATTATAGTTTTCCCACAATCGGTCGATAAACTTCCTGGAGAATCACCCTGTATATTTTCCTTTTAAACAGATAAAGGAAATAAAATATACAAGGAATTTATTTCCTGCAAATACAAATCTGGTTCTCTTTCTATACGAATATGGAAAAAGAACCAGAGTTGAATTTGCAGGAAATAAATTCTTTGTATATTCTACTTCCTTTATCTGCTTCAAAGGGGAACTATTTAAACACAGCAAAAAATAGATTTATTTATTTCTTACTGAAATCTTAATTTTTAAATGACGTTAATCGCTGCCGATTTGGCTTGGAACGCTTCATATAAAAAAGTATATAATGTAAAAATCGAACACAAAGTCCCTCTCTCTCTCCTCTAAATATGTTAGAAAGTATCTACAAATACATTATGATCCATTTCAATTCCACACCCCGTTTGACATTTGACCATGTATAATTTTATTTAAATACATTTAAGGTAGAATACTTAATTCTTAATCCCAAAGCTATAACTATGGGACAGTTGTATGGAGAGTTTGATCCAATTTCTTATGAATGGACAGATGGCGTGGTTGCTACTGGTTTTAGAAGATTTTGTACAGATTTAAGTCCAAATAGGTAAAACGAGATTTTCACAATAAGTAGATTTTCAGAAATTCTTGTCAAGTACTTTAATTATTTAAAATAAGGCACTTTCTAATTGATCGCTAATATATTTTTCTCTAAACTGTGATAAAATCATTTTAAAATCAATAGATATTTCCCATATTTTTAGAAAATGGCTAATCTTTGATGGACCTGTTGATGCTGTGTGGATCGAAAATATGAATAGTGCTCTTGACGATAACAGAAAGTTATGTCTTATGTCTGGAGAAGTTATGTCAATGACAGGCCCTATGTCATTAATTTTTGAAGTTATGGACTTGGAACAAGCTTCACCAGCCACGGTAATTTTTTTATACAAATATACTATATAAATCAGAAGTCTTGAAAGAGTACATAGATGAAAAATGCAATACCATATTAATCTGAAGGTTTCAAGATGTGGAATGATATATATGCAACCAGAATCATTGGGCTGGAGACCCTTTGTTGACTCATGGTTACCAGCTTGTAATCCGGAGTGGTGTGGAAAAGAGTATAAACAATATATCAGCGATCTTTTTGATTGGCTGGTACCGCCCTGTCTAGCATTTATAAAGAAAAGTGTTCAAGTAAGAAAATATAACAAAATATCAATAATCAATTAAAGAAAAAAGAAATAAAACGCAGAAATCTAAAAAACATTTAACATTCTCTTTAAAAGAAACCGCGAATTAAAAAGCTTTTGTTTTAAAGTATTTTTTTTAAATTAAAGGGAGATTATTTTTTTAGTACTGCAATCCCGGTCCAATAAGTTTAGTGAAAAATATGATGTCGATAACAGAAATGTTACTGGATGATGCTTGCGCAGCAAGTACAAAAAAAGAAGAAGATTTTAAGAATATGCTGTTCTGGATTCAAGCAACGTTTCTTCAGTCTGGGGTAATTATGTTTTTAATACTTGTGATTTAAATCTAAATTACTAAATCGGCTTTTTATGATATATTAAATTCATAAGAAGAAACTAATTTTTACAATATCAAGTTTTTACCATCAAATCGCGAAACTAGTCTGTTGACAGATACAACTATAGAAAATAGAAGCGCGATGTAAGTTCTTTCTCTCCTTTAATAGAAATCACAAAAGTAGCTTTGGTCAGACTGCCACTATTTTAATAAATTGATTTTAAAAGCTGCTTTATTGTAAGTAATTTTATTAATTGATTTATATGTTTATATTAGTATTATCAGTGTTTGTATAAAATAAGGTATATTAAATTACTGAAGATGTGAAAAGAAATAGAAAGTACAAAAAGGTATTTAGGTATTAGTCGTCCGGAAGTTAGAAGACGTAAATGAAAAAAGAATACTCTAAAATGAATTTGGAGGACATGTAAAGCCGTGCTTTTCCGCAACCAACAATACTGTATTTGCATAGGAAGTCAATAAGCACGACCGGATTTAAAAACTTTAAATTTACTTCAGAACCAATGTTAAGACCATGAAGTGGGAAAACACTGTATGTCAATACTATTTAACATATTTCTGATTGATCTACTCTCATTAATAGTATAATTTTTTCTCTTGCCAGAATGTGTACTAAAAAGCTAAAGTTGAAAATATAGTAAGAAATACATATTCATGGCTAAAATTATACCAAATATTCAACTATTCCATTTTTCTTTTAGGTTAGCAGCATATATATTTTATTAAAAAAAAGTACCTTTTCAACTTTGAAATAAATATATTCTGTTACTGATAATCACAATGAACACACACAAATGGAATGTTATAAATACAAATTTCAAAGTTTTTAATGTATGACTATGGAACTTAAAGATACAAATAACGACAATGGTCTGAATGCGACGACAATGCCACCGCATTTTAAAAGCCTACCCTGATTTTGTTTTACTGGAATGCCAACCTTCACATGAAATTTACTATTAATTCCTTCTTCATGCGTCGAAACCACATGGCTGACATATGGGCAGCATGTTAAGATAATGTTTTAGGCGATTGTCCTACTGTTATAGTTTTCCATTATTCCCTTCACCTTCCTTGGTTGATAGTGTGATGCCCAGGAATAATATAACTTTGTAAAGGCATTATCAAATTTAAGAGAAAAATAATAGGAAAAAAAAAGTAAATATTTTTATAGCAAAAATTATTCTTAAAAAAGAGGTGTCGAATTTAATACATATATATATATATATATATATATATATATATATATATATATATATATACAATCACATGATGGACTGGGGTGGAGCTAAAATTTTAGATAGAGAAAATATATATGCCAAAAGAACTTTCTTAGAAATGGTATACAATGGTATACATACACCTTAACAAATTTAATATGAACAAAAAAATAGATACTCAAAATCTGAGCTCTATTTACTATTATATTTTAAAATTACAAAAAGAAAAATATCATTGATAGATTCTCCCACCCCTGATGAATAATAATTATATTAAGTCGAAAGATAAGAAAAACAATAAATGCTTAAATTAATAATATTAATTAATAAGGTTATTACCCATAATTTCACACTACCCTGTAAGTACAACTGGATAGATCCAGAAAATTATCACAAAGAGATGAACATACTGCAAGACGCCCTAACAAAGAACGGTTATAAAAAAGAACATATAGACAAGGCTCTAAAAAGGCTCTAAAAAACACTTGGCCCCAAAAAATCGCGAAAACCAAGAGAATAGCTCCAAAACTTTTGTTCCTTATGTAAGAGGCACCAAAGACAAGATCGCAAGAATTCTCAGGAGACACAACATTGAAACCATTTTCACCACAGACCGTAAAGTAAAAGATCTCTTGGCAACACCTAAAGAAAGAATCCCTCTAGAAAACCAGGGAGTGTACAAAATTCCATGCGGAAAATGCAGCTCATCTTACGTAGGCCAAACCAACCGTAAAATAAGCGCCAGAAGAGACGAACATATGAACGCTGTCAAGCAAAAAACAACTTTTTCTGCTCTGGCCCAACACTGGTTAAACACAGAACATAAGATAAATTTCTCTGGAACAAAAATGCTATTGAGATGTGAAAACCTGTCCACAAGAGTTATAAGGGAAGCCATTGAAATTGCAAAGAGGCCCAACAACTTAAATAGCAGAGATGATAGCCAACGTGTGCCTAATACTTGGAAAAATCTGCTTGAAAAACATCAACCAGTACCACTTAGTAACGAAACAGATTACAACTCGGCAACGCAACCCCAAACACTGACAACAGGGCCGATGACGCGCAGCAGATCTCGCAACCTGATGGGCCGGAACCATTCGGAAAACGAACGCGTCCGACGCGCACACGCTACCGACAGCACCGGAGTCGCAGGCGTCAGTTCGCTCGTAGACGCCATATAATGAGCTTTGAAAATGGTGAATGAGATTTCACCGAAAGGTCAGCTGCCTTACAGTCCTGAGAGGGACTCAGCACATACACGGGATGTCCGAAAACCTTCGATTGCACATCACACCCGTGAGAATATCCGACATAACATATATATATATATATATATATATATATATATATATATATATATATATAAAAGACAAAAAGTCGAAAACTTAATACTTCTCGAGTAACTATCAAATAAATTTTATTCTTCACATATCCTTTTTGTTTTGACAGTTATTGGAAAGGGAATGTCATTTCAAAAATAAAAGAATACCTAATAAAAAAAATGCTCCTTATTCTAGTCGATAAACTACACCGTTTAAGCGCAAATTGGAATTAAAGTTTGTATTACCAGTAAAATTACACACAAATAGAAGCAAAACAAGTTACCATGCTTCAAACTTAGTTAAATCTAATAAATATTTGAGAGAAATTTTATTTGATAAAAAATGGTTCATAAGTAAAATCTTCTTTGTGTTTTAGTCGACGTAAGATTAGTGAAAACCTTAAAATTAACACTGTATTTAATTATTCACAAAATGGCTCATGAATATTCAAATATTGAATATCGCGACATGTATTTTTGTTATGGGAGAGCATAAGAAAACGCACAAAAAGTACGGTGATTACATCTAAAAGCATATCTTGAAAGAAATATCCATTTTGAAATTGATTTTACTAGTAATAAAAACTTTAATTCTAATTTGCGCCTAAATGATATAGTTTATCGACTTGAATAAGTGGCACCTTTTTTATTAAGTATTATATGACATATTCTTTTTTTCAATAACAGTCCAAACAAAAATGATATTTGAATTTTTGGTAAAGTAACAGCAGAGAAACGTTTTTATAACAAAATTATTAAAATCATTAAGCAAGTGTAATCCTTGTGTACAATGTCATTTATTTGAAGTTGGAAAATACATATTTCGATTAATAAGATTAATTTTTCTTCTAACATTTTGCTTTTGTATTAGGTTTGGGGTATTTCATCCATTTTGGATGCTAATTCAAGAGATATGTTTGACGAATATTACAAACAACTATGGAGAGAGCAAATTGAGGAGTATCCTTATCCAGAGACAATGGAGAAACTTGAAATAAATATACCAACCGAAGGAATACTTTTCGATTATGCTTACAATTATAAGATGAAGGGTAATTGGAAATACTGGCCTGATATCGTTAGATCTGAGCGAGTTGACGAATGCAAAAATATTCTACAAGCACTTATTCCTACGGTTGATACAGCCAGGTATAAATTAGTTGTTTAAGCATCTACGGTGTAATAGTTTACTATTCCCGCAAAATTTTTGGGGATAATAGCTCCCAATCAAATCTTTACTTAATATTTTGATATGGTTTTGATCAAAAATTTAGATGACCAAGATGACTGGTTTTTAGTGATAGATGCTTCAGAATTTATTTGCCTATAACTACCACGAAGGATAAAAACACATATTTTTAAATTATTGGGAGCGCCGTGATCAGAGTTTAATAAAAATTTGATATGACGCAGAAATCACTTTTGCTTAAAGATTTTTAAGAAATGATTTATTTTTAAGAAGAACAAAAAGAAATTTCAATTTTTCGAAAAATAGTTCTTTGTATCAAAAAAAGCGTAATAGTACATAAAACTGAGTGTATATTGGATGCATATCCATATAAGTACGATTTTCTGATCTTACGACAATATACTACCGATAATCGTACGCTATGTGGTTACAGTGCTTGTAGATTTGTTGTGCTTAGTCTGAACTTAAAATGAACAGTGAATAGGTGATAATTACATTTAAGGCAAATACGTCCGATTTCTTTGGTCTTACGATAACGTGAATAAGTTATTAACAGGTTGTACACCGAAGAAACCAAGAAATAGACGGGTTTTGTATTTCAGTGTATGTTTTATTAATATTAGCCAAGCGCTTTCGGTCTAACTTAGATCATCCTCAGGGCTCAGACCCTAGAAACAAGAGAATATGGTCAGCAAATAAGCTCACTCAGTACTCACCAACCATACTCACTCGTCAAAGGGCACACCTTAACCCCGCCAGCGTAGCCTCCACACAGAACAAAACGTATACAATTAAAAAAATTTTAAAAACCATAACCTCACTCTTGTGGAGTTTTTATTAAAAAGGTTTATTGTTTTAATAATATCAGTGTACTAGTGTATTGAATGTTTTAGTTTTAATTTTAATTTGTGACAAGATTTTTAAAAAAAATTTTAATTGTATACGTTTTGTTCTGTGTAGAGGCTACGCTGGCGACTGCTCTCAAACTGGCGGGGTTAAGGTGTGCTCTTTGACGAGTGAGTATGGTTGGTGAGTCCTGAGTAAGCTTATTTGCTGACCATATTCTCTTGTTTCTAGGGTCTGAGCCCTGAGGATGGCCTAAGTTAGACCGAAAGCGCTTGGCCAATATTAATAAAACATACACTGAAATACAAAACCCGTCTATTACGATAACGTGAACTTAAAGTGAATTAGAATATTTACATTTACTTGAAAATACTTGTCTAAAATAGTTATTAGTTAATAAGAAACACTGGGTAAATGAAGTATATTTAAAAAAAAAAGAAACGAAAGAGAATATGTAAGTGTTTTTAATGAGTTAAAAGGACAACGGCAAAAGTTTTAGGACATTTCAGAATTAACTTTTCTAAATCCACTTTCATGCAATTGTATATAGTATAAAAGCTAAACTGTCACAATTATTCTAACGTCGCACGACAACGTCAGAGTAAAACACACCGAGTGTAATTGAATAACTATTAGTATTGTTCTTATGTCTTACAACTAAAAAATCGTACGCATCCGCATTCAATGTAAGTATATACTTGGACAACTTAAATTTTCTTCAAAATATGTGTTTAAAATTTTTATTAATTAATAAAAAAAGATATTAAGTATCTCTTTTTAAAGAGTGAAAAGAGCAGCAACAAACGTTTTTTGAATATTTCAAAATACAGTATGAAATCCACAAAAGGTTGAAAAGAAATTTTGATTTTCGAAAATGTAGTAAACAAAGACCATTGCTACCTATTTCTTCGTCACCATTGTGGTAATATTTCCTTTTTTGAACCCAATTCCATTCTGTGGCAAACATTGCCACAGAATTAACTTTTATAAAATAATTTTTGTGCCATAGCATATAATATACAAGTTAAAGTAACATAACTGTTGTTTCTTTCCGATAGCCGCCCGACAACGTCCGAGTAAAACGCATCTAGTTTAACCACTGGCTTTCATAACGGACCTCGATTCTTGTAGGCTGTTGAAGCTAAAAATGGCAAAATGTAGACTAACAGTGCATTAATGCAGTCGGGCGCCAGTCATATTTTTGAGAAATTAGTGCTTATCGGCATGCGTATAACTGATTTATTTATTTGTATTTGCTGTGTTTTGTTTGGTACAAAGGCAAAGATTATTCACAATAACGAATCCTCTTTGACAAAGATCTTCAAACAAGAACCCACAGGCCATTACCGACCCGCGGGCCAATACTAGCCTGCGTGCACCACCAATCCGGCCCACCATAGTTTTTTTAGATTACATATAAAAAACACAATAGTGGCGTATATAACGAAATTGAACATTTTAACTCTAATTTACAATATGCGATTTATGCTAAAAGATTATAATAAGTGACATACATAGGTAATTCACATAATATAATTAAACAGTGGCATCATAATTAATGAAATTTATCTTGCTGTAAATTTCCTCTGACAACTCTTTACAGTTGTGGTTTAAGTTTATTAGTGGAAATTATCAACAACTTCATATGCTCATCAGTTTTTAGATCTGTAAATATTTTTTGCGTAGAATATTTTTCATGCAGATGAGTAGTGCCGAAAATAGAAGAAAACTCACCAGTAAATTTATGGAACTGATCAAACTGTGTAATTGAAAGACTACTAAAATTCCAGTAATGACGACTTTAAATATCTTTCTCCGAAAATATCGCTACACTGCAAATCAATAATTTCCATTTGAGGTTCTGGAGCAAGGGTTTCTCTATCGGCGTTAAAAGGATTTTGAAAAATCGACACAAAATCCATTTTTAAAGCACCCAAAGCTATATTTACGAAATCTATTGGAAACGAAGTGTCACTTTACTGACTAAATATTTGAAATGTATTAAAACGTGTGAAAAGGACTTGATTCGAATGTATAAATCAGGCGGATGTTGGCTTTTTTTTGTAATTTTAATTCAGGTCGTTCATATATTTAGTTAAATCTGTATAAAATAACAACTTTCATAACTACTCAGTATTTTGTGACTCATTCAGAGGAGGATCTCTTTAATACAAGAAAATTTCGATTATTGTTCGAAGCTCAAGAAAACGCGTTAGAACAGCTATGCCAGCATACTGCAGTATAATATAATAAGTCATTGTCTCTAATATCTTCTACAAACTAGCAAAATTGATATTATAAATCGCTAGCATGCCAGGCTTTAAAACTTCTGACATATACAAAAAATTTTCGTACAAAGTCTGTTAATGAATGATGCAATAAACGTTTAATGGTTTTGAACCACTGTCATTTTCTACAGCCTTTGATATGAAAGTGAAAATACCTTTATTTTTTAACACGTGATTTTGCCACCATCAGTAAGTGATACGCTTCAAGTTTTTCCGGTGAAAATTATTTTTCTGAACAGCATTTTCAACTCTTTTAAAAATATCTTGCCCAGTGGTCGTACCGTAAATATTATGAATGGCAAGAAGTTCTTCATAAACTTCACAATTTTTATCCATCCCTGGAATAAAAAGTAACAGCTAAGCAGTATCTAAAACATCGGTTTCAGTTCCAGTTCCTGTGCGAAAGAAAACTACTCTAAGTATCAATTTTGGTTAGACAATTAAGTTAGTTTATTTTCTTCAATATCATTTACTCCTTTAATCAGAATGTTGATGTCAAACTGACATTTTTCAATAAATTAGCTTTTTCTGAACACATTTATTCTGCTGCATTAAACGCAATGTATTTTCAGTGAGGAATTATAATCAGAAAATACACAGTGACACTATATTTCACTTTTCAGATGATACTTGTCGCTTCGAATTCAAACTTTGAAACGATTTCTTATATTTGTACCACGCGTTCTCAATGCATAGAACATATTCGAAAACTCTTGAAAGTTCTCGAATCTTCCGGGCAAGAGTTTATCTCTCTGTATACTTCGTTTTTGCGTAATTCTTCCACTCCCCACAAGAAAGTGATGTACTACTGTAACTTCGCCACATCTTGCACTTAGGTTCTCTTCTCTCCACAAGATATCATTATTAGACTATTAGAATGGTCGTAAGTAGTCGTAACAATACACAATGAAATGTCCTTGATTACTGCATGAAGTATTAAATGAACTTGCGAATGGAGCGGAGTCCACCCCCGCGCCCTGCGCCATAGATGTGTCACTCTCCGGCTAACTATTGTTTGTTGTTATGATAATCTAACTAGGTCTTGGCCATTAGGACTTACTAAAAAAGTCAGTGTAGCTCTTAGGCTAAAGAATTTGGATTTAGTTTAATGAGATCCACAAAGATTTTACGAAGTTCGGTCCTGCAGCTAGTCAGCTTAAGATTTTATAGTGCTTATGCTTATACAGTACTACGTTTCAACATCGCATATTTTCATTTTTGAGATTAAACTACGACATCTAATATACATTCTGCTTAGAAATGTAAACAAATATATTTAAGCTATGAGGGTTCTTTTTATGTACGAAGTTGTCGAACGACTATAAAATCGTATACATACGCAGGTAACAATACATTTAAATAAGTGCAAAACCAATCAAATAAAAAATATGATGTAAAGTGTTTTAAACTCTTAACATTCTAAACATACATTCGTTATAATTACAATGTTCAGAATTTTTTTTTGCTCTAGAAGCAACGGTTTCGATAATTTATTCGAAAGAGGGAGGAAGAAAAAAATACAGATTTACTTTATAATTTTTTTAAAGAAAAAATCTTTCAAATTTAAATACAGTTCACAAGAAAATTCCTCAAGTGTGAAATAATGTATAGAATTCTTTTACAAGAATCAGTAAGTCAGTTATATCTACTTTACAAACCAAACTGATTGGTTGAATAAAATTTCAATTTTGTATTGGAATTTGTAAATAAAAATACGTTTAATCGTTGAGAAATTACAAACTCGTTAGCGATTACCAAAATTTGCCAAAAGAGTCAGGTGAATGTTTTTGATTGGCGCTGACTAGTTTCTGGTTGTTTTGCGAACAAAGCTAGTATATTTTAATAACACCACAAAAATCATTTTTAGATACATGGCTTTAATAGACCTTCATATTCGTTTTAAAAAAAGGATGCTTCTTATGGGTCCTACCGGAACTGGAAAGAGTTTTTATATCCAGGACTTCTTAATGAATAAACTGGACAAGGAACAATATGAACCTGCTTTTATAACTTTTACTATCCAGACTACCTGTAACCAAACTCAGGAATTGGTTATTTCGAAATTATATAAAAAGAAAAGAGGACACTACGGCCCTCAAAAAGGAAAAACTAGTGTTTTGTTTATCGATGATGTAAATATGCCATTAAAGGAGACGTATGGAGCTCAACCACCATTGGAATTGTTAAGGTAGCTATAAATTATAAACTGTCCCTTTTTAAAATTAAGTCATATTGTTTTATTAAAAATACTTGTATTTATCATTTATGGTGCACAAATTGGTGTTTGTTTAGAGCCTAACCAATTTGATTGGAAACACGAAGAAAGGTGGGGAAAAATAGAGGAAAAAAATAAGGAGGAGAAGAGAAGAACAAAGGACGATTGACGAGGCGAAATGAGGAAAAACGGGAGGTAAAGCGGGGAACAGGGAGGCAAGAGGGAAGGGAAGAGAAGAGAAGAAAAACTCCGAGAACAGTGGTCAGGGTTCGGACCGCGAAGGGCATAAAACTGGACCGGCTACCTTTCTGTCGATTTATATTCATTTATTTTTATTGTACAATTTTATTTTTGCGCCACATTTGGCGCTAGAGCGATAAGTTACAATGAAGGCAACCAGCGAGAAAGTACCACGGCTTCTAGCTAGATAACGATGATAAGCAGCAGTCGATGTGGAGAAAGCTTACTTCTGTTATAGACACTGTTAAAGATTTATATCGGATCATGAGAAGGAATTTGCAGCAAGAATCCAAGATTTTGCGGAGGTAGAAAAATTTCCGGTGTTTTTTAAATCACGTTTTGAGGTGACTCCAACCGGAGAATGTGAAGTTGTTCAGTCTTTCAAAGTCTCAGCTTCAAATGAAAATAATAGACCTACAAAAGAATGTTTCTTTGCAAATTTACAAATCTACATTCACTGAAGAATTTTGGAGTAAACACGTTTCGGCAAGTACTCAAATTGTAAAAAACTAGATATCAATCTAATTAGCATGTTTGGGTCCACGTACATTAAATAAATATCAGTCGATGATTCTCGATGCCCATCTAGAAGACGCTGTGCGCATTAGTTCTTCTAAGCGAGAACCAAACTATAAAAAATCAGCTCAGGACTACATTTTAGGCATTATTTTAGAAGATAAGTGAATTAATTAATACGAGATATTTTTAGTTATGTTCTATTATAACTTCTTTAATAAACATGAAAATATTTATTATAGAGAATTTTTATTGACCGCGTTCCTATTTTGACATACATATTTGCCCTTGTGTTCTTTCTGGATTCTCTATTGAAACATTGTAATATTATGAATGTGATGCGGACTTTACTGGTCTCCTCCCTTATTTTTCAAAAATTTGAAAAAATGTTTTAATAAAAGTTGTATAATATGAAAACGTCTAGAATCTAAAAATATTTTCAATTATACATTTTGTTTTATGACAGCGTGGAGGTAAAAAGTAGTTTATTTAATGGGCTATATATCTTTGCCCCCAAGTTACTATTTATATGATAGCATATCTGGTTTTGAATTTTATTCAGAATTTGCCTTTTTCAAAAATTCACCAAATTTTGAAAAAACATGGCTCTTTATAGTTTACTATATCTTTCAACCTACAGCAATTATAGTACACAAAATTGACATTGAAAAAGATAAATGTACTATTAAAGATCTAATATAGCGCCTAAGCAATTATCTCATACAGGATGTTTACCAAAATTTGGCCCATTTGATGAAATGTAAATTAATACTTGTATAATTGTATTTTTAGGGTTTAAAACTTGCTTGACTTATTGGCTGTATTCTTTTGAGTAAATTATCACTGATCAAACTGAACAAAGTTAAATTGATAACTTCATGTTCTTTTGAGTGTGCATTTATTTGTCATTGATTCGAAGTGATCATGATTACTTCAAATGACAGAACTGAAAGTGATAATTACTCAGAAGAATATACCTATTGTTGCTCTTATCAGTTTGGGCCCTCTGCTGTCAATTTAGGGCGGTTTTAAATTTGAATCATGTTAGTGAATCCGGCTGTTTTAAGTTTAAATTTTAAATAATGAATTTTTCACAAGCCGAGATGGTTTTTGTTTTGGGAGCTAGTGAAAAGAACTGAAAACACTTTGTTTATTTAGTACAGAAAAATAAATACAACCGCATAATTAACAAAACTGAGTACTTCATATATTCCTTCTTTTACGTAAATTTTAAAGCAATGTCCGATAATTGGAGAGAAGTTTCCAAAATCGCCAAAATCTATTCACGACCAAGTGAAACCTATTACAATACAAGTACCATCCCCGATAGTAATGTCCCCAACGCGCTGAAAACCACATTGTTATTATTAACACCACACAGTTTAATGTATGTTAAGATATATTTTTTTAATTTTTGAATTTAAAGATGTTACATACCCAAGCTGATGAAGGCTATCGAGCTCTCTCTCTCTCTCTCTCTCTCTCTCTCTCTCTCTCTCTCTCTCTCTCTCTCTCTCTCTCTCTCTCTGTCTCTCAACTAATATTGTAATAACATTCATATCAGTTATGTTATATTATTTTCAGGCAATACTTTGATCACAAAAACTGGTATGACTTAAAAAACACGGAGCCAATTTATTTACATGACGTACTTTTTATTGGGGCCATGGGTCTTGTCGGTGGAAGCAGACAAGATGTATATCCAAGATTTCTTCGACATTTTCATATTTTTTCTATTAATGAATTTAATGAAGAAAGCATGTCAAAAATATATTGTAATGTCCTATTATTGGGTTGGAAAAATAATGGTTTTCCATCTGAAATTATATCGATAGTTTTTCAGACAGTTGCTGCAAGTTTAAATATGTTTAAATCTGCTATAGAAAATCTTAGACCTACACCGTCAAAAAGTCATTATGTTTTTAACTTAAGAGATTTCTCAAGACTAATTCAAGGTGAGTTATAATACATACCTATATTTTGATCTGGTATTTTAAATGTGAAACCTTTGACTGATTAATTAGTTACTTTAAATTCAAAAATTGTATTTAGTAAAGATTTTTAGATTTTTATAGATAAAGTTTATGCATAGGAAGGAAACATTAAGGGACTACTAAACTTTTTTCAATAAAAAAAATACTTCTAATTAACTGCTTAAATCATTAATCTCTTAATTCCCTAAGATGATTTAACTTTACAACCTGGCTAAATTGACAATTAAGATTCACTAAAAAATCTTTTAACCCGAGATAATTATCATAGAAGTGACTTTCAGCTGACCGATTAAAAGAAGGCTTTACATAGATAAGTTGAGAATAAAAACCTAAAGCCGAAGCCTATAAATTTGTAGGAATAGGCTATTTGACTCTATTAAAAATATGTAACAAATTGTTGTCATCGTAACAGCGAAAAAAAGCGTATGTTGTTTATTTTCCGAATAAAATATGTTTATATTCAATTAAATAAAGATATGTATTATGTTCGATCACATAATAGAAAATGCTCCACGATTGATTGCAGCTCTGGCGATATCACATATAAGTAAACAAACAGGATGTGATATGCGATTTTAACAATTACTGGTATTATCGAGTGATTTTCGTGTTAACTACTGGGTGGACGAAGGGTTAGGAAAACGTTTATTAGGAATACTTAACGCGTGCCTGTGCTTGGGTCATATCCTCGAAGTTGATTGGAGACTCAGATTGTGTTGATATCAGTGGGGGGGGGGGGGGTTCAGACCGATTAACTTGCTGCCGACAATGAAGAAATTGGTGAGAGGAAGACAACAAAATTGTGGCGAACGAAAGAGTTTTTAACACATCGCAATATGGCTTTAGAAAATAGAAAATCTCAGTAGATGCGGCACATAATATGATGACGATCTTGCGTAAAAATAGCACTCACTGATGATTGCATTAGATTTATAAAATGCATTTAACTTGTCTGGCGGAAATGCAGTGAATGGGAACAAGCGAACGAGTTGTTTTACAACAACGGAAAAACTGTGGCTATGTTAGTTGAGAGTGGGGGTTGGTTGCAAAGTAGTAGATATCTGTTGGACTTCCATTGTCTTTATTTCTGTTGAATATCACGACGTTTCGGGTAGTAGTTATCTCTAGCCGTTTTCAGTTTCACTTGAAAACGGCTAGAGATAACTACTAGCCGAAACGTCGTGATATTCAACAGAAATAAAGACAATGGAAGTCCAACAGATATCTACTACTTTGCAAGAAACATCATTGTCTATGACCTTCAAACAAAAAGTGGGGGTTGGATTAGACAGCCTTTGATATATTGACTAGTAGTCCTTACTAATAAATAATATATTACGTGTAGTCAATCACGTTGAACTCAACCTATACTGGCCGACTTTATAAGATATTTTGTTGATAAGACTTGTGAATAATCGTTTCTTAGTCGAGGATTACGGGTCTAAAAAAATTTTCCGCCTCGAGGACCTTGTGGTGATTATTTCTCCGAAGGTCCGATATCTGGATGTACTGTTTGTTGACTCTAAACTAAGCTTCTTAGAACATATTAAGAATATATGGGAGAGGACGACAGAGCTAGCGGTAAAAGTAAGAGGACTACCTCGAACGAAGGGGAATATAAATAGGGAAGCAGTGAGAATTCTATATAAAAGAGCGATATGATCTGCAATACTATACAGAATGGAACTATCGGAAACGCGGTATGCAGACTCAAGAATTAGAAGACATCTCAGAGCAACGAAGAGACCGTTTCTTCCGATAATCAACAGGGACTACCTCGGCATTAGGGGTTATGGTGGGTGTACCATCGCTGGAAAAAGAAGCTGCGATAATGTCCAAGATGTAACACCAAGAAGGAAAAGGGAGAGAACTCCCCGAGAGTAGCCCGAAATGCTAGAGAACAGGGCGTATGGAGAGAATCAGATCGGAATAACGTGAAAATGAATGGAAACGAATGGGTAGATGCCGGCGTTGCCCAGGGTCGTTCTGCCATTGGCTGGACTGGCTCGATGAATGGGATTGGACTCGACTGAGGCCATAGGACTGCTAATTGATTCAAGGTACTGGATGCGGAAATCGCAACTCTGAGCCGGGAAGTCGAGGAGTTCGCGAGAGCTATGAGAAGAGGAGAGGACAGATTCGCGAGTAGCTATTGATCTCCTAACCAGGGTAGATAACCCTTGAAACAGGTTATTGAGCATACAAAGGCAAGTATTGAAATATGGAAAGAAAAAGACTAAAATAAGGATGAGATTGTGCGGGAGACAAGAGGGGATGATGAAAGTCGCTGGTAATTATTAAGACGGTTTGCTGAAAAAATAATTAACTATACCCCTTTTTGAAGGTGAAATAGGCAATTTGACAAGAGATAAAATGTATTTTATTACCTGTGCGAACCATCCATGGTCACCTTTGCATTCCATATCGCCAATTTTATCGGCACCTCCAGTCTATAATTAGTCACCCTCCTTCAACTAACCTTACATATCACAGCCCCATCCCCCCTCCCTCTACAACCTACGCACAATAATCAAATGGTTCAACAGACAGTTCATAAACCTTTTCTTTCATTTTGTGCCAATCCTGAAACAATATTCCGCACCCAACATTGGTCAGAATAAGGAAGAAGTGTACAAAAGCCAAAATGCTGCAAATTATTTGTCGGCATTTAGTTTATTATAAATGTCTATGAAAAAATTTTGTAAATACCTACACTTTTATTTTATCTATCTATTGTATCTCTTTATGGTTCAACTTTTTAACTTGTCATTCTGTTAATTTAATGTAAAGTTCCATTAACTGTAATTTAATTAATTTGTAATTAAACGTGAAAATATACATATCTAAATAGTATCGTTCAATTCATCGATTATTGGTACGCAAATTTCCATGATGAACGTGGGGTCTTCCAAATCCATGCCAGAGTCTAAGAACCTCAATGTAACAGAGAGCCTCTGAGTTGTAGGGATCTCTTAACACATTGTAGAATTCTGTTTTTCTATTTCCGGCCATACTAGCTGCAATAATATATCATAACTTTCTTCGTCCATTGTAAGAAAATATTTATAGTCATTTTATAACCGTCATGTCCTCTTCTTCGTATTTTTCTTTCGCTTGAGGACAACCAAAGTCAAAACAAGAAATCTCAAATTAATATTTGAAACCATAGCTGGCATCAAATACACAATTGTAGGGGCGCACGCAAGAATATCATACAAAAGCAACAAACAAAAACATAAAGTATAAAAAAAAGAAATCACGAGTATTGGCGCAATGAGTTGCTTGAAGCGGTCTGGAAGCGACATTCAATCATTTTCTTCAATGATTGACTCAAATACTTGATTGTGGAGGGACACCTTTAGACTAAAAACTAGTGTCTCTCAATATGTACGACTTTTTACTTTAACTTTTTAGGTGGTTATACTTTTTCAACATATGTTTGTAGAATTATTTGTAACTCTAATTTGGTAAATTCTATTGTGTTGTATTGTGTTACTTGATGGAAATTCATTATATAATAGTTAAATAATACAATAAATTATAATTTTCACTGTATCACATTAACCATAACAATTGTTGCAACACACAGTGTCTGAAACAACAGTTAAGGTTAATGTAATACAGTGGAAATTATAATAGTTTTTCCTCGAAAAAGCCTTCACATCTCTGTATTTAAGCGTCACTAAATAAGTTCACGACCCATTTAGAAAATAGTTTCGAACAATGAAGTAACCATACCATAATATAATAATCTCAAAAAGCTTATAATTTAAGTTTATTGTATCACACTATATATCGGACATGCAACAATGCTATTAAATTTATTAAACTCTAATTTTTTAGGCTGTGCAATGTTGCGTAAAGAATCTGCAGAAAACAAAAAAACATTTGCAAAAATATGGGTTCACGAAGTATTCAGAGTATTTTATGATAGACTTACGGAACAACAAGACAAAGATTGGGTGTTCGGAAAAGCCCGAACTTGTGTTCGCGAAAGTTTCAGAGACGGTTTTGAGCAAATTTTTGACAACTTTCCCAGAGATCAAGATGGTAAATAATAAACTATTATTACATAGTTATTATTATAATAATTATTATACTTTTTAAAACTAATTTATACAGGTGTAGTCATGCAAGACGCTATGAGAAACCTAATGTTTGGAACCTACTTTGATCAAGATTCGGACGAAGATAAACGTTACGAGGAGGTTGTGAATGTTGAAGCATTCCGAGATATAGGCAATAATTGTTTAGAAGAATACAATGCAACTCATAAAACTAAAATGGACATCATTCTGTTTGATTATGCGTTAGAACATTTATCTAAAATTTGCCGAGTATTATCCATGAACTGTGGCAGTGCTTTACTGGTTAGTTACTTTATAATAAATTATATTTCCTTATACCTTTTCGCCTTCCATTATAAAAAGCGAAGTATTTAAAGATCACATGAGGATTTTTTTTACTTTCTCCGAAGTAAAATGTCCCTGCTCAAGAATAAAAACCTCTTGCAACTACAAACTGTGTGAGAACGATTTATACTTAAAGTCCATATATTTCTGTCAGTGACTCATCGCTCGCATATATTGTTCTGGATTATACGCACTCAATCGAATCAATTCCAGTGTCGTGCGCATTTCAGAAAAAAATAAATGATTAAATTTCATAGGAATATCAATATTTTTTTCTCACATTTTTTTCAACCGTTACAATTTTTTTTTGGAGGGGAAATCTTGCATAGGCACCTTCACAAAGTGTGAGAGGTAGTGTCGTTTTCTTAACGACTGAAATCCCTCCGGACTGTACCTCTGCCGTCAGCCGTGGCTGCTGGCAGTCCAAGGTTATTCAGTGAGGCCTCTGGTTTTCAGGCAATTAAGCCTTAACAGTGTAACTGCTGCAAGTGCCGATTTCACCCATTGCTTCGCACTCCTCCTTCATTTTGTTTACAATGTAGGGTTGTCATTTTAAGATGTTTTATCTTCACTTGAGGTGCCTTTAAGGTATTTTATACATATTAATCGAAATTTTGTTGCTTACCTGCTCCTCTGAGTGGCGTCTAGTACATTTTCTTTCTGATTTGTTCGTTTCGGACAAAACAGGGTATGACACAGGTAATGTAAGTCACTCAGTTCATATTGGTTCATCGGCAGAATTGCTGTAAAGAGATATATCTAAATTTGAGGAACAACCAGCGTCATGATGATTACTAATGGTTCAACCACTGTTTCAACGTGAATGTTCAAGTCCCACATTCTTTTTTCTTTTTTTTTAACGTGATCGTCACTTTTTTCGAATCACTAACCGTCTCGTTAGTAATTGCCTCGTTCAATAATATTTTGACATCTACTAATTTGAATGTTTTGTTTTTCTGTGCCACGTCACTCTTTATTTACGCCCATACTAATTCGATTCGTTAAATTCACAATGGTACGGCGGCAGTCTCAACACTGTTATATTTTTTTTCCGAGCCATTTTATCGATAGCATATTTGATATATTTTTGTTTATTTACCCTTACTAAATCTAGCAATTGCACTTCAAGCATTTTTCGTTAAATTTAATGTTTTTTGAGAGGAGCCGTTAGACTATCTCCGCCTTTTAGGCGCAGAAGTCGGAATCTTTTCTTGGCGTAGACTATGACACAGGATATTGTTCATTACACTTACAGAATCGGGTTGCACAAGGTTTAAAATAGAAGGAAACCATCGCTCAAAAACATCGGCGTCCATGTCTTCATTGTAGTTCCCTGTTTTTCGATATTCGAAAACGTTAAGGCCGCCATTTACGAAACATTTTTCCACCAGGATTGCGTAGTCCTTGCCTGCTTCGAACTTTTAATGTTCAGATCTTGCCATATCCTCCCAACTGTGTGCCCCTTATTAAGCCATGTTTCGACAGTGTAATACAATTTTTTCTCTTTTCCCCGAAACTCCCCTATTTTTTCCAAATATTTTCACCGCCATAAAACAATTTCATTTTTCTTAATTAGTGAACTTTTTCGATTCCGTTTAACTATAACATATCTAAAATTCATTGCTTTTAAAGTTTGTTTCAAAATCCTTAATGAGATTTTAGATAAAGATGTATCGTTATTAATTTCTGTCTTACTTTTTTTTTAATATTAGTATTTAATTTTTAAACAAATACCGAGGGTTCTGCGACGAATGGCGTATTTTGTGACATCGTTCAGGATTATATTTTTTCATCCTCTTGTCTGATTTGCTTCTTTTTGATCATTTTCTTTAAAATGACCTTTTAAAACTCTGACCCCCCGTACGCGAGGAAATTTTCGTTAAAGTGCCACATATTTCTGCAGTGGTTACTTCAAGGTTTCGTTCCCGAATACCATGATAAACATTTTTAATAATTATTTCGTTCTTTGACTATTTTTTTTTGTAATCGCACTACTAGTTGAAGATTCGTTCATATCCATAGTATACCACAAATCTGTACACCTTATATACGTTAAAATACACCATAAAAAACTTTTTTTACACAACACAGTATCTATATACAACGAAAATATAGTAATTAGAATGTGAACTCACAGAATCTATCTATGAATCAATAATAAATCAATAAAATATTCTGACGATGCAAAAATCCCGTCAGGACGCTTATTTTCAACTCTATTCAAGATGGAAATTCCATGTATGTGTGTTGCCACATCCACTATCTTCGCGATAAGAAACCAAGTACATATTGGTCTGCATTCCCGTGCTATTTCAAATGCGATCAGCTAATTGCTATTTAAGACTCGCTAAATATGACAACAGTGTGTTTTAAGCTTTAAGTCCCTGCCCTGTTAATAGAGCGGCAAAGTTTTAAATCATTTATAGTTGCTTGAGATGTTTATTCTTCCGCTTCGTCGCTTTGGTGACCGGTATTAAATAAGTCACTGACAAAAATTATGGACATTAAGTATAAGTTCCAATAGTCAGCATATGGTTCTGTAAGTAAGAAAGAAATGATAGCAGCAGTGACCGAGTGTAGGATCGACCACAGGTTTATATTGTGAAAATACTGAATAAACTTAGAAATGAAATATAAATTTTGTCAGTTGGTATCACGTCGGCAAAAACTTCAGCATCGTATTTTAAATTTTCTTCGTCATTTTAAGTATAATTATTCCACTTAAAGATATTAAATAAGTAACGAAAAAATAAAAGAACAGGAAAAGCAACTTTTTTTTACTTATTTATACACCAAATTATTAACGAGGTCAAAACAATACAATAAAATAAAATTTTCAGCAACTTTGGGCCAATAGAGCATTAATTTACTAATCTAAGGTAATTTTAAACTCCCTATATCACCTGATCCATGTCATTTATGTCGTTTATCTAAGAAATTGACAAGTTCTCTCAGTACTTTCAGACTCGACAAGGATATATCGAAAAACCAAGATCTTGTGTAAAACACCTTGAAAACAGGAAAATTTCAAATAGAAAGAGGCTTAGAAAAAAGGAAAATAGAGTATTGACGGAGAAAGACTAAATTATGAGAAGTTTGAGTGTTATATCGTTCTTATTACAGAACAGGTAATTTACGCTATTTTGATGCTGGATATTTTAAATAAGGCGTCCAAAGTGGCCAGACTTAATATCAATTTGTGTCGACGTCACGGATGTTATGAAGATGGCCCCTCAAGTAACAAGATCCTGTAAACAATCCGACCATAATTCGCAGCTTTTTCCTTCCTAAGGAGAGAAATTCTTTAGTAAACCGTGCGCTAGGTCCAGTTATATGTTCCTTGGCACACCTCATTCCAGGAGCTCTTTTGCATGACTCAATAAATTTTCTTTCCAGTAATAATTTTAATTCCCTTTTGCCAACGGTAATTGGGATAAGACAAAACATATTTTAGGACAATATCAAAGCGGATTTACGCAGAGAAAATCAACCATGGTGTAATGGAACAAACATTAATTATTTTATACTGATCAACGTGAAGTGTATTCCACTAAAAGTGGGAATTAAATAATCACCCTGTAGATAAATTTTACCCATGAGAACTGAGACAGTATATATCTTATATTATTACCCAAGAAAGTCTAAAAGAAAAATAAATCAATTATCGTATTTAAGCCTAAACTCAACTTTTGAGTGGTTTAAATGTTTTCTTAAAAATATATAAACTCAGACAATTTATGACGACATAAATTAAATAGATCGCACCCTCTTTTAATATTGTAAATAAATCTGTCGAAGAAATCTTACCCTAGTTATCTAATTAAAATCAAAGAGGTAAGTACCGAGGGAGGTCTTAACACGTGGTATCGGCAAATAATAAAAAGTATTAAAGTATTGAACGATTTTACCACTATTAGGAATCGAAAAGAAGAATAATCAAGTAAAATCACTATAACGGAATATATCGTTGTACAAAGAATTCGTATAGCTACTCTTTTTCCTGATTGCAAGAAGGAATGATTTAAATACCAGCAAAATGAATAAAATGGCGTTCAGATTTTTTTTGCCAGTGGTTATCGATTTTTTTAAGTAAACGTAGATTAGTTTGATTAACTGTTTTTTTGTCATATAAAAATAAGCTTAAAACGCTCAGAGGCCAATTTAGAAATAAAGTATCCGGCCTAGAATTGCTAGCGCCCTCTGCGGACGAACGGACCGAAATTATTCGAACTTTAGCGAATGATATTGTCGGTTACAGGGTTGCACGGAGTGAGGTAGGTACCATCGGGAATCGGCGAAGTCCCAGTGGTATGTAAGTTTGTCCTTTTCAAGAAGTAATAAACTTCAGTTACGATCTGAGAATCGTTAGGGGTGGTAAGGTATTGGGAACAGTACTCAGAAAATTATGTGATGTGTAAAATCTGTATTAATGAGGGTTTTGTTTTTTTTTTTGTTTTTCTTTTATTTTATGGAAGTTAAGAGAATATTCTGATTTATTTCATTTGGGAAAAGGCAAACTTTTGTATTGTTTGTTTAAACAATTTAAATAGTTGTTTTTCGCATTTGAATCTTTTCTTGATTAATATTTTAGAAAGCTATTTAAACGTATTATCTTCCAAATTGGGTTGTTACATTTTCTTTAACAGTAGAATGGCCCACGGGAGCAATTAGTGCAGTACTACAGTGAAATTTACGTAAGCGATAGGATACTACAAGTAACAATGAGCATTAACCAGGAAAAGATCAATTTTATAAGTGTATACGCACCAGATATAAGCAAGGGGAGAGAGGAAAGAGAGAGATTTTATGACGAATTGCAAGCAGTAGTGGATAAAATAAGAGCACAAGATAGAATCGTTCTTATGAGGAACCTAAATGCAAGGATAGGAAACGAACCACGGAAAGGTGTAATGCAGAGATTCAACGAAGAGACTATGAACGAAAATGGAGAACTACTGAAAGTATTTTGTGCGAACAACAACATGAGAATTAATAACACTTTCTTCAAACATGACATGAAGTACAAGTACACATGGCAGAATACAAGAGGGCAACAGTCGGTATTAGACTATATTATCACTAACAAAGAAGTCGCCCCCCAAACAATACTAGACGTAAGAATTTTAAATGGCGCCAACTCTGGAAGCGATCATAAGATGGTACTTTGCAAAATGAGACTAAAAATGTCCAAGGCCTCAAAACCTAAACTGCAAATCATTAGAAAATTCAACGTCGAATCGCTAGAAGACAAAAGTATACCTATATGAAGACCGATTAAACCAAAAAATAGTACAAATGCCAGTTAATATCAAAGACAACATAGACCAACAATGGAAAAGAATAAAAAATAACATATTTGACGCCGTCATGGAAGCAGTAGGAAAGAGACAGGTAAATGTCAATACAATCAACAGAACACCTTGGTTTACGCTGGAAGTAAAGGAACTAGCTAAACAAAAGAAAAATGTATACATTCAATATATACGAAATAAAACGCCTGAAAACGGGAACAACTACCGGAGGAAACGGAACGAGGTAAACGCAAGAATAAATAAACTAAAAGAAAACCATTGGGAAAGGTTCACAAAAGGTATGGAGAGAGACATGTACGGAAGCCAGTGAAAAATATGGGGAACGTTAAGAAGAAACAAGCTTGAAGTCAAAGATACCGCGAGAACTAATAGAATCACATTAGAGCAGTGGGAAACATACTTTAAAAATCTATATAAGGAAGAGGAGAGCATGGAACAGATACAAAATGAATATGAAGAGGACGATAGTATAGAACTAACAAATGACAAGATAGAAAACACCTTAAAGTCCCTTAAGAATAGAAAAAGCCCTGGACCAGACGAAATCACTAATGAGATGCTTAAATACGGAGGGAAAAAGCTATGGGATGAAATATTAACCCTATTCAAGAATATCATAGAAGAACAAAAAATACGGAATGAATGGAAAAATAGTGTAACAATAGCCATTTTTATAAAAGGACAGAAAACGCACCCAGAAAACTATCGAGGAATAACACTGCTTGATAGCATTCTCAAAGCATTCACAAAAACTATACTGGAAGAAATTACCAAAATCATAAGTATACGAGAAGAACAACAAGGTTTCAGGAAGAACAGATCCACTATTGACGCAATATTCATTATCAAACAAATAACTGAAAAATCCCTAGAATTCAATAAACCTGCGTACATGTGCTTCGTCGATATGACCAAGGCTTTTGACAGAGTACGCTTAAAGGACTTCTTAGAAATAATGAGAACAAAAGGTCTAAACCATAGGCTAATTAACCTAATATACAATATTAATATCCAGTGCAGAATAAAAATCAGAGTAGGACATATAACAACGGAAGACACGTATGTAAACACAGGAATTAGACAGGGCGATTCACTCAACCCCTTCATGTTTAATCTAATAATTGATAAAATAATAGAAAATCTCCCCAGAACGGTTGGATACAAAATGGGAAACACATTCTTCCATACCGTCTGCTATGCGGACGATGCTGTTCTTATTGCAGACTCTGAAGATAACCTCCAAAGACTACTGCACTCTTTTAACACTAAAGCGAAAGAATTAAATATGCTCATCAACATCGAGAAGACCAAATGTTTAGTAACATCCAAAGAACCAATACGGTGCAAGTTGGAAATCGACTCCAAAATTGTCGAACAGGTAAATCACTTCAAATATCTGGGAGCAGAAGTAGTGAACATAACCCGATTCTCTCAATCCCCCCACTCCTCGACCTTGACCTTGACCTTGCTTCACCCCTCTTTGGCCCCGCCCACATGTCCTTGTCATTGACCTTGAAAGTGCACGTGTGCTTTGGCCTTGGCCTTGTGTTCAAGGTTGTGTGTGTGACCTTGACCTTGACCTTGGTCGAGACGACCTTGACTTTGTTGAAGGTCATCTTGGGTGTGTGACCTTGAAGATATGTTACGTGGTTGGGGGTGACCTTGAATGGTTTTATATAGAGTATGGGGCAGTTTCATTCATCAGTTGGCTCTGACTTGTATAGGTAGTACATGTGTTAATATTTGACAAATCATGGCATATGTTTGTGAAAATTGCGGTTCTAAGTTTACTAAGAGTTATAATATGAGACGTCATAAAAGAGAATCGTGTGCGGCGAGATTTAATGAAGTGCCTGGAGGAAAACGGCTCCGAATTGAAGAGTATACTTCGACGATTCCGGTAATTAATTGCGCTACATGTAATGTAGATGTTCCAATAAATCATATGTCAGCGCATAAACGAACACAACAACATAAAAATAATTCATGTTTGCCGGTATGTCATGGTGTGCAACTCGTTCAATGTGCCTTCAAAAGAAGAATTGCAACCTATCGGGTTAGCAGTGATATGGAGCATTCCGATTACGTAATGTTCTTTGCAGACATTAAATCCAAGGTGGTGGAACTTGTTAATAATTTATTGCGTGTGCATCATGCTTTAAAAGTTAACATGACAGCTGTTGGCGAGTACATGCTTCCGTCACAAGAAATATTCAGTGAAAAATCCTTCAACACTGCTAATCAAATAATTAGTGTAGAAAGTGATTTGGATGCCGTTTACCATTCTTTCACCGAATCAATAAAAACGCAGGCGACAGAGTTCCAGGAGAAAGATTCAGGTATGGAAAAATCAAAACCCGATATATTAAACTGATTTTTATATATTATTTTTCTTGTTATAGGATGGGCTCTTGTGCGAATTTTATACTTGGAAGTTGGTATCAACAAGTATATGCCTATGGGTGGCTCATCATACATCAAGTTGCCGTGTTCTATTGAAAAGAAAGGAGCTGTCGTCAATGTGATTAACCAGGACGAATTTTGCTTTGCGTGGGCTGTAACATCAGCATTGTTTCCTCCAACAGCAGAGCCTTCACAGAAGACATCCTACCCCCATTTTTCTAGAGTGCTAAATGTAACAGGTAAGGATTTTCCAGTAAAATTACGTGACATTAAAAAATTTGAGGAAATGAACAACATATCAATTAACGTATACGGTCTGGAATCTAAATATGAAAATAATGAAATAATACATGAAGTTATTGGTCCACTGAGGTATGCGTCAAAAAAGTTGGATAGGCATGTAAATTTATTGTTAATTACAAAAGACTGTAGTAGTAAAGATGGCGGTGAACATTTTTGCGATACGACTTGTTCAAAGAGTCATTATTGTTGGATTCGGGATTTATCACGTTTAGTTTCAAGTCAAATTAGTTGTCAACAACATAAAATATATTTCTGTGATGGTTGCCTCATTTATTTTAGTACACCGTCAGCTTTAACTTTACATCAAAGCTACGATTGTAACCACATTTTCACGCAAACACCCTCAGTGGATTTAAAAATCGATAAATTTGGAAAGAGTGTGCCGGAAAATATTTTAAAATTCGAGGGTATAGAAAAGCAAATGCGCGTTCCATTCGTGGTTTATGCAGATTTCGAATCTGTTTTAAAACCCATTGAAACGGTACAACCAAACCCACAAAATTCTTACACTGTAAAAAGTTTTAAACATGAACCATATTCTTTTGCTTATTTAATTAAATGCTCTTTTGACGACTCACTTTCGAAATTTGAGCTATTTCGGGGGAATAATGCAGCTCAAGTCTTTGTGGATCGTATCGAGTGTGATTTAAGGGCTCTATACAACACATATTTAAAAGACATTAAGCCTATGAAACCGTTAACGCCTGAAGAAAAAAGGGAGTTTAATGATGCTAAAATATGTGGTATATGTGAAGGCCCTTTTGAAGAGGGTGAGATTAAAGTACGAGACCACTGTCACATAACTGGTGCAAAAAGATTTGGTGCTGCACATTCCGTTTGTAATTTAAATTATAAATTACCCTCTTTTATCCCTATCATATTTCATAACTTAAGCGGCTACGACAGCCATTTATTTATAAAAGAGTTATGTAAATATGGGGATAAAATTGGTGTTTTGGCTCAAAGTAAGGAAAAGTACATATCATTTACCAAAAGCATTTATGTGCACGATTATTTTGATAGTAAATGTGGAAAAGTCAAGAGGAAATATTTAAAGTTGCGATTTATTGATAGTTTTAAATTTCTGTCAACGTCTTTGGAAAATTTAGGCAGCGGTTTAAACGACGACGATTTTATTGAAACGCGGAAACATTTTTCAAATATCAACCAATTTAATTTGATACGTCAAAAGGGTGTTTTTCCCTATAGCTTTATTGACTCTATAGAAAAAATGGAAAATACATGTCTTCCAAGTAAAGATGAATTTTATGATAATTTACGGGAAGAACATATTAGCGATGAAAGCTATAGAAGAGCAAAAGAAGTATGGCGCTTGTTTGGGTGTAAAACTTTGGGGGACTATTCGGACGTGTATTTAAAATCAGATGTGTTGCTATTGTGTGATGTTTTTGAGCAATTTCGGAATAATTGCTTAAAATTCGATAAACTTGATCCAGCACATTACTATACCCTTCCAAGTTTATCATTTGATTGTATGCTACGTATGACTAAGGTAGAGTTAGAGCTCTTAACTGATATAGACATGATACATTTTTTTAAGAAAGGTATACGCGGCGGCATAAGCCAGTGTACAGAAAGGAAGCACATCGCTAATAATATTTTTTTACCAGACTATGACCCAACAAAACCTTCTTCATTTATAACATACCTTGATGCTACAAATCTATATGGTCATAGTATGTCACAAGCATTACCATATGGTGGTTTTCGATGGTTAAGCGAGCGCGAAATTCTGGATTTAAATATTATGGCTGTTGGTGATGATAGTTTACATGGCTACGTTTTGGAAGTGGATGTGCATTATCCGACTGAGTTGCATGATGCACATTCTGATCTTCCATTTCTAGTAGAAAATATCATACCGCCAACAGAAAACGCTAAATTACCGAAATTAATTCCCAATTTACAAGATAAAAAAAAATACATTGTACACTATAGAACTTTAAAACAAGCCATCGCCAACGGCTTAGTGGTAATGCAAACCCATCGAGTATTACAGTTTGAGCAATCAAAATGGCTAAAATCGTATATTGATTTTAATACCAATTTACGTAACAAGGCCACCACAAAATTTGCGAAGGACACTTTTAAATTAAAAAATAACGCGATATTTGGTAAAACTATGGAAAATGTGGAAAATCGAAAGGATATAAAATTAGTAACACATTGGGAGAACAGTGTAGGCAGAAATGGAGCTAGAGCACTAATATCCCGCCCCAATTTCAATAGTAGCTCGATATTTACCGAGAACTTTGTTGCTATACATATGAATAAAGTTAAAATATTGTACAATAAACCAATTTATATCGGTTTTTCCATATTAGATATATCAAAGACTGTAATATACGATTTTTATTATAATTTTATTAAATCCAAGTTTGGCGATGATGCTTCGTTACTTTACACCGATACTGACTCGCTTATATTAAAAGTGTATACGGAAAACTTTTATCAAACTATATCAGAAAACCCCGAAAAATTCGATACATCAAATTACCCCGAAATTAATAATTTCAACATAATTAAAAGTAATTCTGTAGTTGGTAGAATGAAAGATGAGTTTCCTGGTGATCCGATAATAAGTTTTTATGGTACCGGCGCGAAGGCTTATTATGTAAAGTCCATTAATAATGAATTAAAAAAAGCCAAAGGTATCAAAAAATGTGTTATCGAGAAAGACCTTCATCAGGAAGACTACCAAAGAATTGTTGAACGGGGTGGTTTGATATTAAGAAAGATGAAGACATTTAGAAGTGAATTACATAACATTTATACCAACATAATAAATAAAGTAGCATTGTCACATAGCGATGATAAACGTTATGTAATTCCCAGTTCAACCAAAACTCTACCTTGGGGGCATGCAGACATAGATTTTTACAAAACAGACCCGGAAGAAAACTTAGCAAATTTAGTCACCGTGTTGGAATCATTTCTAAGTCAGGACAGCACGTAATCTGGAAAATCCATATTTCATTATTTGTATTGTTTTTATTATTTCTATTAAACATACAACATTAATATGTAACGATAGTATTGTAATTTTTTTTTTTTTTTTTTTTTTTTTTTTAAATAAAAAACATGTATTCATTGATTGATTGCTTTTTTATTGAACCTTTATTTTAAAATTATAAATATAATGAAGTGTCGACAAATAACAAACTGTAAAAGTTATTGTTGAAAAATTTGTCTAATAGTAAATTAAACGCACAGGTCTACGAGTAAATGTTTAATGTGAAACAGGTTTGCTGACAAGATCCTCCATAGTCTTTTCAATTTTCAACATTCTAGAGTTAAGTTCATCACGCAGTTCGTCTTGCCTAAGTTCATATATTGCAATAACAGTATCATCAATGTATCCTCTAAGTTCTTGACCGGTTTCAATTAATTTCTTGCGTACGTAACCTTCAAGTTGGTTTCTGAATATATCTTTAATAACAATTGTTGAGTCATGTAAAGCTTTCTGCGTATCTTGCACACACTGAGCAAGGTTATTATCAACATAATTTCGTGTGGTCGCATCGTCTCCTTCAAGAGGTTCTGCTAAATAGCACAATCTTTTGCTTCCCATGTCGTAATCTCCATTAGGTGTAAGTTTAAAACCTATTCCTGAAGGACCTCGCATAAAGTTAAAATCCTTAAATTTTCTTTTGCGACCGAACTTATCAATAGTGTTTACTTCTGACATTGTTATGTGAGACTGATTTGAAACCATTAGATTTCACCCTAATATATGGTTCTATTTCATTAATAAACGGACTCTGCAGAAAAATATGGATTGCAAAACGTATTTTAGGTGATGTTTAATAAATACACATACAGATTCATTTTACTATTGTTTTATTGAAAAAAATTAAAATATAACAAAAGATTGAGTTTACTTTTTATTATTAAAAAAAAATAAAAAAAATAACAAACAAAAAATTAAAAATTAAGAAATAAAATACATGTTAATTTCTTCTGTACAGGTAAGCTTCTTCTATGACCCAATTTCTTCTCTGGATGGCACGTTCATTAATGTCCTTGTTTTTAAAATAACCTTGACAGGACCAAAAAAAAATCCTTGAAAATTACAACCTCGAAAACGACCCTGACATTGACGGGTACTTTGACCTTGGCCTTGGCCTCGCATCTAACAAGTTTAGTACTATATTTATATGCTTCTTTAAAATAACCTTGACAGGGACAAAAAAAAAATCCATGAAAATTACAGCCCTGAAAACGACCCTGGTATTGCCGGTTACGTCGGCCTTGGCCTTGGCCTTGCATCTGACAAGTTTAAATATTATACTTAATGCATCGAACAAAAGGAATAAAGGCGGTGTAGTGGGGGAAATGGGCATAAAAGCAGACTTGCTGGCTCGAACTCTTCACAGTTCGTCAGAACAGCAAACAGTACAGTGCTAAGAAAAAGTTAATTGTGTGAGTTGGAATATCGAAAATGTCTAGTGTACGGTCTCTTTTAGATGCTCTTGACGTGAGCTGCGGTTCACAGCAAGGCATGCTGGATAACATGAGTGGTTTAGAGGTGCTAAGTCCGGGGGTGTTCGAGAACTGGAATGGCGTGGAGCATGAAGATGCCGAAGACCGAGCCCTCAACGATGGTCGCGACGAGGAGTTAGTTCAGTCGGCAGCGCAATTCCTGGAATGCTGGACGGAGGAGAAAGAGCCAAAAATTAATGTGATTAGTGATGTGGTTGTGCGAAAAGCATCGCGGCCTAGGGAATCTTCTCCGAAAGCATCGAAACTGCAAAAGCTCTTGACTATGCGGAAGTCGGAAATCGCCGATAAAAAAACATTTTATTCGGCGATTAAAGGTGTGGGACAAGGGAAGAAGAAAAAGTTTAACTTTAAGCGTCCCTCCACCCCTGTTCCATTACCCGACTTCCTAAAAACAGCACCGCAAGAGCCACTGTCAATAGAAGTGGAAGTCATAGAAGGCCCCGATGGACCAACACCACCAACGCCACCAACACCGGCCAGCGTCGAGAATGAAATAGTGTCGGAGGTGAAGTCTTCCCCAGCGCCAGCGCCACTGTCGCCGATATTGGGGTGCCGGAAACCCATGAAGAAGCGGTTTAAGCGGTGTTTTGAAGGCGATGAAGTTTCCGCTGCTTCGTCGTCGTCGTCGTCGTCATCGTCTTCACCAAATAAAACCGCGTCTTCTTCCGAGCCATCACAACCGGAGTGGGTCGAAGACTTCACCAACTCTCAGAAGACCAAATTGACTGACATTTACGCCATGAAAAAACGCTTAGTGAATGAAGTGAACGAGTGTGCCAGTGACATTATAGAACTTGAAAAACAATTAGAGATAAAAAAGGTGAAATCTGCGCGGTTAAAAAGACAATTAGAGGACTTTAATAAATTATGTAGTAGGTGTTAGGTAGTTGTAGATATTAGCTTTTAATTTATAGTATTAAGTTTGTAAATATATATATATATATATATATATATATATATATATATATATATATATATATATATATATATTGTAGTTAATAAAAAAGTGTTTGATCAAATTTTTTATATTTTATAATGAGAATAAAAATGACTTGAAAATTTATTTTTGTGTGTTATTTCATATAGGCCCTGTCCCACATAATATTAGGTAATAAAAAAAAAAAGTGAATAATCCACTAAAACTACGCAATAGCAATAGTTGTAAATATTTTCTGATAATATTTACAAGTATGCTAAAACATGGTTCGGTTTATGAAGTTAAGGTTCTGTCGCCAGAACTTCTAATACTTTGTATCTCAATATTGTATGTTTTTATGAAAAAAACATAAAATATTGGTTACAAAGTATTATAACCAACTAAAACTACGATCAAATTATTTTGTGGTCCTGAAAAGGACCGTTTGGTTTTAAAACATGCGACTCTTTTATTGAGTTGTGGAGTCGCACGGCCCGTCATCATCATCAGCGGGGGTGGTGGTGCTGTCCTCTGTGTATTCGATGATGAACCGCCAAAGTTCATCCCATCTAGGATCGTTCGGCTCCCACTCCAAACAATTCTCTGTGGTAGAATCTACCACAGGGCATTGGATGGGTTGTTGTTGTTGTTGAGTCGCAGACATGTTGAACTAAAATGATTGTAATAAGTATTGATGGTCGTATATATAGAGACAAATTAATGGTGGGGGGTGAAAACAAATGTCATATTACGTATTGAGACCAAAAGTTGTTTGTGGTCTCAAATACGAACGAACGATTTAGCTGGGTTCCACCAGCACTTAAAGTTTTAATACTTTGTATCTAATATTGTATATTCTATACATACAATATTAGTAACAAAGTACTAATATGTACTAAAACTACGATCAAAGTATTTTGTGGTCCTGAAAAGGACCGTTGTTGTGTGCCCTTAAAAAGGGCCAGGGAGAGTGTGGGGCTTATGGTGCCCCATCCTCGCTGGTCGACCACCAGCTTGACGAATCGCAGGGGCCTTGTGGGTCGTCGGGTGTTGGTGATGCTGGAATTTCCAGCACCGCATCTTCCGTCGAGTCCGGCTCTGGCTGCGGCGACGGAGTTTCGAGTCTTTGTAAGACCCAATCACCCGCGTCGTCTAATTCCACTAGACCCGGATCATGGTCATATACTAGCGGAATCGGCTCATCCAAGTCGTCCCAACGTAGGACGTCAATTTCAAAATCCACCTCGTCGTCGTCGTCGAAGACTTGCAGGTCTCCAACGTTGTCGGCTACGGTGTCATCACTAAAGATGGATGAGCCTCGGCTGGCGGGTCTTTCTTCCTCCATGTTTATCGTATGAGGGTTGATGAATATATGACTGTGTAACTGACCCAGTCTCATATATATAGAACTACCCCCACCCCACCAACGGATTCTAAATGTTATGTATTGGTGAGAGCTTATAGAATTATTGATTTTTTTCAAAAACTTTAAATAAGGAATTAGATTTGTTTAGACAATAAGACTTATTCTTAATATTTTGTGAAGAATACATTACAAAAAAAAAAAATAATAGAAACCTTGTTTGAACTGTTAACATTTTCATAGGTTCTCAAGCATATAACTTGGCACTTAAGCTACGAGACAAATCGTCGTTAAACGAATATCTCGCCCCATAAGTGACGATTACTAAACTACGATCAAAATATAATGTGGTCCTGAAAAGGACCGTTTTTGTGGCCCTAAAAGGGCCTGGGGGGAGGGTGGGGTGCCTACCGTGGAGTAATACCCAACGATATTAACACCGACCTAGGTGCAGCCCTTGGTCTTCTCATTGGCGGCACCGTCGTCGTCGCTGGTGGTGTCGGCGTTGCAGGCGGTGCCGAAGGTGCCGCTCCTGGTGCGGTACCCCCGCACTCCTCACACTTGCATATCTTGCCGGGCACGAATGGCCTGACAATGCCAATGATCCTTTTTGGTATATCTTCCATCTTGCCGATCGAATGTGTAATGATGAAATAATTCTAATACCGGCCTCTATATACATTCAAAAAGTTGGAGGGGGTAAGGTGGAGTGCATATATGCATTATATAAGTTTGAGAATAATATGATTTTATAACTCACCGTATCTCTGGTATGGACACAAACTACCCCCCTCCACTTTTCTAGCATATAGTACTAGACTTTCTCTTCTGACTTAGAAAAAAAAAAAAAAAAAAAAAAAAAAAAAAAAAAAAAAAAACCTCCCCCTACAACTTCCACATACTCCCGTTCGGCGGCCCTAGCCTCATAACTCGAGAATTTCAATTTTTTCGTCTAAATTTTTTGTCATTTTTAAGATTTTCCAAATTTTTTTTTCACCATTGTATTCTACTCAAAATTCTAGGTAATTAAAGTGCTTTTATTTTTTCTCTATCTTGAACGGTTCCCGAGCTACAGCGCTTTAAAGAATTCAAATTACTAACTTTCTATAACCCTTTTTTTCAAATTTCATTTTTTCGAATTTTCAAAAATACTACAATATGTAGAAAAAAGTTCTCTCTTTAATTTCCCAATGCCGTTTTTCTCTAAATCTTCAACTTTAGCGCGTATTCAGCATTTTCAAAAAAAAAAAAAATTATAATTTTTTTTACACCATCGCATTCTCCTCAAAATTTTGGGCTATCAAAGTGCTTTTATTTTTTTTCTATCTTGAACGGTTCCCGAGCTACAGCGCTTTAAAAAATCCAAATTACTAACTTACTATAACCCTTTTCTTAAAATTTCATCTTTCCGAATTTTGAAAAGTACTACCATATGTAGAAAAAAATTCTCTTTCTAATTTCCTAATATCATTTTGCTCCAAAACTTCAACTTTGGCGCGCATTCACCATTTTTCAATTTTTTTTTGAAAAAAATTTTTTTTACGTTTTTACTATCGAGAAAAATGCTTGCTTATAGTACTCGATTTCCTCTATAATTTTTTCTTATAACTTTTTTCCCTATTCCTAACCGTCACTTTCCTACAAATTTTCTAAATCGTTGTTTTCATATTTTGCCTTAAAAATTTTTTCTTGTGTTATTTAAGCTCTTTTTTCCACTTAATAAACCACCATTTTCTAAATTCCCGTACTCTTTTCTTAAAGAGCGGGCTTTTCCGCCAGCTTTTTTTTTTTTGGTTGGGTTTCAAATAAATATAAAACTACTACTTCACTCATTACAAATTTATTGATTCAAGAACATTATTTTGTGTTACATATAATAGATACATTAAAATATAGATTTATTGGTCACCGAACCGTTTAATACATTATAACTAAAAAATGAGTCGTGAATAACTAATGCGTACACTTTAGTGTCTTTGGGGAATTTATTCTTTCTCGTTTGGAACTCCAATTTTACATCCACTGTCGATGAGTTAATCGCCTCTGGTTGATGACTGCAATTGATAATAAAAACGGGGTTTTTCATATATTCCGCGAACGTTATCATCGGATCGTTTATCTCGCGCCCGTAGTAGCTGCTTTGGAAGTTTTCGTAATTGTAATAGGCTGCTGCGTACAGTTTCTTGGCGAAATCTAAATTCCATCTTTCGTATGGATAAACGGTTGAATTCAGATACAGTCTAATGTCGCATACGTCGGCGTGGGTAAACTGGGTTGCGTTTTTTTCTTTCTTGTCGCAATTATTGCTGTCTTGAAACCCGACGATTATATAGCGCGGTCTTTCCAGACTTGTACTCGTTCTCAAGGCCCACACGTCGGAAGATGTTTGCCTTAAAGCTGGTAATTCGTACAGATCCCATTTACGATATGCCATTTGAATACTGGCATTGTTTCCTCCTTTATTAATGCGGGACAGTATTTTCAATTTTTGCTTATCGTCTGGAATGATGTGACGAATTTTCCATTCGATTTTGTCGATACTAATTTCTGCCTCTACTTCGCCGACGTAACAATTGGTAAAAGTGCGAGCTATAATCATAATAAGCTCTTGTTTTACGTTGAAAACACCTTTTGCGTAATCTTCGGCGAATCCCATAAGATATTTTAAGGGTAATTTCCCGGAGAATACGTTACTTGCCGTGTCTACGATATCTTGGTTTGCTTCGTCGAGACCCCATCCGCACGTCATGAGAGATCTTTGTTGCAAACTTCCGAATGAAACCATGGTTTTTAATGTCGTCGTAACTCCAGGTTTACGAACCACGGCGACCTGTTCACCTCCCATCTCGTAGCGAATTTCATCGAACAAAAATGCGAGGGCATTATTTGATAAAAAACATCTTTTCGTTGCGTCTATGGGTTTAAATTTTCCTTCGATATATATGTAACTTTCGGCGATATCCAGTATAATATCTTGAAAATTAATGGGGATACGGACTTCATCCGAATTGTTGAATGATGGAGATCCGTATGGTTTATACGTATGCTCTTCTAGACTAATAATGGAATTGTCCAAGATGGGCTCGGAGAAAACCTCTATTTTATCGCTGGTGGTGGAAATCATTTTCGCACTTTAAGACCGATTGATTTTAAAAATTTATAGTCTTCGGCAGATAACTGTTGAGATGTTTGTGATCTAACGTCTGGACGACGACTAACCTTGACGTTAACTCTTCTTTTACTTTTATTATGTTTCGGCGGTTCCCCCATCTTAGTCGACAGCACACACAATTGACGATTGAAGCAAAAACCCATTTCTATGAAAGTTTCTTCAGTTCCAATTTCACGATTATTTTCTCGCCTTGAAAATTGATTAGATCACCGCTATCGTCCAAGATGCGAAGAGTAATGTTGTCGATAAACTGACGTCCTGCCGGCATTAACGGCATATAAATATTATTTTGTGGTTCTTTACTGATTTTGTAACCGGGCTCCACGTCGATATCGAATTCGAACAAGGTATGACCTTCCACCGAATTCATATATGCTCCGGAAATTATATTACAATCTACGCGTATGATGCGTACTTTCATTATTTCCACCATCTCGGTTGATTCGTGCTTTTTGTCTCTTTTTAACACTGTATGATTAAATCCTAACATTTTACCGATACTCGCCTCTCCCCGGAAATCTATAGTATATTGGGATTTCAGTTCACATTTCAACGTATTATTATTAGCAACCAAGTAAAAGATTCCATCGTTCTTTTCTTCAGTTGAAATCCTCAAAGCCTCCAACATAGCTTTACCTATCTCATCTATTTCATAGGCCCCAGGTGGAATCTGCAATTGTATCGGCTCGGTGGTGTAACCCTCCTTCATGTAGGCAAACTTATTGTTGCTTTCGTCCACATTAAAAATTGAATTGTATGTGTAAAATCCCAGCAATGCCAGACCATATTTGTTTTCTCTATTTAATTCGACTGGTGGATAAAAATCGGCGCTTAAGACGCTCGAGTGTCCTGTTAGTGTGAACGTATAAGACATGACTAACCATTAAAACATCACACATCTCGGTTTTATTCTTAGCGGCAACATTTAAAAAGATTCATCGTCACACCTTTTCTCACTGCATTAGATAGTGATGTTTTTATGCTATTTTCTGCTTTTATGCGCACATCGCTGATTTTGCAATAACAACAAAATATTTTTCTAGCCGTAAGATCCTCATCAGTCATAACCTCGTTTAAATTGCTGCTGCTGCTGCTGAAATAATGTTTGCAACCGCACTGATATTTTAATATATCGATATCGCTTTTAAGATGCTCCGGCAACTTTTCCCAAACGAATGGAATTTCATTTGGGGCTAATGCAATCATTACTTCCTTGGGCATGTTTTCTAACTGTTTCACGGTCATTTTCCTTAATCCACCGGCTAGATGAAATGCTTTCAGTGATTGCAACATTTTAGTATAGTTATTGCGATCCATTTGCGGTGTTAATGGTGACGATGATGATGATGACATCTTTTACGCTGATGATTCGACAAGAAACTTTAAGCACAAATGTCCACACCAGACTGTTCCAAAATCCTGCTGACGATCGTATGTATAGTAAATAATTTTTGATGGTTCCGATCCCGTTTGTAGATATCGTACCAATTCGATCGGTGGGGGTAAATCGCCGAAGCTGTCATAATATGTTACTTTAGAATTATTTTTTCTATAAGCTACCCAATGAGTCCCTGCACCACGCGTACTATCCAAATTCACTATTGCTGCTTCGTAACGTCGAGGACCTTGTCTAGGTAATAAATCCCTCATATAAACGCCTCGAAAGTGTCCTATTCTTTTCTTTTTGGCATATTTTTCTATATCGATGTTAGATAGTGGTCTTCGAGGTAGGGATTCAATTAGTTTTTTGATCTACGATTTAAAAATAATCCCATACCTTTACGATATGGCTTTAGAAACAAACCATTTCCTTTCGATTTTAAATACAGGCCGGCACCGGTTTTATCTTCGCTGCTTTTTTTTACTGCTTTTATGGCGCGCACAATTCCCGCTGCCCCGCCGGCTAATGAACCCAAAGCCGATAACCCGGCAAAAATTGGTATTAATGGTAATATTCCACCAGTTTTAGGAATCGGTATTATTCTCGGTGTACGAACCTTCCTTTTGCCACCTGCCGCTTTTACCGATCTACGTGCTGCCGACAGAGCTATTTTAGATGCATTCATGACATTTTTTTCCAACACATTTTTACTTCCGGCTTTTAATAATTCCCTTCGAACTGCTTGTCGAATAGCTGTTCCGAAACTGGCTTTCCGAACATGTCGATTTTTATTAACACCTTTCCTTTTTGTATGACGCGTGCCTTTACTAGATGTTTTTTTTGTTGATAATGATGATGGTACACCCATACCAAAACGTTGTTTTCCTTTCATAATGTTTGTAACTAACCAAGCTGCTGTTTTTTCACCTAAACTGGAATCTTTCGATTTTACTCTATTCCAAGCACTTTGTTCGAGCTCGTAATCCGCTCGATGTCTCGCACTTATGTTGTCTTTATTATGTAAATAGGCTAAATCGTGTTTTTTGCATGCGGCATCCAAAGGATTAATGCCTGGATCACCTCTTGTCACACGTTTTATTACTTTTGTTCCGGGTCCGCAATATTGATAACCAGGAATGTGTACCTCGAATGGTAATTTATTTATTAACGAATTCACAATACCGTATCCAGTTTTGTTGGAAACGTGAGACCGTCCACTTCGTTTGACGCTCGGCATCTGAATGACAGTTTTTGTGAAAAATTGCCTATAAAATATCAAATTTTCCTAAGATGCGCGTTATCGATCTTAAACAAAAACTTCCTATTGACAATCTCGATGAAAAAGTCGGACTTGGATTTGAAAAGAAGATAATGAAGAGACACGGTCCTTTACTTCCTTCCTCTATTCGCGGCCTGTTAATTGGTCCATCCAATTGTGGAAAAACTAATGTCATGATTTCGCTGCTTACACACCCCCTTGGGCTACGTTTCGAAAATGTCTATATTTACTCGAAATCTCTGTATCAACCGAAATATGAGTATTTAAGGAAAATTTTAGCGCCCATCAAAGGTTTAGGCTACTATGCCTTTAGTGATTCCAGTAATATTGTGGAACCGTCCGATGCAAAACCAAACTCTATATTTATCTTTGATGATGTTATATGTGAAAAACAAGATGTTATAAGATCGTACTTTAGCATGGGACGTCATAAAAATATCGACTCCTTTTACCTAGCGCAAACATATTCGCGAGTGCCTAAACAGCTTGTGCGAGACAACGCCAATTTTATTATTATGTTTAAACAAGATGAGTTGAATATGAAACACATATTTTCCGACCACGTTTCACCGGATCTAACTTTTACTCAATTTCAAGAAATGTGCTCAAAATGTTGGGATAATAAGTATGGATTTTTAGTAATTGATAAAGACAGTGATGTGAAATCGGGAAGATACCGCAAAGGATTTGATAGCTATATATTACTGTAATAATAAGGGAAAATGCTCATTTGATTGTTGAAACGTCCTTTGTTAACATCATGAATAACGCGATCGACTTAAAACGTAAACTAGTGGAAGCTACCAATGCCGTCAGAAAAAAATTTAAACAAATTAAAGCGGCTAAAGAGTTTAATGTTGTGGAATTGGAAAAGTTTTACGAACCCATTTCTAAGCCGTTGACAACTATATCTGATGTGGTTAAGCAACGTCAGCAGCAGCAGCAGCAGCAGCAACAACAACAGCAACAACATTATCCAGCTACAAAGTCACATAGTCTCAGTACATCAGTGCAGTCGACTCAAATATCAGGTTTTCCCCAACCTACACATTCCTTTCAAACCTCCACACCTATTCAGCAGCAGCAGCAGCAGCAGCAGCATCGCATTTCAAAAGAAGATATTAGCCAATCGGTGTTTGATACACCCTCGACATCAACTAATACATCTCTCGCATCCGCTGACACCACAACTTCCGATACTTTAAACGCACACCTGAAAGGATTACGTTTGAAACCATCTCTATACGATACTGTATATGGTGTACGTTTTGGTTCAAAAACAGATCATAACAAAAATTTTATTGGTAATTTAGAGGTGCGTTTTCGAAATGGAAATATTGTCTTATACAAAAAAGGGAAAAATATTGCAGAATATGGTGGATCACCGGCACTTTATGATTTGTTATTTCTTAAAACACCCCCAAGTGTAGGCAAGGAACAACAACAATTAAGTGATAATGTACTTTCAACGTACAAGGAAATTTTGGAATCAACGAATGCTGTCTACAACAATTTTAAAAAAAGTGATGGTTTACGGGAGACCAGATGGAACAAATATTTACGAATTATTAAACCTCTGATAATGGGCACAAAATTAGGTGGTACTATTACAAGAAAAAATCTCTCGGAAAAACTACAGTTACCCACAAAAAAGAAATTATCTTCGAAAAAATTTCAATATGTCTACTGGAACAAAGCTAAAGAGTTGGTGGATCGTTTACGCTTGTTGTGGAGTTCCAAAATGGCCGGTCACACTGGACACGAAAATGAAATTATGTCAATCATAGAGGAATTACGAGAAGAAGATATAATATATTAAGCTCAATATTTAATGATATTATTCAGTTCTTCCTTCGATCTGAAACCTTTAGTATTATTAATAATATGGAGCCCAGTCTAGAAAAAATCAAGATTGTTAATGAACTACATAGAACGGCTAGAAAAAATTTTGTAAGACGGCGCACGATAATAAAAGGATACAGAGATTTGTGGCAAATTGATTTGGCTGAAATGCAACAGTATGCTGATGAAAACGATGGTTATCGTTATATTTTGGTCTGTATAAATTGTTACTCGAAATTTGTCTATACCAAAGCCATAAAAAACAAGACTGGTATAGAAGTTACTAATGCGATGAAAAGCATCATTGAAGAGGCATCATATACACCAACAAATCTGCAAAGTGATCAAGGAAAGGAGTTCTATAATACAAACTTTCAAGCCCTGATGAAAAAATATAATATAAATCATTATTCCACTTACAGCACAAAGAAAGCTGCAATTGTTGAGCGAGTCATAAGGACTTTAAAAAATAATTTATATAAACAATTCTCGACAAGAGGATCTTACAAATGGATACATATATTATCGGCAGTAACAAAAACCTATAACCATTCGAAACATCGCACCATTGGAATGAAGCCTGCAGACGTGCAAGAAAAAACACATATTAAAGCATATGATTATTTAAAAATTGTACCTAAAAAATTTAAGTTTTCCATGGGTGACATTGTGCGTATTAGCAAGTACAAAAGCTTATTCGAGAAAGGATATACGCCCTCTTGGTCAACCGAATTGTTTAAAGTTGTAAAAGTTAACGTTACAAATCCACCTACTTACTTGTTGGAATCGTTAGAAGGTCAGCCTATAAGAGGGTGTTTTTACGAATCAGAACTACAAAAAACAAGCAGTCCTGACGTTTATCTAGTAGAAAAGGTCCTTAGACAACGCAAGAAAAATCACATCGAACAATTATTTGTCAAATGGCTAGGATTTCCCAACCACTTCAACTCTTGGATAGATAAAGCTAATATTGTTTAAATAACATATTGTATGACTATATTTTTTATTTAAAATGTAAAATAAATAAACAATATATTGTAAAATAAAGTTTTTTATTTCAATCTTCATTATTAAAAACAATGACAATAAAACATCATACACATAAATAACATTTCAATATTCTTGGAGGGAAGGTCCAATTCACCGACGACTACGACGTTATCTTCAAGGCTATGCCACTCGGAGTGCGTTCTCCTATTCTTTAACCTGCTTTTTTTAGATTTTTTTTGAAGTCGAGTCGTACGACAGTGCGCTTAATGAGTCATTTAAAGGCTGATGATAGAGTATTTTCTGCATAACTTCAATTTTTGTTTTAAGCTCACTATTATTTTTGTATATCATGGGGAGGACATCCTTGTTAAATATGTCACATATTACAACTGCAAAATTGTAAAACTTTCTATTAACAAAGTGTTTTGTCACAGCATCGTCATCATCTTTAGGTTCGCCTAAGTTGGTTATGATTTTTCCACCCATATCATACTGCCCATCCGCTGTAAGTTTAAAACCAATCCCTTGTGGCCCAGATAATATATGATATTTTTCATTATATTTCTGACGACCAAATTTATCAATTGTGTTGTTTCCTCGACTCATTTTCAATCTTTACTAAACTATTTTATTTTTATTTGCCCTACTTATATTAAATATTTCAGCTGAGAAAAAGAAACACTGACTATGATCTACTGGGTTGGTATGTTTATAAAAGAAATAAAATAAAACTGTGATTGTAATAGATATTTATTTACAGTTATTTAATTGCACAAATACAAAAATTATAAAAAATTAATTTTCCATGTCTTCGTTTTCGTTGCTCAAAATTCTATCCCATCCGACACTATTTCGATCGTCAACGTCTTGGGCTGTTGCTGTTGCAGAAACCAATTCATATTTTGCAGCAAGCTCACCTGGTAAATGTGGAATATTGACGAGGTATTCTTTTAATTCTTCTTCAACCATTTCAGCACAAAATGTATCCATGTCTATGGAACCATATAAAAATTTGTCGCACAAGTGTGCCCCAGCCATAAAATTGATTGTATCCCTGATCTCGTTCTTATATTGATCTTTGGTTACATCAATATGCGACCAATCATTTACGCTATCTAACATATCGTGAGCCCTATTTCTTAATTCTCTCCCCAACCAAAATATGTATCTATCTACACATTCGTTGGCGGTCGTCGTCGTCGTCGTCGCATCAGCAGACATCTTTAACAGAAATAATGAACACGCGTAAGTATTCTGACATGTGCAACTATATTTTAAATTTAATTACATCCTTTTTTTCAAACAATTTACATACAATTTACTCCAATGAGCCAAAACGTAATAATGTTCGAGTATTGTTTCCAAAAACTCTAGTGCCCTGCCCCAAATAAGTTAGAGTGTATTTATCTTTAGTTTTACTCATAATATCTACAATATCGTCAGGTAGTGTTTCGGCCACACGTTTTGGTAAAAAAGTCTCAAATGTGCTATTATCACCGTCATCGTGTAAAGCCACTAAAAGAGTTTTACCAAATCGTGTAGTCATTGAAACCATCTTTACAATTTTATACACTTTGCCTACAATCATTTCGGTAACCTTTTTTTTCTCTAAAACCTCGAAATCTTTGCTAAACATTTCATTAATTTCATCTAGAGTTTCTTTTGCAATACTCATTATTGAAAAAATGGTATATAAATCCAAAAATTACCGTGAATATAAAAGCACTTTCAGAACACTACACGAACACAATATTTGATGTTTATGCCACTGATATCTGCGACTGTTTGAAGTCACTTCTTCTCCCACGAACCTTTATAGCGAGGTTTCAAGGTCGAATTGTAACAATGGTGGGGGTAGCTTAACGATAGAAATAGTGGGAGGAGTATTCAAGGTCAAATGACGTCACACATTTAAATTGGTATAAGGATAACTTCAAGGACAAAATATAATGAAACAAATAACTACATTTTATGTACTTTATTCATTGATTTTTTTCTGCCATTCTTCTATGCGTTTAACATTATCACCTAAACCTAATTTCCTTAATTTGTTCAATAATAAGTGTTTGTTTTTATTTCTAAGAAAATTCTTACAAACTATACTAGCTAAAAGACACACTTCGGCATGGTCCATATACTTAAAAAATACACTAAAGTCCTGAGCCTCCGAATCTTGCATTTCATATGCGTAAAATTCCGAACCGGCTGCAGAAATTAGAAATTCCTCGTACATTTCTCGCACTAAACTTTCCATATTAACTACTACTACGTTAAACTTAAGTCCTACACTCTAATTTCATCTAACACAACCGGATCTGCAATGAACCTAATCAGTTTTTCCAAACAGTCACTAAACCCCAACTTTTTTATCTCACGAACAAAGTCTTGTAAATTTATTGTTTTGCTGCAATATTTACGACATGCATTCGCAGCCTTTTCATATTCATAAGCCAAATCACAATAGCGCGACGCCCATTCTGCTCGACTTTTCATTGCATCATTGAAATAATTATTAGCCGTTTCAGTGAACTCATCGCCCAATTTTTTTACTGTCTCTTGCAAAGCACTATTCATATTATTCACTCATTTTTACATTCACGACACTTTTTTATTGCTGGTGGTGGCCCATCTATATGATGACGATATATTTGTTCATAGTGAATGTAACAGGGTAAGCTTAACTGTAGTTCCTTGTTACACCGATATGACGCTGGCAGCTTATCCCAAATTTGCCGTAAACTCAGCGTATCAACGCAAGTTTTTAAATATTCGAGAGGAAAAAATGCTAGATCCTTCTCTTCAAAATCACACAAACTTTTTAAATTACTCTGATATAAACAAATTACTCTGCCGACTTGCTCTATAATTTTTTCTTTAAATAGTTCCGTATCTGACATTTCACACTGAATGAATGCAAGTAGACTCACACAATTTATAGAACAATTTGCAAGGTCAAAATCATTTCAAGATCATCCCACACTATTACAATGCACAAATAACTACTTCAAGGTCACACACCCAAGATGACCTTCAACAAAGTCAAGGTCGTCTCGACCAAGGTCAAGGTCAAGGTCACACACACAACCTTGAACACAAGGCCAAGGCCAAAGCACACGTGCACTTTCAAGGTCAATGACAAGGACATGTGGGCGGGGCCAAAGAGGGGTGAAGCAAGGTCAAGGTCAAGGTCGAGGAGTGGGGGGATTGAGAGAATCGGGTTATGTTCACTACTAGCAGAAATAACGAGCCATGGAAACCTTTTTAACGAAGTAAGAGAGCAAACGATGAAGGCAGCTAGAATTTCGGGATGCCAAAAAGAAATTGTGTGGAAGAACAACTATCTTAATACCGAAAGCAAAACTAAGATATATAAAACGGCCCTAAGACCCATAACATACGCGGCAGAAACAAGACCAGATACAGACAGAACTCTACAAATGATGAGAACAGTCGAAATGAAAACATTAAGAAGTATACAAGGCAAAACTCTACACGACGGAATGAAGATATCAGACAACAATGCGGGATACAGTACATAGGAAGATGGGTTAGACAAAGGCGAAGATTCTGGAACAAACATATAGGGAAATGGAGGACAGTAGACTCGTTAAAATTGCAAAAATGAATAACCCAGTAAGAAAAAGATCACAGGGAAGGCCACCAAAACGATGATGAGAATGCTGGACCTCATCTTCCGGGAAAGACGTGATGGCAATGAACAGGCAATAGCTTACTAGCATGGTTAACTGTGCTAAAAAGAAGAAGAAGAAGAAGAAGAAGAAGAAGAAGAAGTTTTATCACATTTAAATAGCTACATTTTAGCTCATAGATATTCCTACTTAACATGGCCGAATTTAAAAGGAAATGCAGGCAGTATAGCGTTGATTACTTGAGGTTCGGTTTCATTCAATCACGTCTGACAAACACCTGCCTATGTGCCTTTATGCCCATTATTTTAGAGGTATGGTTCTATGTAACCGGTTTGGTGATGATATCAAATATCTAAACATAAGAAAAGGGAAAAAAAGAGACAAAACTTAGGACTACTTTTTAAATAAGATAGGGTAGTTAGGAATTTTTTTTAGTTTTGAATTATTGACATTGAGCGACTGTGTACACTAATTAGGTCTAATCATATTATTGTAGTTGTAAATAATTATGCTGTACTTAGACCTAGACGTATCCCTATGTAAGTACTTTATAGAATGTTTTCGAGATAATTGTTTCATTTCATCTCAACATTATCACCATACAAAACCCCAACCTGTCGCCTCGGTCTTTGCCATAACACTGATTATTTTCGAGCTAGGAGTGAAATTCGATCTTTGCGAGATTACTGACACTTTTTTCTGACGCGAAGCCGAGTAAACCTACTAGTTATTTTAGTTCTTCTATAACCTAAGGTTCAAATTTATGCCAAAGTTCAATATTCTGGGTCAAGAGGAAGTATTTAATAATAGGTCTTGTTGAGTTGATAACCGAGTACTAAAATAAACATATGAATCTTTGTAAAATGTTATAAATATTGCTTCAGGTATTATCCTCTTTTTAAACCCTTACTTTTTTATACCACTTTGACTGATCATCCAACAAATTACGTCTTTGTTTCGTTACAACCATTGTAGTACGATCTTTAAATGGTTGAAACCTGTCTGAAGGAGGCTAAGAGTACAATCACTAAAAATAATGTCTTTTTGACAGTCGAAATGAATAAAACACTTTCTAATTACCTCCAAAATTTCCCTACAAGATGGATTATCCTGTGGAACTCACAAAATCTTGCTTGCTTAAGGGGTATTTTAACCATTTTATATTTTTTAGGTTGGTATAAGCGGTTCTGGTCGACAATCTCTAACACGACTGGCAAGTGAAATATATGGACACACTTTATTTCAACCAGAAATTACCAACAATTATAGTTTAACGGACTGGAGAGATGATATTAAAAAGATATTAAAGGAATCGGGCGGCAGAGGCAAACACAGCGTATTTCTTATATCAGAAGGTCAAATTAAACAAGAAAATTTTTTACAAGATGTCGATTGTCTTTTAAATTTGGGTGAAGTCCCAAATATTTATCAAATCGACGAAAAACAAGAAATTTTGGATATGGTTAGGTTGGCTGCACAAGGTAAAATTCTATGTTCCCATTATACCACAGTGAATTCAGTTCTTAACTCGAATGACTCATGATGATCTAATAAAGTTAAAAACCATTTAAGAACCACCTTTGGTTTATTAATAACCTCTTATTTTTTAATAATTATTTGTAGGTGGTAATAGAAATTTAGAAATAAGTCCCTTAGAAGTGTTCTTTTTCTTTACCAAAAGATGCAAAGACAAATTACATATCATTTTATGCTTTAGCCCGGTTGGTTCCACATTTAGAAATAGATTAAGACTTTTTCCGTCTCTTATTAACTGTTGTACAATCGACTGGTTTCAATTATGGCCAGGCGAAGCGTTAATTGAAGTTGCTAATAACTGGATGGCAGATATTAATTTATCAGATGAAATTAAAACCATGGCAGTGGTAAGTTGTGTACAGTAAACTCCAGATTTAAATTACATAAGACGTACTTGAAATATCTAGATACTATCTAAGTTATTTTTTATTGCCCAAAATAACAATATCTAAAGTACTCATAATATCTCAAATAAGTCTAGTAAGTAGACCAAATTGTTTCTCATTTAAATTACTTTGGACTATTCCAAGTATTTTGATAATATCTATATTTTGTTCCTTACTGCTTGACTAAACGTCACTAGTTTCAAAATTTTGCTCCCATAAGATCCAAGTAACTTATGGACAATTTATAGGTACCTATGTAAAACAATTAATTTTTTTACTGTATTTGAACTTGTGTAATTTATGCTTTAAATTTATACAAAGATATTTTATTTTTCAATATACAGTGTATCCCACGACAAACCGCCGCGATAGATTTCTCGGAAAATAATCTTTAGAAAATTTTAAAATTTAACAGTTTACTAAAGTCGACAGCTAAAATATTTTCAAGATGGTGGCACTCCCAGTTATACCAGAAGTCAACACCGTCTTGCTTATCTTAAATGGAACACCCCATACGTTATTCAATTTTTAGATTTTACTCATAATTATAGACATATTTCTTGTATAATGTCCTATAACTAAGTATAACTGTTTTTGACATATTTTAAATGTTATGCCAAAAATGGCGTTTGCAGGTCTAAATATAATTATCAATTTCTCTTATATGAAAACCTTTATTATTTAAATCGTTAAAAGTCATTTTTTTTATTGTAAATCCCTATTTTTACAATGTTATCTTAGTTAGCATCAAAAATAAGAATGACTTTGAATGAGGTTGTCTGTTCGAAAAATTTTTAGTTTTTAAAATATTGACTTTTTTGTATTGTAAATAATTTAGTTAATAGTTGGCCATAACGACGAAACGCGACGAAAGAAAACAACAGAGCACTACAAAAATGTCACTATTTCTTGCCAATTCACAATTATTAATAAAAATCATGCCGGAGCGATTCAATTATACGTACGAAGATTACTTAAATTGGTTTATTATCTATGGGGAATGTAATAAAAGTTTATCAAGAACGTGCCAGACATTTGCTGGTAGATATCTAGATGAATAGAAACCATGACGGAACGAATATTGGAAAATTCCAAAAATTTTGGCACTGTTAAGGCAAAAATGAATAAGAGGAAACTTATTCTCAATTCCCATTTTTGGAATAATTCAAATCCTCATGTAATAAGATTGTAAAATTTTCAAGAAACCTGGCAAATTAACGTATTTTATGCTGTAAAAGGTGATGGAATAGTAAAACTACATTTTTATCAAGAAAATTTTAATAGTAATTCATTAATAATACAAATCAAATTATGTCCTCATTTAAATTAGGTTTTAACTTTTATAGCAGAAAGATATTAAAATATTCTAGAACAATTAGACAATCAATATTTAGCAATTTACCTCTGGCGGAACACAGGCAATTTTTTTATCAACACGATGGTACCCCACCACACAGAACCATTTCAGTTACCAACTTCTTACAATCATTTTATGACAAGTGCGAACAATGGACCTTTTCCGTAGCCTCCTCGTTCTCCTGATTTGACTGTCTTAGATTATTTTATATGGGGAACAACCTAATAATTACAAGCTATTTTTCGACCAATAAAAATATGAGTATTTCGTATTCGACGTCAGCCGTGGACTCGTCAGTGGGTCCTCCGGCACCTTCCGTAGACACCAGTCTACGTACTTACTATAAGCTGGAACTTATATTTGAAGTTAATGCAGGTCGAAACATGCCGGTAAGATGTTCGTTCTATGAAATGCTCCCCCCCCCCCAAGACTACCGGTTTTAAATCTATTTGAGATTCTGTAATCTGGAATTTATGGAAAGCTGGGCGTCTAAGAAATTCGTAGAACGAACAACCCTTAGGGTCCTTTTCTGTAGGGTCCGGGCTTAATCAAACCCATGACTTTGCGACCTTCCATCGCGTCGTCCCTGCTCGGGCACCACGATGCAATTATGCCGGCTATGTTAACACATAAGTACAAGCTGATTTTCAATGACTAAAATTTTTTAAAGCGTGTTTCGTCTTGACACCGGTGACAAACTTGTCAGTCGATACCACCGATGCCTTTCCCAGATAACCTTGTTTATATAGGTAAGATGTTCCACCTATAGGCAGTCATTCATACAACACCATCAAGCCAAAACAATGCTTTATTGAAGCCAAGTGCCAGAGAAACTGTATGAACTTACTGCCTTTTAGTGATATTTTCTGTATGGTCCGGGCTTCATCAAAGCCCATGACTCTGACGGCCTTCCATCGTCATCGTCCCTGCTTGGGAGTCATGTTGCATTAATGCCTTCGAAGTTTGAGACATATAATTACAAGTTAATTTTTTCGACCACTAAAACTATGAGTGTTTCGTCGTATTTATTTAAATATATATATATATATATATATATATATATATATATATATATATATATATATATATATATATATATATATATATACATATATTTGGTTGGTTACTTTTTTGGAAATATGGTTCATTTTTATAATTGAAACTACATATATAAAGTAGTCATACTTATTGTATATATATTTTATATTTCAGGACGTTTCGATTCTTTTGAATCTTTTTCAACTGAAGGTTTCGGCGGATTCTACAAAAATATACATTTTTAATATTATTATATACGGAATAACGGGTTAAAAACTTACCATTAAGCATTTTTGTTTTAAATAAAAATTAATTACATCACAAACCAATTATAATCACACACTCTCTTGTATATTAACTTTTTAATAGTATTTTTGTCCAGCTAGAAGAATGAACACTACATTTTTAACCCTATAACTGCCTTGACTTGACTGAATGTGGAACCCAGATGGTGTATATTTTAGGTACTTTAAGTGGCGTAAAAAGTTTGGGTCTTTTAATTGAAAAGAAATCTTTCTGAAAAAATATGATTCATTTTAGAAGAATTGAAAGCGGAGAATTATTTTTATTTATTGTTTTATTTATTTTAGAAATTCCCTTATATTGGTTCATTTTAATATGTTGAAATAAATTTGATTGAGATTATTAATGTCTGTTTTATCGTTTACGGCATTCGGATTTTTTTTTATTGCGATCATTTCGTAAAATTCTCGTTTTCCTTTGTTGGTTTCAGTTTTCAAGATTTTTGTATTTTCATAATCAAAGGTGTGCTTATGTTTCATTTCGTGTTTTTTTAGGGCTGTAATATTTTTTTTGTCATATTTATGTCCATTTAGACGATTTTGCAGATACTGACTAGTTTGGCCGATATAATTCGATGGACAATCCTTGCAGGGTATTTGGTATACAACATTTTATTTTCTGTTTTTTGGAATGTCACTTTTTAATTTGATAAAATTGCTTTTAAGTAAATTATGGCCCTTATGACTAGTGGTTATATTATGTTTTTTAAAAAAGTTTGAAAGTTTTCGGAAAGTTTTGGTATGTATGGAAAGAAAAGATATTGTTTTTTAGTTTTATTGTGTTCTAAATTTTCTGTTTTAGTGTTTCCATGTTTATATTTTTCTAGCCTTTCTTTAAAAATTTTATTAATTAGTTTATTTGGGTAAGAGTTTGTCATAAGGACCTCTTTTGCTTTTTTGATGCAGTTGTTTCTGAATTCGGGACTACCAAGGATGATGGCTCTATCGGCTATTCCAATTATTACTGATTTTTTTTGGGCCATGTGGTGTTGGGAATTGTAGTTGAGGTAGCGACCAGACCATATAGATTTTGTGTACCATTCAGTTAGTATTGTATTATTTTTGTGATGCAACGTCATATCTAGGAAGTTTATGTGATTAATATTTTGAAATTCTATGGTAAATTGTAATTTTTCCTGATAGCTGTTAAATTTGTTTAAAATATATGAATCTTGATTTTTTGGTATAGCTGTTATGCAATCATCTACGTATCTGTAAAAGAATGGTAGTTTGAATTTTAAGCTGCTGATAACCTCAGTTTCTAGGTCTTCTAACACTAATTGAGCAATAACACTCGATATGGATGCACCCATCGCGCAACCCTCAATTTGCTTAAAGAATAAATTTTTGTATTTGAAGTATGTAGAAGTTAGGCAGATTTCTACACCTTCAAGAAAATCATCTAATGGTATATCAGTGTATTTCTTTATTTCTGACCATTTTTTTCTGATTGTGTTTAAGGACACATTTATAGGTATATATCTATATATATATATATATATATATATATATATATATATATATATATATATATATATATATATATATGTATGTATGTAATAAATACATTTATACATATAGGACAAATTGGTAATTATGTTTAGGCCTGCAAACGCCATTTTGCCATTTTTGACATAAAATTTAAAATATGTCAAAAACAGTTAGACTTAAGTATAGAACATTTTACATGAAATATGTTTATAATTTTACACAGAATCTAAAAAGGAAATAATATTTAGGGTGTTCTATTTAAAATAAGCAAGAACGCATCAAATCGTAGTATAAGAGGAAGTGCCATCATCTTTAAAATATTTTAGTAAACTGCCAATTTTTAAAAATTTTCCAAAGCCTACTTTCCGAAAAATCGATCGCGATAGATAGATAGATAGACACCCTGCATATTATTTAATCTATGTAAGAAATCTATTTTATACCTTAAAAACGTATCATTTTTAATCTTTTTTTTTTTTTGACTTAGACGGCATGCCAATACTTTCACGAAGAAGCAATAATAAACTCGCGTGAGTTTTGTTCCAAACTAGGACGAAACATTTATATTACGTCTGCTTCGTACTTAGAGCTTATAAGATCATTTACCCAACTTACCAATAAGAGACAAAATGAGATAATAACTGCTAAAAATAGATATTTGGGAGGTTTGGAAAAGTTATACCATGCCTCAATTAGTATAGGTGAAATGCAAAAATCCTTAGCCGAATTACAACCACAACTGAAGGCTATGAGTGAGAAGGCTACAGAAATGTTAAAACAGATCGAAAAAGAAACAATAACTGTCGAAAAAATTTCTGCTGTTGTCAGACAAGACGAAAAAATCGCCAATAAGCAAGCTGCTGCTGCACAAGCATTAAAACAAGAGTGTGAAGCAGATCTTGCGGAGGCTATGCCTATTTTAAATGACGCCATTGCTGCTCTGGATACTTTGAAGCCTGCAGATATTACCTTGGTTAAATCTATGAAAAACCCCCCTGACGCGATTAAACTAGTGATGGCAGCTGTATGTATTATAAAGGGTGCGAAACCAGATAGGATTCCTGATCCATCCACGGGACGAATGCTATTGGATTACTGGGGACCTAGTAAAAGGTAAATTTTTTTCAAGTGCATTTGAAAATATAATAAAAGTTTCGAAGGATTAAAATACTTTCTTACCGTTTATATAGAACATGTAAATGTGTTCTTTTCAATTATACCTGAATCCTGATTGTGCTGTACAAAAACAACAGTAGTTTAAATGATTTATTTTTTCCTGCTACATTATCGGAACGGATCCTGAAGGGATAATACTTTAAGATGTTATATTGAGTTTTGTGAAGGAACGTCACCTAGAGTTAAAAAGTAACCTCAAATATGGCCTAAAATGCCGTTTTTTGCAGTTTAAGTTAAATTATTTCGAAAACCTGACGTGCCGAAGCAATTCGGGTTCCGGATTTGAATTTAGAGCATCAAAAGTCTTCAGAAAAGTATAGTCCGATTTCTAGTTAAAAATCTTGTCGGCCGATGTAATGTACAAACAGTCAAAAATAATTTTATGCATAAAATATTTGATTTTTAATTTGTTTTTTATTTTGAATAGAAAACGGTTGTTTATTATATAGATACTGTCACTGTTTATTATTCAGAAATAATTATTACTCATTTACAATATTTTTTAAAAGATTAATACGTAATTATCAAACCACTATCAACTTTATTTTTCATTTAATAACTGGGGCAGTAAAATTAACTTTTTATAGTTTTCCGCAATCCCTAAAATAATGTTAATGGTCATTTATTATTTGGATGAAGATAAAGATAAAGATAATATTGTTACGAAGAACAAAGAACTTATTGATACGACCTTGTAGAAGAATAATATTCCGATGCGGTTAGTCATCTTCATTATAATGTGCAGAAAGAAATATTATATCGATGAGTCATTATATTTCTACTTAGTTCCCAACTTTATCTGTTGTTATTTCTAGGAGGATCTATAGCTATTTATATAGGGATAGGATAGGAGTTTTAATGTAGTTGTATACAGGCGCGGATCCAAGGGGGGGGGCGGTGGGGGCGATCGCCCCCCCCCCCCCAAGAGCTTGGAGTTCAGGAAAATAGACCCGATTTTGCCTCTTATACCATAGTTTATTCAAGAACTAGGGAGAGTTTTTCATTTTTTACCTTTTTTTTCTTCGCAAACTACCTGTGTTCTTTAGTCCGGTGTTTTTGGTAAAATCTGTTAGACACATATATTTTTCATAGGATTGAGTTAGAAATTTTATAATCAAAAATACTGGTCTATAATAATGGACTATTTGGGTGGATAGCAATAGATATTTGGATGTTTGACGTGTTAAAAGGGATTTTAATCCTTGTCATAAGTATCGGAAGGCGTCAAAAGGAGGTCTATTTTATCACTAAATATTTATGGCATAGAGTATTATTTCAGTAATAAACTTAAAATAAAAAGTTTTTATAATATTATTTTATTTCTTATGATTTTTTAATAATTCACATATATTAGAAAATATAGATAATTCTGACATATCTAACACAAATCACAACTGTAGTTTTAGAAACCGTTTTAGGCACATTCAGACTAAAACATAGTGTTTTTCACTCGAAAAATTCTAAGTTATAATTTAAATACTTACAAAATACCCATTATCAAAAATATAAGAAGTTAAACATATATAAAAAAAATAAATTCGTCAATATAATATGAAAATTTTTTTGGGGCTATCGGTCATTTTATTATTAATTAAAAACATTTTTGGGATATTTGACGTTCCAGTTTATTTTTTTCTTAAACCATCAGCAGAATTACAATTAAACACTAAAAAGGGATTCAAATATCATTAATTTTTATATGTTACAGAAAATTTAAATAATAAATTGTGTTAACGCTGGTAAACGTTACGTATCTTATTCGTCATCAAAGTCAGTGAAGCTATCTTCGCTCAAATTAATTGTAATTGATTCCTCTCTCACCGATCATGAGATCGAGTTTCCACATTTTCTTTTATTCTTTTATTATATGGATTTTTTGCAATTATCTGCAGTAACTTTATTCAAAAAAATCTTTCAAAAGTCCAGTTAAATTATTAATTTTTTAAGTTGTGTTATTTCCAGCAACTCTACCTTTTATTTGAGAGAGATATTTCCTTCATCAACGGACATTTTCCGGACGATCTATAAGAACGGATTTCTTATGTGGTTTTTCCCAACAAAAATTAAGTTCTCTGAGCAATTTCCAGAGGTCAGTTCTTTTAATTTCAGGCAAATCCCGATCTTCATTGATTTTAGTTAGAATTTTGTCGACGGTTGGGATCTGCTTCTCATAATAAAATGTATGTACAACTCCTTTTATTACAGTTTACATCTCTTTTTCCAACGAGGTTTTCCGTCTGTCTGTGATCGAATGTAGCTTGGGATTACTAACAATTCCAGTCGTTTTTTTCTCCGTCAGTGTTCGGTACATGATAGATTTTCGAACTCCCGTTATATTGTAACACATCTCAACAGAGCTTTTAAAATTATTATCTAGATATTAATATCTTAAGGCATCATAAACATTCATCGTAATAAGTTTTTCGTTGAGGAAAAAATGCCCTCCATCTTTTGGGTATCTCACTAATCTCAAATAATATGTAAAAACAAGCACAAACAAAATAAATCACTAAGGACACACTGTAAGGTGTACTTTGCTCACTGACAGAAATTAAATTGAATTATCAGAAATTTTATTGTTGCAGTAAATTTATAAAAGCTTATAATATTTAAATATAATTAGATTCTCGTCAGTTCTCAGGTATCTGCGGCACTGGAGAAGGTACGTTTGAGGTTTCGGTAACAGTTTTATTACTCTCTCTAGTTCTTGAATAGAATATAGGAATGTGTATGCTTGCGATCGCCCCTCCCCTTCCCAAGGGCTTTGAGTTCAGGAACATAGAACCGATTCTGCCTTTTATATTAGGAATGTGTATGCTGCTGGCAACCCCTCCCCCCCCCCCCGCTGACAACTTTTTTTTTTGTGATAGCACCCTCCCCCCCACCCCCAGGAGCTTTGAATTCAGGAAAATAGACCCGATTCTGCCTCTTATACGAGGAAAGTGTATGTTGATCGCATCTTCCCACCCCCTGTCGGAAACTTGTTTTTTCTTGTGATCGCCCCCCCCCCTCTCCAAGAGCTTCAAATTCAAAAAAATAGCCCCGTCCCTGCCTTTTACACTAGAAATGGGAATGTTGCTGGTGTCCCCCCCCCCCCGGGGACAACTTGCTTTCGCTTGCCATACTGTACTTTTGTGATATCACCGCCCCCCCCCCCCCCCAAGGAGAGAGGCTGGATCCGCCCCTGGTTGTATAGTTGTATTTGAATAGTGAATGTATTAAGAAGGAATAATTACATAATTGTAATTCAGATGTATTAAGAACTAGTTCATATAGTAATGGTGTGTATGTAAGTTAGTGAAAAATATTGTTTTTTTTTTATTTCACCGACCCAATGAACGATTTAAAGAGAGAAAACCGTAACAATATCATATAATATAAGAATATGTATATAAGCTTTATATTACATTAAAGAAAGTTTGTACTTTTATACGTAATGATTTTTAAAAAACTACTATCATTTAAATACTAGTAATTAATTGCTATTATTTTTATATTTATTAAATACTAAAATCACTAATATTATTCAAACTTACTCAGTATTATTTTACACAATGTTTTGAACATTGAAAATATTTTAAAAAAAGTTGTGAAACAAATTTAATAATTAAAGAATTCCCCCATGATAATGAGTCAGTCCAAGTTATCAAGATTTCCGACGATGATTATATTTGTTTAAAAGTAATGCACACGTGCGAATCATCTGACAATAATGAAGTCAACAGAGCCTTGATATAGTGTCAGATAGTAGCGAATCATTCGAAATTACTTACATTTTTTGAAGAGTACATTTATTTAACTATACCTACGACATATACTGGACGTGTTAAACAATATTTCGTGTAATTTCAAACAACTATTAAAAATTGAGACACTAGTGTATCAAGACGCTCTATATGGAGACCGCCACTCCCGCAAATCGTCTGACGTTTTATTTCGTCAAAATATTAATAAACCAAAGAATCCTCAATCAAGTAAGACGGTAGTCGATGGTTCTAAGTTATACGTCTTTATTTGCAACCTCTAACGAAAGTAAAATATATTTGCATAAGTGGAAAATATCTGACAATATGCGTCCACTCGATTATTTTTGTTATCTTTCACCTTAAACATCCTCACGTTATAGTCATTCGTTCCCAATTGCATGTTCCAAATTATTCATGATATGCTTGGGAAGAAAATGCAGTGAATACATATTTTGTATCAATATTTTAATTTTTTTGCATCCAAGGTATTCGAATTCTACTGTTTATACTTTCAATAGGAAAAGATAAATTAAGTTTGCCATGAGAACCAGCCATAAGAGCATCTGGTTGTAAAATACTTCGCTAATCAACAGCCGTGCTGAGCAAACGAACAAGAGTTTCATCCTCCTCTAGACAATCTGCATATTGGGTCATCTGTGATGTATATATTATCAAGATTGTCCCGCAATTGTCCATAAATCTACAACGATTCGTAGTTTTTTCCCTTGAGAGAGGGATAAAAGCTCTCTAATAAGACGCGATTATGTGTTCTTTGGCACTTCTAATTCTTAGGCTCTCCTTTCCAACATTCAGCAACTTGCTTCCAAGCAACAGTTTTACTTCTCTCTTTTCGATAATAGTTGAAACGGATATAATTAATTGGTGACCATTTAATTTTACTGCAAACCCCACCGTTATTAAACTATCTGCTCCCTCACTTACGTAGTTATCCAAGGAATAGGGCTGTCAAACACCGATCGTGAACTTCTAATGCACAGGATCGTAGTCCTATTGAATCCCTGCAGTTTAAGCATATATTTACGGTTATATTATTTTTTATGTTTCCCATATATTATAGACTATCATAAATGCTTTAAAGATCATTGCATGTTATTTGAGAGATTAACTATCTAACCCACAACCAAACCTCAATCTCCAGCTTTTTCCTCCTGTCTATATCCTTCTCCAAACTATCAGGATACACTTTCAAAAAACGAAACGTGGTATAAAACAGCTGATCAATATCATATGTCTGTTGACGTTTGACGAAAAACGAACCATTGGAAAATGTAGTGGTCTTGAATATCATCTTTACGACGCATTTGTCTATATATGAAAAATGCTAAAAATTCATGCATTAAAATAATATCCTGTTATCATCCTTAAAATAACAGATTGTCGTAACTCATATATTTAAAAAATATATATTTATAGGCTTCTTGGCGACATGAATTTTCTGCAGGGTCTAAAAGACTTTGATAAGGATAATATTAAACCTGATATTATGGCCAAATTACGTAAGGAATATATTTCACACAAAGACTTTAAGCCTAATATTGTAGCCAAAGCTAGCAGTGCCGCCGAAGGCTTGTGTAAATGGATAATTGGTAAGTTTACGAAATTTATCAAAATCATTTTATAATAAAGAACGGAAGCTTTCACGGCTTTGATCAAGTTGAAAATCATGGTTCTTTGGTTTAGACCGTGTCAAATTGAAATTATTTTCCGACGTTTCGCCTACGATTGTACGAGGCATCTTCAGGAATCTTTACTCCACGAAATTAGAATACTAGAAATTTTGCTGCTGCGGAGATCGCCAAAGGTTTTGGCATCTTTTTTGATATCCTCCCCATAGAGAGTATTCTAATCTCATGGAGTAAAGATCCCTGAAGATGCCTCGTGCAATCGTAGGCGAAACGGCGGATAATAATTCCAATTTGACACGGTCTAAACCCAAGAACCATGATTTTCAAAATCATTTTATTTTTATTATTATTTCAGAATATCAAACTATCGAGATTTTACCTTAATCTGCGGTACCTCGTTTTTCATCAATCTGAATTATATTATATAATTCACAGAACGTAACCTCTATTTCAATATGATTACCACTCTTCTGAAACTTTGTGAGTAGCTTAACTTTGATGAATCCGATAACTTTTTTATTTGTCACAATATGACCATTCAATTGTACAAACATTAATTAAACAACTGTCAAAAAAAGAGATGGTAATAAAAAAATACATACACGTTATATGTACACATTATAGTGTGTCAAAATAACATGTATATATATTTTTTGCCAACCAGCTGATTGTTTACAGTTGTTTAATTAATACTTTGTAAGAAAACAAAAGTTCATTACAACCTTTAATCATTTTACGTTGATTATCTTCAAGTAAATTCTACTAAACGGAGGAATTTATTTGAGCCCCTCTGTATATGGATTTGTACCATGACAATGCCTATCTTATGTTTGTCCAAGAATAGTTATATATCAGCGAAATATAAATCCGTTATCATACTTAAACTTAAACTCGGTGTTATTACTTTTGGGGCAATTTATGTGACAAAATAACTAAACGGTCCTACCCTCTTGAAGATTTTAAAATAAATATGTCAAAGAAATCCAATATTTTTATCATGCATTTCGTTAGGGGTCTAAGGTTAAGCGCTAAAGATATTTTCAATTTGTGGGAGACCCATGGAAGAGCTTCCTTTTTCTGAAACTAAGCAAATTTTCCTTACAAGAAAACAAAGGAATATTTAAATAAAATCACTAGAATGCAATATTATTATTTATTATACAAACCTCGCGTCTGTTAACCATTTTTTTCCTATTCGACGAAAATAAGAACAAAAAACGTGCAAATGGCTAAAACAGATAGGTTTTTTTAATGGCCACATACTCGGACTTTTATTATAAGCGTAGAATACTTACAATTTACTTTTGTATAAAATAATTATTAGATTAAGTTCAGGTCTGATTAAATATTAAAAGTTTGTCATGGATGGCTAATGCCATTGGCAAACGGGAGGGTTGAAACTTTCAGATGCTCGGAAATGAAAACTACCTTTCGCGGGCAGGGGTGCATCGTGAAAAAACGTTTTATTAGTGGAGAGAATGCATGCGGTACCAGCGCGACTAAACTGGAGGAGGTTCCGAGGGTTGTAAAGTTAGTTTGGGTCTCAAAAATAATTTAATAACAGTTACGTTTGAAATTTGTTAGAGTTGGTACGGTTTTGAGAACGGTTTCTTAGAAAATTACGTGACGCGATCAACCTCTGCTCAGCGCAGGGGTATTGGGTCAGCGGCAGCTACGTAAATTCGGGATATCCCTGCTCTCTCAAGTGATCAACGGTCTGACTGCCTGAAGGTCAAAACATCCACTCGGGGGTCGGTTCTCGGGCGCCACCCTCGGGATTTAATGTGGTCGAGGGCCCACTTTATGCACCGGGCAGCTTGTTACAGTGGAGAAACGGCAAGCCAGGGGTCAATTGTGCGTATTAGTGCTGGCTGCCGGCTGCCAATTGTCACATGTAATGGTAAAAATGGGACTAGGTAAGAAAACAAACGGTTATAAAACATCCTGTATCCTGTATTCCATCCTTTTATACAAAGACATGGCCTAAAACTCACTTAAAATCTAAGATATACAACAATATTAACAAATAAATGGTCTGGAGGGCAAGAGTATGTTTTAGAGCTGTTCACGGTCGCTCATTCTGTTCGGTTGCGCTGAAGGCGGTAACCCGGCGGTATCATTCGTGACGCTATTCACATATCTCGTACTATTCGGTAGCGACGCTACTCACGACGCTACTCACGATGGCTTGTACGCAAATTATCGCGCCTCGTATCTAAAATCCGCGTTTCCGGTTCACGGCGCTTCGTATTAAAACTCGATCCACGGCGGTATACGCGGTATGTAACAACAACACGGCGTCGATCGGCGATAGGCGGCGTCTCTACACGGCGACGGTCTTTATACGCGGCGGCAGCGATAGGCGTCGGGGCGGCAGTTGTTTAGCGCCCTTGTCAACGGACATCGGAGGGCACCTGGCAGTAAACACATTCCTGGTCAATACGAAAACAATAACAAACTTACGGCATCAGTGCGTGTGTGTATCGGTGACGGTAGGAAGGAACGAAAGGAACTGACGCTGCCCGTTCTTATAAGGGTCCTCGACAGTGACGGTGGGATGACACAACATTGCCCGTTCTTATAAGGGTCCTCGACAATGCTGGCTATTAGAGGGGTAGGACGTAAGGAAGGAAGTGTATGGTAAACACCATATACACACAAGCCTAGCCTCACCTACATTACTAGACCAGGAAGGCGCGGCCCAGGAGGCGACCCAGTCCAGTCCGTTTGGACTGTTGACTCGGGTGGAGACCGTTTGGTTCTCAGCGAAATAATGGTCTTCTCGGACTTAAATAGACGGCTCGAGCTCCCACTACGCTGACGTGTGACGGTGTGCGGTGATCGCGCATACGATACTGCTGTATGCGGCGCACGATTACTATGGTCGGACGCTCTGAAAATCTCGGAAAATGATATTTCCCGGCATAGCGCGGTAAATCTAATTATATACCGGTAATCTTGAAACCTTTAACATTGTTTTCCCGCAAGAATCAGATTTTTCGGATGTAAATTAAATAAATTAAATCCCTGCGAACCTACACTTGCCCAAAATTTTAGTAACTTCGTTACAAGCTGTTTTCGCGCTTTATTCTTTTCTTGGTTAATCTTTCAGAAAGTTATTTAAAAATATTATTTTCAAAGTTGGGTTTTACATTTTATTTAATAGAACGTCTATTAAGAGCACTTTTGTTAGTTACTTTGGAATTGCTATTCGTTATTAATTATGTTTCTCACTGTAAATATTCCGTTTTCTGTTTGTCTTTGTTAATAGATTTAAGTATTTTGAGAAACTTGTTTTGTTTGATTTATTAAAAACCTTCACGCCAATAAACTCGAGACCGTGCCGTTGTGAAAGCTTTAAATCAAGAGAAGTCATCTGACCAGCTAGAAAGCAGCTTTTTCTAAGTCTTGAACTTCTGTTTGTTGGGCACTGGTAAGCCCTAAATAACCTGTACTTGCCTAGTACTAAAACTGCAAGCACCAAGAGGAACAACCAGACTTCCAGAGTGCCTTTGTCATTGTGATATTTATTTATAGGTTTTATCAAAATAGCTACAGATTAATATGCGACAGCAGGAAATCGTAGGCTTACCGGCCTTACGCTATCAAAATATACCGTTTACAGGAGCTACGATCAAAAACTGTCATAATTTGTACAATCGAGTAGACATATTGTCCGACAAATTTTAGCGCCATTTGTTCAGTCCGACGCTCGGAAATTGCAAATTTCCTGCATCCGAAAACTCAGCGCATACAAGAATTTTCGTAAATAAAAATGTTGTCCGACTTGTCAAAATGAAGAGCGGTAATCATCTTCAAATAGGGTTATGTCTTGCGGAATATGATATAAAAGTTTTCTTTTATATTTTAGCCATGGACATGTATGATAAAGTATATAAAGTGGTTGCACCTAAAAAAGCAAAGCTATTAGCCGCCGAAAGAGAATTTGCAACAATGATGGAAATGTTAACGGCAAAAAGAAATGAAGTACAAAGATTGGAAAAACAGTTGGCCGAGTTAAATGAAAAATTAGAAGAAGCCATTATAAAGCAAAAAGAATTGCAGGACAGTGTAGATTTGTGTAATAATAAATTAATACGAGCGCAAAAACTTATTGGGGGACTTGGTTAGTATTTGAATCAATTCCTAAATATTTATCGTTTTTACTTTCCTATGGCAATAAGTTTTCGAAATTTTATTTACTGTGCTAGAATTTTCCTTTAATACCACCACCTTCAATAATAACTTATTCATTCCTACAAATACGTTTGTAGCCCAGAACGAAAGCTTTCACGGCTTTTGTCAAGCTGGAAATCATGGTTCTTAGATTAAAACGTGTCAAATTGGAATTATTACCCAATGTTTCGCCTACGATTGCACGAGGCATCTTCAGGGATCTTTACTCCACGAGATTAGAACACTGAATGACTACCGAGGAGCAACAGCCTGGTATTTATACCTTATTGAGGCTCAATGAATCATGATCCAGCGTTACAATCAATTTCCATGTGTGATGCAGACTGTAACCTGTGTCTCTATTAATATTATTTGGATATTTACAAATTTCGATTGATTCTCTAATTTTACGTTTAAGGAAATCGGACACTGATGCTAACACCTTAATTTCTTTTACATTAAAAGTATGACCTGAACAATGCTAGTATTCAGCTACTGCAGATTATATAATTTGTTTCTTTTTTATATATCTTATATATGTTCCTCAAGCTTTTGGAGACTTTGTCCAAAGATTAAAAACCATCAAATTAGAGCCCGGAGACATATTGGTCTGTTTTGATGTAGAATCCCTGTAAATAAATGTTCCTATAAATAATTCAATTTTTATAATATCGGACATATAACGAAATTACAACATGGACTCCACCCTACTAGAATTAATTAAAGCATATCTAATTTCCATTTATTTTACTTTTTAATGAACTTTCTACGAGCAGACTTCGCGAGCGGCCATGGGATCTCCGCTATCACCTGTGGAAGCTTTAGAAGAAAACGTCTTGTCTTCTGCTCCTCTAAAACCTAAATTTTGGTCCAGATATGTAAATGATACGTTCGTAGTTTTGCTGTATGACGCAGATAATCTCCATAATTTCCTGGATCATATACACCAACAATATTCTAGCATAAAATTTACTATGGAAACTCAATCCTTCCCTTTCTTGATATACTAGTGCGAAAGAAAGAGAATGGCAAATTAGGACATTTTGTATACAGAAAACAAACACGTACAAATTGACACCTCAATGCAACGTCACACCAACATCCATCTCAAAAACAATCTACAATAAACTCTTTGGTACATAGAGCCCTTTCAATATGCGACGAAAAATCGCTGAAATTAGACACAGAAAAACTGACTAATGCTCTGAGAGGCAACGGATATTGCGCTGAAAATATAAGACGTTCTATTAATAAATATAAAAACCCAACTCCTCAACAAAATGTCATAAATGTATCTCCTATGGACAATATTGTCTTACCTTACATACACGAAATCACCGACAAAATTGCCAGATTGCTCCAAAATTCAAACATTCGAACAATTTTCAACATCTGTAAAAAGTTGGACATTGTTTGAAGTCGCCAAAGAACGCAATACCAATTCAAACAGAAAGCGTTTACAAGATACCTTGCTCTTATGGTGAAGTGTATGTAGGTGAAATAGGACGGTCTATATCTTCTAGGCTTGAGGAGCACGAAAGATGTATAAAAAAGAAATAAATTGTACAATCTGCAATAGCCGAACACCAGCAGGAGGTCATACTTTTAATGTAAAGGAAACTAAGGTGCTAGCATCAGTGTCTGTTTTTTTTAAAGGTAAAATTATAGAATCAATCGAAATTTGTAAATATCCAATTAATATTAATAAAGATTCAAGTTAAAGTCCACATCACAAGTGGAAATCGATTATAATATTGGATCACGGCTCGCTGAGCACCAATCGAGTAGAAATACCGGGCTGTTGCTCCTCGATAGCCATTCAGTATTCTAACCTCGTAGAGTAAAGATCCCTGAAGATGCCTCGTGTAACCGTAGGCGAAATGTCGGACAAAAATTCCAATATTACACGGTTTAAACCTAAGAACAATGATTTTCATCCTCTTGTAACCGTTAACATCAGCCGCATAATTATTCTAAAAAATGGGTCTTTCAGATGACGAATTTTACAAAAGAATTCTTATTTTCTTTTTAGGAGGAGAGAAGACACGATGGACAGCTTGTGCCGATGCTCTTCAAATTCAGTTTGATGGATTAGCAGGAGATATCCTGCTATCATGTGGTATTATTTCCTATTTGTCCCCATTTAATAGCATGTTTAGACAAAGAATAGTAACCGACTGGCATAAATATGTAAAAAGGTTAAATATACCAACTGCTGCTGTTTATGAAATGGTGGATGTATTGGGATCGGACGTAAGAATTCAGCAATGGTACATTAGTGGATTGCCACGAGATAGTTTTTCTACTGAGAATGGTAGGTCTCTTTATAAATTTAGAGTAACAAAATAACAGCAGGACTATTTATTTAAAAATTATACGGCAAACCCCTCCTTTGTCTACAGAATAACTCAAAGGACCAACAGCTGGTTGTCTATTAGTTCGGCGGCTGGGTACCTTCCCGTTGTTTGTTCAAAGTACAAGGATAAAAATAACTTTTTCTCATGTATTTTTGTCCGCTGAAACCGAATTTGTTGTTCAGAAATCACGAAAAGGGGTACCAATATGTTTAAATCGCAATTGTTTAAACAAAGAAAATAAAGGTAATTTTTCGATGTAGAACCTATGCCATCGTATAATATGGATCAAAACAAGAAAAAAGCGTATATATCTTATATACAAAAATCAATAGTTTCGGAGTTATTAACAATTTAATGTGAAAATTTCGTAATTTTTTTGAAATTTCGAACATCGATAACTTTTGATCTAATTAATATTTTTTCAAACCCAAAAAACCTTTCGAAATTTGAAACTCGGATCTACAATCTAAAATTAATAGAAATATCAAAAAGTTTGCATAAGGTGATTATTTTAAGCAATAAACAAATTGCTTTTCGGGGGCTCACTTGTGCCGCTATATCTATATTTACAATCTTCGACGTGGAGGTAGCTATACCGATGCGCACATAAAACGCAAATTATTATTCTTAGTCAATGTGGATAATAAAACTTCTAAGTGCCTTAATTTCAATGAGTATCGCTCATATTCTTTATATCATCTGAAGACAACAGATTTACCACCGACAAGTTCATCAATGCAGTTAGATATATGACTTATGTACAGCTTAATTGTTTATATCCAAGTTGTATTGTTTTGGATCCATTGGATTTTGGATATGAGCTGAAAGAAGATAGAGTAGTTCCTTCCAAAATTAATTTGTTTTTACTCCCCATTAAGGAATTGGTCCCCAATAGTATATGTAACGCCTGTCCAACAAAGGCATGTCGGTATGTTATGGCTCAAATCACATGTTGCAGTTCCTGTTCATATTTTAAAAATAAAACATGTTAAGCTACAAATAGAGTGAATGAATGGTGTGCTGCAAATTGTTTAAGTTTTAATTTTACTAAAACCAACGTGTTAAGTTTCAAATTTACCTGTGATAGTTTAACTTTGAATAATCATTTTATAGAGAATAAGCTAGTGACTAGATTTTTAGGTATACTTATTGACGATAAGTTGAAATTTACTGACCACGTAATGGCATTAAATAAGAAGTTGGCTACCGGGTGTTATGCGGTACGAATAGTGTCAAGGGAACTAGATTCAAATGTGGCTAGAACAGTGTATTTTTCGTTGATTGAGTCTCATTTGAGATACGGAATTGCATTTTGGGGATTCTGTAGTCGGCAGTTATTAAATTCGATTCTTGTGTTACAAAAGCGAGCAGTGCGTTATTTATTTAATGTAAAAATGAAGGAGCATTGTAGGCCTTTATTTATTCAAGGCAAAATATTAACAGTGATAGGCATTTTCATTTTAGAAATAGTGGGACTGATTCATAAAAAATATAAAAATTATTCAACTCCAAACCCATATAATACACGTAATAATGGCCTGCCATTGCCCATTCCCAGGACTACTCTCACTAAACAATCTCTTATTTTTGAGGGAATTAAAATATATAACAAAATTCCTCTAAATTATAGAAATATTATGAACGATCAATTGCTTAGGAAAAAACTTAAGGGCTTTCTTGTGACACGACCATATTATTCACTGGAAGAATATTTTGCTGACCATTTTTAACAAGGTGTGTTTGTGCTTTTAAAATGTGTGTAATGGTGTAATTTTATGGCTATTTTATTTTATTTGACTGTAAACTTTTAAATTAGTTTAGTAGACATTTATTTTATTTTAGGTACCTGTTTTGTTAATTATGGACTTTTGTTTATTTATACTGTTTATTTTAATTACTGACTTTAATCACGTGTTTATTGTTATCATCTTTTTTTTTAGTTTTTTAATGTCACAATTTCTTGTGTTGAATATGTTTTTGTTTATATTTATTTTTAACTTTATGTTCTGCATAGTGCTTTGTTAACAAGATTAATTTCTTTACAACAATAAAGCTTATTATTATTATTTATTATTAAACATATATAAACCTCACAAAACATATTTTATTTATCAGTTAAAAACTTAGAAAGAGTGGGTTCTACTAAAACTGAAACAAGTTAATACCTCATTATTATTATTGATTACACAATTTTTCCAAAATTTTCCTACTAGAAGTCAAAGTTTGAGACGAAAAATTCGAAATTTTTTGGCAAAAATTTCATGATATTTATTGTGGTTGCAAAGCATCTTTTTTATAGACGGGTATGTTAGAAATTATCTGTAAATTGAACTTAAGACATGCAAAGGATATCAAAATTAAAATATATTCATTTTTTAATTTCTATTGTTCACTAGGCAATACAAGAACAAACCTATGTTATAAAAAAATGTAATATTACCTTACAGTATATATGACGATTCTTCCGGCTAAAGAACTTACTTTCCATAGGTATAATAATGGATAATTCAAGAAGATGGTCATTATTTATCGATCCCCAAGCACAAGCAAGCAATTGGATTAAAAAGATGGAAAAAATAAACAACTTAGAAGTTGTTAAATTTACCTTTCCAGATTACATGAAGAAAATTGAAAGTTGTGTCCAATTAGGATATCCTGTTCTTGTAAGTTCTGAACCAGAATCTACAACCATATTTATTGCCAGCTTTTTAAATTTTTTTAGACTGATATACAATCAGTTAAATTGAAAAGTAGGTATCTTTTATATTTTACTATTTTTACTCACGACATCGTCTGCGTAAAACTTGGGAAATAAAAGTTCGTCGGGAAATAATGGTTCTCTATTTTTATCTAATCGGTAGAGACATTTTTTCATTTATAACAAATTGAATTATAATAAACAGTATTTAATCGTTAAAACTAATAAAAGAACCTTCTACGGTTTTAGTCATATTCAGTGACAATCCCTTTCATCTTATCTGTGGAAGCTATTTTTCATTTTTTATAACCAATTAAATCCATATTTCATTATTAAAGCTGATGTAGAATCGTTCACAATTATGTCCCAGTAATGTTGCTCGTATCTAGTAATAATTTTTTCAATCAAACCGGTAGAGAGAAGATTTTCCATTCTTTATGAAAAATTCTATTGTTATAAACAATATTTAATCAAAACTAATAAGAGAACCTTCAGAGATCATTTTTCCTCAATGTTAATCGTATCTAGTGATGATCTCTTTCATTTTATTGGTAGAAACTATTTTTCATTGTTTATAACAAATTGAGTTATTTTAATTAATATTTGATATGTCCAAACTAATGCACAATCCTATACAATGATTTTCCTGCAATGTTAGTCATGTCTAGTGATAATGTTTCCCATCTAATCGGTAGAAACTATTTTTAATTATTTATGGTAAATACAATTGTTATGAAAATTATTTAATTGACGAAACTAGTAATATCTACTGATTATTTCTTTCATCTTATCGATAGAAACGACTTTTCATTATTTTTAATAAATATAATTGTTAAAAATAACAGTCTAAAAAGTCAACCTATATCGCTCCTCACACGCTTTTTCAAGTCTGTAAAGTTTCACCGAAATCGGATCAGCCGTTCCGAAGATTAGCCCCTACTGTCAGAGACAGACGCATCAGTTTCATTTATATGTATAGATAACTATTGTATCTATCAAATATATCCAGAAAATTTCTTTGTAAACAATCGTTCAATTACGCTTTATAATTCTTTCGGTTTAGCATGTTTCTTTTTCGCTCTACTAATCGTCTTGAAATTTTGTTACTACTGTTAATATTAAAAACTTTATTATATCCATTCAAGATAACAGTCGAATAAAAATTTAAATAAGTACTTTTCAGAAAATGTTAAAGTATAATTTGAATTCAGCTATGACTTTAGAGCTGCTTTTAGTAGAAGTAAAAAAATTTTATTTAAAAGAAAATATTTCAAATACAAAAATACATATATGAGGATAAGTGTTCGTAAAGATCGAATGAATTTTATACAGATATATGAAGCTCACGAAATAATTATTGCCCTCTGGTATGGACTTGTTAGTAATGCTTTTTTCATGTTTTAGTTAGAAAAATTTCATATATATAACAAAACAAATGATACCTTAATAGCAAACATACCCAAGAACGAAATATTCTGTTAAAACATTTAACCATGTCAAGGTTTTCTCTTATTTGTATCTAATTTAATTTATATTCTGACATTTCGTAAACAACTTGTTGGAATATGACCCTCACGTTTTTTCATTTACTCACAATTTTTTTAAGTATGAAAGCAATAATTTACAACATAAATTAAAATAATCTACAGGATGTCTGAAAACTCCATCAGGAAACTAAGAGAGATGCTTCCATACGATACATATATGTCAAAGACTCAATTTTTTTCTACCTTACAGGTAAATAAAAGAAAAATTTATTTTGTGTCAGATTCATATTTAATTGTTCTGTGGATGTAAAAATCTTTATTAAACGTACAGCTGTTTATCATGTTACGAAGACTAAACATCGTGGTTCTAGCATTAATATTTCAAACTATTTTTTTAGTTAGCTAGTTAGGAGACCACTTTGTTTTGTAAATGTAAAAAAAAACTAAGAAAAATATAGAGTATATATCTCTGATTGGAAAAACTTCAATAAACACATGTGTACTATACTATATTGAAACATCGCTAATTCTTACATATTGAAATTCTTTAAAATGGAGGTAAAAGTTTTTTATTCTTATTGAGGTATAGGTTTAATAATGTTAAATATCAACTCGAACATGAGTTTTAAATATAGAAAATTATATCTTTGTCAAAACAGCGTTACAATTAAAATATTCAATTTTAAAAAAATTGATGTTAAGATTTAAAAAAAATATGACTAATGCATAGGATCCTTTATTCTATATAAAAATACTGTTTTTAAATAACAGTATACAGGCTTGGTTAGCTATTTATAATCAATATGGCCTGTCAGGCATTGTAGAAATTTTTTTTCTGTGCGCTGCAAGAACTTCACATCATAGCCAATACAGGAAGGTAAAATATCGATGTTTGCTCCAACATGTTGCAGAATATGCCACAAAAAAATAAAGAGAATAAAAAAAAAATAAGGAAAAACTAACTACGAAACAAGCCACCTCATAAGAGCATCGGTTCCTTTCCTGACGGGAAAGCTCAAAAAGAACCTTCTGGTACCTCGCAAGGTTGATAGCGGAAAGTCATGATTTTAATTAAAACCTAACCACGCTAACTAGAATCTATGTCCAGTAGTTTACGTCCAGACTTCCGTATGTTAATCGAAACTTTGAAGACATAGTATTATAACATGCGATCTAACAGTGACCATAAAAAAAATAAGCAGTTACTGCAAAAGTTAATACGAAAATATTAAATACATGCCATATTTCCCCGGTGACATAATATACCTAGAAAAATATAGCATTAGAAGCGAAAAATATGAGAATGCTACAGGACCAAAGTTATATTTAGCATGAAAGTTAAGTCTGTACCTGTTTCCCTAATTTGCTACACCAGAGGACACTAAGCCTAAAATTTAAATTTTATTTCTTTCATAACTATTTTATTTTGACAGATAATCAAACAAGTGAAGACCCTTTTTTAAAAAAGACAAAAAATTGAACTCTTAATTTACAATGATAAATCTTACAAATCGACATTAAAATATCTCATGTTTAAAAATAAATTTATCGATATGAGGTAAGAATACAATTACTTGATGTATTTTTCAGTTTCTTTAAAATATCTATTAAAATAAAAAAGTTATATTACACCTGTAGATGAAATTTCCATTAAACCTAGCCTTCCCTCCAGATATCAACTTGATTCTTCCGAAAATAAAATAAATATGAATTAAAAGAAAAATAAATTACCTGCAATCAGGGAATCCTTGAAAATTCGACATGTATTAAAACAACTTATTTCCTCCCTTTTATCATATTGAATCACCCCTAAATTTTCAGTTCCCAGTGAATAGGTCATCAAAAATTTATAATATAAAGCTACCATATGCTGATTTCGTAAATTTGTGACGTATACTGTTGTAATAAACTAATCCATTTAATTACAGATAAATTACATCAATGAAAAAAATCACGTTAATCCAATTTTTCCCAGTCTTTAATAGGGCGGCAGGGAGGCAGATATTAAGATATTTATGACATTTGCCTGCTCTTCATATATTGAATGGCGGATAGCAACTAAGAAATATCAAATCGAAGGTTCATTCTTTTCTCTCCAAATTTGGATTCCCTGTGAAAAACAGCTCATGTACGCTGAAAATTTCTGCATTTGTTCCTCTGTTATGATTTTTTTTAAATAAAAAAAGAATAAAATGTAGCACTACATCTTATAAATTTAACGAAGATCGTGCTTTAAAAGGTGTTGAAAATATCTTCTAAACAGGTGTTTAAAAATCATACCTATTTATTGAAGATTTTATTATTTATAATAAAAGTAAATTGTTTGTACCCGAACAGGATAATATATTTTGCTTGTCGAATTGATTAGTATTTTTTTACAATTGATTTCTTCATTATATTCTGTCATTAATCAATAAATTACATCACCCTACACTTTTTTGAATATATATTGTATTAATTCAGCAAATTAATATGATACGTGAAGAGTAATACTCTGCCAGCTTGTGGGCATAGTTAACAACTCATATCTGAAATGACCGTAGTTCATAAAAGCACAAAAGTTTTTAATCAGTTTTTAAAGTTCACTGTTTTTTTATATTTTATTGAAATAATTTTTAGGTGGAAAGTGTTGGGGAAGATATAGAAGCAGCACTTGATCCATTATTATATAAGAAAACATACAAACAAGCAGGAATTGAAGTTATTAGTGTTGGTGAAGATGTTATTGAATATAACAAAAATTTTAGGTATATATTTTTGCTTTTCATTATATATCCTAATTTTCCGAAGGCTGCCCATGTAAAGGGTATTCGTTCACTGACATTCGTAGGCTGGTTTTCTTTTCCGATTATAATAGTATGTCCAAGGCACACGTATTCTTTATATGTTTAGTTGTTTTGAATGTTAACATCTTATAATATTTATATGGTTCATGTTCAGATAGAGATTTTGAGGGGTCTTATTTAATTCTTCAAACATTATTTTTAATTGGTTGTGATCATTACCGATTAGAATGACATCATTGACAACACGAAGGTGGTTCAGATAGTTGCCGTCAATGTTAACTCCCTAACTCTCCCAACTGAGTGACTTAAAGATGTTTTCTAAAGCTAAACTGAAGGGTTAGAAGAGATAATATAATTCTAATGGCACCTTCTCTTCAAATGGATTTTTTCTGTCCTCATGTCTTCATCAATTTTAACATAAACCGTGGAGTTATTGTAAATATCTTTCATGATCAGCACATACCGAAAATCGATCCTTGCGATGTTTAGTGCTCTTAAAAAGAACCATTTTTCTACGGACTGAAGGTAGTCAACGAACGCTATATGCGGCATATTCATTCAGTTGGTGTGAATATAATTTTTATGTTAGTCATTATTCTAGAAAAAAGCAAAGATGGAAGAATAAGCTTTTCTATGTTTATGATAACTCATATTTTAAACAATGGATTCAGCTCAGCATTTTTCCAGGCATTTGGTATTCTATTCTCCCTTAGACAATTATTTAATAAATCTCTTACCAAAAACAGTAGAGTATCATCATCCATTTATATCATTTCAGTTGTAATACAGTCCTTACCTGGCATCTCCCCAGAAGCTTTTGTTTAATTAAATTTAGAGGGTCGTTAATAATTGAGATTCTCTAAACTTTATTAAGATACCAACAATAAAGTTAGATTTTAATCCCACTTTACAATGAATTAAGGAATTTACGACCCAATCACGTGTATACGAAATATGTACAATATAACATAATTTACTAACTTTTCTTCCAGGTTATATCTAACTTCAAAACTTAGGAATCCGCACTATTTACCAGAAGTATTTAATAAAGTAACTATAATAAACTTCGCTTTGACTCTGGAAGGCTTACAAGATCAACTTTTAGGTAACGCAATTTTAAAATCAAAAGTATACAGGGGAGATCAAAATAACCCTACTTGGCCGTAGAAAAAATTTCCTAAAGTGACCCTTAACGGAGATACAGAGCCCTAAAGAGGTACCAAGCGATTTACCTCATCGGCTGGAACCTCTTTAGGTGGAGCACCATTATGCATGTACCACATTTGCATTCTTCTATTAAACGGTACGTCTTCCAATAAATTATTTAAATTTCGCTGCGAAAATTGTAAATAAATCTCATCATTGAGTCTTCGTTCCAAAACAAATGGACCTATAAAGTTATTTCGGATGATGCCAGCCCACACATTTATAATCAACCTTTGTGGGTGTTTGTTTTGAATTATAGCGTGAGGGTTTTCATGAGCCCAAAAATGTAGATTGTGAGAGTTTATTATGCCATCTCTTGTAAAATCGACCTCATCGATAAACAAAATAAGGTTAGAAAAATTTAGATTTAGGTTATGTTGCTGTATAAACCAGTTGGAGTATTGAAGTCTTGCAGGATAATCATCCGGTACTTTTTCAACTTGAAACGGGTGAAGTAACTATTCTGTTAGAGTTTCATGTACAATTGTTGTCATCAATATCTTGCAAAATTTGTTCCTCTACGTCAGGGTCTTGTGCTCTCCTGGAAGGAACTTCACCGCCGCGTCGCGGCAAAAATTACCTTGAATAAAACAAGTAAAAAATTAATTCGTTAACTCTAATAATTATTTTCTAATCACCTTTTACCTTTTTCCCTTAGGCTTCGATCAACCCTTTGAAAGATTTTTGAACTTGGTAATGTTCAAGCTGGAAATCTTTCAACATAAAGTCTTCTTGCTTTCGAAGAATTTGACCGTGCTTCACCATAAATTAAATGCATATCAGCATACTCCGCATAAAAATATTCTTCCATTTGTCAATATTATTTTTACTTGAAGGCAGTTTTGACAAGTTCCGTTAATAGTAATTTATTAAGTAGGTATTAACAATAACAACCTGATTTTTACCTGTTTGTGTTTAGCATTAGTAACTTTGGAGTGTTTCGCATAAAAACCGATTTATTTCGAAAACCACCAGTTTTATCGAAATAGATTAAGAGTACCTTTCTTGAAGAGGAATGACCATAGTATTTAAAAAATTAGTTTTCAGCTTTGTAAAATGACGTCTGTCAAAAATTAAGCCCAACGAGTGTGGCTGCAAGTCCGTTCCTGACTTCTCTGATGCTCTAAAACATCGACTGTGGTATGGTTTAATGAGTCTTTATAGTTCGAAACTTTGAGCCGATAAGATAAATTGCTGAGTACCCCTTTGGGGCTCTGTATCTCCATTAAGGGGCAATTTAGGATTTTTTCTCTATGAAAAAGTACAGTTATTTTGATTTCCCCTGTATTCTCCTGAGCAATTAGGAGGTACTTACACCCTTTATATTTATAAAATGGTACAAATCAGTTAGCTCTGAATATTTCACAAATAAGCATTTTTTAAAAATATATCTAATTATAAAAGTAATTTCTACGACCATACTTATCAAAATTTACATGTGATTTACTGCAAGAAAATATTCTAATACTGAACAAATAAACATCCAATAAAATCTTCAAGAGCCAATTTTTAAGATAGTAATAAAATCTTTTATTTTCTTTTTATATAGGAATTGTTGTTGCTGTAGAAAAACCTGAATTACAACAATTAAAAGAAGAACTTATAATTCAGAAGGCCGAAAACAAAGCGGCATTAGAAAACACAGAAGAAAAAATATTGAAAACTCTGTCAGAAACTAAAGGTGATATTTTAGAAGATGAGACAGCTATTCAAATTTTAGACGACTCGAAAATTTTATCTGCCGAAATCAGAGAAAAGCAAGAAAAATCATTTCAAATTGAAAAATCAATTGAAGAGTTTAGAGTAAAGTATCAGGGAGTCGCTGAACATTCAGCAGTACTGTATTATTGCATTTCAGATTTAGCGAATGTAGATCCAATGTACCAATACTCTCTGGAATGGTTTATTAATTTATACATAGGATCCATTCAAAAAGCAGAGAAATTTAGAAGCATCGAGAAACGATGTCAAAGTTTGATAAATGCTTTCACATTTGATTTGTACAATAATATAACCAGATCGTTGTTTGAAAAAGATAAACTACTATTTTCATTTTTACTATGTTCAAAGATTATGATTTCTCAAAATCGTCTAGATGAGAAAGAATTTATGTTTCTTCTAACCGGAGGCGTAACCGTTGAAACTGCTTTAGAAAATCCCTGTAAGTCTTGGTTGCCTGAGAATTCGTGGGAGGAAATTTGCAAGTTAGACGATTTGCATGCTTTTAGAGGATTTTCAAAAAGTTTTGTTCAGGAACAAAATGCATGGAAGAATATCTACGATAACTTTAAAGAAAATATGATTTGGCCACAACCATGGCACAAATCTCTTAGTAATTTTGGGTAAAATTTTTTAATGTCTTTACTATTACTACACAACCACAATTGAGTTTTTCCTAATATCGATAAATGATGATAAAAAACTATATTGATTTTTACGAAATAATCTGTTTCTTTACCGTTCAAAGTCCTAATTTCCAGACAGTGGTGGCTCGTGACTGAAAAGGTTTGGATTTAGCACATCAAATATATTAAAGCTCTCTTTTGTGTTACTAGTACAGAACTTAATAATTCCTGACTACAGAACTTGCAAAAGGCAATACCGTATATTATTTGACTTTCAATTACAGCAAAATGGACAATTTGAACCATGAGATTACGCAGTTCTCTAGAGAAAACCCTCACCCCACTACATTCAATGCAATATTTTTGTTTAATGTAAAAACATCCTTTCTAAATTGTTTTAGCGTCAACTGAAAGATTCTAGACAACCCTACCGTTGAATGTTGCAAGGGGTATGAACTTCTCTAATTTATTATAACATTCGTTTCACAATTTTTTAGTGTGTTAAACAGTTAACAGATATAAATAAGAAGTTTTAAGTTTTTAATGACCAAACAATGATTCTCTCTCTTTCTCTCTAGCAGCTCAATCCGGTCCACTCTTGGACATAGGTCTCCTCTAGTCTCTTTCATTTTAACCTATTTTCTGCAATCTGGTGCTACCTGCTTTCTTCTTTCTGTCATCTATCCATCTTTTTAGAGGTCTTCCGATACTTCTTTTAGACGACCTAGGTCTCCATTGCAATATATGTTTTGTCCATCTTGTGTAGTCTTGTCTAGCGACGTGTCCTACCTAGGTCCATTTCAAAGTAGCAATGCGTTATCACATCCTCCACTTTCGTGCGTTTTCTTACTTCTTCGATCCTTATTCTGTCACGTAGTGATATTCCCAGCATGATTCTTTCTATTGCTCGCTGAGTAGTACGCAGTTTATTGACTGCTTTAACTGTTAGTGTGGTTATTTCCATTCCATAGCTCATTACTGGGAGAACGCACGAGTCAAATACTCTTCTTTTCAAATTAATGGGAACATCAGAGTTTTTAAGAACGCATCTCAGTCTTCCAACGGCTGCCCATGACATTCTAATTCTTCTATTTATTTCCGCTTGTTGGTTTTCTTTCCCAAGTCTAATTAGATGGCCTAAATACACATATTCCTCAACTCTTTGAATACCGTTGTTTCCTACATAAAGTGGCGTATCGTCTGGAGACATTATTTTGGTTTTTGCCAGGTTCATCCAACTGTCTCAGAAGCATTTTTCAATTCAGAGAGCATTTCCTGTAAGTTGTCTCGATCTTTACTTATTAATACCACGTCATCCGCAAAACGTAATTGGTTGAGATATCTACTATCGATAGTAATGCCCTTATGTTCCCAGTTTAGTTGTTTAAAGACATCTTCCAGTGTTAAAGTAAAGAGTTTAGGGAAAATCGTATCTCCTTGTCGCACCCCTCGATCAATATTTATCTTCTGTCCTTCTAGGTACTCTGTTATCTTTACTTGTAGTGTGGCCTTATCGTAAATATATTTCAAAAGATTTTTGTATCTGGAGTCAATCCTTGCATTATCGATTGCTTGAAGTATGACCCATAGCTCGACAGAGTCAAAAATCTTGCTACAAACAACCAATGCTAGGTAGATTTGAATATTATATTCTGTACATTTTTCGATTAGTAGCTTGATTTTCTGTATCTGCTCTGTTGTACTAAGGCCCTTTCGAAACCCAGCTTGTTCTGGAGGTTGATAAGAGTCAAATTTGTTAGTCAGTCTATTAGTTATAATCTTTGTAAGCAATTTGTACGGATGTAGCAGGAGACTTACGGGGCGATAATTTTCGATGTCTAATTTGTCGCCTTTTTTGTATAGTTGAATGACTCGGACGTTCTGCCAGTTATCAGGGTTTTTGCCGTTTTAAAGACATTTATTCAAAAGAATACTAATTGAATGTAGCGTTGCAGACCCTCCAAGCTCCAACATTTCTTTAGATATACCATTTTCACCTGAGGCATGATCAGATTTCACTTGTGACAAAGTATGTTTACTCTTCGATTGTGATGTCAGGTATTTCTGCTGAATCAACATTTGTAATATTGGGGCACTTGAGATCTGGTTTTGGGTTAATTGAAGTGTACAAATTTGAATAGAATACTTCTACGATGTTAGCCACTTTGTTTCGATGATTAGCTAGCTTATAACATAATTTCAACTTTTATCTATAAATGTTTTATCTTCCCTTTCCATCTTAGTATTTTTACCTAAAAATAAACAAAATTAATCCAGCTATCCAGCATTAAAACATTCATATACTTCAGCCACTTTTACGGACAAAATAACCCTTAAAGTAACTCAACTGACTTCTAAAAGCTCCAAAACTGAATTGAACAAGAAGTCCGGTCTATAACTTGTACAATGTGCCATATATATATATATATATATATATATATATATATATATATATATATATATATATATATATATATATACATATAATGTTGAAAAACAAAATTTTTGGAATTTGAAATAAACCTGACTGCATTCTTGAGATATCGTTATTTATAATTAAAATTAACTTGAATTTTTTAGGCGCTTAATCGTAATAAGAGTTCTCAGACCCGATCGGCTTATACAAGCAATAACAACATACGTGAAGACTGAAATGGATGAAAGATTTGTGAAGCCACCCCAATTTAACATCTCCCTATCGTATGATGACTCTTACAGTCTTTGTCCGCTGATATTTATTTTGTCTCCTGGTACGGATCCTATGGCTGCACTTGTAAAGTTTTCGGAGGAAAAGAAAATGACAGACAGGTACCTGTTTATAGAGAATCATAAAGCGTTATGTAAAATTTCTATTTTACCTTATTTAGTACAAAACTGACCCAAATTCATCAATTAACATTTGTGTAATTATTTGTATTTTCTCTAGCTATTGAGTAAACTTTTATTTTGTTTGAATGTGTTTAACAACGATAATTGCTATCCACCATCGTCTTCTAGATAATGAATAATGTATATTCAAGGAATGAAAGTAATGAGCTGAAACATATTAAACACTTTAAAAACTGCTCTTGAAACCTTACATAGCCAAAATAAATTTTTCAAATTATTTCATACAAAAATATTTGATATATACTCAAACTTAGATTTTACTGAACGAATTTAGGCCAAAAAGACATGGAATCATCGCAGCAAATTCCTGAACATTGTAATGGGACAAGTATTAGTTGTTTTATACTGATCAACGTGGAATATATTCTGCTAAAATGAGTAATTAAATAATCGCTCTGTGGATAGATTTTATCCATGAGAACGGTATATATACATATATATATATATATATATATATATATATATATATATATATATATATATATATATATATATATATATATAAAGCCTAAAGGAAAAATAAATCAATTATCGTACTTAAACCTAATCTCAACTTTTTACTTTTGAGTCGTGTAAATATTTTCTTAAAAATATATAAACTCAGACAACTTATGACGACATAAACTAGAAAGATCGTACCCTCTTTTAATGTCTTTAAATAAATCTGTCGATGACATCCTACCCTGGTTATCTAATTAGAACCAAAGAGATAAGTGCCGAGGGAAGTCTTATCATGTGGTATATGCAAATACTGTTAAAATATATTAAAACATTGAACGATTTTCCCATTATTAGGAAACAAAAGAATAATTAAATAAACTTACTAAAATATAATATATCGTTTGATAAAATGTAAAAAGAATTCGTACAAGGACTGTTTTCTTCTATTCACAAGAAAGGAGTTAAATATCTAAGAGAGTTAATAGTTTTTTTTTCACGGTCGTTAAAACCGTTATTCTTTTAGTTATAGGACGACGTAGAATAGTTTGATTACCTGTTTTGATATAAAAGTAAGATTAAGGTGCTCAGAGGCCAATTCGGGAATTAAGACGAGATGACCGAAACTACTTGAACATTAGGGACTGAAATTGACGGTTACAGGGTTGCAGGGGGTCAATAGGAAGGTAACAGCGGGGTACAAGTTTGGCTTTTTAAGAAATAATAAACTTCAGTTGCGGTCTGGGATTCGTTAAATCGGTACCACTTTGAGAAGAGTCTCTTATAAATTACGTGTCGTGTACAACCGCTGTTAATGAAGGTTTTGTTTTTTGTTTTTTTTTTATTGAATTTGGAAGTTAACGGAATATCTTGTGTTATTTTACTCGAGAATTTAGCGACTTTAATACTGTTTATTTAAGCAATAAAAATAGCTGTTTTTTCGCGCTTTTATTCCTTTTTTGTTTTATAGTTTAAAAAGCTATTTATACGTTTTATTTTCTAAATTGGGTTTTATATTTTAATTAATAAAACGGCCATTAAGAATAGTTATTTTAGTTATTAGGAATAGTTAAACATTTCTAAATTTAAGTTTCATTCATTGTAAATAGGTTCGTTTTCTATTTGTTTTTGTTAATAGATTTAAGTGTTTTAAGAAACTTGTTTTATTGAATTTAATTAAAAACCTTCACGCAACTAAACTCACGATCGCGCCGTTGTGAAAGTTTCAAATGAAGAGACATCATCTGACCAGCTAGACAGCAGTCTTAACCAAGTCCTGAAATACTGAGTTTTGGTAATGGAAAGCCATAAATAACCAATAGTTGTCTTATAGTAAAACTGCATGAGAGAAGAAGAACGACCAGACTTCCAGAGTGTCAATGTCTGTGATATTTATTTATAGGTTTTTAAAATAGCTATTAATATGAGCAGCAGTATGGTTGTAGACGAAACGGCCAATACTACCCAAAATATTTCATTCCGAGGAGTCTATGATCAAATGCTGTCATAACGAAAAATATGCATTCAAATCGGATCCACCGACCCGGAGTAATCGTCGTACATACATAGCTATCGAACTGAGAACCTCCTTCCTTTAAAAGTCAGTTAAATAAGTCAGTAAAAGAATTGCGATTTTTTTTTTCATTGTTTTATTTTTCAACTTAATCTCTTTTAATTTCAGTACACTTATATCACCTATCCCACAAGGATTTTACTCCATCAAAGAAAAATTGATTCCTGTTGACCACCAAATAGGCATCGATATTACCTTTTAACTGATTATCATCTGGAAAATGATATCATCTGATTACTTTTTCAAAATTTGGACTATAAGTCCGGCTCAAAAGAGTTACACTCAGGGAGAATGCATAGAATTTTGGCTGCACTTCGAACTTGGGAATTGTCATGAAGAAGGAAAACATTCTTTTAACACACAAAATCTTTTTGCATAAGGAGTTTTTATTGGGGAGGGAGCAATTTTGAAACTTTTATTGCTCAAACTATCCTCATACTCAGTTTATCATGTAAAATTATGAAAGAGTTTCGGAATATTCTGATTCTGTTAAAAAATTCTCAAATATATTAAACGATCAATGACCATGCAGTTAGTATAATCGGTACACTGTTATACTAGCACGAGTTTAAGATTTCTATTTACAAAGGTAAATTTTGTATTTAAACATTAACTCTAAAACTGTCATAACATTTTATAATACAAAGAAAAATTAAGTTTATTTGTGGATATTTTCAGTCATACGATAATTTTTTTGATGAACTTAAAAAAATGTCTTACCTTTCTGTAAATATTTCCAAAATTAATTTGAATATTGATCAATTAAATGAGCCAGGTAGATATATTTTTAACCTTAAGTAGATTTTTTCTTGGAATTTACTTTTATTGTCGTTTTAAACAATAGAAACAATAAAGTCTTGTGGGTACAACAGCGTGTGCGTTACGATACAAGACACATGTAGAGACTTATTTATAATATCTCTAATCATCACAGATATTAATCATTCGTCAAAAATTACGTTATCCAATTTTTTTTAAATAACCACATTTAAAATAAAAAAAATTTTCGATCCAGGTAAAAATTAGTTAAACTAGAAAACTTTGAAAATATATCCTATATATAAGATTTATCGTTTTTTTAAATTTATTTGTAAAAAAAACAAATAACATTTTATTAAAAATTTGATCTGTAAGTAGATTTTCATTATGCAGGGTAATAATTCCATATATTTCAGATTTCGTTCAATATCACTGGGTCAAGGTCAAGGTCCAATGGCTCAAGTTATGATAGAAGAAGGACAGGATGCCGGCTTATGGGTATGTTTACAAAACTGCCATCTTGCCACATCTTGGATGCCGAGCTTAGAAAGAATTTTTGAAAGTTTAGATTATTCAAACACGCATGATCAGTTTCGTCTATGGTTAACTAGTTATCCATCCAACAAATTCCCTGTATCTCTACTACAAAAAGGAGTAAAAATGACAAATGAACCTCCTACAGGTAAATTCATCAGATTTATTTAAATTTAACAATTTTGTATTTTATGGTATTTTCAATAATGGAAACGATTCACAATATGAGCGAACTAATAACCTAATAATTTTATTTACGCAGTTATTTTTCAACTTTTTGCACATGCTAATGCAGTTTAGATCGCATAAGATTGGGTCTCCTCTCAGTGATTTACCATACTGAGACTGGGATGCTTGACAGGTGATTTTGGCGTATTGTTTTCTGCATTATATGCGATGTATTTATTATATTTATTTAAAATTAAAATAGTTCATTGAAAACTAAAACAGTTCATTTAAAAATAAAGCAGCTGTATCTACCTATGTACAATCATATGTAAAGTATTTTTCTATTCCGTTACTGTATCTAATGAAGCCCTGCTTATATATTTGGGTGTATATTAAACAGATGTCTATATATTTTTAGGACTTCAAAACAACTTGCTTAAATCCTACGTCAACGACCCCGTGAAAAACCCAGAGTTTTATCAAGGTTGTCCAGATCACGATGAAATGTTTTGCAGATTACTTTATGGTCTTGCGTTTTTCCATGCTGTTGTACAAGAACGCAGAACTTTTGGTCCACTGGGATGGAACATTCCTTATGGCTTTAACGATTCTGATTTTGATATTTCCGTTCAACAATTACAGATGTTTATTAATGAAAGTGAAAATCCTTATGAAGCTTTAACGTATCTTATTGGAGAATGTAACTATGGAGGTAATCTGCGATACTAGTGTAACGTCAAAAACTCCATCTAGATATCTAGACGCCCTTTATCAACTTAACAAAATTTAAGGTTTTCAAGAAACTGAATTCATATTAATTCTTGCTGAAACATAGGCAACATTAAAAAAAGGGTGCTAGAAAAAAAAAACCTAACAAAGATAGATACTGCTGCCTTTACCATTGTTGAATAACATTTATTACTGATAATTTTTTTTATTTGTCTGCCAATTTTTTCTACATGTTCATTTTACCATTTTTTGTATTTTATGAAGTATTTTACAACAATTAATAAGATTTGTGAAATTGTAACATTGCAGTGTAATTGAAAGGGACATATAAGCAACCCTAAAATAATTGGAATTCACTCTAATTTTAATGATCAAAGAGTTTTAATTCACGCCGTTTACAGATCTCCCTCCACATGCATTAATATGTTACTGATCAGTTACGCGATTATCTACAGTCTATTCATAATTTTGATATTCATCTTATTATTGAAGACATCGATATAAATATTTTGGAAAATATTTTTTTTTCAAACCTATTTAAACATAATGGCCGAATATGGATTTTTATCGGCAATAAACGGAAACACTAGAATATATAATAATAAGGGGTCACGCATAGACCAGACATTTGTTTAAGATAAAAATAGTTATAATAATTTTGTCTCATTTACATATATGCGAGACTTTTACAAAATAAATGAAGATAAATAGGTAGATGGAAAAATGATTTTTTTTTAACCAGAATAAGTTTTTATCACTAATTAAAAGCGATAAGTGGGAAGCCATTTATAAAAACAATTATGTAAACATAACAAGTAGTATTCTATCAAAATTATGTTAAATTATGTACACAGTTAGTTAAGGGGGTAGTTCACCTTTAAAAGTCTCAACCTATTTTTAAGAATTAATTGCAAAGAAACTACTGAAGATAATTGAGACATATTTTTTTCTTTTATTGGAACAAGCTTCGTCTTTTAAACTGTAGTTTTAGAAAATAATAATAATCACACTCGCGACCTTGGGACGCCTTGACTTTGTCCCCGCAAAAAGCCATATGCAACTTTTGGTAAGGCTTTGGTCATCTGAGTTGTCTGAAACCAAAAAAATTAAATACCTTTTTATTTTATGTTACGCTGGCCATGTTTCTCCGACGACGAAAAAATGAAATTTTTGGGAAGTCGCGAATAAAAATAAATGACAGTGTAAAACGCGTTACCAGAGCCGTTGGTCTGCCCCATGCACCTTCCTTTGTTGAATTCGGGTCCTTTTTGCCGCGTCACTCACTCTCCGCTCCGAGTAATCGATGCGGTCCTCGTCGAGTCGAGCTGCACACATCTCTGCTTGAAGTCCCAGGGTAATTTCCAAGACTTCTATAGTTTGTAGAATCGATGAAAATCTCTCATTAAAAATCATGACTGCCAAATGAGTTGCAGTTTCGACCACCTGCTTGCCTGAATTCAAATGTTTTGACGCAAACATGCAGTTGCAGCTGTTCACAGACCCGTTGTTATTTTGAGTATGGGCGCCCAAACATCTTTCCAATAAACTTTCAGATAACAAACTTTCGTATATTGATTTCATTAATTTGACAATAGAGGAAGCGAGGAAAACTCTGTCATGCTGAAAAGTCGACAGTCTCGCAGGTATCGGTCTGACGCCACTTGCACCAACTATCCTTACCGGAGGGGGGGGGGGTCATTTTGAGTGACTATTTTCTAATCTATTTCGGGTAAAAAATTCCGGAAAAAAGCGACTTTCAAACTTTATAATGATCGAGAAATGCGGTCGTAAACTGAGCTAGGTTGGAAAGTTAACGTGAAAAGTACACGCCGATACGCATACATTCACAAAACGTTAATAAACGACCGCTATACCCTTCCGAAAAAGAATTTCAACCTGAAAAAAAACGGAGAGGCCACGCGCTGCTAGAGCGCTCGAAAAGGACAGAGATGGCCATGTTACAGTTTCAATATTCCTAGGAAGGAAAGTATTTTACAAAATGCTTCATATGGCGTGTTCCTGATTCCAGATTCAAAATATACAAAAAATCGATATTTCAAAACCGCAATGGTGGACGACCACCTTAAAGTCAAAAGCACAGAAATTAAAAGAAAGGAATGGATAACTAACGGCCCTATCAAAGCAATAAGAAAACAAGGATTATATAAAAAGATGTAACATCATCCAACGGAGAAAAACAAAAAGTATACAAACAGTACTATGTAAAAATGAATTAGGTAACTGAACTGATACCCCAAAAAGATACCATCAAAAAGTAATTCAAGAAAACCAAAACAAGGTTTCTAGTTAATATAATAACATATACAGGGTGTCTCAAAAGAAAGTTCACATTTAAAAAATCGATTTAAAAAAAAGTCAGGACTTTATTGAAAAAATGTTTATTACATATTAAAATACATTGTTTGGGAATTTATTTTTTAAAAATGATATCGTCCAAATGTAAACCGTTGCGCTCATGGCATTCATTTAATCGAGCACTAAAATTGCCCATGACGGCTCGGTAGGTATTCTCCGTGATGTCTGCCATTTCGTTGCGGATATTTTCTTTTAATTGGGCCAGGGAAGACAGTTTGTTGGCGTAAACTTTTGATTTGACATAACCCCATAGGAAAAAGTCCATAGGTGATAAATCAGGACTGCGTGGAGGCCAACTTATGTCACCTTTCTTTGAGATCAATTTGCCAGGAAAAATTTCACGCACTCGTGGCAGAGACATGTTGGACGTGTGTGAAGTTGCTCTATCTTGCTGGAACCATGTTCTTTGGTTATAGCCAGGAAAATTTTGCAGTTCAGGCACGAAGAAGTCGTCTAACATCTCCACATATCGCTCTGAAGTCACTGTTACTGTGCGTTCCCTTTCATCTTCAAAAAAGTACGGGCCGATAATTCCTAGCGCCGACATCGCAGCCCATACAGTCACTTTCGGCGAATGTAGAGGTTTCTGATGTTTGTGTTTTGGATTGTTTGCACTCCAATAGCGGCAATTTTGCTTGTTTACATGACCATTAAGATGAAAATGGGCTTCATCCGAAAGGAAGATGTTGGTGAACGTTGAAAAGCGTTCAGTCATCTGGTTTACGAAGTCAAGCCTCTGACCAGCATCCTGAGGCTTCAATTCTTGCACCAACTGAATTTTATAGGGGTTCAGCTTTAAATCTTTGTGTAAAATGCGGAATAATGATGACCTATGCACATTTAAAGCAACAGCACGCTTACGAATCGAAACGTTTGGGTCGTCACGAACAGACTGAGTAACACTCTTTACGTTTTCGACCGTTCTCGAAGACCTCGGACGCCCGGATTTTGGTTTATCTAGTGTTGAACCGGTCTCTTCAAACTTCTGGACCCATTTTCCAATAAGCCGAGCGCTTAGCGCATCATTTAAGTGACGAATATGTCGAAAATTGCAGAATTTTCTACGCGCTACAGTCGCCGAATTACCGTTTTTGTAAAACTCACGTACGTACAAAGCACGGTCCGCTCCCGAGAAACGCTCCATAGCGACTAAATTCCCAAGAGCCAGGCTACCGATTGACATACCCCCCGCGCCGCTCGGAATAGTTGCGTTCACGCAATAAGCAAAACAAATGTGTACTTTCTTTTGAGACACCCTGTACAAAATCTGCATTTCGGAAATCGAAAACCACGATGGTAATGTCCTATCTAGAAAAATCGAAATTGAAAACCTGTTGATCATGTTACAAATATAGGCCAAACATTGACTAATTAAAATAAAAGTAAACAACAATATAGAACTGTTTATAAAAACAAACCTATCAAATTATTTTGTGCTTCTTCCCACGGACGTTAGTGAAGTTAAAAAATGATCAGCAGTCTAAAGAACGGCAAGACTCTTAAGATAAATAATTGAAAGTGTGAGATATTAAAGCCGATTATCAATGAAATTTCTTTCCTCTTAGTGCATGTTTTGAATTTAACTTTGAAAAATAGCCAGTACCGGATGCATATAAAAGGTCTTTAATAAAACCACTATTTAAAATGGTCTTAACGTTTATAACCGACCAATTTTCTTGATTTCACTTTGTGCTAAAATCTTTGAGAACTCTTCAAAACTAAAATTTCTGATTTTCTTAAATAATACCACATATTATCTGATAGGCAATTTGACTTTAGGGAGAGTCGATCTACACAGCATACATACATAGAGGACAAATAAAGTTAGTAAATTTATGGACCAAAAACGACTGGCATGTTGCGTCTTTGTTGACCTAGCGAAAGGCTTTGATGCTATTGATCACAAGCTTTTATTATTCATATTGGAAAGGATCGGCTTTAAAGGTACCTCCTACGCACTTATGGAAAGTTATTTAAGTAACAGAAAACAATTTGTGAAAATTAACAATAAATTTAGTAAACGTAGAATGTCGACTACCTCAGGGTATCGTGTTGGGGTCGCTTGTTTCCAATCAGCACCTGAACGTTTTGTTTTTACTGAATGTTTTAGTGGCATTGTTAGTTTTGCTGATGACACTGCAGTAGTATACAATGATCCGAGTTGGAATTATTTAAAAAATTAAATTGAAAATATAAAGTTGATTTAATACTCGCTTACCTACAGTAAACTTGAGAAAACACATTTTATTTCTTTCTCATATTCTTGATATTTTCCGATTTTTAATTCTCTTAATATTGTAGTGACGGCACTAAAGTTGCAATAAAACATATCAGCAAAATAAATTATTTAGGAATCATAAGTGATTACCACCTTAAGTGGGGTGAGCAAATAAATAATGTGGTCAAAAAAGTTAATTTAAAATTATTACGCTCTAATACAGAATTATTTAACTTATATACCACATCACAGCTTGAGGGCAGCAAACAATGTATAGAGATAAATAAATAAGTTTTGAATTTCAATTGTCCCAAAAAATATTCAAGAATAAATAATTATGGTGACGCGGACCCATCTTATTTTAAAGTAATAAATTTGTCAAAACAGTGTCCATGGGGTTGTATGTATGTGCATAGGATTGGGGGTCTGTACACTGCGACCTGGTAGATCTATTGTGACCCCCTACTGCTGCCTAGTCGTAAGAGTTACCTTATCGGCTAAAGCACGTCCTCCAGTCCTATTTCCGTCAGGAATCTCAGAATGTTGAACGGCTTCAAGATGGACAGCTCCCCTTTTTCGATTTGGTGTGACTCCAAAAACCACAATCTAGGTTTTTCTAGAGTGCTGCACTCTGCAAGGATATGAATAGAGGTTTCGTCCTCCTCACAGAATCTGCACTCTTCTCTTTCTACCAGTCCGAGTTGCTTAAGGTGTCCCTTCAGGTGACAATGCCCCGTCAGAACCCCTTTCAGAACTCTGAGCTGATTTTTACTCAAGCTTATGCATTCTTTGGGGTTGCAAATCCATTAAAGATAACCCAAGAAGTGAAAATCCGTCAGAAGTAACGAATACTGATGTTTGCATGAAAGTGAAAACAATGGTCCTTAAAGATCGTCTTTTGAACGTTATTGTTATTCTTCTTCTTCCTCAGCCACTTCCTGTCCACTCCTGAACGTAGGCCTCTTTCATCTGTTTCCATACTGTTCTGTCCTGTGCTATTTGATTGATTGATTATGATTACGTTATTGTTATTGCTAATTATTAAATATATCTGAACCCAGGGTTTTGATAATTCTCAAATTTCTCAAAATTATTTGAAATATTTAAATGAAATAATGACAGGTGATTACTTAGGAACCTTACTGAGATTTCGAGACAAAATTAGATGCCACGCAAGGGGTAAAAAAAAGCGCGCACACAATCTTTACCTCGAAAGCTGATGGCCACCGTCCTTTAGACCTAATCGGCAGTTAAGATTGTTGAATATATACCAAAAGATTTCTCTCTTTCTTCTCGACATTCTGCTTATTCACAAGACAGCCAAATATAATCCTCCGCAAGTGTAATGTTTTTGAACTCGACTACCACCAGTATCATCCAAATTTGGCTCCATTTCACTTATTTTTATTCAGAGGATGTCATTTTGCGGACGATGATCAATTAAAAGAAGATCTTTATGTCTTTTTTAAAGGTCGACAGGAATCTTTTTTCTGATGGAATAAAGTCGTTGCAAGACAGAGGGCGCTCTTGCGTTGAAATTAAGAGATATTATATTGCAAATAAATTTATCAAAAAAGTATTTTAAACCGACTTCAAAAAACGACGATTCTCTCTCGATATATATATATATATATATATATATATATATATATATATATATATATATATATATATATATATATATATATTCGCTGATGACGTTTGGGGCACCTATTTAATTATACACTATATAAAAGCTGTTAAAGCCTACTGAGTTGACTAAAGGTATAGTGCGGTATCATGAAACTTCTATTCAGTTGAATTAAAGGAAACGTTTGTGATCCAATTAATAAAATTATAATTTTTCTTTTTTTTTAAAGTAATTTCATTGTAGGTAGAGTAACTGATGACTGGGATCGACGATTAATTGTAACAATCCTTGCAGACTTCCTAAATCCACAGATAGTTTCGAACCCGGATTATGTTTTCAGTACAATTAGTGATTGTTATGGACTTCCAGAAAAAACTGAGTATGCCGTTTACACTGCTCATATTCAGGCCTTGCCCGCAAATCATCCGCCTGAAATATTTGGTTTGCATACAAATGCGGGAATAACAAGAGATCTACAAGATTCCAAACTGCTTTTAGATTCAGTCTTAAAAGCATACGGTGAAACAGCGGGTGGTGGAGGAGGTAAAAAATTATTTACGAAATCTAGTAAGGCAGAAATCCACTGCCAAAAATATGAGTCCGAAAATAGGAAAGAGATGGTTTTTTCAGTTACTTTAGTCAATAGTCCTGTCATCTTTTGCATATATCAGCAAAAATCGCGATATTATAAAATACAAAAATCTACTTATTCTTTTGGCATTTAATTATAAAGTACTAACTCTTACCTGTGGCTGGGCACGCATTGTATTTAATTTTTTACCATTTATTTTTTATTTACGTTGCATCTTAAGATACATAAATTCTATGAAAAGTTCGACCCTCTTGGTACCCTACCCCTATTGTAGAATTTCAAAAAACACGTGTTTACTTGCGATTAAGAGTGTTATTTTGGCGCCAATACCATTGGTTGTTTTTAAGATGTAGAAACCTTTAAAAAAAGTTCACCTTTTTTTCATTCTCTTAGGGGTGGAAATTTTAAAAGCCCTCTTTTACTGGATAAGTAAATTCAAAGAAATCTCCTTATCTCTCTCCCTCAACTTGCATCAATCCACTGTTGCATATAGGTCTCCGCCAAGTGTTCCATCTCTATTTTGAGCTGTTCTCATCCACCGTTTACTTACTATTTTCCTTATGTTATTCATCCATCTTTTTTATGGTCGTCGCTCTTGCCTGTCTAGAAGTCCTGGGTCCATCTACCGTTCCTACGACTGGCAACATGGTCCGTCCACTGCCATTTTATTTTAACTATTTCCTTCAGAATATCTGTTATTTTCGTCCTATTCTTTAATTCAGAGTTTCAAATTTTGTCAGTTAGTGAAACTTCAAATATAGTTTCTAGTACATCATGCGTGGAGGCTGATAATATACAACTGTTGTAGACCATTTTCTACTGACCTATAAGAATAATACTGTTTTTGAGGAAGGTGTGTTATTTCAAGGTTTTGGTTTTCTTTGTCGGCTGCGGACATCCAAAGGATAGAGGTCGCATCATTCGGCTCCAAAGTAACCGTGGGTTTTCAGAGTTTAAACAGGTGTAGCACCAACGATTTCCCTACGAGACTATCTAGACATCAATCTATGTCCGCACAGCCGAGAATATTTTATTTTATTTTTAAATTATACTCGCGATAACTTATCTCTTTCTTTTATAGTTGTTGGCTTAAAAACACACATCGCTCTAGGAGGGAGATCGTTGGTACGACACCTCCTTAAAACGCAAAAGCCCGCAGTTTGTTTGGTTGCCAATATCAAATGATGCGACCACTATTCTTTGGGTAGCATGCTTTGTATATCGATTTTGATATATTTTTATTTTTATTGTACTGTCGCGCCACAACATTGTTAGTGTGTGTTACTCTCATATTATTGAGTGATGCGTCAGGATGTTGCTATTCGTGTCTTGTGTGCTGTTTTTCATTTTAAAAGTAGTAAATAGGACGCGACTGCGAGATGACGGACTGTATGGGATACAATAGCCTAATGAGGCCCCCAAATGAGAACGAAACAGCACTCTCATCATTTTCCAGACCAGAAGCTTCTCTATTGTCTTGGAGTTCTCAACACCTTTTAGTACGAGAGCAGTATTTAATTTTCAATTTTATTTTAAAATTACACAGACGATAACTTATCTCTTTCATATATATATATATATATATATATATATATATATATATATATATATATATATATATATGTACAGGATGTCCAGGAAAATGTGGAAAATCTTCAGAGATATGAGCTTCCCAAGAGCTGCAATGGAATCAAGTTTTTTACTCATAATTATCGAACCACCAGGCATATTTCAATTTTTTTTAATATAATGAATACCAAGTAAGACCCTTCAAGAAAGTGTTGTGAATTACGGACAGCTGCAGGGACGGACTAGCTTTAACACCCTTTGCATACCTTTAATTATTAACTAAAAATTAAGTACTCTTCTTTCATGTCGTTAATCCTAACCGTTTTCGAAAAAACGTCATTTTATTTACATCACGTATTTAAGGTATTTCGATTCCTATCAAATGTTCAACCTTCAACCTTACGATAAAAAAATTCGATCCAAAATTGGAGTTTACCTCTTTAGTTAAAAATCTAATTCTGTGAATTTCAGTTCTACCTAGGTTCGTAAAAAATGTGCGTTTTATTTTATCGGCGCCAAAAACAAAGTATCGTTATTGCAACCTCGCTAGATAAGAAAAAAATAAATATCGTGCATTTTGGAACTTGTCAACTTTCACATAGTTGATACATTGATTCTTTACGTGGACATTAATTTACTGATTTTTGGACTTTGTTGTGAAACTAATTGTGAAATAATTCGAAATATAGAATACACGTTTATTAAGTATGCCGATGTATGGTCTTGCATCTTGTAATGCTTTGGAAGCCAAGAGGTTATATCACGACAGATATCCTAATCGTACTCTTCCAGACCAGAAAATATTTCAACGAGCTGACCAACGTTTAAGGGAGAATGGCAGGCAATTCCATTTAATAAGGTAGTATTATTAAATTTCTTCATAATTTTTAGAAATTTTGGGAAAAAAGTTCTGGTTCTGGTCGGAGAAGAACAGTATGTACGCTGCAATGAGAAGAAAATATTTTAAATGCTATAGATGACACTCCTTCAACGAGCACTAGAAAATTATCAGCGTAGTTTAATATGTCAAAAACAATAGTACACGTTCTTCAAGAACAGCTGTCATATATATATATATATATATATATATATATATATATATATATATATATATATATATATATATATATATATATATATATATATATATATATCATTTGAAAAAAGTGCATGAACTGATTCCTAAAGATTTTTTCTGTATAATGCAATTTGAAAACTGTCTATTGAATCAGCAACGAAATAATGTAAACATCATTAGCACCATTATCTTCACGGATGAAGAAGAAGGATAAATTTACACAACTATTGTTTCGCATCATCAACAGCACTTCCAATCAACTAACGTCTGGACAGGGATTGTTGGAAATCTTTTAATTGGACCATTCGTATTGCCAGCACGACTGAATGAAAAACTTTATTAAGAGTTCCTCCAGAATGCTTTCCACGATTCAGAGAGCACTTACCACTTGAAACGCGCCGAAACATGTACTATATGTACGATGGGGCATCACCTCATTTGAGCATTGCTGTGCGGTAGCACCTGAATAACGTTTATCCAAACCGTTGGATAGGTAGAGGAGGACCTATTTCCTGGCCTTTTCGATCTCCCGACTTAACACTGTTGGATTTTTGCCTGTAGAGATACTTCAAAACCTCGGTATATTCCACTACGGTCGATAGTAGGGAAGAACTTCTACGGAGAATCACGTTTCATTGTCATCAAATAAGGAACAATTCCGAGTTAATGTGGCAGGTACAGCAGTCCTCAATTCGTCGTGCCCGCAAGTGTATCAGATTTCTGGAGCCTATGTTGAATCCTCTTAGGAACTATGGTGATAGGGGAAAATTCCTCTTTTTCATATTCAATCTGACAGAAGTTAAGGGACTAACAGTGTAAATAAAATGATGTTTATTTGAAAACGGTTAGAATTAACGACATGAAGGAAGAGTACTTAAGTCAATGGTTAAAGATATGTAAAAAACGTTGTCCAAAGTTCTTATCATACAGGCCGTAAAAAAAATAGGGTCATGAGTGTCACAGCTAATCCGTCCCTTCAGCTGTGAGTACTTCACAACACTTTCTTGGATAGTAATTTGAAGGGCCTTACCTGATATACATCATATTAAAAAAATTGAAACATACCTGGTGGTTCAATAACTATGACTAAAAAACTTGATTCTATTGCAACTCTTTGGAAGCCCATACCTCCGAAGAGGAAGCCTATAAGAAAAAAGTTTTTATAAACTTGTTGTATTCATTTACCGTGTTTTTTTTTCATATCCGGGATATTTCCTACATTTTCCCGGACATCCTGTAGATGCAAATTTATATTAATAATGTCATCTACTATTAATACCGACGAGCGACACTTTCTCTTGCTCTCGCTCGAAACACCATTACACATTTTACGAACTTTTATTTAATATACCATACGAACAAAAAAAAAGTTATTCATTTAATCTACAAACTACCCCTAAGATTGTAAATGAAGAATTTCATATTTAGCATTTTTGATTGTCAAATTCCACTTTATTACCTACAGAGCCTTCGATAGTCGTCAAAGGTAGTTCAGAAATACGAATTGTTTTCCGACTTTCTTTATTGACAGCCTTTTTTACACCACTCCTTTTTTGTAAAAGCGAATAAATGTAGACTGTGATCAAACGAAATATCTTTCCAATATTGAAACTACTTTTTTAAATCGTTTTTAACCAATTCTAATAGAGTTGTCTATCAACATAAACCAGTACCAAATCTGACCAAAGATGTTTCATGATAACGTTTAAAATTCTCAGTATTAATAAATATCTGGGGTCGAAAATTAACTCTAATAAACAAAAAACGCCTTTGATTTGATGTGATGTATTTTAGGAGATACTGACAAATACATCAACTCCATCTGCGCAGATATCTTAACTAAAATACCACCAACTTTTGACCTTGATGTAGCTCATAAAAAGTTTCCAGTTGAATACTCAGAATCAATGAATACCGTTTTGGTACAAGAAATGGAAAGATTTAATAAGTTATTAAAAACTATAAAATTATCTTTAATTAATATGCAAAAGGCACTTCAGGGTAAGTCTACTTAAATGATGTTACATGTAATAAAATAATTTGTTAAGTTTAAGTCTACTGTTAGTGCTTTTGCTCGTTCAGTGAGCAATAATGACACTATTATTCATCACAGTTTTTTACTTTTGATAAACTTGATTTTAATCCCGTTCTGTACATTTAGCCTTCCTACGCGAAAATAAATCTATAAAATAATCCTATAATATTATGGTTTAAGTTCATGTTACTACAGTTGAACCCTAACCTCATTAGAACAATACTTTTTGTGTTTTTTAGGTTTGGTCGCAATGTCACCAGCTCTTGAAGCATTTGCATCTTCCCTCATACTAGCGAGAATTCCAACAAATTGGGCAGCAGTCTCTTATCCAAGCCTAAAGAACCTACCAAATTATATATCAGATTTTATAAATCGATTAGACTTTTTACAAACATGGTTCACAAAGGGGAAACCTCCGACATATTGGCTTTCAGGATTTTTTTTTACTCAGGCGTTTTTAACTGGTGTTAAACAGAATTATGCCAGAAAATATACAATCCCTATTGATAAATTAACCTTTGACTTTGAGATTTTGAAAGTTGATAACAAAGACAGCAGCCCATCAGATGGTACGTATAAGCTGACGTAACACATCCTTAATTTACCCTTTTAAGAGCTGTACATACACCGGGGTTGATCTGTTTTTGGTTGGCTGTCGAGTTAATTTTTTATCTAATCCCTACAAAGTAATGTCCATAACTATAACTCAGATATGCTCCCTCTCAAAAAATACCGCTTTATTTAGTTAACAATAACTTTAAAGCATTCATTTTAGGGAAAAGTTGAAGAGAGAAAAAATTTTGTAATTAAATTTCCAACAAGATAGGATTGGTTAGAAATCTCAAAGTTTATTTACCCTTGTTACAAAATAGTAATAATTTAAAAAAAAAAGGCAAAAAAAGTAGTTCCTAAAACGATGTTTTTCGACCACTTACATTTTTCTGAGGACCTTTATATTTCGGCAAAAAAAACTCATGTTACGTGCTAAAAAATAAAGACAATGCAAGGCCGATAACCACATTTTAGTCAGTGCTAAATTTTGTTAAAATCAGTTTGACAGGTTTTAACCGACTTCTAAAAGAATGAGGTTCCCAATTCGTCGACTATGTATTTTCGCATAATAATTTTGCAATCCAATTTTTTATCTTTCAAAAAATTATAAAATTGTTCAAATTTAATTGAGTCTTAATTCGGAAAGTCACATACTAGAGATTTTTTTCACATATACTAGAGGTCTCAAGCCTCTCAAAAATTGAAATCGTATAATTAGGACCCACTCAGGAATTCGGATGTTGACTATTTTTGGAAAAGTGTTTAAAAACATGCCTAAGTACCTAATGTAGACGAAAATATTTAAAATTGTTTTTTTTTAATATAACCAATACTTTAAAAATCATAAATTTTAATTTCCGTTGTGTGTGTGTGTGTGAAACTGATAACTTCATATTCTTTTGATTATGCATTTACTTCTCATTAGGTTGAAGTAATCATGATTACTTCCAGTCATGGACCTGAAAGTAATAATTACTCAAAAGAATAACCGTATCAGGACGGAGTGTCAGCGATAACATTAGATTGAAGTGACATAATTCACTTTGATTGGTATTTATTGTCACGTGACATATATCTTCGCGAATTTTCATTAAAAAATTTTTCTGAAAACATGGTTTGAAAGTATTCAGAAAGACGCTTCTCTTAAAAAAATGTTTAAATTTTATCATTTGGTTACGGAGATACAAGCTGTCAAAGGTGACAGGCGGTTACGGCGAATCTATGAAGAATTTAGGGCTGTTTCTTAAACCATTAACTTACTTTTTCCGACTTTTTTGACAAAAATATTCACACGTTTACGTTGTTGGCAATGGAAAAGAAAATAGTTCACACTCGTGAAAAGATTACAAAAAGGAAAAGTGAGGAGTTCTCGCTATAAAATCGAATCTGCAGGTTGAAAATAAGTAAGTGCAAAAAAATGTCATAATCTCGGCTTCTAATGGAGCAAATTTGAGTATAACCACTGCTAATGAAATCGACTTAGAAGAAATAGATATCGACAAAGAAAATGAAAATATTGATAGTAATATTAATATCCAACTTCAAGATGAAGATTTCATGAATTCGGGTATCCCAGCGGTCCATTACCCAAGAGAGCACGATTGGCTTCGTCTAAAGAATTCTGAATGTTCATAAACTTTTTAAAAATATTTTAATTAAATTACCTCTTATTTTTACCAATACTTGATTTCTGTTTTCACTTGTAACGGTACTTATCAAAACATCGCGCTATTTTTCAATAAATTGTATTTGTATTGTATCGCTATAACTTAAGAAAAATGAACTTTTTTTACATACGTTTTTAAAATTATCTCTTTATTTTTGTGTATACTGTACGAATAAAGTAAATTCAGAACAATTTTTTTCATTTATTTGTTTAAACAATTATTGTATAAACAATTTTAGAAATTACCAATAAATGTATTTGTATTTAGTAAGTTAAAATATATAAATCAACAAATTTTTTCTTTAGAAAAAAACCTATACCATAGGTGTTCTGTGCATATAATGCATAAATGACGTAATTTATTTATTTAAAAAAAACGCATAATAGACAATCAGTATAGTAATATTTGAAATACTCTATTCACGTGACATCGGTGTAAATAAAAAAATTATCAAAATTGCTTCATTAGAAACCGAGATGATGACTTTCTTTGCAATTATATATTTTGAATCTCACCCCTCCTTTTTGTCATTTTTCACGCACGTTGATGATTTTCTTTTCCAGTTTCATTCATGTTGCCGACAACGTAAACATCTGAACATTTTTGTCAGAAAAGTAATCGGAAAGACGAGATTAATCGTTTAAGAAGCAGCCCTAAATTCTTTATAGATTCGCAGTAAACTCCTGTCAACTTTTGATAGCTTTTATCTCGGTAACCTAATGACAAAATTAATTTTTTTTTAAAAGAGCATCTTTCCGAGTATTTTCAAACCATGTTTTCAGAAAAATTTTTCGATGAAAATTCGCGGAGATATTCAATTTGTTTATAAGTAAAAAATTGAACAATCACTTTAAACAATTCCTGAGCGGGCCCTAATTGTCCGATTTTAATTTTTAAAAAAGCCTTTGAAATCGTGAGATCTCTAAAATATGTGAAAAAAAGTATGTGACAATCCGATTTAAGACTCAATCAAATTTGAAAAATTTCCATTTTTTTTTAAATTAGATAGCAAAATTATTATATAAAAACTATCTACCCGATTATAACGAAATTTAGCGTGTTGTTTTCTTAAAACATTTTTTTTTGCCCAAAATATGAAGGTCCTCAGAGAAATGTAAGTGGTCGAAAAAAAATGTTTAAAAAACTCTTTTTTGCCTTTTTTTTAATTATTACTATCTCGCAACAAGTGTAATACATTTCTAACCAACCCTGTCTTCTAGAAAATTTAATTACGAAACATTTTTCTCTTTTCAACTTTTCTTTAAAGTGAATAATTTCAAAGTTATAGGGAAGCAAAGGAGAAAAAAATACCCTTTTCCATTTTTCTTTTACTTTCTGTGAAATAAATAAATGTAGCGGTATTTTTTGAGAGACAGCATATCTCAATTATTGATATGGGCATTATTCTGGAGGGTTTTGGGCAAAAATTAGCTCGCCCCATTTCAACAGCCAAATCATGACGAATTTTTAAAGATCAGCCCCGGTCTAATAGTAGGAATTAAAATACATACCTTGAAAGGCCAAAAAGAGAAACAGAAGTAATGATATAAAATGGTACAGTACATATATAATGGAATCATTAAAATTGATGATTAAATTAGGGAAAGAATTTTCGACTAACAAATTTATCACTAGCTGGTTTCTTATTGTCACTCTATATATATAAATATTATTTTATAATAGTTATTTTAAAAAATTATCATCACTCTGCATGTTTCTAACAGAACTTCGTAAGACCATACTATTTAATTTTTTTTTTGTTTTCAGGAATTAACCGCTGAATTTTTTTAATTTAAAACTAGTTTTTGTGTATCTCCATACGAATTGTATTGTAATGTTGTAATGTATTCTTTAGGTTTCAGACATTTATTCTAAGATTATTTTTGGTTAAATGTGCCTAATAGAGGTTTAAATATATACCCACATTGGAATAGATTCATTATTTAAGAAACGCTGGGTTTTTTGAAAAATTTATTATTTATTTCAAGAAAAATATCCTAATGTTCGCCCCAGTTTTACAAGGGGACCTCATGAGTGGCCGCCAAAGTCTCCACACTTAAACCCTCTTAACTTCTTAAAGTTTTCCATACTGAGTCAATTGACAGAGACAAGAGATACAGTTAATTACTACAGAAGTAGTCAGAAATGTTCAGAATGAATTTATAAATCGCCTAGATTACTGTCGATTAACCAATGGAAGGTATTTTCAACATTTGGTAAAATGATAAACTAATTGTTGTTACTAGTTCATTCATTCAGAATTTTGCAAGGAGTCTAAAGGAGTACAAAGAATTCTCTGGGCTTGTTGGTTGACGATCAACTAAGAGAATTTTGCTTGCAGCGAGTTTTTATATGCGCTCGTGGTACGTACTTTGATGTTGATCCCCTTTTTGAGAGCAGCTGATGTTATCAGTTCATGCTCAGACGTCGTGTCAGTACCGTGGTCTCGTTTGAGGAGACCTTTTCAGATGGTAGAAAGATTAATTTCTGTCAGTCTAGGATAATGAATCAATACCTTCAACATACGGTATATTGAAAAACGTACTCTTACGGGCAGATACCCTAATGCCGATATACCCACCACCCCTCCCATGTATAAGGCATAGCCAATAGCTTAATTTCAAAATCCCTTCACTTACCCAACCACCAAGGAACAGACAAAGAACTACACACACAAAAATATCTTTTAAACAATACGGCTACAAACCATCAACTATAGATAAGGCAATAAAACAAAATTCCATTTAAAAAATAAAACCACGTGCCAAAAATAGGCGGATTAACATATGTCCACACATCAAAGGCGCACCAGATAGAATCAGTAGTATACTTCCAAAACCGAACATATCTACAAGTTGCAAAACACATAGAACAACAGATTCATCTCTAAGACACCTAAAGTACAAAATCTACCTAAAAAGTCAAGGAGTGTGCGTGTAGCACCTACAGTAAAACATACATAGGTCAAACAAACCAACAGAAGAATATCAGCAAGGTTAGAAGGATATGAAGTCCACATGGAAAACTCTCTGCAAGCGTATCACTGTACCGTTACGGCGTCTGGTACTGGAGGATTTCTAAGAGTATAAATAAGGAATTTAAATCTATTTTCAAAAAAATCAATATAGCAGATGCAATATGGCGAACTAAAAATTTGGTATTTCCAAATTATGTTCAAAATTGGTACTGGGGGATTTTTGAGGGTGTAGATTAAGATTAGATTAAGTTTGAAATTCTTTTTTTAAATCAATGGTGGTGGGTTTAAAATTTTACGTCATTCATATGACGTAGGTGTTTATCGAAATCGTAGGTTAGCAATCTGAAGATAATTTTTTACAATTTAATATGGAAAATACAATATGAGGGACTAACAATTTTATATTTTCCCAATTTTGTCCAGATTGATATTGAAGGTTCTTGAGGTGTATATTACAGATTTTAAATTAATTGTTCAAACTCAATGTGCAGGATAAAATATGTGGACTAAAAAGTTTATATGTCTCGATTGCTTTCAATATCGGTCTTAGGCGTTTTGGGGGCCTAGGTTGCAAATCTAAAATTATTTTCTTAAAATTCAAAATAGTGGATTTACTATGGCAGACTAAATATTTGTTTGATATAATTTCATTTAAAACGGGTGTTTGGAGAATTCTCAGAATCAAAGAAGTTTTTGTTGATCAGTTAAATGTGGTCCACAACTTTGAATAAAATAAGTACTTTTTTGCAACCTTAAAAAATCAACTAAATTCAAAACTAAAAATTCAAAAACAAAGTTTTTATTAAAAAAATTGAACTCCCTTCTAAGAAGGCTCTAGAAAGCGAAAAATAACAATATAAATTTTTATATGAAATTGAAATTTTTGAAATCAGTGCCAAATTATTACTAAATCAAACAAATAACTACTAACACAAGTGCATACAAGCTACGGCGAGCAAGCCATTACATACCCTGGTAGCAAACAGTTCGCAATTCTGACGTAAATCTGCATCTCATTTAGAGTATAAACGCTTAATCCGAACCATATCTCTTCTGTTTCCGACTTTTATATATTTACTTACATAACACACTGATGGATATGACGTGACAGCAGTTTTGAGTGAGTTTTGAGAAAGTATATACCCGTTAAAAAGAAAATAATTTGACCAGGAGGAATCCAGACTGCCATCAGAACGAAGTAAGAAATTTATATACAGCAGTTATACGGCAGAATCAAGTCAGTTTTACCGCAATAGTAGATTTTCTTCATAAAGATATGAGCGTCGACTGACGTCAGATTTGAGTAAGAAATCGATAAAAGTCGTTGGTACTTCAGAACCGAGTCAAATTTGCCGAAATGCTTGCTCTTCTTTAAAAAGATAATAACACGTTATAAGCGCAGATTGCCATCAGATTCGAGTAAGAAATTGATATCATTTGATCGTACGGCAGAATCGAGTCAGATCTGCCGAAATGCTGATTCTTCTTTACAAGGGTAACAGTACGCGGTATGAGTGCAGACTGCCGGCAGATTTAAGTAATAAATTGTTAAAAAGCGGTTTCAGTTAGAATTAAATTAGATTTACCGAAATACTTGCTGTTCTACATATATATAAAATTCGTGCCGACTGCCGTCAGAATTAGGTAGCAAACTGAGCATATGTTCCATATCATTATATATATATATATATATATATATATATATATATATATATATATATATATATATATATATATATATATATATATATATATATATATATATTATATCAAAGATAATTTAATAATACGTAATTCTGGTGTTTATGGAACATATGCTCATTTTGTTACTTGATTCTGACTACTTGCTACTGCAAAAGCCTTTCGGTTCGATTTTTTTATAGTAACAATTCGCATCGCTACAGTTAGTAGTATCAGATGAAAAAAATATTCTTGAGATAATATCCCGTAAGTAACGATAGGAATAACATATAAGGTTAAATGACGCATTTCGCTGGCTTTAAATTTAGCATAATCAATAAGAGGACGTCAACGACGAGCGAATTCACTTGGACAACATTCTCTCAACTGTTCATACCTCGAAGATATTTCATTTATTGATCAGGGTTCAGCTTGGCGCTTTGCTTGAATTTGCCTTTGAACAAACCATCCAATATCCTTACACCCACTCCAAGGTAGACCAGGTGCATTATTTCTAATGGAACACCCGTTACAAGGGGAATATGAAGTTCAACCAACGGGGTAGATCCTTTTATGTGGTCCTCATAAATACCTTTTGCATATTCATCATCTTTACGTTTATTGTGCCCTGTTCCTAAATATACCATGGTTCGGTTTTCGAATTTAAACCCAGTAATATTACACTTAGAGCATGGCTCTGTAGAGCAATGGTTGGTATGGTTCATCACCGACAAATGTTTCAAATCTTATGAGTCGAAATTTATTTTTGATTTCGACCCCACCAAGTCTTTCTATTTCCTTAACTTCATGAATTAGATTTCCCATAAATAAATGAATATCTGATGGATGTTGAAGTCCTTTATATATTCCAACTATCAAAGGTTTAAACCAGCTATATTTTTGATTCTAAACTGTAATGGCCAGAATTGATTTGGATTAGTGCGTGATAATGATAGACCATCAGTGTTCAGTTCGATTTTCAGAACTTCTGGAATAATTGTTTCATCGTATAATGGTAGATGTTTTTGTAAGCAATTTTTGAACCCAATATGCCAATAGACTCCATTGCCTATTGGTAAAAGACCAGGACTCTTTCGACCAGTTTTAAGAAGAGTTCGACTGTTGAAAACATGGATGCGTAAGTAGAACTTGCAAAATGCCGTTTATTTGCACATGATTTATATTCAAATCCACGCAACACTGAGCGAGTAGGTTGCGGAAATTTTCAAACGAATGCACATCTACATCGATATCCATGAACGACTCAATATTTTCAGCATTATTGACATTATTTTCAGTAATTGTATGGTCTACAACATCGGCATTATTATCAGTTACGAATTCATGAATGACAAGATCGTTGTGGTTAAGCTGAGCGTTATTTAATTCATCTGTTTCCATTCAACAATGTGAATCAGTAGGTTCTATACATCTTTCTGCATATCCATTGCCTAGTGCTTTTTCCGCGTTGTCGTGATTGACTGGATGAAATAAATTTTCTGAATCCAAATGTCTCTGACATTCATTAAACTGAAGTAAATATCTGCGCTTACAGTCTCGATTTTTTTCTGTCTTGATGACAGTTCATCAAACTTTTTACGAGACGAACCACTCATTTTGAATCTGTAATAATTAATAACAATTGGATTACATCAACATGTAATTTCAACCACTTGTTTACATTCCACACATAATACCAAAAGATGAAAGGCGGTCCATCCATGATTGTAGAAATAATTTTTTCAAGTCACTGTATACCTCACAACAATTTTTTTTTTAATTATATTTCAAAAATGAAGTTTTTCTAAAAGTTTCACACAATTTTTCATTAGATCAGAAGCAGAAATATTACTATTCGTCCAAAGGAAATCATAATTAAAAATAATGGAATATGCAAACTTCTTCAAGGAAATTTAACCAAATAAGAAGTTTTAAACTATTTTATTTTGTTCGAAAGTCGACATTTACTCTTATTCAAAATCTGAAGAAATGTATTTTTATATTTCTTTATCAATTAAATGTCAATTGTTTAGAACTTTTTTTTAACCAGTCTTATTTGGTCAGATATTGTGGAGAAGAGTCCACATTTCATTTAAAAAAAAAGATTTTTTTTCTAATAAAGAGTATCATTTCTGAATCTAATTCATATAAATGTAATAATTTTGTATAATCACTGCAGGTAGGCCACCTCAAAGTAATTAACATTTAAAAACAGTGAATTGTCAACTTTTTAGAGAATCAATTACTTTGTAGGTAATTTGCTGTACAATCTCCAAATATGTCCTTATAGTATACAAAAGGTGCTAATTTAGAGGATGGAATGAATTAAAATTCAGATTATTAGCATACAGCTTTTAAAAAATTATTCATATCCATAGAAATCATTGACTCAAGTATTTCAACAATTTTTCTTTTCACCCAACTTGCAATGTGGTGAAGACTTTGAAAAACATTAAAATTTGAGAGAGCTATATAACAAATTTTTAATATATATATATATATATATATATATATATATATATATATATATATATATATATATATATATATATATATATATATATATATATATTTATATAACATCAGTTTATAACGTTCTACGCCGTTTTCTGATTTCCAGTCTCCATTGATCTAGGTTTGTCCATAGGTTTTCATCCATTCCTCTTGTTCTTATATCTTTATCCACTCCTTCTCTCCAACTTAGTCTGGGTCTATCTCTCTTTCTTCTTCCCTGTGGTGCCCAATTTAAAACTTTTTTTGGAAGTCTATTATCGTCCATTCGTTGAATATGTCCGTACCATCTAAGTTGGTTGATTTTAATATCTTCTATTATCTTGTGCTTAACGCCCATAATTTCTTGGATTCTTTCATTTTTGACTCTGTCCATTCCAAAATTTTTTAAACCTTTAGGAAGTACAATGAAAAATTAGCACATTACTGTACATAACTCTTCCAAAACTTACTTTTTAAGGTGAAGTTATACCTGACTACACCAAAATAAAAATGATGTCGTTCTAATAAATCCTATGTCACATTATATAATACATGGGTAACTAAAAAAAATAAATTTTTGGAAATTTTCAAGGAGTTCCATGGAATCCTTAAGATTTTATCTACATTATACTTTAAAAAATAATCAAAGTATTTCTATGCATTACGTTTTCAGTTTTCGCGCCCATCCAGCATATACTCACATTAGATATTGAAGCCTACATTTTAAAATAGAGACATCACTGGTTAATTCTTTTTTGTCCATCTCACATAAATTTTTAATAAAAACACTTATAATACTTATACTCTTGTATTTTTATTCACAATATATGCAAGAGAAAAAAAAATTCGTAACATGTGATATATGTCTCTATATTTTAAAATGCAGGCTTCGATATCCACCATGAGTATATGCTGGGTGGCTGAAAAGATGAAAATGTCATGTGTAAAAATACTTTCTTTACAGTCCTATTTTTTGGAGTAGAATGAAGATAAAATATTAAAGATTCTACAGAACTACTTGAAATTTTTAGAAAATTCATACTTTTTCCTTAAGTCAAACATTGCTTTCAAAATCCAGTCTCTCTTGTAGAAATACACCAACCACCAAGACTACTATACAGAGCATGAAAATTTACTGTAATGCTTCCTCGATATCCTTCAACCTCTTATTAGAAAGGTTTTAATTTTTATGATCTATAGCACTAATACCCAATGTGTAGGAAAACTTCACTTTACTGATTCACGCAACTATGCACCAATACCCGATATTAGTGGGAGTGAAGAGAAATTTTAATTTAGCACCTCCTGAGAAGTGTCAACAGACTGTCAAAAAAATCTCATCAAGAAAGTCTTCAGCAAATTAAAGTTCCTTCCCGAGAGAGGTACTAACCACTAAGGTTGAAAAAGATTATGTTTTTTCAGAAAAGAATTAACGATAACTATTGAATCAATATTAAAATAATTGTCATCATGCTTGGTGCTGGTACACTTCTGCATGCAGAAGAGACTTCAGTTCGCTGTATTAATGACATCCAATATATGACAGGAAAAAACAACTTATATATTTATATTGTTAAATAATAAAAATAATATTACCTGTTACAAGTAGTCCGTGTAAACCCAGAAATACTATATACTGTAAATAATTCACTGTTGTAAATTTTGTTATCGATGCAGAACACGAAGTTCTTGCTACAAAACACGAAAAATAGTTCACAAAAGATCCATCTACTATTTTGTTAAATAGTTTCAGACGCTACCTATGTGAACCCCAGAACAAAAAAGGTTAGATGTTAACAATGAAAGAAAGAATAAGATCGACGAGGAAAGTGCGCGGCCGCGAGCATGCGCTTCATTCTATACTCCAACAGCTCCGTTCGCAGAATAGTCGGAAGCTAATCAGGCCGGATTTATTTCTGCAGAACGAATATAAAAGGCAGTAACGGATCGTTTCTGTACAGCAGAACGTGTCTTGCTTCTACTGTAAATCTGATCATCTAATCTGCTCTTGAAATGAGATTTACCTAAAGCAGAAACTTACCCAAATCTGACTTATTTCGGCCATATATATCTAACATGAATTAATACTCCGCATCTGACCTGCAGAGACTTAAAAATGCCTGTCACAAATCTTAATTAATTTCATGCACATAAAAACGCTAAATTATACGAGCAGAATCTTCCGAACTAATTACGCAAAACTGATGCACTCATCATACGGCTTGAAATACCCTGTCTTTGATGTACAGCATCTTACTGATATTTTGCAAATGTCTTACTTATGAATCTGCTCTACTTTTTTAGAAAACAAATCGGAAGAAACGTATGTAATTCTACTGTAAATCGTTTGGAATTATTCACAGATTGCAGTATCTTACGAATTTCTGCTGTAAATATGCTGTCAAGATAGTATGTCATTTCTGCAGCATTATTTCACGAGCAGATTGTGTTACCAGGGTATAAAGTATTTCTCAATTTTTTTATTTGAATCACATTCTGTAAGGTTTTAATTTGGCTCCGACTTCAAAAACTTCTATTTCATATATAAATTTATATTATTATTTTTCGCTTTTTAAAAATTGGTTAAATTTTTTTATAAAAAAAAAACAGAAATGTACAAACTGGTTAATGTCATAACAGTTGAGCGTTTAAATAAAACTTTGTGGATGTTTGATAATTTATAACAGCAATAGACTTTTTTTTTTGTTTTAGAAACACGTTGTTGGAATTTGTTGATATTTCGCAAAAACAGACGTCAAATCAAATGATTTTCTTATAACACAATTTCTAAATTTAACATTAATATGCAGATCTCAGTTTAGAAATTGCATACTCGTCTTCTCAATAATTCTTTCAATTTAAGTCGGAATTATACGAACCCAGAAATTTAACGTAATCATTAGTTTATATAGTCTTTGTTATTACTAATTTTTAAGCCAATTAGTTTAAAATTTAGAGTATTTATTCTCTGCTGCCTCGAATTAAAATCTTACACATTGTGTTTTATTTATATTAATGTATATGAAAGTATAACAACACCAGTTGTGGAACTTGTTAAAAGCCACACCAGTGTAGTGTAGTAAACTAAGTTAATGTATGTTTATATTTATTAAACATAATTAAAAGTCATCGACAAAAAACGTTACAAGTATCCGGTATGATATCAGATTCTTCATTAATGTAAAGTAAAAAGAACACAGAGTCTAGGGCCAGAACTGGGTTGTGAGGTACACCAATCAAAGAATTTATAGGTTTTGAATTTACTTTTATCTTACTATTACTCTCAAATTTCCAGTAGCGGATAAATACTTAATGTTAGCATTCTGTAAAGGAAAAAGTTATTTACTGATAGGACTACAGTCTACACAGTCCCAAATTTTCTATGAATTAAAACGCGTTATATATTTCTTGGAAATGTATGCCTCAATTTTTTGAATATATGTTGTTTGACATACCGTATATTGAGAATGAGATATACTAAAAAGTTATGGTTTTGAAGCAATTGATAAAGTGACTGGCAAACAATTTTTTTCTCGGTAATGTTTATGGCCTGTAGTTTCCTTAATATTATATTGAAAAGACAAAAACTACAAAATTATAAAATATGACAGCACCAAAATCGTCTTTTACTGGATATTATTTAATTTGTTGCATTTAGTTGTCATAAAACCGAGATAATGTAATTTATAGAGAGTTGTGTTAAAGCCTTTTATTTTAATCACCACTAATTTGATGAAAGATCATTTAGGTCCGTCAATTTTATGTTTTTGAAATGCGTATTATACAAGGTAGAGCAAAAAACGGCAATGTGTATCATATCAAATTTGTTTAAAGAAATACACTATATAACAATACATTTTTATATTGTACCATAAATTCTAGAATTTTTCATAAAATATACCTTACATCTATCTTCAATTGTTTTGGAAATATTAACACTTTTGGTTTCTAAAACAAAATAAACAAAAACCAAACTACAAAAAAACTATTTTATAAGATGGTGAAAATATCTTTTAGCAACTGTCCTACAGTAGATCAATCTGTCTAAAGATCCCTTTTGTACATTTTGTGCTACTTGTAGAGAAAGTTCTTCTATTATTCACCGAATGGGCACCTTTAGCACATCTACAGAGTCGGATGTAGAATTATAAACTACATTTTTGACGTGGTCCCATAAAAAAGTCGAGCGGGTTAAAATCAGGTGATTTTGGTGGCCACTCTATTGCTCTTCGCCTACTTATCCGTCGCCCCAGAAAAATTATATTTAAGTACTCCCTTACATGAGCATCATAATGAGGAGGAATACTATTCTGTTGAAACCTTAAGTTTAAACTTAGGAAATCTGGATCATTATCATCTAAAACCTGACCATTTGGAAGAAAATATAGATATATTCCTAGAGTGAGACTTTCATCAAAGAAAAATCATTTTATTATCCTATTGTTAACAAAACCTACACACACATTAATTTTTCCATTAATACCTGATACGATTTTCTTCAATCCAGTGAAGATTTTCCTGCTCGCAGTACATGTAGTTTTATCTATTGTCCTAATCATTGAAGAAAAAATAGCTTCATTTAATAAACAAATTCTTTGCACAACTCTTGCGTTATCATCTATTAATTCCATCTTTATTTCATATAATTACTCCCGCCTATCAGGATCACCTTCCAATAACCCTTGGAGAAGTGCTTTGTGGGGATACCATCCTTTCCTTGGGCAGAACTAGACACTGTTGATATTGACTTACTAATAATTTCAGAATTATAAATACCGGGTCCAAGCAATTTTTCATCTAATAGACGGTGTTCCATATAAAAAGTTAATCAGTTTCTTCGTCACAATTCTGTATATTGACACGTATTGTTATTTGCTGCTATTATAATATACTCGAATATTTCGGGTATAAAATTTAATGACTAAAGTATCGTTTTTACAATACCAGTGGCTTGCAGGGACTACGGTAATAAGCCAGCTATCATCGTGCATCCAGTGCCACTGTCAGACTAGTTGTATTATAACTGTACTCATGATTGTTGGCTCATTACAGCGAGAACTGCGCAGTAGATTTTTAATGGTGTAATACAATTGTCCCAGGGAAAGAATACCATGCGTCATAATTAATACTCGTATGAACTAAATCAAAATTAATTAGTCAATACAACGTTTATATTCATATTGACGTGCCAATCGCATCGACGAAGAGAATTAGATTATATATTGAAAATTCCGTTATATTTGTGGATTCGCCATTTTTTTAAGTTTATTTAATTTTTTAATTATATATATATATTCCACAGATGGGAACATGTAATTCATTATCTGGGAATAAATATATCCGATAGTTCGTTTGGTTTCTTGTGGAAACATGCAGACGTTTCGCCAAAAGTCTCATAGGCGATTTATGAATATTAAGTTGTAAGAAGAAAAAATTGGCGTGTGTTCTATAGGTAAGAGCCTAAATAGTACAATAGTACTTAAGGTGACTCCTAACTAGACAAAATTATAATGTCTTAAGTACCACAACTTCTCTAAACATAGAACATTGTCTCGTTAGAAACTATCCAGTCGACGGGGGAAACAAGCCTTAATTCACTGTCAAATAGAATCCTGAGAATATTTAAAGTTGTGAGACGAAATATTTCCGATTCTCTAATATAAAAGCTTTGTAGTACTGGCCCTCTTCTTCTAGCAAGAAAAGATGACCTTACATTTTATTATACTCAAATCCACACAATTTGCATGGCACCATGCATTCCATCGAGTAATATCAGACGGTAAAAGAAACGAGCTCTTGCAGAAGCAAGCTCGTTCTTTCAACTAATATATAATATACTAACTGAAAATATTTATTTTAAAAAATAGAATTATTTTTTTACCTCTTGGACAGATGAAACAGGTCCATTGTTTCTGTTCTCTAACTCAAAATAGTCACAAAAATTAAGCGCAATGCCTCTTAAGACTTTCACCACGCATTATTTTAAAGGGCAAATCGATTATCATTACTTTATTCTAATTTTTAATGCCTGATTATTACAACTGATTAAAATGGTGCGAAAACCTTTTTAAAATTATGTACGTGTGTCAGATATTTAGACACCGGCGACAGCTTTGAAGGTTAGAAATGTTTATGCGTTTAGATATAGGTTTTTAATAAAAACAATACATACTTACTGGTAATAAATTATAAAGCAACAATTATTAGCTTTTAAATGAAATAACTTTCTGTTTCAAATTCGCTTAAATGCCCAAAACGTCTCAAAAAAAACAAGATAAATAAAACTTAAACGATAGCTGTCAATAAGATCATGTTTTGACTGAAGAGTCAGAAGAACGTTTGTAATCATACAACGAAATGACTCATTTGTCTCTGGTGTCTCTTTCTATCTTGCTTTACTCAAATGTGAAATTTCTTGCGATCTATGGCTTAGATTAAAAGAATTATCTTTTGTTTTCGGTCCTTTTTTTATTTGATAGATTGATGACGCAGGGGTATTGTCACCGGACAAACTTTATATCAGTTTTGTTATCTAAAGTCAAAACCAAATTTGAAGAAACTAATACTGGATCTGGTAGAATTTTCCGATAGAAAACAATATTTTAAAATGTGGTAGTAAAATCTAGAAATTAGAATCATCGTGTAATGACCGCAAAGTGCTTTAAAGGATTTAACTTTTTCAAATTTTAATGTTTTATAGTAGAAACACCTCTGGTAGGCCCAATATTAATTTCCTAAAATTTAGTCCTATATAACAGCTTGGTAAGCCTTATTACCAAAAACATTCTGAAATAACTTGAACTATCAACATAAAAACGAGACTTAATATTATACAGGTGCCTACATTTATGGTCTTTTTACTGATGGTGCCCGTTGGGATCGCACAAAAGGTATTGTGGAAGAGTTGTTGCCAAAAGTATTGCACGATGTAATGCCTTTAATTTGGATTATACCTATAAGAATAGAAAATTACAATCCAGGTAAATGTAATATTCTTTTAAAGACCTGCTTCAATTAAATCAACTTTAACAAACACTCTTGATGAAAAATGATAATTTTCCTACATCATTCTCACAAAGTTTTCCAGATATTTACTTCCCAATATATATTTTTTATTTTGTAGGTGGTCGATATACTTCACCTGTATATAAAACATCTGCAAGAAGAGGTGTTTTATCTACGACCGGTCATTCAACCAATTATGTATTACCAGTTTTATTAGAAACTGTGAAACCACCAGAGCACTGGATTAAAAGAAGTATGGCCCTGCTATGCCAGCCTGATTAGAAAGAGCACTGTCATGTATTTTTATTGAATTATTTATTAAGACATACTGTAAATAAAGAAAATCCTTTATATTTTACTTCTCAGGTTGCAAATTTAAGTAAGGCGGCATTATTTGTAGAGATGTGACTTTTGCCAGGAAAGTGATTTCCTGAAAACATGACAAAATTCTATATTATCATTTATCTTCTTCTTCTTCTTCTAGGTAAAACCAAGTTCTGTTATCTATACAATGCCTCATCGATCCTCGTTTGAGGTCGAAATTCAGATGTCTTTCCATCTTTTGGGGGGCCGTCGAGGCGGCCGTTTGGTGTTTGGTTTCTCTCTCATCACGGTTTTTGCTAGTCTGTCATCGTCCATTCGTTCCACGTGGTCTCTCCACTGCCTACGACGATTTCGAACCCACTTCACAACATCCCCCACTCCGCTGTCCTCGCGTATTTTTGCGTTTCTTATCCTATCTCTTAAACTTGTTCCCGTGATCATTCTCAGCGTTTTCATTTCTGTGGTTCTCATAATTTGTTTTGTCTTTGTGGTTTCATTTCTTGTTTCTGCGCCGGAGGTCAGTATCGGTCTTACACAGACCTTGTAAATTCTTGCTTTGCTCTCAACCGTCATATGTTTATTGTTCCAGATTATGTCTCTTAGTTGACCTGATATCATGGCCGCTTTGTTGGCCTGTGTGCGTACTTCTTCCGTTACTGCCCTGTTACTTGTTATATGTGCTCCTAGGTATTTAAACTTCCCAACCTGTTCGATATGTTTGTCATCAACCATTAGTTTGCATCTTACCGGTTCTTTTGCTATTACCATTGCTTTGGTTTTCTCCACAGATATCTTCATATTATACTATTTGGCTGTTCGATTGAGATGGAAAAGTATTCTTTGTAAGTTGTCCTCGCTATCTGCTGTCAAGCCAACATCGTCTGCAAAGCATATAATCTGAACGGTGTTGTGTCCCATTGGGTACCCAATATTTGTGCTTTTTACCTCATCAATGATTTCGTCCATGATTACATTGAAAAGTGTTGGACTTAGGCTATCACCCTGTCTTATTCCTATGGATAGAGGGATTTCTTCTGTTAGAGTGTTATTTATTTTAATTACCATGGTGTTTTTGGAATTCAGTTCGTATATTGTGCGTATGATTGCTTCGTCTACTTGTTTTCTTCGCAGTAATTCTGTTATGTGTTCCAGTTTGACTCGGTCGAACGCTTGTGTAAAGTCCACAAAATAAATGAACAGCGGTTTATCGTATTCGATAGATTTTTCAACCAGCTGTCTGATAATAAATATACCGTCGATTGTATAGCGGTTATTCCGGAAGCCCTGCTGTTCTTCGCATGCCCCTAACTTGTCTACGATCCGTTGTGACAGTATTTTGGTTAACAATTTGGCTGAATTATTCAGTATGCTGATTCCCCTGTAGTTTTCGGGTTGTTTCTTTGATCCTCTTTTGTGGATCGGAATTGTGATGCTTTTCCCCATTCATTGGGTACTGACGTTGTGCGGAGTATTTTTTGAAATAGAACAGTGAGCTCTGTCACAAGGCTGGGGCCTCCGTATTTTAGCATCTCATTCGTAATTTGGTCGGTACCAGGTGATTTTCTGTTTTTTAATTTCTTAATTGTCAGGTGCATCTCTGCTTCACTGATGTTAACATCTGTTAGTTCTATGATTTCTTGTTGGTTTTCGTCTACGTTGTTTTCTGTAGCTGGTGCCTGGAGTAAGTCCTTAAAATAGCTGACCCATTGTTGGCTGTCGATTGGACTTAGTTGAACGTATTCATTGATTGGTTTTTTTTGTGTTCCTCAGCATGTTCCATATTTTCTTTTGTCCTCCATATAGGTCGTGTTCCATGTCTTTTGAATACTTTTCCCAGTATTCTTTCTTTAGTTGAGCTATTTGACTGTTTCTCACCGTTTTGTACTCTTCGAAATGGTTTGTTTTGTGCTGTCGGTATTTTGTAAATGCTTGTCGTTTTTCTTTTGTTAGTATTTTCACCTCTTCTGTGAACCATGGTTTTGTATTGCTTCGCTTGTTCGTGCTAACTGTTCGTGTTCCGATAGCCTCCCTGGCGCTCTCTTGTATATTTATTTTCAGTTTTTCCCTGGCTTTCTCCACTCCGTCATTTTCTAGAATTGTATTTGCTTTTATTTTCTCCGAGAGTCTCTGCTGATACAATACTTTTGTGCTATCGTTAGCGAATGATTCGGTATTGTATTTAATAAAGGTATGTTTCTGTTTGTGCGTTCTGTTTATACTTTGTTGGGACCGGTATTTACATAATACTAGTCGGTGGTCGTCTTTTCCCAGGTCTGACGAATTCAGAGTTCTGACATCGAGTATTTGGTAGGGTAACACTTTTCTTTTCATTATTATGTAGTCTATGGTTGATTATTGTTCTCGGGTGTTTCCCCATGTCTGTTTATATTGCCATTTATGTGGAAAGAAGGTGTTATTTATTCTCATCTCGTTTTGGGCGCACAGTTGTATGTTGTTGTATCATTTATGTGTGATATAAAAACTTATATATAATTTTCAGAAGCAATTATTTTTCTATTCTACATCGATTTACACACTCACGCATCTGGTGAGAGCAATTTTATTCACTCGCAACTCAATGGTATTCTCAAGAATGAGGTGTACTTAGAAAATTAAAATACCTTTTAAATAAAGTATTCAGTGTTTGATAACATTTTATACCAACAAAAGAATTGTTTGTATTTTCTTGAATTAAAGAACTGATGTCAACTATTAAAAGATTTATACAATAACTACAAAAGAATTATAATAAGTATAAATAGAAAATTTTAATCTATTTCCTCTTCACCGGATATTTCGGTTTGGTAACACCAATATAGCCAAGAACTTCAATGGGTCGAATACCTTCTACTTCTTCGTGAATATTAGCTGTTTTTATATCTGTTTGATAACCCCTAGTACTAGCTAAAGCGGCTTCTTCGGCTAATTCTGGTGGAGCAGCTTCAGCGGCGGCCTCAGCTGCTTTGACAGCACCGGCAAACGCACACATTGCTTCGGCTTTTGCAAATTTGTCAACTGCTTCGGTTAAATCTAAAACAAATTTGATGCTAGTCAATTGTATATTTTTTATAATATCTACTTCTCAGTCAAATATTCTATTTTTAATTATAATCTCCAAATATGACGCTTAAAGGAGCTTAAAAAACGTATGTAATTAATTTTTCTAACTAATTTATATTTTATTAGTACAATAATATGTTTGTTCGTACAGAAGGACCAGAATAACACAATTCTTTTGGACTTCCATCGGCCTGAGATTTACTCTTAAAGTATCTTTAACTAAAGAGTGGTATACGACAATTTAATGAGCAAATACAGACTAGTGGTTTACGAGCAAACTTGTCTCATGACAGAAAGAACTTGGTTCATTTTTTCAATATACATGGGAAACTACAATATTTTACTATGATTTAACATTCACTCATCGTCGAGTACAAGCCTCTCTCATCTCTTGGTATTTTCCTTTCTTGTGTATCTTTCTCATCCCGTCATGTTCTGTTAATCGCGTCACATCATCTGACCATCGTGTTTGCGGTTTTTTCTGCTTCGTGAATTTTCTCGTGGCGTCCATTTTATGATCTTTCACACCCATTTATTTTTCCACTCCCATATGCAAATCCTTTCTACAACATCCGTTACGTTGGTTCTTTTTTTATTTCTACAGTGTGTATGCGATTTTTTAGTTTAATGTTTAGTATTGTTTTTTCCATAGCTGTTAGTGCCACTTCTAGTTAGTGTGCAAGAGTTTTGTTTAGCGCTCATATTTCGGTTTCATGCTGAGGACTGGAAGGATACATAAATCAAAAACTTGCATTTTTAGCATATTCGGTATGTCGGATTTGAAAACTCATTGAAGTAGTCCAAACGCAGACTATACTAGTGAAACTCTTCGTTCCGGATCTCCTGTTAAATTATCTCAACTATATGATGAAACTTAATCACTAAAAAAGTAAATACGAGTATAATTAGATTACCCGTCTCGGGTTCTCTTCTTAAGTCACAACAAATTTCCACTTGACTCGCAGTAGCTCCAGCTAGTCTTCCCAAAATTCCTTTTGATATATTAAGTTCTGGAATGGGTTGAGGAGGTGGAGGAGTAAGATTTAAATCTTTTCCCAGGGAAGAATCTTTATGTTTCTTTAGTTCTTTTTCAATGGATCTATCAAACCTACAAATTTAATTCATAAATACAGAAAGCTACCTTTCAAATATGAAAATATATTTGTTTTATTTTGATATTATAAACACCCAATTAATATTGATGAAAATGGTGATGATGAAAATCCGTATTATTAGTTTTTAAAGTAAATGCTATTTTTATTAGTGAGGGGATTTCAACATTTATAACGACTCTTACTTGTACCCGGGACCAACGGCAAGGACGTAGTAGCTGCCTGGTCCCATATTTTTTTATTATTAATAAATACTTCTTAACGTCAAACAATAATATATAACAATAACATTAAACCTAAATCTATAATAATAGTCAATAACGTAATAAACTCACATATACCCAAATAGCACACTTCAGTCCACTGGATATCCATCGTTTATCCAAAGCTGGACATACTGGGTATCCATGGGATGTCCACAATTTGTCCACCAACATCCGATGGATATCCACTAGACTATACGTTTGTCCCACTCATGGACGTCTTTTTGGATTACATATATTGTCCAAGTATGGATCATTTTTGGATATTAATAGGACTAATTTTGGATGTCCATATATTGTACATTCTTGACCCGATTGTGGACATATTATCCGATGGTATTGTGCTTTTTGGATAAATAGGTCATAATTTATGGTTCCCTCTTCTTGACGTTCCGGTAACGTGAATGGTAGATATTTTCAGAATTTGCTTAGGGTCCGAGAGCTTACAGTACCTAATTAATCTGCACTTCTGAAGACACAGACCACTCATGTCATCAAAACGTCGATAACAAGTAACCATAGATGGCCCTATTAGTCCCAAAAATTAAACAGATATAAATTACATTAGCGAACCAGGTAACAGGAACTGGATCCACATATTACACTTATTGATTACAATTGTCAAGTTTTTAATACAATACTATATAAGAATATAAAATTTTATAATTAGTCGAATTGCAAGTGCTACAAAATATAGCTTCAATTGATTTAAATTGTTCAAGCTGTAGAAGGATCGCTATGAATAAGTTATCTGGTTCCATAGTAATAGGTACAATTTCAATTGGGTAATAGAAAATATACCAATTATTTAAATAAAGACTTTTTATTGTTACAATAATTATTTTTTTCTAGATTTATTTCTGTCATTTAATCTCTTCTGCCATTGTCTAATCTCGTCTTCGGCTGTTTTTTATCGGCCCCCCATTCTTCTACCGCAGCTGAAAATTAATAAGGTTTAACGTTAAATGATGCAGTATTTTATGGTTTTGTAGGAATTTAAATCTCTCTCTCTCTCTCTCTCTCTCTCTCTATATATATATATATATATATATATATATATATATATATATATATATATATATATATATATATATATATATATATATATATATATAAAACCAAATGCATCGTTATTGCTTAGAGTGTTTAAAACAACAGGCCAGAAAAAAAAATTTTAACACACTTTTTGTCTGGGTATTATCAGAACAAGAGGATCTAGAGTTCAACGTGTGAAATCTGACACCTAATTTGTTCTTATTATTTACAAGTATGACAAATAAAACAGAGAGATTTTTTTCATCAAATTTTTATATTTAAGTGGTAACTTACCTACAAATAGTGAACATAAGTTCTTTAAAGGGCACTTTACTGTTCCATCATATGTATAATTCTTGGAAAGGCTATCTGTCATTGTTACAATAAAATATCTTTTAATAAGTTAATAGGTATAATTTCCTCCAATTTTCGCTAATTGTAAAACCTAAAATTATATTACTTTATTGAGATAATTAAACGTTAATTCCACATATGCTAACCTAAGAATATTTTTGACTTTAAGAATCAAAGTAAAAAAATATATATAAAATAATCCTATAAATTAAGTTTTTTTTTATCAGTAGACTCATACACATAAAGAAGCATTACTCGAATAAGTTTCAGCTTTTATTTCAGGAGAAGTGTAATAAACTTACTGCATCTTTAAAGTTTAAATTGTCCTGAAGATCTTATGTGACTTGAGGCAGTTAATTATTTTCTTATGTAAAAGGATAGTTGAACTCCTGCAGAAAACTCTTTGTAGATACTTGTTGTTTTTTCCCTATTTAAGATTACCTGAATATCCTCTCTAATTTGGTACAAATTGGCTTTCACATAGGAATTTTATTTGGACCAATCTGTGGAAAATTCATCTAAAAAATAATTAAAATAAATTAAATTATAAGTCTAAACCTAGAGTCGAACTGTCAAAACTTTATTATATATTTTTAAACAATTATACTGCACAAAAATACACATCAAATGTAAACTTTTACTAGCGTTTAATCCAAAAGAGTCATAAAAAAATAAATATAATTATTCAAATTTGCTATAGCTTTTATTCCATTATAAATTTTGATAACATTTATTAATGCCAGCAATCTTATTAGACTGATTACTCAATAATGACTTTGTCAGAGAGAATTTTCTCTAAAATTTACAATTTTATTATTACACAAATTTACAACTCTATCTGTGCTCCATTTTAACCAACAAGATACAAAATTCATTGGCCTATCAAAATAATTGCACTTATTTGTAGTAATTTCCATTTAAATAAGTGATTTATGAAAAAGTATAGCTACAAAAACTATATTTTAACATACGTGTTTTGATAGTGAATATTTTGTTAACTTTCAAATTTGTGCGAGTTTGATACTAAATTATCAGCTTTTCGTCGGGCATGTCTGTAGTTTCGTTCGGTAATTTTTGGTATAATTAAAAAAATTAAATTAAAAATAACTATACTTACCTTTAACGGTGGCATCTTCTTCAAATAAAAAGCACACTTGATTTTAGCTCAACTAAAACTCCAAAGGTATTTTGTAGCTCGACGTCAACACAATAATGGGCACAAAATATCTGAAGGGATATTTTGTGATCATGGCAGGTTAAGAAATGACAATTCTACAGGCCGATATAACAGTATCCGATTTTACCGACAACCCGAAATTTAATTAATGGACGTCTGATGGACTTACACTGGACATCCAGATATGGACGTCCATATAGATTACAGGTCATCACATCTAATGGACATCCATAAACGGTCCATGGACATACAGGACATTATATGTACCTATTCTGGATATCCAATGGAAATCTTGTGCTATCTGGGTAGTGGTCATCTGGTAATGTTGATTAGAAATGAAAAATGTACTTTTTTAATTATTATTAGACGTGTCTTGATGAGCATTCAATGACAGCAGCCTTAAGTTTTAAAATATAACAATCATTTTCCATGGAAATAGTTTTATTCCTTTCCCAATATTTCTTCAATTAGTAATGAATTGACTCCCCTGCTTATTCAGATCATATACCTAATCCTTCGTTATTGATAAAAGCTAAACATAGTAACGTTTTGTATAATTTACTGGTACAGAACTTCTGCCAGCATGAGATCTCAAAAAATTAGTTAAATTTCTGATTTGTTCTGATGAGACACCCTGTGACAGCATTTGATCGTAGACTCCTGCAAATGGTATACTTTGGGTAACATATGGCCGTTCCGTCTACAATCGTACTGCTATCTCATATTTATAGCTATTCCAAAAAACTATAAATAAATATTACAAAGACAAAGGCAATCTGGAGGTTTGGTCGTTCCTCTTCGTTCTTGCAGTTTAAGTACTAAACAATTATAGGGGATTTAGGGCTTACCACTGCCATAACTCAGGACTTCAGGACTCGAGAAGGCTGCTATCTAGCTGGTCAGATCTTATCTTTCGTTTTCTAACTCTCGCAACAGTGCCTCCATGAGATTAATCGTGTGAAGGTTTTTAATACGTTTTTCAAAACACTTAAATCTATTAATAAAAATAAATAGAAAATGGAACTATTTACAATTGGAAACTTATAATAATAATTAACAATATCGAATACTAGAATAATTGCTCCTGTTGGCCGTTCTAAGAAGAAAGATGTTACAAACCCAATTTTGAAAATAAAACGTATAAATAGCTTTCTAAAATATTAAACAAAAAAGAATAAAAAGACGAAAAAACAGCTATTTATATTCCTTAGACAAACAGTATTAAAGTCAGTAATTTCCCGAGTGAAATATTACAAGATATTCCAAATTAGATGAAAATATAAAACAAAACCCTCATTAGCAGCGGTTATACAGGACAATTGATTTTCTAAGACCTATTCCCAATGCCGTACCGCCCTTAACGAATCCCAGACGGTAACGGAAGTTTATTATTTCTTAAAAGGCCAAACTTGTACCCCGCTGGTACGCACTTCACCCCATGTATAGTTTGTCCCAGCGGGCGTCAGCCGTTTTACGCCAGATACTTAATTCCCGAAGTAATCTAGTTTGGAGCATCTTAATCTTATTTTTTATACCAAAAGGATTAATATAACTATTCTATGTCTTTCTATCACTAAAAGTAATCGATAACTGCTATTGAAAAAAAACTATTCACTCTTCTTAGGTATTCTGGAAGTAAATATCTAACTCTTATTTCTTGTGAATAGAAAAAAAAAACAGTATTTATACAAATTCTTTTTACATGTTGTCAAATAATATATCACATTATAGTGAGTTTACTTCATTATTTTGTTTCCTAATAATGAGAAAATAGTTCAATATTTTAATACATTTTATCGGTATTTTGCAGATACCACATGTTAAGACCTTCCTCCGCACTTACCTCATCGGTTTTAATTACATGACCAGGGTAAAATTTTTTCGACAGATTTATTTATAAATATTAAAATAGGGTATAATCTTTTTAGTTTATGTCGTCATAAATTGTCAAGGTTTATATATTTTTAAGAACACATTTAAACGACTCAAAAATAATAAAACTAAGTTCAGGCCGAAGCACGATAACTGATCTATTTTTTCTTTAGACTTTCCTTGGGTGGTAATAAAAAAATATATACTATCTCGTTCCCACGGATAAAATCTATCCAAAGAGTGATTATTTAATTAATCATTTTGGCAGAATATGCTTCACGTTAAACAGTATAAAATAACTAGTGTTTGTTCCATTACAACCCGTAGCATTTTGATACATATCCAAACGTTCTTTCGGAAAAACAATATTACTCTTTTGTAAACGTTTTACAACAATTTTCAATTGTCTATTTCGCTAACCTTTTAATTTCACTTCAATCTCCTTTATCTTACTCTCAAAACAATTTGAAGACATCTCACTCACTTTCTTTTTTATTATTGATTTAGCAATTCTTCAGCAAATTCTGGAGATCTGGTCCATAAAAGAAAATACATTATTGGAAATAATACGATGTTTATATCACTGCATACATGACTTAATTCTCTAACAATTTCAGCATAACAGTTTCTACAAAGTGTAATGCAGTTCTTCCCAACATGTCTACTTTTTCGTAACAAAACATTTTCTGCGTTTTTTAAAGCACCATATTTACCATTAGATTTGTCTACTTTGGTTGCCTATTCACGTTTATCACCTCTTCCTTTTTCAAATTTTAGATGACCTTTATATTTTGCAGTACGCCAAATAATGCAGAGATATTCTACGTGTTTCTTTTGGTAAAAACACATGTTCAAAGTTTGGCGTTTTCGGTAATGGCCTTTGAAACTCTTCTTTTTCGTAATTATAAAATGTATTACGACGTATTACAAATACTCAAAGGAAATTTTAAATTAATAATATTAAATCTACCATCGACGAATTTTTGAATAACCCCTTCCATGAGTTTATTCGAAAATGGCTTATATATTTTTTTAAATATCATTTTTAATCCACATGTTGCGCACACTCTTTGGCAATTTTCTTCACGATCACATTTACATTGATGATTCAAAAAGAATATTTTTCTTCTGAATACAGCACGTTGCATTAACTATCAAAACTTTCGGACAGCGATCACTTCTGCGATTCATGGCAAACTAATGATCAAATCATGTCAACGGTCTAGCGGTTTGCCTTTATTCATATACATATTTAAAAAGGCCGGATAAAAAAGTATCATAAATAAAAAATTTAAATTGGAGTTAATTTTTTATTTGATTTTGTATTCTAATATGTAATTCACTTATTATTTATACATATAGAGTGTCCGGGAAAATGTGAGAAATCTCCCGGATATGAAAAAAACACGTGAAAAAAAGTTCATATAAACTTTTTTCGTATAGGCCTCCTCTTAAGAGATATGGGCTCCCAAAAAGCTACAATGGAATCAATTTTTTTACACATAATTATTGAACCATCAGGTATATTTAAATTTTCTTTTAATATGATGTATACCAGGTAAGACCCTTCAAATTACTATCCAAGAAAGTATTGTGAATAGCTCACAGCTGCAGGGACAGACTAGATGTGACACTCATGACCCCATTTTTTTACGCCCTGTTTGATATGAACTTTGGACAACGTCTTTCACATACCTTTAACTATTGACTAAAAATTAAATACTCTTCATTAATGTCGCTAATCCTAACCGTTTTTGAAAAACGTCATTTTATTTACACTGTTAGTCCCTTAACTTCTGTCGGATTGAATATGAGAAAAAGGAATTTTCCCGTAACCATAGTTTCAATAAAAAGTTTAACTAACTGCTTAGTTAAAAACTTCAAATTCTCACCGACATGACGAATTGAGCACTGCTGTACCGACACATTAACTTAGCATTGTTCCTTATTTGATCACACTGAAATGTGATTCTGCGTAGAAGTTCTTCCCGAAGACCGGAGTGAAATACACCAAGGTTTTGAGATGTCTCCAAGGGTAAAAATTCAATGGCGTTAGGTTGGAAGATCAAGGAGGCCAGGCCATAGGTCCTCCTCTACCCATCCAACGGTTTGGATAGACGTTATTCGGGTGCTCTCACACAGCAATGCTGAAATAAGGTGGTGCCCCATCGTGCATGTAGTACATGTTTCGGTAGGTTTCAAGTGGTAAGTACTCTACTAAATCATGAAAAGCGTTCTAAAGGAACCCCAAGTAAAGTTCTTCATTCAGTTGTGCCGGTAATACGAATGGTCCAATCAAAAAAATGGCCAATAATTCCGGCCCAGACATTAATTGATTGGAACTCATGTTGATGATGCGAAACAATAATTGCATGAGGATTTTCATCAGCCCATACATGTAAATTGTGTAAATTTATGGTACCATTTTTGATAAATCCTGCTTCATTCGTGAAGAGAATAGTGTTAATGAATTTTCTTTTGTTTCATTGCTGATCCAATAGCCAGTTTGTAAACTGCATTCTACGGGGAAAATCTTCAAAAATTAGTTCTTACACTTTTTCAAATGAAATGGATATAACAGCTGTTCTAATTGCAGCGTACGCACTATTCTTCCCCGACCAGCATTAGTGCTCCTTTTCCCAAACTTATTAAATGGAGTCGCATACCTTTCTCCCGTATCATCGACGTAAAGAATCAATGTGTTAGCGATGTGAACGTTGACAAGTTCTAAAATGCAGAATATTTTTTTCTTTCGTACCTAGCCAACGTTCGTAACAACAATATTTTGTTTTTGGGGCCGAAAAAAAACCCACATTTTTTGCGAAACTAGGTCGAACTGGAATTCACAGAATTAGACGTTTTTAACTAAAGAGGTAAACTCTAATTTTGGATCGAAGTTTTGTTATCATAAGGTTAAAGGCTGAACATTTGATAAGAACAAAAATGTATCTGTTATCGAAATACGCCAAATATATGATGTAAATATATATACAACGTGGGAGGGAGCCACAAACTAATGCAATATATTGAAATTGAATTATTTACTTGAATAAAAAATTTTAAAAACTAATAACTCAAAAAGATCTGCTGAGATTTTCTACTTCACGGATTTTCGAACTGTTTTCTTTAATCGACTTGTGAAACCTGTTCATCTCACTATTTCCATCAATATTAATTGTATTTCAAGCGGGGTGTGCATACTGTAAAACAAAAGAATGCATTTTTGTATTTTATAGTCTTTGTTTCTGTAAATTTGTAATTTGTAACACCTTATCCTTTTCATTGTTACAGTTTATCTAAGTTTACAGCTTATTCAGCGGGGCAAATAATGATAAAAAATTATAAAAAAATGTAAAACTTTTTCACTTTTTTTTGTGTTTTGATAAATAGACATTGTCCCGCTATTGCATTGTGCTTGCCCAATAACACAATTCTACGACTTTTCGCTATAACAACCCCAAGTATTATCCATACCATTCCATTAAGGATTCTGCACGTTTCTCCTTCTGCTTTGGTGTAGAATCTTCTTTTTCTTGTTCTTTATCAAGAAGAGGATTAGCATTAGGATCAGTAGTTTCGGGACTGGGAGGTGATATATTGGAAGGTGTATGGGTAATATTTTGTTCCATGCGTCGAAATCTTGAGGACATTTGACCACCACTCTAAATCCAAATACAAATATAAATATTTCATCTGCTCTTATTATGTACTATATAATTAATTATAGTTGTTTTAAAGAATTACCTATATATATATATATATATATATATATATATATATATATATATATATATATATATATATATATATACACACATATATATATATATATATATATATATATATATATATATATATATATATATATATATATATATATATATATATATATGTTATGTCGGATATTCTCACGAGTATGATGTGTAATCGAAGGTTTATATGTTATGTCGGATATTCTCACGGATGTGATAATCGAAGGTTTTCGGGCATCCCGTGAATGTGCTGAGGACTGTAAGGCAGCTGACGTTTCGGTGAAATCTCATTCATCTCATGTTCCTTATGTGGGAGGCACCACAGACAAGATCGCAAGTATTCTCAGGAGACACAACATTGAAACCATTTTCACCACAGACCGTAAAGTAAAAGATCTCTTGCCAATACCTAAAGAAAGAATCCCTCTAGAAAACCAGGGAGTGTACGAAATTCCATGCGGAGAATGCAGCTCATCTTACGTAGGCCAAACCAACCATAAAATAAGCGCCAGAAGAGACGAACAGATGAACGCTGTCAAGCAAAAAACAACTTATTCTGCTCTGGCCCAACACTGGTTAAACACAGGACATAAGATAAATTTCTCGGGAACAAAAATGCTATCGAGATGTGAAAACCTGTCCACAAGAGTTATAGGGAAGCCATTGAAATTGCAAAGAGGCCCAACAACTTAAATAGCAGAGATGATAGCCAACGTGTGCCTAATACTTGGAAAAATCTGCTTACAAAACATCAACCAGTACCACTTAGTAACGAAACAGATTACAACTCGGCAACGCAACCACAAACACTGGCAACAAGGCCGATGACGCGCAGTAGGTCTCGCAACCTGATGGGCCGGAACCATTCAGAAAACGAATACATATATATATATATATATATATATATATATATATATATATATATATATATATATATATATATATATATCTAAAGTACCATAATTAATATCAATAAAATTCTTCTCTTTTGGTTTTACGTTAAAAAGTACAATAAAAGTATTTCAGAATATTTTGGTGTTCAAAATGGATTAGATTAGATTTTAAAATATAGAAATGCTTGTACAAATTATTTAAATGATTCATGTTACTACCTGATCCAAGAGTTCTGACAAATTAATATCTTTAGGCATCCAACTTAAATTATAATCGATTTGTGATCCAAAAGTGTCGAATTGACTTGGATAACCATATGGTCCAGGAGTTGAAGCTCTGGCTGCAGGAGGTATTCTTATATTTCCATATGCAGCATACTAAAATAAAAAAAAATGTTATAATAAGAAGGAACAATAGAAGTTTAAGCAGATATACGAAATAGTGTTGGTTACTAAAATGGTTTATTTTTCAAAGCTTACTTATTTTCGTTTTTCAATGTTATTATTTGTCCCATAGAAAAATTAGGTTTACTAAGTTAAAAATATAAAAATGCTTGGGCCCTTTCCGAAACCAACATATTTTTTTCAAAATAATTGTAAATAATAATTGATTTTTTTAGAAAAAATATGAATTATTTGTACATAAAATTTAAATCAATATTCAAAATTTGCTAATACTTTATCACGTGATTCCAAGCATTCCATCTTTGATTACACTACTAGTGACGTCACGATAGAATAATCATAGAAATATAAACTCAAATTTACCGTTCATATAATTTTATTTCAATAATTATTGCGATCTTTAGTTGTTTAGTTGCAGATTCAAAGGTACTAACTAAGCTCCTTATTATTTATTGAAAACTGGCATATTTAATACTGAACAGTTTCACAAATTTTAAAAGGATTGATATGTTGAACAGTTGAGATATGTAAAATTTTTTAGGGAAATAATATCATATTTCTAAAATTTTCTTCTAGTTAGATTTAGTTGTAAAAATTTAACTAAAATAAAATAATATATTAGGTTACGTTGAGTATGCCATTATGTCTTAGCCACAAAATAGGCATGAAGTTAAAATTTGTTTGTTTTAGTTTACCGATTTAAACCAAACATATATACTTACATTAACGCTTTTTATTTAACCGCAATATATCTATGATCTCCATGAGCGAGTTGAAACCATTTGTTAACTATTTTCTCGTTCGAAAAAAGATTTAATATTATTACTAGTGCAATGTGGTACTACACTCCATTTGTAATCCATTTTGTTAAATGAATCTAAATAAAATAACTAAATGTATGAACCTAATCTTCAATCACTGTTTGTTTACGACATCGTGACATCGTTATTATCATATGATTTCAAAAGTCTATTTTTACTGTTATCACGGCACTATACGTAAATATTTTAAAAAGTGTTTACAAAATTTTAGAATAGACGTTTTCAAATTATTTCTTGACTTTAGTCATTAATATTTATATAGTCTTATTAATAATAAAGGTAGTAGGTAGAAACTCTTCACGATCCCGGAGTGAAGATAGGTCTATTTCAGGGATGCCAAGGCTAGATTGTCACCACTTACAAGAGAAACCAGATCTTTACCTTAGACCCAACCTTTTATCCATTCATGGGAAAGTTATAGAAATGGAGGAAAAGCTCAGAAGCATTAGATGAGATCTAATATACGTGTATAAAGTTAAACAAAGAGATGAACAACAACTCACTCTCCAGTAGGAAAATTTATATCATTACTGTGCGAGTAGCATATATTGTATTCGAACTCAATAATAGGTAAAAACTTAAAACGATTCAGTCCTATTTACCAACGAGCAGATACATAGATGAGGAAGTACAAGCTGTATACGATAATGAATATACTACAAAAAAAAACCTCAAACTTCAGTATTTTGATGGGAGATCCAGAGACCAAGTAGTCGTAACGAAGGTGGCCTTCCTTCCAAATAGACCAGTGATATCACAAAGTTAGGAAAAAGTGTATTCAGATAGCTCAGGATCGAAGAAAGTTTGAATTATTACGGGAGGCTAATGTCCAATACTGACGCATAAACTAAACATTTCCTGTCATTTCCATTAGAAACCTATATGTTGGTGGTAAAGAAGATTAAGTTTTATTAAACATGCAACAAACCTATGATTTAAAAACTGATAATGATGCCCTATACAGGGTGAGGATTTCAAAGTGTTACAAGGCGACATCGGGAAGTATGGAATACTGTAAAAAAAGACTAGTAGTATAATAAAACGGCAGACAGGCAGATATTAAATATTTTTGACATTTACCGCCTCTCCATATATTTAATATCGATTGGAAACTGTGAAATAATTAGATGGAAAGTTATTTATCTATTTTGAAATGTCAGTATTATGGCAAAAACTATTTTTGTAGGCCGAAAATTTTTGTATTTGCTCCCTAATTCTGGTTTCAAACTATATTTCCGATATCGCCTTGTAACACTTTAAAAGTATCACCCTTTAGAAGAGAAAAAGTGATAATAAGAATGTGCAATTTAAGTCAAAATATTTCTTAAAATAAAATAATGAAAAAACAGAAACGAAATAGCCACAGTAATCGAAATTTTATAGATATCTGAACGCATATAATTGTGCAAGTTTATCCTGCTTTAACCGACTTTGTATCTATTACGTTTACTCTAAGTTTATATAAAGAGAAGTTACAAAATTTAAATCCTGAGTAATTAAAAATTCTAATTGTATTGAGTTTGTCGATACTTGGTGGAACTCCATATCATAAAGGATAACGTAGTAAAACTAGATTTTCACTTAAATTCCACATTAAAGTGGAATTTAAGTGAAAATCTAGTTTTACTACGTTATCCTTTAAAAATTCTAACCTAACTAAAAACTAAACTAGGGTTAATTTAAGATTTCCACCAGGCTTTTCCCTTATGCTTATTCAAGATAACTATTCTTTGGCAAAATTACTTTATAAACTATATTATTTTTTCTTTAATTATAACCGACTTGTATTATCGACTAACAATGACTGATAAGCACAACAGGCCTATATTAGCCGTAGTACATCCAGGTTCAGGACCCATGAAAAAAAAAGCAATGAAGGATAAAGACAAATTCGGTAGTACAGCCTGGTTAGCCGTTTGTTAAATTTACAAAACTAGTATCAATTTTAAAATTTGTTGTTACAGCGGCTATTCATGTTAGGACATAAGAAAATTGTAGTACCTTGCGAATAAAATCACAATCTTTCCCGATAAAAATAATACAATTTGAATTTAATAGTTTTATTTTGATTGAAAAATTCTTAAAGAAAAACCAACCATATTACATGACATTAAATAGATCTATGTATATGTCGGGCTTGATTAAAGATATTTTTTAAAATAAATCAAATTTAACTCGTACGACACTGTTTTAGTTTAGAACATTAAAGAATCTGTTTATATATTTATCATACAAAGTCACAAAAAGTAAAATACATGTATAGTTCTTTAAGAAATATGTCGTTATTTTTATCAGATTTTTCGATAAATAAACATAGTATATAAAATTGAAGTTGAAATGATAACAGTCCGTATTCTCTCTCACAACATTTCCACTTCCAACTGAAGGTATTTATTGTTAAATTTTGATATCTCAAATCAAAACATACCGAAAATTACGACAACAATTAAAAAAATCTTAAACGAAGAAAACCTTATTTTTCATATGCCTTAAAACTTATATTTTCGACTTAAGAAGCAGTTTTCTAAAAGCTAGCAAATCTAAAACCAAAATTCTCTCTTTCTTTCTATATACAGCTTTTTTCATTTAAGGAATCCTTTTTATCCGTTGAGTCGTAATATTACTAAAATATTTTGTTTCTAAATACCTCCTGATAACTACCACCCATTGGTTCTGGTCTGGTTGGGCTTCTCTCCATTGAAATATGAATTGTTCTGGGAGTGGGTGATGGTCTGTTACCAGATGTATTTAGATCCCATTGAGGATCCTAAAAAATAAAAGAACATATTCATTATATTAGTCCTTACTGAATAAAAGTTATCTAATATTAGTTGCAAAAATCAGTCCTCGCCTAATATTTTCCTGTCTAACAAGGTGGCCTTATGATATAATTTTATTTTATTATTTCATTTTCAATAAACTATTAAGATTTAAGTTTAGTTTCACTGAACTAATGAGAATTGTAATCGCACTCCTTTTCTCAAACACTTTTAATGGATACTCCTCCAAAGTTGAACCTTCCGTTCTTAAAATATATCATACCCATTGTCAAAGTCCAAGTTAAAAACAGATAAAATTCGAGCAAGCCTTCATCGTTTTCTTATTACTTGCTAATATTTAGAAATTAACTAAAATCTTCCCGTCTTAAGTGTCGTCTCTACAGAAGATTAGCTACAAACGCAAAAATTTTATTTTTCTTTTTGATTAAATTTAGGTCATGAATTTTGCAGGCTCACGAGCTTATTAAAATTAGTATTCCGAAAAACAGTTATGGAAAAAGAACTTGAAAAATTCTATCTCAGCGATTTTTTAATTAACTATTTTAACAAATATAAGAAAATCAAATAACAGTAGAATGAATGAGCGGGGGATATGGTGAAGGAAGGATGAGCGATATTGAATTACAGGGAAAATCTAATTTAGCTCACACTAATCTAAACTCAAATGTACTGAATGAGATGTATTGCTCTGTTGCTTAAAATTTGATAGATAATTTAATTCTCTAAGTGGATCCTATGCCGTTTCTTCAGTATTAATATTGAAAACATTTTATATGCATTCAACTGATGCTTAATAAACAATATTTTTAGGGAAGCAACAAAACTTCTGTCGAAATAAAAATGAAAAAGTACCGCTGAAATTTTTTGGAAATTCCACCTGGCAGGGCGTGAATGCACTTGTGGAAGCTATAAATGTTTCTTTCGATCGGGATATGTGTATTTCATTCATGCTTAGAGATAGCTTTGGTTAGACTCTTATTTTAGGACAGTAATGCAACGACGGAACTGTGTATTATCTACCCATATCGTTGCTTTCTTCTCCGAAAAAAAGAAATATCAGCGAACAGCAGAATATTTTCTTAGCAAAGGATTTTCGAGAAAAATGTTTCAGACAAAAGTTGTTGAAAATTGAACAGCGCGTCTGATGGTGGCATTGAATTTGACAGCACTCCTAGTCCTCGAGTTATTAGATGGTCGATACCAATTCATGGTATAAGAACATTTGAGCTTCAAATGACCTCTGAATGTGGTTGGTCCCCTATGTTCTATATATCGTTGAATATGAAATTTTTCCCGCTTTTTATTTTTGCTATAATAAATGGGGGTTTCTTTTTGAAAAAGTCAACATGACTTTCAATTGACCTTAAATGTCAAGGTCAGATTCAAGATCACCATCAGACCTACCATTTAATTTCCTACAACTTTTATCTGAAACAATTAGAAAATATTCCGTCATACCGGGACTTTTGGATCACCCTGTATATATATATATATATATATATATATATATATATATATATATATATATATATATATATATATATATATATATATATATATATATATGTATGTATGTATGTATAGGACAGCAAATTGATGTTATCAACAGTAATTTAAAAGCTGATTTGAAAAGAAGCCAACTTGCAGAAGTATTTCATAACTCACAGCCAAATACATTAGAAAAATAGTGAAACACCGCTTCAGCAAATTGATTAGAAATTTGACAAACGGAATGACAATAGGGTTGAGACTGTATATTTTAATAGATTAGCTTATAGAGGGAGTCCCAAAAAAGTGTGGAGTATAATGTTCAATTTTTTAAAAATGTAACCAACTTACTTTTTTATATCTCATTGACCTCTTCAAACCTAAATTTTTTTTACAAAAAATATCTAAAAAACCATGGTGTAGATATCCAAACCTTCAAATACTAATTTCAGGGGGCCAAACCTTTATGGCCTTAAAACTGACTTTGGGCATGTATATAAAGGTCATTTCAAGGTCAACTTTGTTTTTTTCAAATACGAACTCATATTTTTTATTGCAGAAACGGAAAGTAGAAAAAATTGCCCGTCCAGTGACATAAATATGTCATATGCTTTTTTCACATCTAAAGGTCTTTTAAAAATCAGTCGCACTTGTCTGACAGAAAAACACATAGTCTTAGAAACCAAGCGGTTTAATGACAAGGATTTAATGACAAGCGACATAAGTTTCTTTATGTTGAAAGGGCTTAACATTTATGACTTTAAAACTAACCTTCGACTTGAATTTCAAGAACAACTTTGTTTTTCTGAATAGGAACCCCTACTTTTTATTGCAGAAATGAAAAGTAGGGAAAATTCCTTTTACAACGATATAAATATGGCATATACTTTTCCCATTTAGAAATCATTTGAAGGTCAATCGCACATGTTTGACAAAACTTCTATCTCTTATGTTTTTTTTGGAAAACGCTTAGTTTTTTAGTTCCTTGAATATTTATTTATTTAGGATAGCAAATCAAAGTAACGAACAATAATTGATTTCCTTTTTTAAAGAGCAGAGTAATATGAAGGTATTGCTACATTCTCCGAAGACTCGTCTTTTGGTAAGATATTTGTTGTATATTACTTATAATATACGTATTTGACCAGTTCGGTAATTAAACCATCTTCTCGTGAAGCCCACCTATCACTGATCTTAACTATTTGAATAATTTCGTCGGCTTAGTACTTCTGGTATATCCTCTGACTCTATGTTCATTACTTTTATTCTGTCCCTCTTCTGATTTATTTCTTTGCTTTTTTCCCTTATTTTGTTTCTATTTTGGTGAGTATTTCACCGAATTTTCTTTCTTTCTACTATTAGATCTTAGTTATATTTTATCATTTTCTTAATGTATCTCTTGCCAATTATTCTGATGTTTCCCGTAACATTTTGGCGACTTTCTGCATGAACGATTCGAGTGTCGCACACTGTATTTTATTTTCATATTTTTTATCTGTACTGCTACTTTATTTGTTAAAATATCTTGCAATTTTATAATTGTTCGATTTTGGCAGGTTTGGTGGTTTTAGATCATTATTATAAAAGTTTTTTTTCTCTCGTATCTACTTGATAATTTTGTTATAGTTTCAATTTTTTGTATAGTTGTACTTTCTGTAGGCTTTTCTTTAGCTGTGTTTAGAAGAACTTGTTCTTTTTATTAAACATATTTTGACTCTGAGGCTTTAGATTCGTTTCCTTATATTTACTAAATAACTCTATTAAATAAGCTGTATACATTTTAGAATGAATCAAGTTAGCGCGTAAAGTATCATCTCAACTTTCTAAGAATTCATAGTTTACAAAATTAAAATATCATCTGAAGCTGCTTCCATTCCCTATATCGTTCCGTTGCCTCCCGAGAAGCGGTATCAGTGAATTGAAAATCATTGTTTTAAGCAAGTGCTCACGTGATATTAATTCCTACAATGGGTTATTGACCAACTTTGGGTTGATAACCCATAGCCACCGTAAAGAAAAAGAATACAAATCCAAAAATAACAATTTTTATACCACTGTCACAGATTCATTAAAAAAGTTTGTTTTAAGTCAATAAATATGAGTTACTTACCGAATTGCCTGTTGAGCCACATCTTCCTCTACAGCTCATTTTATGTAAAAATTAGTCAACGTCAAACTGGAATTTTGCCAAAATAAAAACCACGAAATATGATCACTTTTCTTGATAGTATTTAAATACCTTGACAATTAGTAACTGACGTTGTCATATAGTTGTCTTTTATTGAAAGGTTAGGTTTAGTAATTTGTTGGTATATTTTACCTTTTATTTTTGCTTATAGGTACAGTAACTCATAGCTAAAATAATGCAGTTGTTATTTAAAATAAGAAATATTGCTTTACTGACTTAATATGTATTTAAAATTTTGCAAACAAGAGTTTACCAAACACATAAAAATTAATTTAAAATAAATGTTTTTCTTCGAGATCATATTAGCATCTCTTGAATCAGGGGAGGCCTTTTAACTACCTTTCATTTTTATCAAATAATGTGACAACTTATGAAAGCAATGGTTGGTTCCTACTTCTAAAAATTATCAACTATCACGAAGAATGTTCACTAAACTAACACACTACGAAACAAAAATGCGGAGTATAGACTTCAAAATCTAACAATTAATAAAGGATGGCCAATCAAAATGGTCTATAAGTATTCTAACCTAAAAGTACAATATAATGTTTTTGTTTTTAAATTGTGGTCGTTCAATTAATTTTATTCTAAAGTGGTTCAACTATTTTATGACACATTTTTATTTGTTTATAATGTTATTTTTTGAATTTTTATGTACTTGTCAAATTTTTCTCCAACCGATTACATCCGAAAGCGAACACGAATTATGTCGACTTTTTTAAAAATTGAAAGTTTACCAACTTCTTAGTTGATAAATGATAGTTGTCAATTTTTAGTTGGGACTATGAACAGATGAAAGTAAAGTATGTCATTTACCTTGCAAGTAAAAATTGATGGTGGAAATTCTTAGTGGTTTTTGATAATTTTTGGAAGTGTGAACGGACCATTAGTGGATTTACTTTGAGCATGTTTAATAAAAATTTTTGCCCGATTAGCGGCGCTTCAACCAGTCTTGAAGATAAAGAAAGCGGGGATAGCTGTGGAATTAGTGATTTGAAGATTATTGGTAAGGAAAGCTTTATCAAAATAGTTACTCAGAGTGGTGAGCAAAAAGCCTTAAAATTCTCATATTGAGGATATCTGTGGATGTACAAAATATTGTGCTTTGTAATTAAGCGAAGGGCCTCGTGAACACTTTCAAGCCCTTTGATTCTGGTTTGGTACATGTTATCCAGCTTTGAATAAAAGAAGCTTTGAGCTAGCTTCTTTGGTTTAATAGTATATATGGAAAGGTTGTCCAGGAAGTAATTTGTATTACTGCCCCAATTTAACGTTCTATCGACGAAGAGTAACCCTAGATAGTTCGATGGCGTTCTTCAAAAAATTGCCGTATTAGAACTGGATATCTGATTTTCCGAATTGGGGAAACTAAATTTTCTAAACTTAACAACTTGAGAAGATTTATCAGGATTTATTTTGAATTTCCAATCGGATTTCTCGGAGTTTCTCTAATTTGTCTGGATGTCATTGTAATCTTGGTATTCCTATGCTGAATTTCTTGGAGGACACTGAGATCGCAGTCGCGTCTGATAGGAGGCTAAAATAATTATTTATTTCACTTTTTCCAGACTGAAAAGCAGACTTATAGATTAATGTTAGTTGAAACTTCACCTTTTTTCCTAATTAGAATTAGTTAAACTGGTTTTCACTTTGAAGAAAAGTGACTTAGTTTCAGCATTCCATAGTTTTATTTACCGACAAAGTTTTATCCGGAGTTTTTTTTATAGTTGCGTTCGGCAGACCGTTGAGGCCTGATGCTTTCTTGGGATGGGGGGAAGTTATTTTCTTTTGAAAGATAGGGATTTATTTTCAAACTCCTTTGACTTTGTCTTAAGGTTGGTTGTGTGTTAAGTTATTACCAGATTTGTCAGGAAAACACCTCGGCATTTTGAACAGGCTATTATCTTGGGTTTGCAGAGATTCCTGTTTGTGGTCCCAGCTTCGATTGCACAAACAGAGTAATCCATTCCATATTTCCTCAGGTCCTTGGTTGGCACGTCTCTTTATGTCAGACTCACCAGTCTTGTATACTTTGTTCTAAGACGATTCTTTTTCTAGATTTGTTGGAAATATTACCATATTTAAAAAACCTAAATATCTTCTTAACCCAAGCTTTTGTGAAAGCTTCTGCAACGTCGCTATTTATTTCCTTATCTGCAACTTTCAACATTGGTATATTGGAGATTTCTAATGGTTAATATATTTTCTTGGGGAGTGATTTATTTTTTATCCAATTTGTAAACGTTTGTGAAGTGAAGCCCTTGCTTTGTGTTAATGTGTGCAGAATCAATAGTCTAGACAATCTGCCTATGCTTTTGATTAGAAAGATAATATCGGTTTTTAATAGACCCTTGGTATTGGTGATCTTAGCACTCCAGAGAAGATGCTTTTCATTTAGATATTATTTCCTACTAGAATTATTGTATTGTTAAGATTCTGTAGATTAAAGACCGCGTAGAAGACAGAGCATACTGATTATAGAGTGAAGGTTTGGTTTTTAAGTTTAATTATTACAAGAGTACTTTCGATTGGGTTGTCCGGATTTTTGAATACAATACAAAAAACATGTAGATCGGTAACATAAATCGCTCTCCCTTGAGCCAGGTTCCCTAATTTCCTGAATCAAGAAAGCCATGACTAGGTTCCTTTCAAGAACACTTATAACCTCCAGTCTGTTAATTTTGATAGAATATAGTAGTAATCCTTAAGTAAAAGGGACTTGTTGCTCATTTAGAGTTTCTGCTATTGTTGGTATTGATTGATGTAAGAAAAGTTTTGAAAAGTTCCTGTATGTTGACTAAAAGTTTGCATTGCGTTGATAAAGAAGTTTTCCATCCGAAAAGATGCGGAATTGTTGAGTGTCTCCAACTTTGTAATGTATGCCGGGGCAAGTTATGTCTTTACATTCCACTATAGCCGCAAGTCATTCGAGGCTGATCGCCTTTGAGAATCCAAGCAGCCTCGTGTATTGAACTTGCCTAACTGCTTCCGGTAACAAAATTTTATTTTCGAAATGTCTCGTATCTCATTCCGTTAAACGCTGGACATTTTCTGAGGACATGGTCAACAGTTACGACCTCCTCCAGACACCATCTGCACGGCGGATCTTCTACGTCACGGATCTTATAAAGATGGTTCCTCAGATGACAATGTCATGTCAACAATCCCACCACAATTAGCAGCTCTTTCCCTCCTAAGGAGAGAAGTTCCCTAGTAAAACAGGTCCAGTTAAATATTCGTTGGCACACCTCATTCCAGGAGTTCCTAGCCACAATTCAATAAATTTGCTTTCCAGCAACAAGTTTAGTTCCCTTTTACCAACGGCAATTAGGACAGGTAGAATTGGTTGGGGTGAATATGGTTCAGTTACGGATCCCATCTTTGCCAAACGGTCCTCTTCCTCATTCCCGCATATGCCCGAGTGACCCGGAACCCACACGATTCTGACTGTGCAGCCGTTCCTTATCAGATTGTTCAGTACATCCTTGCACTCAGAGACCATCGCAAGCTTAGAATTTATTTTGTTGATTTATAGAAGACATATATTTTGGTTCTAAAATACATTGAATATCAGCTATCGGCGGCTAAAATGGCGGTAGGTCCCCAGACGATGCAACAATGAACTTACATAGATAGTTTTGTTACTGGTTCGGTGATTTCTGGTTTTCAGTTGTGGTAGTTTTTGAAGGTTTAAAATAAAATAGTTGCAGTTTTCGTCTTATATGGAGAAATTTTTGAGATTTTCTGCTGGAATGAGCCTAATTTAAATTTAAGAGCTCTCAAAAGAGTACTCAACATCATAATGTGGATAAAAGAGGATTGAGCATTTGTTAGATTTAATTTTGGTACGATTTTCAACATTTTGGCATTAAGTACTTACTAGCGATCGAAAACGGTGAGCAGTAATTCGCTGGATAACTATTTCAATCTCTGCAAGTCTTGAATGAGGAACGAGAAATACCTAAATTAGTAGAGTCAAAAATTTTTATATGTGGAAGAGTATCATAAATTTACCAATTGTGCGGCACAATTTTTTGACTTATTTTTAATGTAAAATACTAATAGAAGGCATTGGTTAACATTTTATAACCACAATCGCATTCGCTAAAGAAGATTTCAAGAAAAATTAGATCGCTCTTGAATTCGGATATTATTAAAAATATTTCGAAAAGTGTCTAATACTCAATATCAGCATCGGCATTTTGGCATTGCTAGCAAAGGATATCGTGCCGTGTTTTAACTTATTTAAAACAAAATTACAAACTTTTTTTGGAAAGGTACAGACAGCATTATACTGTTTGAAAGGGAAACGTAACAATCAATGTTACAATTAGAAAAAGAATCGATATATTTTTCTCCTCAGGATCTTTTCCTCGTTAAGGAATCATAATCCACAGTCAAAATTGATATTTCTTTGAAGTATCAAGTTTTATCGGATGGCATTCGAATTGCTTCGAACCGTTTGTCGTATCGACAAAAGTAGTTTGCCGCACCTCGGGAACCCATCCTCGCCTTGCCTCGATTCTGTTCGTGCACAGATGGATACGCGCCGGATGAGTTCAATGACTATTTTATGAATATTGCACATGAGTTAATTAGCCACATCCCTAAACATCAGGCTGATCCTTTGGGAGGTTTTATGGAGGTTGTTTCCAATGATCATTTTGAGTTTACAGAAATTTCTTTCAATGAAATGAGAGAAATAATCGATCATTTGAAAAACAAGTCTAGCAGGGATATTTTTGGGCTTAGTATAAATCTAATAAAATTAATAAAAAATTTAATCATAAGTCCTCTGACTGGGCTGGTAAATGGGTGCTTCAGGGAGAATATTTTCCCTGATATACTCAAACAGGCCATGGTTATTCCGGTCTTTAAACAGGGAGATAGAAATGTTGTGTCAAACTATAGGCCAATTAGTTTATTGCCGGCCATATCCAAGATAAATGAAAAATGCATGGCGCTAAGGATGGTCAGCTTTTTTGAGAACAATGACTTCTTTAGCCAATGTCAGTTTGGCTTTCGTCGGGGGAGGAGCACGGTGCTGGGCATTCTGGATCTGATTGGGAGGATCACACGGTTGTTTGAATCAAGGGAATATAATGCCATCTTATTCTGCGACTTAAGTAAGGCGTTTGACTGTGTTGCTCATGATCTCCTCATATAAAAGCTGCACTTCTATAACTTTAATGAGAGCAGCTGCAAGCTTATAACATCTTACTTGGAAAATAGGGTTCAGATTGTGAGAGTTGGAGGGGAGCCCTCGGCCAAGGGAGGGATCTCGATAGGGGTGCCCCAGGGTTCGGTATTGGGGCCAATTCTCTTTTTAATCTACATAAATGACCTACCTATGGGCAGAGATGCTGCAGATTTTACACTCTTTGCCGATGACACCACTCTCTCGATTTCAGATATATCTCTGGAAGGGGCTTTGGGCAGGTTGGAAGCGGCACGGTCTGGTGAAAGTGAGTGGTTTGACGCAAATGGACTACTTTTGAATGAAAATAAAACCAAGCAAGTGGTATGTTCTCTACGTGACGTGGGAGATATAAATGGGGATTTGCTAAGTGCTAGATTCTTGGGAGTCCAGATTGATCCTGGCCTTACTTGGGAAGCTCATATAGAGTAGGTTTCAGCGAGGCTCCGTAGCAGCCTGTTTGCTTTGAGGCGTCTGGCACTTTGTGGGCATGTCGGTTCTGAGGGCTTCGTACTTTGCCCTGTTCCATTCGGTAATGTCATATGCACTGCTTGTCTGGGACCATGTATCGCGGGTGTCTCGCGTGTTTGGGCTTCAGCGAAGGGCTGTGAGAGTGATGTGGGGTATGAACTTTAGGGAGGACTGTAGAGCAGCATTCTCTGAACTAAAAATATTAACACTGGCTTCGCAATACATTTTGGATAACCTACTGTATGTTAAAAAATACAAAGAAAGTTTCAAAACGCACAGTGGGGTCCACAGCTGAGACACGAGGCACAGGGATAATTTGGTGCCAGCATATTTTCGTTTGAAAAGGTGTCGGAATGGGCCTGGTTGCCTGGCGATAAAATTCTGTTTTGCCTTTGTCATTGAGAGAGCTTCCAGATAATCTTTTTAAATATAGAATAAAAGAAATCTTAATCCAGAATGAATTGTATAGTTTTGACGAATTTATTCATTACAAATTTTAATCATAATTTTTAAACTAGACTTAGCCTAAGTTTCATGTGTAATGTATATAATTAAGATTTTAAATGTAAATGTATTTGTAGAGTTTTTTATTTTATATACTGACGAATCTAAGTGTTGTAAAACATGATACTGATGAATAAATTGAAATTGAAATTGAAAATTAAGGTTTGAGAATCAGCCATAAGCAATTAGACTTTTGTTTTGCTGACGTTGACGACTACACCAATTGTTAAATAAAAATGTCACTCACAAATCATTTTTTAAAAAATATTTGTTAACTTAAACACAAAAACTTATACTTCATGAACCTTTAAAATTTCAGTATTTAAACCAACAAATTAGCATATATATATATATATATATATATATATATATATATATATATATATATATATATATATATATATATATAATGGAAGGTTTTTCGGGTATCCCGTGTCTCAGTTGCCCTACAGTCCTGAGAAGGACTCAGCATACACACGAAATACCCGAAAACTTTCGATTACACTTCTCATCCGTGCAAACATACCTCCATCACTGGTTAAAGATTACTTAAAAAGTGGAAGGGCTTCAGATGCAATGAAATGTTTACATGAAAGTAGAAACAATGGCTCTTGAAGATCATCGTTTGGAAATATCTACTATTTCTAAATCTTTAAATACATATATTTGAACGATTTGATAATTGTACATGATAAACTAGGCATAAGTATAGAGTTTCAACAAGGTGAGTTCCAAGATTGATGACTCTCGCCCAAAAGCTACTTTGGTAGCAAATTCCTCACTATCTTTGAATGCAGACCATGACATTTCCTCTAAGATATTAATAGCCCATTATACATTACTAGGATTCATTCTATGAAAAGGTCCATGAAAAGTCTCCGTCTCCAGAAAAGCTCACAATTTTCAGCTCGAAAGCCACCATCTTTTAAGACCAGACAGGAATTGTATTGCAAACGATTGTGACAGCATTTGATCATAGACTTCTGCAAACGGTATAACTTGGTAGCACTTGGCCATTTTGCCCACGATGCTGTCGCGTATTAGTCAGTAGCTATTCTAAAAACCTATAAATAAACATCACAGTAACAAAAGCACTCTGGAAGTCTAGTCGTTCCTCTAGGCTCTTACAATTTTAGTACTAAAAAACTACAAGTTATTTAGGGTTTACCACTACCAAAACTCAGAAGTTCAGAACTCGGGTAGGGCTACTATCTAGCTGGTCAGCTCTCGCCTCTTGTATTGAAGCACTTTCTCAGCCCTCTCGCGAGTTTAATCGCATGAAGGTGTACATAAAATTAAATAACACAAATTTCTCAAAACACTTAAATCTATTAAAAAAAATAATTAGAAAAAGGTATATATACAATGAGAAACTTATCATTACTAATGATTAACAATACCAAAGACTACAATAATTCCTCCTGTTGGCCGTTCTATTATTAAAGAAAATGTAACAACCCAATTTTGAACATTTTTCTTATAAATAATTTTCTGAAACAAAAATTAAGAAAAGAATAAAAACACGAAAAATAGCTATTTAAATTGTTTAAACAAACGGTACTAAAGTCGTCCTTTTACTAAATGGTAAATAAAAACAGACTATTCCGTTAACTTTATCGAAGTTAAATAAAAAAAAAACAAAAATAAAACCTTCTTTTAACTCCCGGAATTTACGCGTTGCGTACCTTTCTCCAGGATATTTCACAACGTACCTTCTCTAATAAATCTCAGATCGTAACGTAATTAATCTTTAAAGACAAAACATAACTTTATAACCCTCGGAACCTCCCCCAATTTAATCGCGCTAGTACCGCCTTGCGTTCTTTCCACCAACAGAACGTACTTTCGCGATGCACCACCGCTCGTACAGGCTAATTTTCATTTCCAAGCGTCTGAAAGTTTCACTCCTCTCATTCGTAGAAGACATTCGTTATCCATGTGTCGTAGTTTTAAAATTTAATTAGACCTGAACTGAATCTAATAATTTTTATACAAGAGGTAGTTATAACTATTCTACGTCTTATAATAAAAGTCCGAGTCGTGTCATCATAGAAAAAAAATTCTTTCGCTTTTAACTATTTTCCATTTTCTTGTTCTAATTTTCGTCGAGCAGGAAAAAAATGGTTCGCAAACGCAAGCTTTATACATAAAACAAATAATAATATTGCATTTTAGTGATATTATTTGAATATTCTTTTGTTTTCTTATGATGGGAAAATTTGCTCAGTTGGTCAAAAAGGGTCGCCCACATGTGGGAAATATCTTTAGCGCTTAACCTTAGACCTCTAACAAAGTGGATGATAAAAATATCGGATTTCTTTGACAGATATTTAAAATCTTCAAGAGGGTAGGACTGTTTAGGTGTTATGTCACATAAATTGTCGAAGTTTACGTATTTTTTAGAAAACAAATTAACTACCGCAAAAGTAATAAAACTGAATTTAGGTTCAAGTATGATAACGGATTTATAAATCCTTGATATATTCTTGGATAGACATAGGATACAAGTTGCGACGGTCTAAATCCATATACAGAGTGGCTCAAATAAATTCCTTCGTTAATTTTATTTAAGTTGAAAATAATCAACGTAAAGTAATTAAAAGTTGTAATGAACTTTTGTTCTCTTACATGATAACTAGTTAAAAGAAGATATTATTACCTATTTTGAAGGCCAACAGAAATAATTTTCTCAACTGTAATAAAAGCGTTGCAGGATAACTTACGCAAGTGCGTTAAAAAATTAACGAGTATTTTAATCACATTATTTTAAAAAGGAATTTGTCAAATACCGGAGCACGACGCTACCAAATTTACCTTTTCAATAAATTAAGGAAATTGTGTACAATCCGGCAACACCACGTGAGGGCGTCTAGTGTCGCAATTAGCAATGCCCCTGGTGGTAGGGACATGTAGCTAGCGATCTATTTTCGACCACCGTAGTAAATGTATGGATGTTTCGTCCCGATATCGGTGGTGGACTCATCAGTGGGATCCACCGGTATCTTTCCCAGACATCCTTGTACTTTCCACAAACTTGGACCTCTTATTTAAGTCCAATTTTGCCGGAAAGCGGTGGTGAGATGTTATGTTCCACAACATGCCCCCCCCCCCTAAGGCATTTGCTTTCCGGCTTAAACTGTCGGACAGTCCAAGCCGTTAGAAAGCACAGGCCTGAAAAGGAAGTGGAACGAATATCCTCGGTGGTCTTCCAATGGCCGGGTCAGGCTTAATCAAAGCCAACGGCGGTTAAGACCCTGGTCTGCCGCCGTCCCTGCTCGGGCGCCATGTCGCAATTTGCAGTGCCCCTGGTGGTAGGGAGATGTAGCTAGCGATCTATTTTCAACCACCGTAGTAAATGTATGGATGTTTCGTCCTGATACCGGTGGTGGACTCATCAGTGGGATCCACCGGTATCTTTCCCAGACATCCTTGTACTTTCCACAAACTTAGACCTCTTATTTAAGTCCAGTTTTACCGGAAAGCGGTGGTGAGATGTTATGTTCCACAACACTAGAGATGACAAGTTAACCACGAAATCTCAACCTCCTAGGGCCTAAAATAACGGAAGTGTCCGTTTAAACCCATGTAATTCCAAATTTCACTCACAGTACGCCGTCGCTTCTCGAACTTCCGATACCCGATGTTTTTAGAAAATACCAGAAGTACTGAACGGATATAAAAACAGCTGGCCGGCAGTCGTATCATCAGGATTGGTTTAGCACGAGTCAGTATTACATAGAGAAGTGAAGTACTTGAACAAACCAACAGTAAGAGCCTTGTATTATTGTTATCTTTGTGTTGAATAAAGTTAGTTGACGCCTGTAAACGTAGTATCACATCTATAAACCCACGTATGCGACAGTACAAAAATGTCTAAAGTTCAGAAACGTGGCTATGCGAATCCCGCAGAGAGCTTTTGCTACATATGTAGTCAGTTTACCCGTAAATCTTAGAAAAGGACAATTAACAAAATGACCAAAGTAGCTTATCATAAGTATTTTGGATGTCTTGTTGGCGATCAAGATCACGGCTGGGCTTCTCACATATGTTGCCAAACCTGTGCAGCATATCTAAGTAACTGGTTAAATGGCAAACGCACTTCTATGGCTTTTGCAGTTCCAATAATTTGGTGAGAACCAACAAATCATTTTAACCATTGTTACTCTTGCATGACAAAAGTGTCTGGTTTTTCAAGAAAGAGCCAACATAATATTGAATATCCAGATATTCCATCAGCAATAAAACCTGTTCTTTATAGAGGTTCGCCAATTCCAGCGCTCCCGGCAAAATGTGAGGAAGATTTAGAAATGTATGATAATAAGGCAAGATCCGATAATATATCAGAAAAGGACGATTGTTATTTTCCCGAAAGTGAAGGAAAAGCACCCCATTTAATCAAACAACCTGAATTTAATGATCTAGTCCGGGACTTCCACTTGTCCAAAGTGTATGCTGAAGTATTAGGATCTAGATTACAACAATGGAATTTACTACCCACTGGAACCAAAGTTACAATATTTAGAAACCGTAACCAGGAGCTATCCTCGCTTTTTTACACTGCAAGATAATCCATATAGTGTTGTGGAAAAATTAGGATTTGCACATAATCCGGACGAATAGCGCATATTTATAGATTCCTCTAAAATAAGTTTAAAAGTACTTCTGCTACATAATGACAACAAAAAAAAATCCTATTCCTCTTGCACATGCAGTTGATCGGAAGGAAACATACGAAAGTATATCACTTATTCTAAATGTGGCGAACTAAAAGTCATAGGACTATTACTAGGCCTTCAGGGTGGATTTACGAAGTATTCTGTTTTCTTTGTCTTTGGGACAGTAGAGCAACATAGAACCTTTACCAAGTAAAAGAATGGCTTCCAAAGGATCAAGATATTCGAGGTCAAGGCGACTTAGAGAATATGCCTACCTCATGTTGATCCCAAAAAAGTACTGTTACCTCCATTATACATTAAAACGGGATTGATTAAAAATTTCGTTAAAGCATTATATAGAGAAGGAGATGCGTTTAAATACCTTAAACAAATTTCTCCTAAACTAAGTGATGCTAATCTTAAGGAAGGAATATTTGTTTGACCACAAATTAGAAAAATACTAAGGGATCAACAGTTTGATCAAAAATGAAGTGATGTTGAATTAGCGGCGCGGAGTTCTTTTAAAACAATTGTTTCGGAGCTTTTAGGAAACAAAAAAATTGGAAAACTACGAAGAACTTGTAGAAGTAGTACTTTAAAGGTACTGCAAATTCGGTTGTCGCATGTCTCTTAAAATACACTTCTTGCAGTCCCATTTAATTTTTTCCCTAGAAAATTGGGGTGCGGCTAATGACGATCAATAAGAAAGGTTTCACCAAGACATATAACAATGAAGCAACGCTATCAAGGCAAATGGGATCCGGCAATGATGGTTGATTATTGTTGGTTTCTTATGAGACAAAACTATCAGGAATATAAATGAAAGTCAACATTTACAAAAAAGGTATGTACAAAAGACTATAAATATATTTTAATGTGTATTTTTGGAAATACATCCTGTTTTCCTTAAAATATCTTGTTTTTTTTATTGTTTTGAACTTAGGTGTTAATATTATATAAAAACGTTTATATTAAATAAAAATAACTGATACATTCTACGAGTATAACTCAAAATCTATACGTGGTGGAAAATTTTGTTGTAGAATTCGCAATCAGGATGCTTTAAACTCCCACGGAGAGCCATTATAACATGAGCCGCAATTTTTTTTTTGTATTTGTTGACTAGTGTTGTTAAGAAAAACTTTTCTAGTGCTTTTGTAATGTAATTTTTTTGATTTAAAAGATTAAAAGCAAGCTGACAAAAGTAAATGACATCACAGAACCTCAAAAAATTTAGCTCAATTTTTGATAAACTCATTTATTTTCAAAAATTATTATTAGTCTTAAAGTTATTATGGTGGAATTGTTTTCTACTTGAAGTTATTTTCTATTACTCTTCCTTAATTCGTAAATTATATCTATCACGGAACTGTTATCTTGAATTTTAGAAAATATCTTGAATTAGTGAAATATATATTCAACTTTCGGTTATTAGACTTTCTATTTTAAATTTTATTGGTGCCCCTCTCAATATGACTTTTAGTTCTGTAGCAGTTAAATTTCGCATCAATACTGCCAATATTGTTCAACGTGTATCTGCATTATCTTACACGAAAACTTAATAGATTTTACATCATATTTATATATTTATCCAGAATAAACCATTATTTTAAAAATACACTTGTTATAAAATCATTTTCAACGTAATATTTGTTGTAATATCTGGTAAAATCCTGTATTATTTCTCAACAACTTATTTATTACAAATAATATGTGCTGTTGCGCCACTGGAACTGGGGTCACTGAGAGCTTAGCACTGTTGATACAGTCGAGCCTAGGTCTATAATCAAAGTTAATATAATTGACGAATATTTGTTATATATCAAAAAGACAACAAGCACAAGTAAAATACGCATCTGTTAGTTGTTTAAATGTTAAATTACTATATTGGTGAAATTTTATTGTTATTAAAATGTTTAAAATTGGAAATAAATGTTTATCTTATAAATCGGGAAATATATTAGGGCTTTGCAGTAATAAAAAACTTAATAAATATTACAGTAGTGAAGCAAGTTTACCCAAACAGGCAGACGTCGTAATTATCGGTAAGTTATATTTTTTATCTTATTTGCTCTGATTCGTAAGACGATATTTTAAAATAAACACAGTAATATAATATAATTTTATATTTAAAGTAATACTAGCAACATGGCAAATATAATTAAAAATAATTTAAAAACAGATGTTTATGTTCAGAGCCAACTCTAGCAAGTATTAAAAACGGCCAAATGACTTACAATTAATAGTTGAAAATGAGATTTAAAAACTGAATATAGTATATAATAGTTTTTTTATTATTTCCTTATTTTCTCTGGGGTTGTATTACTACTATCAAAATTTTTTAAATTATTATTTTTGCTAGTTTTGCGTGTATTCTGAATATAAAACAAGAACAGTCACACACACTTACAGTTTGTGTTCAAATAATAATAATAATAATAATAATAATGAACAGTAAAGTAACGCTGTCTAAAACTTAAAGAGAGGAACTCCACAAAAAAAAGTTATAGGTAAGTTGTAGAAAAATACGGTGGAAACTCTATAAGTATCATCATTTCAAGCAGATGTAATCCCAATTCTTGGTTTTTCTAAAATATTTCCTGTTATGAGATATTAATAATAAAAAACACATTAGCGCAAACTTTTTTAACTATCTTACATTGTTGTTCTTGTTTTTGTAAAACAAAAAGACAGCGGAACAATCTCAATGCTAGATAATTCTGTTGACAAACGGGCTTTTGCAATGTCAACGGCATTTCCATCAGAAGTTTTTAATTTACGTGCTTACAACAGGGTACTGCAAATTCAAGTTTATCTGTGGAGATCTTGGAAATAAGAAGAAATATAAACATGATTCAATTAGAGAAAAGTTGCTTGCTAGAAAGGTATGTAAATTTCGTCAATATACCCACGTAATATTTTCAAATTTATCCATCTCTAACATGATTTAAATTTTTCCAGTATAAATTTGAATTTGCATTATCATGTATATTATTATGTATACACTGACTTAAATTTAAATACTTTTAAAATCGAATATCCTTATTTGAGATCACTTAATTGTAAATTGCATTTATTTACAGATGTTTCACAGTATCAGAAATGCGAATAAATATCTAAAAAAAAATAAGAATTTAATCTGACTTTTTTTATTTACAAAATATTAAGACCTGTCTGTTCGGCTACAGGTTAATAACTAATAGATATATAACTTATGCATATAAAAATTCATTTTATATTACACTTTTGTATTTTAATAATTGATATTTTTATTTTTCCTTAACTTCGGTATAATTAGATCACACGAATTTAACTCGAATATATAAAAATTTCGAACTTACGAGGGAACGTCCTCAAGTGTTCGCCTCTGTGATATGTTAAAGTGCACTAAAAATATTCGACATGTATTTTTTTCGTTCTGGACTACATTTCTAGGAGGTGAATACAATAAAACATGTGGGCCCACTCTTTGTAAAAATACAAAGCAGCCTCTTGTTGAGAAAATGACATATATACTAACCTTTTCATAAGTTTAGCGATATAGAAGTGAAAAAATTGGCATTTTAAATTATAAAAGAAAAAAAATTGCGATTAACTTTGGGTGTAGTTTTCATCCCCTAGAAATGCAGTTCAGGACTTAAAAAATTCATGTGTCGAATATTTTAATGTACTTTAGCATATCACCGAATGAACGGTATTTTAAATTATAAAAGAAAAAAATTGAGATTAACTTTGGGTGTAGTTTTCATCCCCTAGAAATGCAGTTCAATACGTAAAAAATACATGTGTATAATATTTTTAGTGTACTTTAGCATATCACAGAATAAACACAATCGGAGGCCAACACTTGAGAACGTTATCTTGTTAACTGATATACAGGAAGTTCGATAACTATATGTCAAACTCTCGGCAATGTATAGAAGGTATCAAAATAACCCTAGTAATTTATATAATTTTTTTCTTAAGGTGATATAAATAATGCCCAGTGACTTACCTTTGGGGCTGTAGCCTTTGAGCAGACTTGTATATATTAATGAAATTTTGGTATATTGTAAAGGGTGTTTTTTATAGAGGTATAGAACTTTAAGTTGACAACACTTTTTTAACTGGCGGCCATTTTGTCAGCTGTCAAGTGATTTATGTTTAGTTTGGTTTGGCATTTCAACATGAATAGACTGACGCCTGAACAACGCTTCCAAATTGTGCAAATTTATTTTGAAAATCATGGTTCTGTACGAAATACGTATCGCACACTACGTCCATTTTACGGTCAACATAATCGTTCATCAGAGCAATTAATTCGATTAACTATGGAACGTTTTCGCACCACGTTTACTCTAAATGATAATACGCATCCGCAGAGACGTCGTACAGTGCGTAGAGAAGAAGTCATTGCTGCTGTAGAGCGTAGCGTAGAGGAAGACCCGAATCAGTCTATCCGCAATCGTGCACAGGAATTGGATATGTGTCCATTCACTTTATGGAAGATTTTGCGGAAAGATCTTGGTTTGCGTGCTTACAAAATCCAACTCGTGCAAGAATTAAAGCCACACGATCACCTAGCAAGGCGTAGATTCGATGAATGGGCCCAAAACAAGATTGCCGTCGATCCCGATTTTCATAAGCGAATTTTGTTTAGCGATGAAGCTCACTTTTGTTTGAATGGATACGGCAATAAACAAAACTGCCGTTTTTGGAGTGATGACAATCCTCAAGTGTATGTTGAGACACCGTTACATCCAAAAAAACTGACTGTTTGGTGTGCTTTAAGGGCTGGTGGAATCATTGGTCCGTACTTCTTTATAAACGATACTGGTCAGATCGTTACAGTCAATGGTGACCGCTATAAAGCCATGATTACTGACTTTTTCGTTCACCAATTGAACAACCATTATGTGCAGGAGCTGTGGTTTCAACAAGACGGTACAACATGTCACACAGCTCGTGCCACAATTGATTTATTGAAGGAAACGTTTGGTAACCGCATAGTTTCACGTTTCGGACCCGTGAATTGGCCTCCAACATCGTGCGACTTAACGCCGCTAGACTATTCTGTGGGGATATGTGAAGTCGCTAGTCTACGCCGATAAGCCCGAAACGATTGATCACTCGGAGGACAACATTCGCCGCGTTATTGCCGATATACGGCCACAAATGTTGGAAAAAGTCATCGAAAATTGGACCTCCAGATTAGACTACGTCCGAGCCAGCCGTGGTGGTCATATGCCAGAAGTCATATTTAAATTATAATGCCAGAAGGTTATCTTTCGAATAAAGTAAATTTCATGTCAATTTAAAAAATTCATCTTTGTTTTATTCCATTTAAAAGTTCTATACCTCTATAAAAAACACCCTTTATAACCGATAAACGCTGATTGATCCAAGCTAAAGACAACCTTTGACATTACCAAGAAAATCAGGAACGGACTCTAAACTCCTAGGCCCAAAATTTATTTCGAAAATATCAACTAGTCCTGAGAAAATCTGAATCACGCATAATCACGCATACCCTAGCAGTAATTATTACACCTTATACGAATTTAATTAGGCTCTTTGTTATCAACTAAATAACTATAACTAAACGAAATCTAATAATAAACGACTACTGCCCAATTATTTAGTTAATATTAGTTATAATTATAAATCAATAGACATAATAATTTAGAGCAGCGTTTCCCAACCAGTGGTTCGCGAACCTTCAGGGATTCGCAAGCTTTATAAGGGAGGTTCGCGAAAAAAATATTATAATGGCAGAATTTTAAATTAAACATTGCAACAGGCCGCTAGTGATGCGAGTACATTCTCGAACGAGTCGGCAACTTCTACTTCAGTGAACCAAGCCTTTTCCCGAATGAGCAAGAAAGAACGAAAATAATGTCTGCCGATATAAAAATGCCACAGTCACATATAAGGAATCGGAATCGTACGATGAGCTTAAGAACCTCGAGTGATTTCAAAAAGATAAGTGAGTTAGCGGTTAATGCATAGTATGTACATAAATATTAGTAGTGTAAATCCGTTCAGTGATTTCTTCTTGTGTAAATAAATTACAACAAATACCCCAGCTTTACAAATTGCACGTGCGCACGTCGAACGTGAAAGTAAATAATTACTTCTCCGTAAATATATGATGAATTGTTGGCTAAAAGTCTAACGAAAACATGGACGAGCAATCAATAGCTTCTTCTACTTCAGTCCCTGTTTTGGAACCAACACAGGGTGGCAGTTATAGTGAGAAAACTCATTTGTCCTCTTGTATATCCGATATTCTCGTTGCAAAAACTTTTGGATTCAACGTCTGAACGTGAATGAGTACGAATGTTTTGATTCCCTCAGTACCATTTTATTAAGAAATTAAATTGAACTTAACGAATATATTAAAAGGGATATTACTCAACATCTCAAACAACATCAATTAACGTTCAAGGACTATTTTCCTGATAAACCTATTATATTTGGATCGAACAAATGGATACGAAATCCATTTCAAAGATATACAACTTAGGATACTTCTTTAACTTTACTGAAAAAGAAAAGCTCATAAACTTATCCTCTGACAATTCCCTAAAAACTGTTTTTAAAGATCACTCTTTAATTCATTTTTGGTTCAGTGTAAGAATCAGCCATTAAAGTTTTATTACCCTTTTGTACAACATATCTATGTAAGAACTTAACTCAACATACACTTACCTGAAAGATAAGTACAGAAAGAGATTAAATGCAGAAGGTGCTCTAAGATTCAAACTTTCAGATACACACACAGATCACGACAGGGTGGAAAATACGGATTTTTTGCCAGGAAATCCTAGAGAAAAAAATTCATGTAATTCCATTCATGAAGATCAAACTACTATTCATTTTCACCCTCTTCAAAGGGTGTTTTTGGCACTAAAAAATTATTTAGGGGGTGCACGATTTCTTTGATCTCGGATTTGTATTTAGTGTCCAACAATACATAAAGATATGATGGATATGGTTCACTGCTCTGAAAATTTTCAAACCTTGACATTTTTAGAAAAGCCTGTTTGAATCACAATTGTTGGCATTTACCCTCATGCGTAAATTTTTTTCCCCACGATTTCCTGGTTAGAAATCTGTATTTTCCATTTTATAGTGATCTAGAAATAAGACTGGGATAGGTTTGATCAATTCTTCGAAGTGGCAATCGGCGGTTTTTAACATTGTCCTTTATTTTTGAAAAAACCTTGGAAATCATTTAATTATTTAAAAATTGTATAAAAAATTAAGTACCCTTTTATTGTTTAATTAAGCAGATGTTCAAAATGTACAACTTGTACTTCAATACACTTCTGAGGATTTTTTCTAGTAATCTAACACCCCCTTAAATATAGTTGAAAAAAAAGTGTTTTATATATTGTACAACAATATTTAGCAATGTAATTTTTTTAAAACCTATGTATCTTTTATACAGCACGATAAGCCTAACATAAGTTCAAAATTCTTTAAATATTTTTAAAAGGTCAAGAGTCTGTCTTTACAACAAAAATAAAAATAAAAATAAAATTTAGCTCAAAGTTCAAACTGACGTTGCTTAACGAAACATTTCCCTTATCACAAACAAACAGATTTGTTTATTGCAAATTAGTTAATCAAAAAAAAATTAATTTAATTTACGTATTTCTGCTCACCTAAAACATTTATCTTAATTTATAAGCAATGGCGTAGCATCCAAAAGGCTTTAGACAAAGACTGTTTTTTATCACAGCCAGAAAAATTGTTATAAATTTATAGTTGTTCTCAAATTATTTTTTATAACGTTAATATTGTACAGAGTATTTCAAATTCGAGTCTATGCATGAGGATCTCGGTCAGCATAAGAGATACAAAGTCGGTTAAATTGTGGCAAATTTGCCAAATTTGATGTTTAATTAAAAGTTTCAAAAATATCGACTATTTTCGAAGAAATCTGTAAGATCCAAAAATCCGCCATGTCGATTAAATCTTTTCCTTTTTAATATTTCAAAATAAATTCCAATGGCCAATTTTTATATTCTACAGGACGGCATCATGTTTTTAAATTCGAGTTCTCGCTTTTCATAAACCATCGTAAACTTTCTTAAATACCGACCCAACATTTGTACTACATTTTTGCTAGGTTTTTGGTCTATCAGATTTAATGAAGTCTAGCACATACCCTTAGAGTTAATATTTTCAGCCCTTTCTCTAGGACCCTCTTATATAGAAGAGAGAAAGAATATTGATTTTTACTGAAATATCCTCGAAAAATGTATTTTTTAACAAATATAAACAGATTTCAAAAAGTTATTACTTTATAACAATTCTGTTCCAACTTACAAAGAAACACTTTAAAACTTTTTGAATATTTAAAAGTTTTCTATTTAGTTCTTTGCTCTTTTTAAAAACTAGCTTTTTTAATATTGTAACAATCCGTTAGGAAATATGTGTTTAATAAATATCAATCTTTTTTTCTCTCTCAAACTTGTGGAGTTCTTATGAAAGGAGTCTTAAATATAAATGAAATACAAAGGCCCTTTAAAAAGGTAATAAAAACTCAAAATATCAAAAAAAATTAAATTAATGATAGGCCATGAAATATGATGCTTTAGATTTAAAAACTGATATCTTTTTAAATAAATACAGGAAAAAAAAACAAAATAATCGATTTCCTGATTTCAGAAATTGTAAAAAATTTTTAAATTTCTCAAGAGCATTTATATGAGCATCCAGTAACACTAATTTGTTACCAAGTTCCCTATATGTAGTCTCAAATGTATAATACTGTGACAGAATTTGATCTTGGACTCCCGCAAGAGATTTATTTTAGCAGCATATGGCCATTTCGTCCACTATTTACTGCTGGTCCATATTAATTAGTAGCTATTCTATAAACCTATAAATAAAATACATTGTAACAAAGGCACTCTGTCAGTCCGCTGGATCTTCTTCACTCTTGCAGTTTTAATACCAGATGGATAGAGGTTATTACAGCTTACCAACACAACAAACATAACTTCAAGTCTCTTATTTTAGAGCTATCACATTCGTAAATCTACGAGATTAATTGCGTGAAGGTTTTTATTAAATTAAATAATCACATTTTTCAAAACACTTAAATCTATTTACCAAAAATACATTAAAACGAAAGTGTTTACAAAAAGAAACTTAAGTCTTAAGTAAATTTTTAAGGCAATTCCAAAGTAACAAAAATAAACGCTCTTATCATCCTTTATTTTAAACCCATTTACTGTAATAAACCTAATTTTGAAAACAATTCGTTTAAATAGCTTTATAAAAGCTTAACCAAGAAAATAATAAAAACAGGAAAAACAGCTATTTAAATTGTTTAAACATAATAGTACGGAAACTACTTTTCCACTATGGAAAATGAATCAGAAATTTCCTTGAAGCGTACCTTTTCCCGAAGATAATTAGAAAAATTAAAAATTAAAACCTTTGTATTCGAACACATTACACGCGTAGAACTTCCCAAGCAAATTTCAAAACGTACCGCATCTAACGAATTTTAAATCGTAACTCATGGTAATTATTTTTTGAACCTAACTTTACAACTCCGCGTTCGATCCACCAATAGAAACAGTTATTACTCGTAGTTTGGAGTACCACCAATACCCCCTTGTGACTTAGAAGGTGCCCTGTAAAGGTGATTTCATTCACGAAAGTTTCAATCTTTCGTTGAAAGAGGGCATTCTATGATGGATATAATTCTGGATTTGGTTTGTGCATCTTAAAATTAATACTTTTTATACCAAAGGTTAATAAAACTATTATATGTCTTTTAACAAATAAAAGTATCGATAATGATTGTGAAAATACCTATTCAGTTTTTTAACCCTTTTAGAGGTATTTAAGTCTTTCTTGTTAAACAGGAAAAACAATCATTATACGAATTCTTTGTACATATAATCGAACGAATATATTGCATTACAGCGATTGTATTTGATTATTCTTCTGTTTCCTTATGACGAGAAAGTTGTTCAATTCAAAACATCTCCTAGATGGTTAAATTCAGATGATGCTAAATCCATCCTTAACTTTAATCTTCAAAATTTTCATATCCGACAAGGATACTATTTCTTCGGTTTTTTTTTTAAATATCTATATTAGCTACGCTACTTATGAAACCCTATAAAATGTTTAAGTTTATGGTTCCAGAAAATAGAAAAACGACCCAAAAGTAATAACACTAATTTGAGAATGGATTTATTTTTTCCCTTATGAGTAACGATTTTTGAGTAGTAATATAAAATATACACTTTCTCAATTCCGATGGTAAAAATCCATATACAAAGTGGGTATTTAATTCCCCCATTTAATGGAATACACTTTACGTCAAACAATATTTAATAAGATTAATTATAATTAATATTTACAGCACTCCAAAAATGTTAATTTAGAGAAAAGTTGCTTTTTAAGGGTACATTTGAGATAGGAACATTAGCAGAGTTGCCAAATTATTTATACATTTGAATATTTGGACAATAATACACATATTTTTAATATCTCGCTGAATTTTGACTTAAAAAAATGTTTTTGTTAAACGTTAATTTTCCTTCTTATTTATAAAACGGTCTGATTAAATTATCCCTATAAATGCCACTTTGGAATAAACAGCATCTAATTAATTTTCGTGAATATTTTTGTTTATATTTCTAATTCATTTTTTGAAACAACTTTTTGCCCGAAATGTAGATATGTATCATCACTCAATTGCTTCTCTTGACGTTTTGACGCTAAATAACCATTATCTGATAGTAATTTCACTTGTATACTTAAAATATTATTTTATGTTAATTACAACAAAATCAGGGGATATAAAACAATAGTTAATTTAAAAAGAGAGAAATAAATACTATTTAGACAAATTAAAACTACTGATTATGATATAAAAATAATAAATTGGCTTGTAAACAAAAAACAACAATAAAACGATCGGAAAAAAATAGGTTTATCTAATTTAAAAACTTATCTCCGTCATTTCTCAAACATAAAGGTGCTTTTTTAAATGTTTCAAGGCATTCTGAGGGTCATGTTACAAAATAATGAAATAATGTTTTTAAATCTTCTAGCTAATGTAAAAAAAATTGGCAACTCCGTCAATGTATTTCGAACGCTCCCCTACATTTTTCTAATTTAATGATAGAAATAGTGATAATATTTAATTACACACTGTGTATATATTTTCCAACTCATGTTTTTAGGAGGAGGGATAGCAGGATGTAGCGCATTTTACCAATTAAGCAAAAGTGGCCTTAAACCAATACTTTTAGAACGAAATAAAATAACTAATGGAACAACTTGGCATACTGGAGGTCTCGTATGGAGTCTAAGGTAAAAACAAATTCTCTCTATTCCTTCTTCTGTTTTCCAAAATTGTTTTCAATATATTCAATATTCATGTCTAAGTACCACTCATAAGATTAGAAAGCCTTCAAGTTTCTAAGTATTATTACCTACGTAAAATGTATTAAATAGGTTCTGTTCATGAATAACGATTGCTTCATAATTCACATTGAAAAGTCAATATTTACTTTCGACGTGCTTGTGAGAGTGAGTACAATAACATCTAAAAAAATTTCTTGTAGGATTAGGTTTTGTAGCGATTTTAGTATACACTATGAGAACCAAAACCAAAATCCCTGTCTCAAGGCTTATCCCGGTAAAAATAACACCATAAACGTTAAACAAGCAGAAGTTAAAGTAACTCAGTACCTAAACACAATTACCGGGATAATAAACGACTTTCCAGTCCAAAATCCCACACGATGGCCAATATAAATTGAGATGGAAGTCCCCAGTTCCTTCAACCGAGTCAAACCAGGAAAAAGTGAAAGTAAAGGCAAAATGGCCTCTATTTGTAACCAAGATCCTTGCTTGCGCATTACGCTACCTCTGTTAATTGCGTTCAGTTGACACGTTTGAAAGAAATGACAGCTCAAAATGATCCTGGGCAACAACAGTTGACAAAAATAAATTTGTTAAAGAAGCCAATTTATTAATCATTAGCATTTTCCACTCACAATCAATAACCATCCTAATAGTTATTTCTAGATTAAAGAAATATATTTCAAGCAAAGGAATAAACTTCCTGAAAGCTCAGAAATTTATACAACCCAAAAAAAAATGAAAATGAATATATGGTGTAAATCCAACTGACAATGAAAATTTCACTCAAATAGTAGCAAACAGGAAAACCGTGATCTATCTGAAAAAAAAGGTAACACTAAATTCAGCATCTATAATAAACAACCAAGCACAGTGTATTAAAATATCAATATAATGGTCAAAAGCAAAAAAGGTAAAATTAATCGAATTAGTCATAGTAAACTCAAACGGAAATTTAGACCCTGGCAATATGAATAGTTCATGCAAATAAAATTTTATTTGTCCCCACAGCTTTGGCTTCATATGTAGCAAATTTTGCTAACAGAACGAAGAAAGGAAAAATAATTTCATACAAGAAAATTACCAAGCATATTTTGGCAAAACTAAAGAAATATATTGGCTGGTACATAAAGTTTATAAAGCTGCGTGTAATTTATTCGCTACTGTACCTAAAAGTACTGTACTTTGGAGTACTGATAACATGGCTTGAGCAGAGAAATCATCTTGATGATTGTTACTTTTGTGACGTAAAAAAGTATAAACCGGTATAAAAAAAGCACTTTAATTTATCCAAAGATAAAGTCGGCTAAAGCACCAATACCGCACAGCGAATCTTTGCCAGTAGCAATGATTATTGTGTTATGAAGTGTTTCCTGTGAGTACGTAAAATACTCAAGAGTAAAAGTAGTAGTGAAAGTTAATTTGAGGGGCGCAGTTCTACACTTTAGGATTTTACAAAAGTGACTTTAATGACTTTATTCCCGACATAAATTTATCCAAAAAATAGACTGAACCTCTCGTTTCAAGGACTTAAATAAAAATTGCATTTATACAATAGTACCAATAACATCTTATCCAAACTGAATGCAAGAAATGATTCGTAGCTATATTTTTGGAGTTTAAAAAAGGATGTGTCTACCGGAAAATTAGCGACTGTTCATGAATAGAGGTTAGAAATGTATATAGCTGCTTAATGAAAACAAATTAGTTTTGTTTCCGATAGATCACACAACGAAACGTAAGGAAAAATTCCAAAATATCGAAGTTATTTTAGAGAAGATTTTATTTGATCATCAGTCGTCAGTAGGTATAGATTTTTATGAGGGCAGCAAAGTAAGTACATAAGAACCCCTGTTTTCTCTATTTGTGCGACAGTTGTGCAAAAAGGAACACTGCAACCCACTAATCCATTTCCTTATAACTGACAACGATTTAACCAGCCAAATGACTCGGATAGAATCTTATGCTTTGTTTCGGTTATCAAAATTCTTTTGAGGCACCACAAAGCAACAGAATATCGCAAAATAGTCGTCAAAAATTTTGAAAAATGCAATATAAGAATAAAAATGCATTTTAGCGAGATTTTTTAAAAACTCAAGCTAATGCAGGAAAGAACGCGATTCGCAACATACTAGGATAATGTAAGAAAGATCCCAAGACCAACGGATCGTCATATGATAACTGTTGTCAGACTTTACAATCGATTGTCCGGTACAAAAATATAGAAGGAAATCATATAATAAAAGTTGTTCTTATTATACTACTTACAGTTCCATTTATTTTGAATTTTTAATCTGTCAGGATGTTCTTATTTTCAAAACTTGAGCCATTTCAGTAAATCTGATATTATTTATGTAGTTGGCAGACTGAAAGTAACTTAAATCAGCTTTCAAAACCCATACCACAAAATCACTCCTCCTGGTGCAATCGTTCTACCAACGGCCTTTTACCAAGATTTCTTGCACAGAACTGTTGTTTTTACGCAGATAATAATTACAAGTTATTAAACGGAGAATAAGAAAAAAACATTTTAACATTGCTGAGATATGTGTGTAAGAAGAACTAATAAAACTAGATTCAGTAAAAAAGATATCTTTTCGCCCCTGATCAACGTCGATTCTTATCTTCACTGTGTAAAGGAATGTTAATTACAAAATGTCACACATTTTAAATTTATGTAGCCATTTTCCAGAAAAAGAGGGTTTCTGATAACTGCTAACTAGTTTAAATACAAGGCATCTCGTGTTGGTGATAAATCTAAGCTTTACAATTTAGATTAAGACCTTAATGGATTTAACACTATTTTCTTTCTAGTGATTCCCTTGTCATCTTCTGACTGAAAATGTTTACATTATCTAATTCTTTTTCGTTCTTGAATATTAGGGTAGTTAGTAAGTTATATTACCGAATTTTGATTTCGATTTTGTGATTAGTGATTTATTTATTCCTTTTTATCTCAACGATTTTAACTTTAGTCATTCTTTCTACAGATTTAAAATTCTAAAAATCAAAATTGACCCTAGTTTTACACCTGGGAAAAAATTTCGAAACAAACTGTATATTCTTACCGTCAACACTAGCTGTTTTTGGGAAATAAAAACCTTATTAAGAATATAATGGACCCTCGTTTCGGCAGCTTTCTTCGCGGACAATTAAAAAAATCCCTTTTTAGTTGATAAGCAGGTCATCTCCAAATTTAACTCGAAAATTTCCAATTAGTGGCAATGATGAATTAGTAAGAGGTACAAAATCGATTAAATTAGGGCAAAATTGCAGGAAATACCCATTTCCAAAAAAAAATCAATATGGTGGATCCAATATGGCGAACAAAACAATTAATTTTGTCCGATTTTTTCCACAATTGATATGAGGTTTGCACATAATGAGTCTAAAATTATTTTTAAAAATTAAATATGACGGATCCAAGATGGCGGATTAAAAATGTTATCTCCTGATTTTGTCCAAAACTGGTATTGTAAGATTTTTGGGAATATTAATTACGATTTTAAAATTATTTTTGAAAAATTGAATATGGCAGGTCCAATATGGCGTTCTAAAAATTTTACATCTCTCGATTTTGTCCAAAATTGATATAGAGGGGTTCTTGAGGAGCCATTTATAGGATATTTATCTTAAATGTGGCACATAAATGTAATTTAAACATCAGGTTCATGTTTAAAATGAAGTTGATAGTCCATAAAATTCGAATTGTTGGATCTAAAAACTGATGACGTCGTCCTGTAGAAGGGAAAATGACAGTAAGAATGTATAATTTATTTTAAAATATATCTTCAAACAAAGTAAGAACAAATATAAACGAAACGGCAGATTTTCGCATTTGTCCATATATCTGCAGTTGGAATTTTCTATATTTAATAATTGAGCATCAACGAACTTCGTATTTCTTACAATTATCAAGATTCCCATATATAGGGTCGAATTTGTAACACCTTGCATAAACAATACTACATTCAAATAGGCTTTTATCTGCACGAAATTTATACCTTTCCGTTAAAAAGAGCAAAAGAAAATACCTTAAAAACTACGAATGGGAAAATCCACTCTAAATAAAGAGAAATCCCTTTAAAAAGAGTAATAATCGTCTTTAAAAGAACGAAAAAAATTGTTATTCTTAAAATTACGAATTCAGAAATGACACTACAAACTGTAAAAGCTGCAAACATTTTAATATTTGTTGATTTATCTACTAAGTATAGCAATACGAATTGCCTATACTTTTTATTAAAGTCTCCAAACAGTGCCGGTGAATCAAAGGCATCACAACAGAGAAATCTAAAATTCTATTTGTACCAAGTTTTTCAAAAATACAGACAAACCTATATCAACAAAGTCACCAACTATTAGTACGACTAGAGGCATTTCATTTCGCTGTCTATTTCTTCCTGTTGCCTGCACTCAAAACGCTGTCACTTCAAACCTATATCATGATATTATTTCACAGTTATCAAAAAATTCAGCTATCTTTACTGATGTGTTTAGATTACTCATTTCATAACCCTTCAGTTATAAATAGTAAGTAAAAATCGAATAATCTACCCTCACTAGATACTTACATTCTGAAAATGAATACTTCGAACCTATGATATTGTCATTATCAAAATATATTCTATTTCAGGCCTTTCGACACGGACATCCTTATATTACAAAAGACGAAAGAGGTTTTAAAAAATTTGGAAAAAGAGACTGGCATCGATCCAGGGTTTACAAATAATGGAGGAATATTTATTGCAAGAACACCTGTAAGTAAATCATATAAAGCCAGGTTAAGTGCAGAGTAAAATCGGCATTCTATTACTTTACATACACTGGTCAAAGCTGCTGGAGGAATTTATTTAATATTAAGATAAGCATAAGTATCTATATTTTATTAGTACCCCAAACAATGAACCTTAAACGTGCTAGAAAGAAAATAATTGGAGAGCTTTTCATGCAGAAAGTCAAGGTTACATGTAATCAATATAACCGAGCCAGTCTTGCTATAACTATTCCGCAGGATCCTATATAGAAAATACAAATTAGGTAATTAGGTCCATGATTTATTCTTACCTTAAAATGGATTTCAAACAAAATAGCCTAAAAATCAATATTAATTATTGCAATACTGTATTTAAATACCAGTAAATTTATATTATATAGGGTGTCCCATTCCAAAAGTAGTTGGATTTTGGAAGGGACATTCGACTGTGACTTTCAATTTCACCTTGAGGATTGTTTAAAGACAAGTGTTTTTTTTTTTAAATCGGAACCTCCTTTTTTATTGTATAAATGAAAAATAGCTGTTGTGAACTTGTCTTCTGATATTTTTTATGTTATTTTGACATCCAGATTGTTTTATGAATAGAGCCTCAGAGGCTAGCACCATAGAAGCGTTAAAAAAATTGCTGGTGACCTCGACCTTCTCATTTAAAGTCATTTAACGGTGATAATCATTTGAGGATCCCAATTTTAAATTCACAGACTTACAGTGCGGGAAAATTCTTTTAGATATGTATTTATGTAGCTTTTTTACCAAAATCTTTCCTTCATTGGCCGAATTATTCATAGTCTTACTTTTATCTTGCTACGTCTATGCCGTGGATTCAGGTCATCCTTTTATTATATCGACGACTGGTGTGAATAGTTTTTTATACCTAATACATATTAATCAAAATTATGAATTTCGTACTCTTTCAGATCTATTTGAGGAATAATATTCCGTGCGAAAAATTTGACTTACTAATTATCTGTGTATGTATTTACTTATGACATAAATACATATTTAAAAGTACAATTTCGCGAACTGTGAGTATATATAGATTAGCACTGCGTGATCTTCAAATAACTAACAGATTATTGTTGGACCTTCAAAACAGAAGTAGATATTAGTTGCAAGAGATAAATGACAAAATAATAAAACAAGTGTTTCTTATATCTTGTATATAAAAAAAAATCCCAATTTCTTGATCAGTGTTATTAGCATATTTAGAGGTGTATGTGTATGAAAAGTCCAAATCTAGCAGTGCCTGATATTCGATCTCTCACTTTATTTTTTGCCGTCACTTAGTATCAACTTAACTTTTAGATTCGACAAAAGAATATGATAACTAAAATAAATAAACGAACTAGTAAAATGTAAAATTTTTGAGGAAATGTTGCTTAGTACCCAACATTACACCGTTGTTAATTACCAGTGCTTTTAAAATATGTTTACAAAAATAAAACCATATTTTTATAAATTAGCCATTATATAAATTTATTTTAGGAACGTCTAGAAGAATACAAAAGACTCCATACTCTTGGCCACTACTTCAATATCGATAGTCAGCTGATTTCGCCAAAAGAAACGCAAAAGTTGTGTCCTATATTAAATCCGAAATCATTTTATGCAGCTCTTTACTCACCAACTGATGGATATGTGGATCCGACGATGTATTGTAATGCTCTTGTTAAAGGAGCTACCAACAATGGTGGAGAGGTAACAAAATTAATAAATTACCAACTGTCAAAATATATACTGCAATACTGAAAAAACTATTGTGCATTGGACACCATATCAGAGTGAAGTTATACAGGGTGCCTCTAAAAAATTTGAGGATCTAGCCCAATTTACATTAGTTCAAAAGTTGACAACCTCTAAAATACAGGGTGTCAAATTTATTTTTAAAACTTTTCTGTAAATAGTCACCCTAATAATAGCTTAATTTGCATTAAATTTAGTACTTTAGGGTTTTTAGAATGAGAAATCAAGATGGTTACAGTTTCGATGTACAATAGAGAGGGCGCCACCAGCAGTACTTCGCCTCCATCTAAAACTTCATAATTTTTTTGTACCTGGGTCATCTACCGATTTTGTGTGTGTATAATTTTTAAGCGCTCGAATTTTATGGCGTTTAGGATATCATTAAGATAATTTTCAACGTAAGAGTAGTTTTCCATAAGGGATTCACACAAATCCAGAGTATCTAGTTTTACGTTATAAAAAGCTAGATCATCTGATATGTCTATTATTGCAGCATATATATCGTCAATAGTTTTATGGTGTAAATCTTGTGAAAAATCACTTGTAAAAATATAATAATAAACCAGATGATTCGATTTGACTTAGGTAACACTGAGCTTGAGCATCGGTCGTCTTGTTCTCCACGAGTTGCTACCAGGGGCCTCACCGTTTGTTTCTTCCATTGCTGTCGTTGAGTGAGGACGCTTGTTTTGCTTCTTTTCTTCGATTTACGAATGAGGATCCGTCTTTAACAACAATCTTCTTGTTCTGTCAACAATAAGGAATCCTACCGACTGCGCCAATCATATTTATTTATTTAAACAAATCTACAATTAAACATAAATCAGGTTTCAAACTGACAAAGTAAAAGTCTTGTACTTACTATCTACTATTACTTTTACATTTCAAACCTAAGGTATTTATATTTTCTTTATAGCAGCGTCGGCTAGTTTGCACGCTCAAAAGTCTGAGGCACAGTCAGTGAATAGATTATTAATATAAAGTAAACTACGTTGGGCGAAACGTCAAACACAGAATAGTAGTATTAATCTGAAACCTAATCCAAAGAAGTTACCATACATTTACATATATATATATATATATATATATATATATATATATATATATATATATATATATATATATAAAGTATCTTCTCTTTCTTAGCATGCCCTGGGTAAAGTGCGTTAGTGACTATCTCACTATTAACATCTTTTTTTTGGTCGTGAGACAAAATTTTGAGGTGTGTGTTATTCCCACCGCTGTTTACCCAAAAATTTGCTAGTAAGCCATTCCTCTCTTACCTTAAATTTTCCCTTAGAGGATTAGCGTTTTCTACATATAATTTAAATAACATATAATTAAATAACATTAGCGATAAGGTGCAGCCCTGATGGACTTCTCTGATATTTCAAATTCATTTTTTAACCTAGACCACTAGTTTTGACGTAATTCCTTTCATTTTCTAGAATTTCAATTTAGATTTTCACCACACTGTCCTTATATACGCTTCTGGACAGAAAAAAAGACAAATAATATTTTGTTCAAATTAAATCTTAAATAACTTTTGAAGTTTTGTACCAATGTTGATAGTTTTTTTGTCAAGTGGTAAGCGCTTTCACTTTGATCAGTATCATATATTGAGTTTACAAAAATTTTTATTTGCAATTTTCCTGATTTAGTAATTTGTGCTAAAGTTTTCATCTGCGGTATCTCCTACTACCTAAGTATGTTTTTTCAGAAAATGCTACATCCAACAAATATATTTTTTTTTTATTTTAGCTTATTGAGCAAACCATTGTTACAAAAATTGACACTGAAGAAAGTATACAAGGTTTAAAAAAGATTGTTGGCATCGAAACAAATAAAGGTATAAGTACATAAATTTAATAGTAAAATTTAATAGAAAAAAATGTTCCTATTGACTCCTGTGTACAATATGGCGTTGCTAATGAGAAAGAGAGATATTGAAGATGCTCACATATGCTCTTCTGTTTTAATGTTATACTATCAACGATTTGCATGGAACAACTTCAATTCTTCTTTTCAGATTATGCTCTACCACTTATTTTTATTTTTATTAAGCAGAATAGCAGTCCCAAATATGATTTCAGACATTTCTGATTGTTAAACGTATTTCTGTTCGTTCAGGTTACATTAAAACAAGAACAATAGTTAATTCTGCAGGAGCATGGGGCAGGAAAATAGCGGATTTGGCTGGCATAGATCTTCCTTTGCAACCCATGAAACATGCTTATGTTGTAACCAATACGGTAGAAGGAGCACGTGGTTGTCCCTCTGTAAGATGTCATGACAGTTCCTTATATTTTAGACCACAAGGTGATTCTATATTGTTCGGCGGTTATGAAAATAACCCAGAAATACTTAAAGACGTAAGTAACTATATTTCTAAACAATTTTTTTATCAATAAAGACACTATCTATCTCGTATAACCCTTGAAACTGTCCTAGTACTTAATTCAGTTGTACTATTTACGATATCTTTTAAGGGGTCATAAAAAGCAACTGATGTGTTTGCGTTTTATTAGGAAACTCTGTTGGCAACAATCGTTTTTATAGTTAAATAAGCTTATATTTTTAACAAAAAAACCTAAGTCAGATTATCCAAAAGTGTTAAATAATAAAATAAACAAGCCAATAGAACAAGTAAAATATACTGGAAAAAAAAACTACTACCATACCTTCATTTTTTAGTATATCTGAAAATTTTCAAAAATATAATATGTAAGCACTAAAATCATCTCTAGTCTCTAAGGGAACGTCCAAACTCCCGCCGGAATTTCTGACATCCTTTATATGAATCAATTTATTTATTTTTTCTTTGATTTTTCCCTTTTATCTGTTTTTTAAAAACGTTCATCATAATTTAAGGTACCTGATGATTTCGATTTTAAACTGTATGAATTAGATAAATCTATATTTGAAACACATTGGAACCATGCAGTAGAACTCTGCCCATCCTTTGAAAAAGCTGGAATTAAAACAGATGTATGTGGACCAGAAACATTTACACCCGATCATAAGCCAGTGGTTGGTGAGGATCCTATTCTTTTAGGTAAGGAAAGCATAAATATGGGAATTAAGCCTTGTGTTCTATAACCATCTAACTAAAAATAGATCTTGAGTAAAATTTATTTTATATCGACTAAGTCACGCTCCTACTTATACTTTAAAAATTGAACCAGAAAAAAAGTGAATATCACAGAAAATTACTTGTAGTTACGATGCATTTTCTAATGCTAAATTAATTCAAAATAAAGTCCTATACCATATTCTGTGTTGAAAATGAACTTTGATATAACAATAAGTGCATTTAACTTATACACCATTTAGATGCATATGTTGTCAAAATCTAACGAAGATACATATCTTATATTTAATAAAATCAATCAAAGTGTTTTCATAACCCGATTGCGATTAAAATGTGTACGTATCCTAAGAATCGCAGATTACAGATTCGAAACGACATAGCCATGGTTCAATAATTCAATCTGCTAAAAATTTCCAAAAAAAAAAAATATTATTTCAGTGTTAAATTCGTTTTAGGTATGTACCACAGTGTGGGATACAACTCGTTGGGGATGATGTTTAGCGGAGGTGTATCGGAACAACTTGCACAATGGATTGTCAAAGGAAGGCCAGACATAGACATGCATGCCTTCGATATTAGAAGATTTTCTCAAAAGCAAAAGCCTGACAGGTCTTGGGTTATGGAAACCAGTCATGAAAGTTACGCAAAAACATATAGCATTGTATATCCTTACGATCAGAGATTGTCCGGCAGAAATTTGAGAATAGATCCATTTCACGAGGTTTGTTATACAATTTTCGTAGAACTACACAATATGTTGATCTTAACTTTCTTTAAAAAGTACGACTTTCATATGAACTATGAAGTAAAGGGTCTTTCAATAGGGACGCTCAAAATTTGTTTGGTTACGGCGGCCATGTTGTTAAAGCAACAACTGGCCAATTTGTTGTGAATTGTTCAGCGTAAGCAACTCAGCATGAAAGATTACAGCGTTGAACAATGTATGTAGATCATCAAACTTTATTTTCAAAATCAGTGCTCCGTTCAACCATCCTGCCGAGCCAAGTATTCTACGTTTAGTGGCCAAATTTGAGTTAACCGGTTCGGTGAGTAATCTGCCAACACCGAAATGTAAGGTGTGCTGAAAACATCGCTGCTGTGCGTGAGGTTGTACGGGAAAATCTAAAGCAGTAAATTTCTCGTCGTTCACAAAAACTTGGCCTTTCTGCAACTTTAACTTGGCGAATTTTGCGTCGGTCTGTACCCGTATAAAATTCAACTGACTCAGGAACGTAAGGTAAATGGCCATAGACAACACCGTGTGTACGCTGATTGGGCTCTGGAATAGTTCGAAGTTGACTCAAATTTCCCAAAAAAAATCTTTAGCATCGAGGCTCGTTTTTGGATGAATGGATGTGTGAACAAACAAAGTTGTCAGATTTGGGACGATACCGATCCATACGAGATCCATCAGCACCAAATACATTTCGAGAAAGTCGCTGTTTGGTGCGATTTTTGGTCTAGCTGAATCATCGGTCCGTACTGCTACAAACTGATAAGCAACTTCCTGTGGCTTAAACTGGACGATATAGATACTAACGATATGGTGGCGATGTGAACTGACCACCGAGATCGTGCGATTTAACGCTCAGATTTCTTCCTTTAGGGCTATTCTAAATCGCATGTCTATGCGAATAAACCGCAAACCATTGATGCCCTCAAAGTGAACATAACGAACGCCATCCAGCAAATTCAACCAGAAGTCTTCAAAAATTGGACCTCCTGAATACGTGCAACTAAGCAAAGCTACGGCGGATATTTGAACGACGTTATATTCGGCCCGGAACCTTTGTGGATTACCAAAAGGCCACATAAAAGAGGAACTCCAGAGCTTGGTACAATGCGAAACAATATGCCACGTCTCAGAGAAGCGTGGAAATTCATAAATCCATCACAAAAGAACGCAAGAATGCTTTTCATACTCCCAAAAAAAGAATATTTGAGCAATAATACATCTCTTCAGAGGACACTGCCCTCTGAGATACAATCTCAATAAAATTAACAAAGCAGAAAATGCGATTTGCTGTTTCTGCAATTAGGCAGTCAAAACAGCCAGACACTTGCTATGGGAATGCATGTCACTGTTTTACAAGAGTCTTAAATTACCGGACGGCGTCACCTTGACGCCTAAAGAGACAAAGCACCTTCACCTGAGAAAAATATACTCCGTAAGAAGTCTAAATATCCCAAGCTTTTATTAGATTAGCATAACGTATAGAAATTTTACAGGTCGAAGTGCTATAGAGGGGTAAGGAAAGCCTTAACGATCCACTCACAATCTACAATAAAACCTTTTACGTCATTAAGGGAAATATGAACTCCCCGTATAAAATTATTTAACTAAACAATCATAAGAAAATTTATGTGTTGGTAGTTTGCTCTTAAATTAGATAAAATATCAACAATATATAACACATGAATAATCAATAATTTAAGACTCCCTACTCGATTTTTTAAAATTTTTATTACAAATATTGAAGTAGGTATTGCAAAATATGATATTGGTGCCTACAAAATAGTTTAATACAAACCACAAAAAGACTACACCTGAAGTCGTACTTTTTAAAGTAGGTACAACATTTTTTATACATTACTAGGAAAATATTTATTCCATGATATAAATAATGTTGATGTTAAAATTTAATCATTCTTGTAGATAATAAATATTTTTTTATTAATACCAAAACCTTAAGTATGTCAAATCATCTAAATATATCATTTCGTTAATTAGCATAATATAAAAAATTTAAAGACTATTTACATATGTCACAAGTACATGATTTTTATCCTTGTATTACAAACTCACACAAGCAGCATATATTCGCTTTCTGCAAAATTCTCTTTATGATTATGATAAAAATAAATACAATTTGCATCCACACCATTTGATTTATGATGATTTACTTTTCTTCGCGGTTTTCAAAACTCTCTATAACATGTTTTCTGATTAATCTTGTTGGTTTTCTTGATGTTTTATTAATACTTTGCTAGTACATCTCAGGAGAACCATTCAAATACTGAAATATGCCATGTTGCCGAAATCTAAAATACAATTTTACAACTAGCACTAGAATTCCATTAAACTTAACCATTAAGCAGTTTTTAAAAATTAACTATAGGCAAATGACCGAAATACTCTAGTATACGTTTGTAAATAGCTAAAGGGTGTTTGTTATAGAGGTATAAAACTTTAAGTTGGCAACACTTTTTTAACTGGCGGCCATTTTGTCAGCTGTCAAGTGATTAATGTTAAGTTTGGTTTGGCATTTCAACATGAATAGACTGACGCCTGAACAACGCTTCCAAATTGTACAAATTTATTTTGAAAATCATGGTTCTGTTCGAAATACGTATCGCGCACTACGTCCATTTTACGGTCAACATAATCGTCCATCAGAGCAATTAATTCGATTAACAATGAAACGTTTTCGCATCACGTTTACTCTAAATGATAATACGCATCCACAGAGACGTCGTACAATGCGTACAGAAGAAGTCATTGCTGCTGTAGAGCGTAGCGTAGAGGAAGACCCGAATCAGTCTATATGCCATCGTGCACAGGAATTGGATATGTGTCCATTCACTTTATGGAAGATTTTGCGGAAAGATCTTGGTTTGCGTGCTTACAAAATCCAACTCGTGCAAGAATTGAAGCCACACGATCACCTAGCAAGGCGTAGATTCGGTGAATGGGCCCAAAACAAGATTGCCGTTAATCTTGATTTTCATAAGCGAATTTTGTTTAGCGATGAAGCTCACTTTTGTTTGAATGGATACGTCAATAAACAAAACTGCCGTATTTGGAGTGATGATAATCCTCAAGTGTATGTTGAGACAACACCGTTACATATAGAAAAACTGACTGTATGGTGTGCTTTATGGGATGGTGGAATCATTGGTCCGTACTTCTTTAAAAACGATGCTGGTCAGAACGTTACAGCCAATGATGACCGCTATAGAGCCATGATTACTGACCTTTTCATTCATCAATTGAACAACCATGATGTGCAGGAGCTGTGGTTTCAACAAGACGGCGCAACATGTCACACAGCTCGTGCCACAATTGATTTATTGAAGGAAACGTTTGGTAACCGTATAGTTTCACGTTTCGGACCCGTGAATTGGCCTCCAAGATCGTGCGACTTAACGCCGCTAGACCTCCAGATTAGACTACGCCAGCCGTGGCGGTCATATGCCAGAAGTCATATTTAAATTATAATGCCAGAAGGTTATCTTTCGAATAAAATAAATTTCATGTCAATTTAAAAAATTCATCTTTATTTTATTCCATTTAAAAGTTCTATACCTCTATAAAAACACCTTTTATAAACAAAATACAAATGTACAAGTATTAAAATATGCATTGCCTAAAACAAGAATTATTTCATTTCAACAAATATGCCGGCTCGGGCATATTTCTCTTACGTTGTATCCCAATTTTAATTATGATTTTTATTTTTTTATAGAATCTGGTTGCTAATGGCGCAGTAATGGAGGAAGCACTTGGATGGGAAAGACCTTCTTACTTTATTACAGAAGACCGTACTGCTCCCGTCAGAGGTTACGACTGGTACGGCTATTACGACCATGTAAGAAATACGGATCAGCGATACGAAAAGGAGCTTGAAAAGGATTTAACATTTGACTTTTCAAAGAATTTTGATAATGTAAGTTTTGTCGATTCCGACGTTTTCAAAATCCTAGGAAAGTATTTTCATTGTTTCATACATCCAATAATATGCACAAAATAGTCAGTCAAAAATGTCAGTGTATCTGAATTGTTATTAATTAAGCTGATCAATAAGATTTCTGCCTATACATAAGTAATATTTATGAAAAGGACACTGTAATAGTTAATAATGATTTGTGCGTCTTAACTAGTTTAGCTCAAGTTTCGAAGTTAAAGCTTGTATAGACTTATTTGGAAAACACCGTACTGCGTCACTGCTTGCAATCGTCGCTATAATAAGTAGCTACTTTAATGCATATGCTAAATCAGTGAATGAGAGAAGAGCAATTCATGTGTCAAGTTGTGGCAAAAATTTGGGAAATTAGCTTTAATTTGTTCGTCGATTAAAACTGTCTTTCACAAAACCACTAGTAACAATAATAACAATACTATCGCTATACAGACTGTTACGTTTATCTTAATAAGGCAATAGAGATCAACACCAGAAAAAAAGAAAATACCGTCATTTCAGTCAGCAGAAAGACCTCTAACACACGATGAATAACATCCAATTCCTCCACAGACATCGACAGATGCCTTTGAAAAGGTAGAAAATTCCTGTACTGAAGATGACTCTACCCTACAAATGCAGATTTTGTTACGATTCAGTCCTTTGACCCTCATCTTACTTATTACAATATATTAAATGATTTAGTGACCCATATAAACGTGTTGTCACCACTCTTAAAAAAATAACAGAGATAAGCATTTTTTACCATGGATGGTATTACTGTTATGTAAAAGTTATTTAAAGATTTTAGCGTTAACAATGATCCCTCTCCCTGGCATGAGGATTATTCACAGATTCTTCCAAAACTGGTTCAAAAACGGTATTTTAACACAACGGTAGCAAACTATTTCTAAGAGAATGTACAATTTGGTTCAACAAATAAAATTTAAATAGCATATCTCGAGACAGTCGCCTTCAGAGAGTCAACCAGATGGCCGAGGAATGCTCTCACAGGGCACTTCCACACGATGTAGCGAATGGATTGCCTGTCTGTGCTGCAATGGCATTATGATGATAGATTTAATTTCTATTTATAAAGAGAGTCTGTACATGTGCCGTCATCAGATCTCATCCAATTTAAACCCGCCCACACTCTTAACGGAAGTCTCTTAGATATACATCGCCGTTCTTTACCGTGTATAGGAGAGGCTTCCATACATTCTTCCCTCCAATATTGTATCATGTTGAATTAGTCACCCTACAACTTCCTTGCTGTTACCATAAGAAAGTTCTAGAACGCAATCTTCTAATGTTGGTGTGGTTGGGAAATGAATGCATCATTGTTTGACTGCCATTTGTACTAGTTCATTTAGGTGTACGTGTAATGTTCTAGTGTGGGCACGAACTGGCATTACACCACTTTATAAAACAAACAGAAAAATAATAAAGGGTTAATAAATCGCATGATTCAGGTCGTACACGTTCTTGGGTGTAATATTTCCCACAAATCACACGTTCTGAGCTCACATTTAGATATTCGTTCCCAAAGTAAGGGGACGTTAATAACAAGCACAGATGTCGTTTCCATCAGGATATATTGAACATGAAACAGTAGTATCAAGGAAAACAGAACTCTATTATGCCAACAGATTATGGTTAAACTGGAAGGAAAAATGCTGTAGATATGTTAGATATAAAATATAAAGCAATTAGTCCGTTCATATTGTGTTATAATGATAGTGTTATAATTTTTTACGTAAAATGAAAACTCTAGTCATGAGAAAAATCCTCAAATCCACAATAAATTTGATCTAACATGACTGCGGAAGATGTACTAAAATAAACGCTTATTTATGCGCTTTTAAAATTAGTATCACTTATTTATTGCAATTATTGTGAAAATGCAACATTCTAATAAGAAACTTCTAATTTGTGGACCAGTGTAATCAAGCATAAGTAAAGTGATATACATTTTTTTAGATAAAAGGTGAAGCCTTGGCTACCAGAACAAATGTATCACTTTTTGATCTCTCATGCTACACAAAAATGTACTTAGCTGGTCCTGATGCTGAAGAGGCAGCTGACTGGTTATTCACTGCTAATTTAAGTCAAATCCCTGGTAAGATAGCTTACACCCTATCACTCAATTCTAAAGGGGGTACTGAATGTGATGTCACAATTACAACACTGGAAGAAGGCCGCGGAACCCTTGTGGGTCCCATTTTAAAGGTGAGAATCGAACTGAAAATGTGTAAGAAAATTGAAATTCAAATATTTTTTGTTGCTAGGGCAAAGGATATTATATTGTAGCTGGAGGACTAGCAGGATATCCAACCAAATGCCACTTAAGAAAAGAATTATATAAAAAGAACTTTAAATCGCGTCTGATAGAAATCACAGATCGACTGGGAATACTTTCCCTTCAAGGTCCTAAAAGGTAAGAAAAAACCTAACAATTTAATAAAAAGGTTCTTAAAATTATAGATATTAAATTGACACCCAGGCCTTCATTAACTTCAATAGTGTATTTAAATTCGATACAAACGAAGCGATACACCAACGAGTCCTTAATACTTATGAGGGATGTCCCAGAATTAATTGATCTGACAAAGAAAACACAAAATATTTGCCAAAAACTTTATTTATTTCTCAACATAGTCTCCTTTTAGCTCGATACACTTTTCCCAGCGATGTTCAATAGCTTCGATACCTTGTTTATAGTAAGGTAAAAATGTCAAGCTGCTCAAAATAGCCATCTACTGGAGACATCATCTCTTCATCGTTAGCAAATCTTTTATCGCCGAGCCATATCTTCAAGTTTGGAAAAAGAAAATAGTCCGAAGGTGCTAAATCTGACGAATAGAGTACATGAGGAAGTAATCATTGGTTTTGGCCACTGCAATAACAGATGTGTGAACAGGCGCATTGTAGTGATGGAACAACACTTTCTTTTTCGCCAAATACGGCCTACTACTCAAACGTTGTAGTAAATTCGCACAATACTTGCCGTTTATGGCTGATTCTCCCCTTTCAGTCCAATGTAAAAACTCGGCTTTGTTGCGGCGAAACATGGCCAAACACTCGATTGAAACATCGACGCTGTTTTTGCCCACAGCTTTCTCATGTCCAAATATTCAGTCAATAGGCAATGTACAGCACTTTTTGAAATGCCTACCATTTCTGCTAACTCGTGCACTTTTAGTCGATGGTCATCCAATACCATTTCGTGAATTTCTGAAATAGTCACGTCATTTGGTCGACCACTGAGATGTTCGTCTTCGCAGCTCGTACGGCCTCGTTTAAACTCTGCCACCCAATACTTCACTGTTGAAAACGAAGGTGCAGACTCCCCTAAAGTACAGTCTAGCTTGACTGTGATATTGGTTGCACTAAGTCCTTTCAAATGAAAGTGTTGAATCACATAACAATAACTAATTTTTTCCATGTTAACAAATTCACTGAGAGCGTTCACTATTGATGGCTGTTAAACAAGTAATAAACAACGTAGCGTCTTCAAACTTAAAACTTGATCTTTCTAAGGGTGGTACTATCTAACACAGTCATTATATTTTAACTAACTACCGCCATCCATGTGCCAGGCCGGTTAATTCTGGAACTGCCCTCGTATAAACTCATAAAAGTAAGGCTACTAAAGGTATATAGTAACACTTGTACGAGTATGTTTTTATTGGATAAGGATCCCGATTTTATTTTTTATTTTTTAACTTGATATGCTCCATTCAAAGCATTATCCATTAGTTAAACTAGTATGCAGTGAATTATTTTCTATCTGTTCTGAACTTTTCAAGAAAGAATACTATGTAAATACAGTTTAAATATTCTAGCAATTTTAACGGAAAACGCTATTAATTGTACGTACTTTGGCCAGCGAGTTCACTGTTGACAGTTGAGCTCTATTACTCAAGATCCATCCAAAGTTTTATATATATGATTAGCAATTAAAAAATGCAATAGGTCATCGAAGAGCTAATTTTATGTGGGTACTTTCAGCCTTTAATATCTGGAAAACCATCCATTTTGAAAACACATAATATCGTGATATATTATTAGAAACGCATTTTTTATAGAATATGATTGTATGAAAAAATCTACAAGGTTCCCTTAAAAATAGTTACGAGGGGCGACTAAAAAGTTTTCAGTCCGAGGTAATGTAAGTCTTCGTTAACAACATATAAAGTTTGAAGTCATTACATCAATTACGCTTTAAACAAACAATTAGTCGAGAAACATCAAAATCAATCAACACGTCTATGGAATATTGAACATCTTGCAGTGATTAAATTTCTTACAAAAAGTAACAAAGCCCCGAACGATATTTTTAAAGATGTCTGCAGTTTATAGAGTTTTATATTATACAGTAAAGCGCTGGAATCAACTGTTCAAGCGATGGTGAGAGTCGATTGAAGACGACCTTTGCTGATCGAAGAAAATGGCCACAATTTTTTGGTATTGTGAAAGAGTGCTGTGAATCGACTACATTCCCAAGAGAGCCACAATGAATGGTCAATATTACACCAGCCTATTGACCCAATTGAGTCGGGTAATTGTCAAGAAGAGACAAAATTAGCCAAGGCGTTTTTTCAAGAATTCTAGGTTATGGGACATATCCTAAAAACAACAAGCTTCATAAAATTAAATCACCAGACCTACAATCCATGTCGCTAATAATTCTTTTTATCCAGTTATTTGAAAAAGGCTCGGCGAGGGAAAAGATATTGGGACAAAGACAAGTCCGAAGCGGCTGAGAAAAAAAATATTAAGACCAAGGAAAAAGGATACTTTAATGTATAAAAGCGTTTTACAATGTGGAAAAATACCGATTTAAAAAATAGTTCATTTTTTATTTCTCATTACCTCGGGCCCAAAACTTTTCAACGGCCTCTCGTGCTGATATATTGGATGAAATCGTGATACGACTAAATAATATCAATTTGATATATTTAAACATAAGAGAATTGCAGACTAGCTAATAATTCGCATATTAGCTAGTCCATTACATAATGTGTATTTTTTTGAGGATTATACCGGTAGGTCTACGATACAGCTTACAATATTGTTTACTATTTATTTTAAAAAAAATATTTTGTTTCTTTCTTGCAGTCGTGAACTGCTACAATCTATTACCGAGTATCCCATTACAGATGAAAAATTACCAATCGGTATGTCAAATCTTATCAAAATTAATGGACATACATGTAGAGTACTGAGAATAAGTTACGTGGGGGAATTGGGATATGAAATACATGTTCCCTACGATCATTGTGTAGCTGTTTATAATAAGGTGATAGAAGCTGGAAGAGGTTTTGATCTGAAATATGCTGGATTTAGAGCTCTAGATTCATTAAGTATAGAAAAAGGCAAGTATCGTAGAATTAGATAAAGTTAGGCTCTGCGAGTTTATTTTTTAGCAAAATTTTATTTATTAACGTACATAAACTTTTACGCCCTCGCCTCATAGCAAAAGAGCATTTTTCTGCTTTGGTACCCTATCTAATCCCTAGGTTCCCAAGCTTTTCTGAACCACCGCTTTCTTTGCAAAAAATAAATAAATAAATCCAACGCCCTCTTCCTCATTGTAAAGGGTGTTTTTTATAGAGGTATTGAACTTTAAGTTGACAACACTTTATTAACTGGCGGCCATTTTGTCAGCTGTCAAGTGATTTATGTTTAGTTGGGTTTGGCATTTCAACATGAATAGACTGACGCCTGAACAACGCTTCCAAATTGTGCAAATTTATTTTGAAAATCAAGGTTCTGTTCGAAATACGTATCACGCACTACGTCCATTTTACGGTCAACATAATCGTCTATCAGAGCAATTAATTCGATTAACTATGGAACATTTTCGCACCACGTTTACTCTAAATGATAATATGCATCCACAGAGACGTCGTACAGTGCGTACAGAAGAAGTCATTGCTGCTGTAGAGCGTAGCGTAGAGGAAGACCCGAATCAGTCTATCCGCCATCGTGCACAGGAATTGGATATGTGTCCATTCACTTTATGGAAGGTTTGCGTGCTTACAAAATCCAACTCGTGCAAGAATTGAAGCCACACGATCACCTAGCAAGGTGTAGATTCGGTGAATGGGCCCAAAACAAGATTACCGTTGATCCCGATTTTCGTAAGCGAATTTTGTTTAGCGATGAAGCTCACTTTTGTTTGAATGGAGACGTCAATAAACAAAACTGCCGTATTTGGAGTGATGATAATCCTCAAGTGTATGTTGAGACACCGTTACATCCAGAAAAACTGACTGTTTGGTGTGCTTTATGAGCTTTATGGAATCATTGGTCTGTACTTCTTTAAAAACGATGCTGGTCAGAACGTTACAGTCAATGGTGACCGCTATAGAGCCATGATTACTGACTTTCGTTCATCAATTGAACAACCATGATGTGCAGGAGCTGTGGTTTCAACAAGACGGCGCAACATGTCACACAGCTCGTGCCACAATTGATTTATTGAAGGAAACGTTTAGCAACCGCATAGTTTCACGTTTCGGACCCGTGAATTGGCCTCCAAGATCGTGCGACTTAACGCCGCTAGACTATTTTCTGTGAGGATATGTGAAGTCGCTAGTCTACGCCGACAAGCCCGAAACGATTGATCACTTGGAGGACAACATTCGCCGCGTTATTGCCGATATACGACCACAAATGTTGGAAAAAATCATCGAAAATTGGACCTCCAGATTAGACTACGTCCGAGCCAGCCGTGGCGGTCATATGCCAGAAGTCATATTTAAATTATAATGCCAGAAAGTTATCTTTCGAATAAAGTAAATTTCAATTTAAAAAATTCATCTTTGTTTTATTCCAATTAAAAGTTCTATACCTCTATAAAAAAACACCCTTTAGTTTTTTCTATTAAAATACCGTATTGTCAATTAAAACACCATCAAATATATTAGAAAACTGTTTATTATGAATTTGAAAATTGCGATAAAAATCAGTAAGTAATGATATGGTTGAGGCTGGTGGAACAATTTTTTAATGTCGGGTTGCAATTTTGACAACAGTCGCAAATCGCCACGTTTAGTGATCTATCGAGAGGAATGCAATAAAAAAATTTTCAACCATTTCCCACAATCCAAATAATCCACAGTACAGGGCCCCATTTTGAAAATGATTAACACTCCTCTGAAACTTCGTGAATAATTTTATTTTAACGTAACCCACAACTTTTTTTTATCTGCGAACACTTTCAAAAATGGGCAGTTTCACTAATCTTTACTTCAATTCTTTATAATAAAGTAAAAAAAAAAGATATTGAAAAGAAAGAAATGTTAGCTGTTCTCTCTTTAAAGATGGCAACAGCTGTAAGTTACTTCAAGTAAATAGGTGTGCCCAATTAGTCTGGAAAAAATGAAAAATAAAGTCAACTCTTTCACAAGAGTTAAAAATATTTAATTTCATTCGTTTTACATAATTTCTTTTCTTTCTTTTTTTGTTTTCTTTTTGTTTCTGCAAAGACCATAGTGTTTATTTAGTCAATGGTTTCTGTAACAATAAAGTAGTATTCGAAGCTTTAGAGCCAACTAGTATAAATTTACATTTTACGGCAAATGACCCAAACAGTGATTTTATTATTAGGTTTTTCAATAACCAAATATTCATAATTTTATTATTATAAAACCTAATGGAAAATAAAAATCACAAATTTTTCTGAATTATTTATGAAATTATATTGTTTAATTGATCTTTAAACGTCTTAATTCTCAAGACAAATAACAATCTTATTCACTTTTACATCCTCCAAATCATTCTTGTGAACCTTCCTTGGTACTTCTAATAAAAAAAAATGTTAGGGTAGAACATATTTCTCAATTTTTGTCCATGCTCCTTTTAGGTTACCATCTTCAAAACAAAGATCTAAGAATAGATGACAATCCAGTTGAAGCTGGCCTAGAAAAATTTTGTAGAAAAGATGGCCAATATCTAGGCAAATCTAAAGTAGAAAAGGTAATTTTCTAATATGACTATTACGAAGTTGTTCGAAAATTGTCTTCTCAAAACATATATATATATATATATATATATATATATATATATATATATATATATATATATATATATATATATATATATATATATATGAAGTAAAATGCGAACAATAAATGCAAACTTCGTTCCAACCATATCCTTTCCGTGTTAGAGGTTGCACAACTTGAACAAATTGCTAAAGAACACAATTTATCCTATTCCACCACCATCGAGATGATGGCCTACCTGTACCACCATATCGAGAAGAAAGTCAAAACTTACCCTCCCCGAATAAACATATATACGCCATCCGGCGGGAAGTCGGCGAAGCCGCGTTCAGTGTTGCATGCTTCCTTCCGATCTGTCCTTTGCATAGACAGGTGAATGTCGGTACCTTGATAAGTCCAGTAGAGACGAAACATATACCTCTATCGTATCACTGTAGCGGGGAGGGTAAGTTTTGACTTTCTTCTCGATATGATGGTACAGGTAGGCAATCATCTCGATGGTGGAGGAATAGGATAAATTGTGTTCTTTAGAAATTTGTTCAAACTGAGCAACCTTTAACACGGAAAGGATATGGTTGGAACGAAGTTTGCATTGACTGTTCGCATTTTATTTAATATATATATATATATATATATATATATATATATATATATATATATATATAATTTATTTTTGTATCTTAAACCTTTTGTTAAATATTTTTTTGTAATATTTTCTTGGCTATAGGTTTTTTCATTAAAGAAACAAAGGACAACAATTTTTCTGACGCTTCGCTCTACTTAGTGAGCTTCTTCAAAGATCTGGTATATTTATTTTAAATCATATGAATTCTTGATATTTTCAAGGAAGGTCATGATGATCTTTCTGTTGCAGTCCGGAAAACCTATATAGTATATAAGATTTTATCATTTCAAGATATTCCCATGTTGCTATACTTTCTTTTCCATGACTTCAATGCCTATTCTAAATAAATTTTAAAAAAAGTAAGTGAAAGACAGCATTCTTCCTTCAATTCTTTATTGATTTTATACCCCTTAGAAGTTATACCTCCCATTTTAATTTTAGCCGTTCACAGCTTTTTTATGGTACACCGTCACAGGCTTTTTTAAGATCAAGACTGAAAGCTTTTTTCTTTCAATATATTTAAGAGACACAAAAGAGATGATCAACTATAGATCTGCCTGACCTGAAACTGGCTTGTTATTCTGCTTTCATATTGCAGTATTCCTGTTCAAGTTTGACTTTCAAAATTTTTCCGCATATTCTACTTAAGATATTGGTAACGGCAATATCTCTGTAATTATTAGCTATCTCTCTCTTTTACGAAACCTGACGATATAAATAAAAAGTGTTCTTATAAAAAAAAATAGATAGGTAACATAAATTAAAAAGACGATTAAACCCGTGATACTAAAATTTACAAAAAAAAACAACATTTCTTTCATGCTGACATAGGTAATAATTATTTATGATTAACGCCATGAATATATGCTATTATATATTTCCAAAAGATTAATTAATTTGTTAGCTACTCCATATTTATGTTATTAATTCTAAAGCCATATCTAATAAACAATAAACAAAATAAATTTTTCAAGAATACAAAATACCAAAATTATTAAAAGTTCATTGTGCTGCAAGGTTACAAATACTTAAAAGTATTTAAAACTATTTGTCTTAGGCTAAACAAGAGGGTATTAGAAAGAAGAGATGTTTCTTTACACTGCAAGACAATGTTGCATTATATGGATTAGAAACAATATGGAGGGACGACGTAGTGGTTGGATATTTAAGAAGAGGAAACTATGGTTACGCTTTGGAATGTCCAGTTGGACTGGGGTGAGTGCGTTTAAAGTATAGTTATTATTTTTGGAACATAAAATCTTATAACAAAGCAAGTAGGCCATCGACTATTTCCGATTATATATATATATATATATATATATATATATATATATATATATATATATATATATATATATATATATATATATATATATACGTAATAGTCAGCTCAAAAGGATTATATATAGACACATCTATTTGCTTTCTGTTTTTAAGAGTGTGGAACTGGGAAGGGAGGTAAATTATTTAAAATAACATCTCGAAAACCCGTCATCAAAATTAGTATCAATTTTTCGTTGGTTGTTTGTACATACCCGTGTTTTTCATATTCTTAGATTTAACCTCTATGAAAACCCAAGTACCGGAATAGTTACAACCACATTTTAAGGAGTAATAAGAAAGTAGCAATTTCAGAATTTTTCTATTTCTAGGCTAGTCTCAGAAGTAGACTTAAGGACATACTGTTTCTCACACGGCAATATTAAGTGTTTTAGAGTTAGCTTGGAGGGAGGACTACTAGTGTAGTTTAAAAAAAGTACTTAAAGAGCCAGATTATTGCATTTTTAAGCATCTTTTGATTTTGGGATAGATGTGTAAGATGTGTAATTTTCATTGATGACACAAAACGCTGATACTACTGAACAGATATCAATAATACTTTGTTCCAAAATCTACGCGAGCCAAACCCTAGACAACAGCTAATCAGTGATAAAATCTTCTATTTTTGATAGAACTGGAGAAAATAGAAATATTCCTCATTGTTGAAAAATTCATAGAAGCTTCTAGAGTTTAATTTAATTGCCAGTCACCAAAACTTAAGAAGGAATATGACCAACGCATTACACAGGCAAATGTTTCATAGACATTTTGAAAGAAATAAGGTATTCACAAGTATTTTGTAAAAAAACATATGTAACTTTAACAGGTTTTAGCTATCAAAACAGCAAGATGGGAAAAAAGTGCCGCAGACAAAGAGTTTTATTCAAATTGTAAAAATATTAGATATATAACTTTTTTTATTAAAATAGCACGGCTGATCTTCATGTATGAGTCAGTATGGAGATTTGTAAGAATCTTTAGTATACAAGAACTTTAGTGACTTAAAATTTCCACTAATGGTAGTCTGATAAAAACAGAACACTAAATCAAAATTATTTTTTTTAATTTCATAATGTAAATGAGAAATTACCTGCAAAACGAGGTTATCACTGCTCTCACTTCACGCTGCTACCGAATAATCATGACACCATTAATTCAAATACCAATATAATACAAAGTTAATTGTGCGCATCCACCGTACGCTAAATAAAGTTATTTAGTTTGAAAAAGAAACTCTAGGTGAAAACTTTTTATTTATACAAGGGCCTGCCATAAGCCTTTGAGCTTGAACGTAATGCTAGGTTTCCAGATATGGTTCCTAAACTTAAATTTGATTAAAAATGCGTACGACAGCTTACCCAACAAAAAGTGAAAACGCATATTACTATAGAAATTACAAATTTAAATGTTAAAAAGGACTAATATTTTATAAGCTTTGGATTTATCATTTTAATGGAAGAAAATAAAGTTGAAGAAAAATAACTAAAGGAGACCCGACTAAAAATCAATTGTCCACATTTTTGTTTTAGTTAATATTAAGACCGGAAAATACAAAGACTGTGAACATATTTTTATAGTGTCTTTTTCATTATAGTTAGAGATGTATTTATATATTTCGTGGAAAATAAGATAATGCGTTATCAATATTTAATAGTGTAAAATTTTTAAAAAGAATTAAAGGCTCATTTTATTTCTAGATATGTCACTCATCCAAAAGGAAAACCTATTGATAGCGAATTCCTAAAAACTGGAGAATATCAAATTGAAATAAGAAATAAGAAATATCCTGCAACTCTCTATATGAAAAGTCCATTTGATCCAACAAACCAGCGCTTATTAGGAAGATATGAAAATCAATTTGAAGAACAATCTCATTTTGAAGACTGATATTTTTGTGTCTAATTTGTTATTGTTTCTATTTTGTTAAATTGCTAGAAAAAGTAAAGCATATGATTAATTTAAAGTATTGATATATGAAGATGTAGTGTCTTCAACATAAATTCTAAGCAATATAGTAGGATTTATTTCGATGTGTGGTGATATGCATAAAAGTTTTTACTATAATGTTAGTTTTCTGTTATTTGTTAAATATATAAGCCTTTCTTTAAAAAAAAAGCTGCCTTTACTTTATTCATATCATCTAATACTTAATGTTTGTGAAAAAGAAGAAAGTCAATAAAAATGTTTATTAAAATCTTCACTAAAGTCTTCGTATATAAATAACATTAAGATTTAAGCAAAGGTTTTGAAAACTTTCTAAATAGAATATGCAATTTTTAGAAATTATACCGCTGTTTTTTTAATACTTCATATTCATTTGTTAAAAACAAATATAGTTAAATTTAGTTCAAATCCTTTAGGAACAAATAATAAATAAATAGGCGTCACTAATGACATCGAAAAATTACAATTTCGCGTCCTGACAAGCAGCTGCTAAACAACGGCGCAAATGCACCTTCAGATTTATCAGTTTTGGTTTACCTTGCGAGGTGTGGCAATTAAGTTCCGGGAATTTAGTTATAACTCGGGAACTGGCAACACTGCGTTAGTCAACATCTATCTAAAGAGGGGAGACCTTCCTTTTAGTTTCAGTTCAAGGTTAAAGTCAATAACACGTTTGGTTTGTTTTATGCGCATTTTTCGAAAGTAACTTTTTTAGTGGCGTCGTGAAATAAGTGACTCATATTAGAAGCAACGTGTTGTGATTCAATTTTTACCGAAATCTGGCGAAAAACCCTCGGAAATCCTCCGAAAATTGCACGTGGTATATGGAAACGAATGTATGTCGAAAAAGCACGTGTTTGAATGGGCGAAGCGGTTCAAGGAGGAGCGTGAATCGGTAGAAGACGATTCACGTGAAGATCTCGTCACCTCTCGTACCGACGCGAATGTCGACCGTTTGCGCGTGCTGATCACGTCTGACCGACGCCTAAACATTCGTGCGTTGTCTCACGAGTTAAACATGAACAAAGAAACCGTTCGCACGATGTTACACGAGAAAGATTTACGCAAAGATGGTGCCAAAAGTTCTCACCAATGAACAGAAACAAATGCGAAAATCGATCTGCGAGGGTTTGTTGTCTGGTAGTCACTGGAGATGAGACCTGGATATTTGAGTATGACTCCGAGACTCGTAAACAAAGTCGGCAGTAGGTGGAAAAGGGTGGGGAACGGCCAACGAAAGCGAGGATATCCAAGAAACGACTAAAGGCAATATTGATCGTTTTTTTCCATATCCACGGCTTCATTCATCGTAAATGTTTCCTGAAAGCCAGACAGTGACCGGACAGTTCTATGTTGGGGTCCTGAAACGGCTTTAGGCACGCGTTTTCCGTGTGCGACCCGAACTCGCCGAGAACGGCTGGATCTTGCACCACGACAAGGCGCCGACTCATTCCTCATTCATTGTTCAAGAGTTTTTGGCGAAAAAAAGGCATTCCAACGTTGCCGCACCCACCCTACAGCCCCGATATCGCTCCCTGCGATTTTTTTATTCACCAAGATGAAATCGCACCTCAAGGGAACTCGTCATGACAGCATACAGGCGGTCAAAGAAGCTGTAACCGTGATGCTAAATGGGTTAACTTCGGAGCAATACCAAGGGTGTTACCAATCGTGGGAGCAACGTTAAAATCGTTGTGTAGAGCTAGAGGGAAACTATTGTGAACGTCAATAATAAAATTTTGTCCGAAACTAAATTTGCTTGTTTTTATTATATATATATATATATATATATATATATATATATATATATATATATATATATATATATATATATATATATATATATATACGTAAATTGGTTTGATACAAATTCACAAATAATTAGATGATAAAATGCTAATAATTCTAAACTTTTTATTAAACACATGTCCACGATGGAGAGGAGGAGGAAAAATCATTCTTGATAAAAAGTTTTGCTCGCCTTCGAATTTTAAAAACAGTGATCAAAGTCATGATAATGTATATAAAATGTTCAAAAATGTGTATTTTTGTATCTGTAACTTTTTTACAAATTTTATTTGACTCAATAGTTCCGTAATAGAAACGTATTTTAATCTAAAAAAAAAACACAAAAATTAATTTTACCTTTATTTTTCAAACAATGTTATGAAATTTTAGCAGTAAGTCTGCAATAAAAATATAATTATTTGACATAATGACCTCCTACTAGTACACATTTTTCTAATATTTTTCTAAATATTTCGTAGACAGATGCAATCATACCCGATTTATAGTTGCCACAGATTCTACAATTTTTTTCTGTTAGTAGGTCAATGTCATCATTAAAATCATTGTTGTAAACTTTTTCTTTAACTAACTCCATAGAAAATAATCTATTGGAGTTAGATTAGACAACCGAGCAGGACAGGCCATTCGTCCAAAACGGCTAGTACACATGTAGAGGGAGCAGGACATCCGTCTTGTTGAAAAACAAGGTTTCTTCCTAACTCTAAATTAATGCATGTTCATTTTGATTTAAATTGTCTACTAAAAAATTAGGTCCAATAATTCTATGATCATTTTTGACTGTGAGAGGCAATTCTAAAATTCAGATTATCCTGTGCCCAGTACCTACAATTTTGTAAAGAGACCACCGCGTTAGTCGTAGAAGGTGTCTCGTCGGAAAATAAAATGTTCCTATAGAGAATCTATTAACTAAATTTTTTTCACACATTATCAGACACACTCCATGTTGAAGTTTGTGATTAAATTTTAGTTTGAACCCCGAAACTTGTTGCTTACTAATATATAATAAATATAGTCTTACTAACTGTATCTAAGGTACCTTGCTCTTTTCCTTAAGGATAATTTAGGATTTTGTTGTACGGAGCCAAGAACTACCAAGGTGGCAGTGTCACCATGGTTGTACTACATTTTTGCCTACTTGATATTTTTCACATCCCCAGTAGCATCAAACTTTTGAATAAATTTAGGCACAGTTTTTCGAGTTACGTAAACATTTGGGTATTTTTCATTGAATACTTCAATCGCATATCAATGATATATTTCCCATTCCGTAACATTTTACTAGATAAATCGATTGTATGGTGAATCTGTTGTTACTTTAGTGGGACGTTGATGTAAATGATACAACGAAAAAAATAATTATAGATTTTCGCGGACACGCGCATGATCCTCAATTTAGCAAAACGTCAACGCAGAAGCTAGATTCTCGATCTGTTTCCGTCACACTTATTGCCATCCTATCTCCGGAAATATAAATTTATCTTTGTCCCCTATTATATGCGTGTTTGTGTTTCATGCCACCAGGGTATTGCAATGATGTGTTAATTTGAATTTATTATACACAACCAAGGGGGTTTGTGGTAAGGACTACCAAATTTCCCGATCATTTTGAAACTTGTAGCCGCCTCACTTGTCTTGCGTCTCACCGGGGAAGAAAGGGATTGAGTGCAGCTCATAAATTTGGAAGCGAAGAATTATTTGTTTAGTTTTCACGGGATTGGTTCGTTACGTGTCTGGGAACTGAGTTGGAGTCGCAATGAAAGTATTTTGTGAATTACCGATACTCAAGTAACGAACATTTTTGCATGCTTTGACGATGATCAAAGTACGGCAAATGTTTCAAGGTTGTTTTTGTTTAAATATAATTAACGCCCTAATACACATTATAACGACGAAGTTCTATCCGTTCTATAAGTCGCTGTTAAATATGCACGGAGGAATAAAAGGGTTATTTGCCTATTTTTCAAGAAATAACTATTCAAATTTTGCATCGATTTTTGTCGCCGAATCAGACTTTAAAAAACGTGTCATGCCCGGGATTTTACCGCATCATGAGTCACGTTTGGTTTCCGATTGTTTCTTCCCAAAAGTGCTAGAGCTCTGTTCTTTTCACGACGTTTAGGCAAGAATGTGTCTGTGAGTGTGTATTCGTCCAAAGTTCACGCTACGCGGTGGTGTGTTGCAGAGTTTGGGAATTATTGTGTATCAAAGTTAATATGTCCCGAGTAAGAGATATGGAAGATAAAAACCTCTCGTACGAACGAATGATTTTCAATGTTTACCGGAATCGTATTTTCGCCGTAAAATTGTTATAAAGTTGTCACGCACAACCGAAATTCGTGTTAGTATTATGCAGTAGGACGCATTCGGTATTAATTTTCATTCAAGCGAATGGCCGAAATCGTGTTCTTGCTGCAAAATTAGAATGAATAATTAAGTTTCTGGAAAGTCTATATTGAATCGGAGAGAACCAATTCTGTATAAGAACCGCCATGTTAAATCAGTTATTTTCCGATTACCGACAAGTATCCAAGAATGACGCCGCAAGTATTTCACCCGTAGTTTTTTCGATGACGACCGGTTCGATACGTAACGCGATCTTTATATGTCAGAAAAGTTATTTCGTCGAAACGATCTACAGTACGGACCACGAGCTCCCCAAAACATGTAGTCACGTGACCCCTAAGGGCAAGTTGCCCTAAGCAAAACAACCTCCAATCCCCGATTTTTTCAAGTGGAGAACTTTTTCGCAGGAAAATGATGTGAAATTTATGATAATATATTTGCTTTAAAAATTTAAGACAAAAATATCCACAAGAATGATTTTTTGCACAACATGCCACATAGAATTGAATAACTATTTTGGAATAGTAAGAATTATGGAAATAATTAATGCTACTGGAACGTAACGTGATGAACAAAGATTAATGAAATTATATATCTTACTACGCAATGGAATTATGGCATTATTTACCCATTGTTAATTTACGGACGGCGTATGTTTCTATAACTAATCGTACAGGGTGAGTCAACGATTGGATGAAGTAGGTTTGTGCCTTTTCGGTGAAATTAACAAAGAAACTATATTTATTGTTGGATACAGTTTATTTTTACGCAGATTTTAAAAATATTTAGGACTCTACAGGGTGAGCCAAAAAACTACGACAGCATAAAGTTGTATTTTGTTAAACAGAACACCCTATATACGAATCGTATTTTCGATTTAGCTTATAATTTTAAATCTTTTTTATTAAGGGTTTACTATAACAAAACTTAATAGTTTCTGAGATAATTAAGTTTAAAGAAAAAAAGTCACATTTTCAAGCATCAATTCAATCCTAAATAACGTTTTCAATTTTTTGACAAATATATTCAAATTTGGAATTTAGCAAGGCTAAGGACAAGTTAACATAATTTTTACCTAATATTTGCAATAAAAGCTACAGGGTGTTGAACACATCGGCTCAAATTTGAACAAGTTTAAATAAATAAATATCTTTTTTTTTAAATGGTACACCCTGTATATTTTCATGTTATTTAATAGAGTAATAAAAACCCTAAAAGTTTTGTTCAATATATCCTATAACTATTTATAATAGTTTTTGAGATATTTCAGTTTTTCTTATTTTCCATACTTTTTTACAAAAATAGTCTTCATTATCATAGTAGCCATGGCAAAAACAATGTAAAAGAAACTACAGAAACAAACAGAATGTGGTTAAATATGATGAAATACATTATTCGTTATATTACAACGGCAATAGTTTAATTAAACATAATGTGAAAAAATTAACACAACAATAACGACAAGGCAAATACATATTTACTTTTATACTAAATTGAAACAAAAAAATTACCTATTAAATACTGAGATTAATTATTTCTTTTTAATAAGTGTTCGAATAAACGACCCTCTTCTGCAATTCACAAATTTAGTCTTTTTTGCAGATTTTCTCGGACCCTGGACAAAATTAGTGGCGTTATTGTTCTACAGGTATCCCTAATCCTGTTTCGCATATCTTCCACTGTTGTTGGTGGATTAACATACACCTTATTTTTAATATAACCCCATAGGAAGAAATCTAATGGGGTGATGTCCCAAGACCTTGGTGGCCACTCAATAAAACCCCCACGTTCAATCCATTTTTGCGGATATCGTTGGTCCAAAAACGCACGAACGTCACGATGGTAATGCGGAAGCGCACCATCGTGCTGGAACCACATACTGTCGAGCTCATCCCTATCGAGACCTTGAAGCAGTTGGGGTAGTTCTTCTTGTAGAAAGTTCAGGTAACTATGGCCATTCCAATAATTGGATTATGATGAATACCACACCAAACATTTAATGACCAGTGGTTTTGATGTTGCACCTCATTAATCCAAAATGGGTTTTCTGTGGCATAATAATGCATGTTGCGTCTATTTACGGCACCGTTACTTCTAAAAGTAGCTTCATCACAAAACATTACCTTGCATAATAAATTTGGATTTAATTGAATCTCCGCATTTATTGTACGACAAAAGTTTACACGACTTTCAAAATCCTGTCTATGCAATTCTTGGTGTAATTCCATGTGATATGGATGATACCTATATTTCTTGGTAGTACGATTAGCGGTGGATTGTGATGTTTCACATAATGCTGCTAACTGACGGCTACCAATATAAGGATTTTCCTGAACATTTAACAATACTTGTAGTTCTTTTTCTTCATTAGTTACTGGTTTGTTGACCACTTTACGTTTTGGATAATCAACAGTACCAGAAGAATCAAATCTTTGCATTAAGTTTTGAAAAGTATGGGTATTAGGCTGGCGTCGATCAGGATACTTCATTTTGTAAATTCTTTGAGCAAGAAGGCAATTTTTTTGAGCCTCTCCTATTGTATAAATCATATCTATTAACTCATTCTTTGGAAAATTCATTTTACAATATAAGATGAATGCAAAAAAAAACCAAACTACACTACATAAAAACCAAAAGAAGCGATTGCGGTTATAAATTTGATACACAGAAAAATGTTCTTTTACATTGTTTTTGCCATGGCTACTATGATAATGAAGACTATTTCTGTAAAAAAGTATGGAAAATAAGAAAAACTGAAATATCTCAAAAACTATTATAAATAGGTATAGGATATATTGAACAAAACTTTTAGGGTTTTTATTACTCTATTAAATAACATGAAAATATACAGAGTGTACCATTTAAAAAAAAAAGATATTTATTCATTTAAACTTGTTCAAATTTGAGCCGATGTGTTCAACACCCTGTAGCTTTTATTGCAAATATTAGGTAAAAATTATGTTAACTTGTCCTTGGCCTTGCTATATTCCAAATTTGAATATATTTGTCACAAAATTGAAAACGTTATTTAGGATTGAATTGATGCTTGAAAATGTGACTTTTTTTCTTTAAACTTAATTATCTCAGAAACTATAAAGTTTTGTTATAATAAACTCTTAATAAAAAAGATTTAAAATTATAAGCTAAATCGAAAATACGATTCGTATATAGGGTATTCTATTTAAAAAAATACAACTTTATGCTGTCCTAGTTTTTTGGCTCACCCTGTAGAGTCCTAAATATTTTTAAAATCTGCGTAAAAATAAACTGTATCAAACAATAAATATAGTTTCTTTGTAAATTTCACCGAAAAGGCACAAACCTACTTCATCCAATCGTTGACTCACCCTGTACAGAATTCTTCTTGTTCTCTATTACTTAACGTCGCAAACAATCCAATTAACTCTCGCAATGTATACATCTTATCACGGTAAATACGCCATAAGCTGCGTTTAAATCCCGCAGTTAAAATCACTGAGGAAGTCTTAGGAACATCAGAGATAATATGTCACAGCTAACCCTATTTCCGGCTATTCCCATCACCAAGAATTCCGAAAACAAGGCGATTTAATGCCTTGAGATACCTCCGATGAATGACTGGATTTTTACGTAAAGTAGTAGCAAAAACAGTAATGGGAACAAATAACAGATGGGTGGGCCGAAAAACAGTATAGGTACGTAAATGCTATGAAAGCAATAAGGTTAACTCGAGTTGTTGGCAATAGCACTAGTAACTGTCGAATTTAGAAACATTATATGAAATTTTTCGTGTGAAATTTGGAATACAATATTAAGCAGCGCGCCCACTGAATCGGCTCGGTTCCGTCCGTTCCGTCCGCTTCAGTCAAAACGCCGATGGCCCCCGCTCACTGGCTCCGCACAATTCAGACTAAACAGTGATTAAAACTGCTTTAACCATTAGAGTTTCTAGAGCTGTTATTTTTGATGAAAAGTGAATAAAATGAGTAGTTCTTCCGACTCTGAGGAGGATATTGTTGTGGCAGCTCTAGCCTGTGTTGAAGCGGAAGTGGAGGAAAAGCGGAGAAGAAGATATTGGGTTCATGATGTTTACCTTAAAAGAAAAGTTCACGGGGAATGTTATCAGTTATTTCCAGAGTTGATGACCGACAATGAAAAGTTTTTCAAATATTTTGGAATGTCTGGTATAAAATTTTATGAAATTTTAAATACGTTGCCGCTCAGGAAACAAAACAAGACGGAGTTATGCTAAGATAAGGAATCTAGGTTACGAGCATAAATATAATTATAAGTATGCCGAAACGGTTACTTTAGCCAGAAATATTAAAGAAACTCCCTCCTCTTCTCAAAGTATTAATATTACTTGTATTTTCATCAACAACGAACAAAATATTGCCCGTCTGACTTTTCATATGAACTGTTGATTGATTTGAATATGTTTGTCTTTAACTGTTCCTTATAAATAAGGATACTTTTCTCTTAACCGTTTTTGTTATATTTTTAACGCTTTTGTATTAGCAAATTTAAAAAATCAAAACAAAATAAACAGTTTATGTTAATACAATAACTTAATTATTATTCATCACTACTTCAGTAGTAAAACAAAATGTTCAAAAATATACACAGCTGATAAGAGTGTAATACCATTCCAATACTTATAATTTTAAATAAACAGTCCTTTAAGGAACTAACACTTGCTTATCAATATTAATATTTTATTACAATAAAAATTTAACTAAATATATAAATAATTACTGATCTTTCTTTGTTTCTTGAGATACAATTTGGTTTCCACTAGCCTCGCCGTTCGTAATAGCTTTCTTTTGTTGCTCTTCTTGTTCACCTGAATAACCATATTCATTTCTCCTACTTTTATCAACTGGGTATATCCATCTTTGGTATAAAAATACTAAAAAGACGATATCGTCTCGGAAACAACCTAGCCTATACATTGTGGGCATCTTGATGACAAAAGCAAATAAGTCATCGATAAATGTATTGATGAATTTATAAGTTAACATTCGCCAAGGTAAGTGAGCTACCGATTTAAGTTTATAGTTAATAAACAGCTGGGGAGTCATCATTATAAAACCAAAAGTTAAAAGGTAGCCATAGAAAATATCTAATACAAATGAATACCAGCCTTTATGTTCTAAATATAACAGGGCATAAACACAGTACCCTGCTAATAAAGGAAAACATAACCAAGATAAGTATTTGAAAGCAAGCTCATCATATTGCTTTGTGCTTGATTCCACATAGGAACCTTTATCTTTAAAGATTAATCTTCCATTTTCAAATTTAATATCAACAACCTTCCAAATTTTCCACATCTCAATACCAAGGCCAACAAAACAGGACACTCTTATAAGGAAATTAGTTTCATTATCCAAAACATACAATAAAACTATCAGACTTTGAAATACACTAAAGAATACTGAACGTACTGATAAACCTTCGAGAGAATTTCTGTTATTCCAAAATTGAATGTCATTTTTAAATGCAAGAAGTTCGAAAACGGAATGCAGAATAGACACAGCAATTGTGATGCCCAGTAAATATGGATTAGTATCCATAAGAGTTTCCTTAATGGTATCCTGCTCTTCGTCAGTTTGTTGGGTTTCAGTATCGCCCCACATATTAAACATGCTATTTCTCATTGCTTGAGCTGCATACAGTTGCCATTTAAATAAACTTAATGGTTGAAAAGTTAGTTTCAATAAATAAGTTTCATTTAGTGGTTTATAATCTCTAGCCATATTCCAGTAATCGTTTGGGTATAGTATCGGTTTGTAATAATTAAAATCCTCGGTAAATTTAACATACTGATCTAAAGGTACTGGCAATGCACCATAAGTCCAAAGTGTTTGATCTGTGACCAAATTGATAGTAAAGTTAGAATGCCAATGAGAAATAATTTTACCATCTTCAACTGCAACTTGTTCTGTTTCTCCTGTTAAAAGATTTTTGGTTTTGCTGGACTTTAGTTTCTTGTACCTAAAAAAAATATTGTTGTATTTAATAATGTTTAATAATTTTTAAAACTCAAAATATACCACACATACATATACCTCCGTCATTACATACATCCAAGTTTTTTCCAAGTGTTTCCATTATTTCACTTGATTAAGTTTCGAATCGAAAAAGTTTTCAAGAAAGAAAAATATATGTGTGTATATCAGTGCATATTTCGTGAATACCGGCCAAACGCTTTGGATGTTAATTAGACCATCTTCAGGGCTTACACCCTAGAAACCAGAGAACATGGTTAGAAAATAGTGGTCAGGTGCTCACCAACCACACTCACTCGTCAAATGACACACACAATTCAACCCTGCCTCCAACATCAAGGCACCTTCCATACAGCAACAAATCAAATAAATTATTAAAATTAAACTACACAATTAAAATTGCAACAATTAAAACACGTGAATACAGTGTCCAACATTAATTGGAACGCAAATTTTTGACAAATTTAAAGATTAAGATAAGGTTTTGTCACAATCAAATCATACAAAGTAATACAACACGTCAGAATTTCAATATATATGTAAGAGTCTATGCAGACACACTATTTACAATTCATTCCGTATAGGTACATTTCATATCATTGTTAATTGTTAAGGTGACAAAAGACAGAAAAGTACAGTAGAAATTTTCATTTAAAAGATTACGGTTATCGACTGTTTTGTGATATACTTCGAATTGTATCGATCACTTGGGCTGTTTAAATGGTTAAAGAATTTATATAAGAAATAATTTTGAAAACGGGGTTACAGCTATTTACGTTGTTCATTCTTATATAAAGGCAATGGCAAAGGTTCCTTTTTGTCTCCCTGTGTATCTTAAGATCTTCATAGTCCAGGGTGTTAGAATTATTACACATGAAGGGATTGGATTGGGATCAAACTTGTTGACAATAAATGACATCTCTTATGACGATAAAATCAATATAATGACCGTTTTTAATTTTGGCTATCTCAAGACTTTCTCAATTTTCAATAAGAAATATTGTATTATAAACAACCCGTAGAACTGGTTAGAGGGAATCTTTTATCTCCTGGGCAATTTGGAAAATACACTAATCCCTACGTAGATGATAATTTCACAGTTATTCAGAGGAACGAGCAACAAGCAAGAACCTTAAAATTAACCTTGTAATTAGAATTCGAAAACCAGCTTAATTTTTTAGATTTACCTATTAAAAGAACCACCAATTTTCTCACCTTTAAGATGTTTCTAAACCCCTCTCAAAAAGACCATATAGTTATTTTTCTAACGACCTCTTACAATAAAATAGTCGCAATATAATTATATGTTATTCGATTGCTCAACACTCCTATGTCAATTGAAGACTATAATGACGAAGTCAATATAAACATGTACAAAAAAATTATAAAACAAGAAGAAATCCACAGAAACTTAGATAGTGACTTCTCACAATGGAAATGAGCTCAGTGAACATCTTTTTCTCAATCCTTTATAGGACACTTTTCTAACAAAATAGCATGGACTTTACCACACCCTATTCAAAATTAAAAGTTCTTATTTAGCAACGACAATCAACTTAGTTTCCACGTCGTTAATAATAAACCTCATACCAAAAAGGTAGAGTCTATCACCTTTCTTGCTAGGATTACTCTTAAATATACAAAACAAAAAGTATAAGACACTTAGCAGCCTGAAGTAGACATCACATTAATGAATTCGACCATATTTTTTTTCCCAAATACAACTTGTTTCCGACCAGTAATAATAAAACCTTTTACCACTTCAGAAGTAATAATAATAACTCTAAAACCCTGGACTAGAGTGAAAATCTAAAAATATGTTTACATTTGCCCCTATTTCCTGCAGGACAAGAAAACTTACGCACAATCAATTTGTTTATAGCACTCATTAATTTAGAAGGATTGCGTGATATATGACATAATACCAATTGTTCATAATTTTTGCATTTATAGCCACATAAAAAATGTGGCCTGCCAATAAAATAGCTTCTTTAATAAATTGTACGTTGTGATTCGCCAAAAATAATAAAAAATCTTGTTAATTCACTCCCATGGAAGCTCATTTTACACGTTTTAAATATAACAACACATGAAACATATCAAAAACAAGTGCAAAATTTAAAAAAAAATGCAGATACTCGTTGCAGAGCCCTGTATGATCACACAGTATGATCACCAATTTATGTTTCTCGTTAATAAATGCACACTATTAGTCAACAAATACTATCATAAATTATCTTTACCTCATTTCCCATACTATTTTTTGAATCTATATCGTTCGGAAAGCTTTCAATTTTGGCCACTAAGCGTCTTAAGAAATCATTCAATTACCAATAGATTTTTCAAATATTTAAACAATTCAAGTAATCGACACAATTCGAATTATATTAAAAACTAACCCTTTAGATCAAACTTGCTACTGTATTTTTAACCTTTCGTCTCTTTAAAAATTAACAACGGTGTAAAATTTATCTATCTGTCAAATCACTTTATTATAACTTGACTGTAGCGTAACGTCATTTGAATTCGTCAAAAATTGACCAGTTCAAGTAAAGTTTGCCATTGTACACCGTTTTTTGATTGTTTTAATTTTTCTGCTTTCCAAATGGTTGAAGTGTGCCCTTTGACAAGTCACTATGTTGGTTAATGAGTACCTAACCAATATTTACTGACCATGTTGTCTGATCTCTTGAATTTAAGCCCTGAAGATGGTCTAATGAAAACCGAAAACGCCTGTAATCACAAAATTCACTTTTTTTAATCCTCCTGTATACAACTACTAGTTTAAAAAAGTGTTTATCATAAAATCAAATTTTATATGATCAGATGCTTCATTTTATTAATTTTAATTTAATAACCCACATATTGAACCTAGAAAAAAAATTGGTCACTCATTTAGTCTCCCAAATTTCTCATAAAACAAACAATTAAAATCGTATTGGGCTAATTTGGACAAAGATGGACAGATTCGCCTAGTTAAGGAATTGCCAGAATCATCTTAACCAAGTTTTTAAAAGTATTTTTTTCTTGCAATGTAAAGAACTGCATTACTGTGATATATAGTTCTTTTAAACCAATAATAGGACACTCTCGAACTAATATTATAATTTTCAGTACAAATAATAAAATACTTAAACCGTAATTGACTAAAATTTTGGCAGTCATATTATTTGCATTTATATGAGTATAACAAATACTTTATTACTTATACTGAGAATGTAATAGTCCAAAAGTGTTATTTCTCCTAAAAAATATTTGTTGGGAAAAAAAGTCGAAATTTTTTATCTTCCTAAAATAAAAAAAAATAAAATATTGATTGAGATCAGAATTGCAAACAAAAGTTTACGAAAAAAGTCAAAATTATTTCTCCAAGCTTCATATTTGGAATCTTGTCAGCATGTTTATATCTCAGCATGTTTATATCTCAGACCGTCTATGGACTAAACCTGTAAAACGATATAGAAGACAGGACCATAATAAACTGGAAAGAAACAAAACAACGAAAAATTCTTTCCAAGCCTTATAAACGAACTGATTGTCGATTTTAAAATAGAACTCTTAACAAAAAATTTAATATCATTATCGGATTAAACATTGTTTAAAATCCTGATATCAAAACTATGATATTTTAAATTAATTCGCAATGCCCTAAGTATACTTTACTTTACTTTTAATCCTTTATTGTCTAAAGAATAAAATTCGTATTGACAAACATTTTATCTATATACTCTCTAATTCTATTATTACACTAAATAACTACTAGCTAGGTTAGATGATAGATATCCCTAGACCACGTCAGTGTCTATATACAACGCTGTCATCGTATGAAAAATACAGCGACGCCTACTTATACACTATATATTAATCTGATATCATCTTCCAAATATAAATAACAGATAATTTAATAAAATTCATATAACTTAAAAAGAATTAAAGATGCCAATAAAATGTAAAAGTTAAATCAATGCCCAATGGTAAAATATATAAAAAAAAAACAAGACAAATTAATAACTAAAACTGCGATTAAAATTTTATGTTAAAGAAGAAAAATCGTTCAAATATTTTCATTAAACTATTCTTCAACAGGCTAAGACGCCTTCTTCAATCAAAATAATTTAACCATATGTTTAAAGGATTTATAAGACAAGTCTTCTGATTCTAATAGGCAAGAGGTTGGACATCTTTTTTGCGTTATGAAATATTGAATTTTTAATTAATGAAGAATGAAGTACTGGAAAGATAAACACAACCCGTCAGATGTTATATTCATTTTCGTTGCTCATAATCCCGTAGCCACACTTTTTGAACATCAATCAAACCGACTCTAATATAAACAGGCAAGAAAGGTGATGAATAATGATAGTCTACATGAGCTTCTCCTAGTAGTCCTTAATGCTATCTTTTGGAACACAAAGAGGGAGTTAACCAGATATTGATAGCGTTTCCCCAGAAAAAAAAACGCCAAAATCGATATTGGTTAGATTTTAAAAAAAGGAACGTGCAAAGGACGCCCTAAAATAAACAATCAGGTTCCGTGATGTGATCAACAATTAAAATTTTACACCATGACCCAATGTTTCAACTGTAACAAAACTAAGATTATAATGCCAAAAAATAATTTTATGTAACATTTTTTAACTTTAGGGACTGAGACATGCTAGAGTGTTAAAGATTCAGCTACAGTTAAAAAATATAATAAATTAAAAACATACTAAATTATACCGCATTTCATACACCTATTTGAAGTTAAGGTATCCACCTATGGGGAACTGCAGCTAATTCCAACACTGATATACTGAAAAGGTTCCAGTCAAAAGTACTCCGAATATTAATTAACTATCCTTCGTATGAATGAATGAATGAATGAAACAAAGGGTGTTGATATTAGATCATCAATGCCTAGGCCTCTATTGGGCCCTTTACATCCTACCATAGCTGCAGGTCATTCGAAGCCGATCGCCTTTGTGAATCCAAGCAGCCTCGTTAGTTAAACTTGCCTAACTGCTTCGGGTAACAAAATTGTATCTCCGAAATATCTCTGTCTCAGTCCATTGAGTGCTGAGCACTCTCTAAGGATATGGTCAACAGTTTCATCCTCCTCCAAACATCATCTGCACGTCGGATCGTCTTCAACACCGATCATATAAAGATGGCCTCTCAGGTGACAATGTCCTGTCAACAATCCCACCACAATTCGCAGCTCTTTTCTTCCTAAGGAGAGAAGCTCCTTAGTACACCGTGCGCTAGGTTCTTGCACTCAGACACCAGTCGCGAAGTTACGACACTGGATGAATTATCGCAGCCTTACTGTCTGAATATATATTTATTACCCTATTCCTGTCTATGTCCCACTCACAAAGATGAGCACACTGCAGAATAGCATAAATTTCCGCTGTGAAGCTCGTTATCCGAGAAGGTATTACTTTCTGACTCCTGTGCTCCTACCGAACACTACGGCTCCAGCTCTTTCATCTTATCGAGATCCATCATTATACCACCAGGATCCATTTGTCGGAAGATTTTGCTCTCCCTCCCAATCCTCTCTGCTTGGGAGAAATATTTCCAGAGATTGACTGGGCGTCATGTAATCTGTCTCCATGGGGAGTAATGGATACCTCCCACCGCGCTTTCTCAGACACTCGAGTAGTCGCCCGTTCCATTTACAAGATTCCCTAGGCAATTGAGACGACAAACAATATTCAGCTACCCTTGGTATGTACCAAACTTCATCACAACCCAAAACCTCCAAATCACTTAAGTCAAAGAACGCACCCCAATAACCTGGCGAAGCAGCTGATGATCCAACCAGCGGTCGGTTCCAAAAATATTTTCCTTTTGACCTACTGACCAGATTTCGAAACATGTTTTCCTTAGATAAACCCACTTTACTATTAATGTTAGTATAGTATCATATAATTTACTTATTGTCATGTTAATTACAGATTGTAAATATCTTGAGAAGTTAAAAAAAAGTCATATCGAGAGCCACAAAAAATCCATATTTTTGCAGAATCGCCCATTGAAAAATGTAAGTTTAGTTTTGCTGTCCTGTTTTTTTTTAATTATTTTATAATTGGTTCACAGAAAAATATTCACGAGTATGAAAGGAAATTTATCTAATAATTGTTAACTAACCTAACTGTATTATATTGTTTGCCATTATTTCTACTAATTAAGTATGTCAAGTGCAAATTATCAAAACATCCATCGTAATAATCCTGAATATGAATTGTTTTAACGGTATATTTAAAATACTTAATACTCGAATAAACAAAAAATATGAAAAATAATACTCATTTAAATAATATTAAATAAATAAAATGTATTTACTCAGAAATAAAACTAAGAATATTATACGCAAATACGCATGTAAAAAAATCATATAAGATGTATTATTAAAATTAAAGATCAACCGACATCGATATTAATATCAGTATATCGACATATCGGTAGTCGTTGCTGATTATCAGTATCTTATCGGATGAACAGAGAAACTGCCGATATATTTGCTTTTTTGTTACTTACAGATTAGCAGATAGGAAGTTGGCAGTATGTGGAGACACGTGTGTTACAAAACATTAAACAAATCTTTCACGCAATCCTTTCAGCATGACTAGCGATTTGATAATCATTGGCAAGTCACGAAAGAAAGTTATTTAGAGTTTAAAATTGAATTCTAAATTATCTATAATGGGTAGGTTACAGTAAAATAATCTTTAAGGCGCTGAAGGAATGGTCCACATATAGAAAAGGATATTCTTAATGGCTTTTACGTTTAAAAAATAGAAAAGGGTAAAAAATAAGGCGTACATCATTTTTTCTCTACAACTTCCCTGTCAATTTATTTGTTAAGTTAGTGCAAGACTTTTAACCATGGAATATTCATTTATCGAATTGGTGGTGAGAGACTAATTTAAAAAGGGCGTACCTGAAAAAAGATTCAGAATTATTGCGTTAGTCAAAAATAAAAAGTCACTCACTTACTTGAAATTTTGTTAAACATATCTACCTTTTGGTTTTTTATACAACTGAATGACGTAATTTCCAAAATGTATGTATTTTTTAAACTTTTGCGATCAAGTTGCAAGCGTCGAAAAAGACACAAATAATCTTTTTATTAAATAATGCACTTTAAGTTACTAATGGTTTTTTTAGGGAGTTGCGACACTAAAATTGAGAAACAATGGCGTAGTCTATAATTACTAACACTAATACTAAATTTTAAAATAATTATTAGACTAATACACCATAATTTAAATTTATTGGTTCTAAAATTTAATATAACATAAGCTTACTAAGGTGGAATTAGGAATTAACGTTAGACGAAATTATAGCAAACCAAAGATCAAACTTTTACGATAAAATATATTGACATATCGGCATATATCAGGCAGTTTATGGTATCGACGAAACAATTTTCACAATTTTCGGTAAAATGCACACACAAAGATCGAAAATAAAAACTGAACCAAACTGACAACATTTCTAATGACCTATTAAAACAATTATTAAACTAATACACCAAACTTGAATCTTATTTGATGTACAATTTGCAATTTGTATATTTAGTTGAATTTTAACGTTAGACCCCTTACAGTTTGGGGGTTGACACCTAGATTGGCCACATCAAGCACTGGATAGCAACATCCAGATCAATCCGCACACTGGCGTTCTCACTCGAGGTGGAGAGACTTAGAGGCAGCAGGAAGATCACCAGTGTCGAAAGTCGCTTAACCCTATCATGTGGAGGGGTACGTGATACATAGGAGATGTATCGCTAAAAATCCCTCCGGAATACCTGGCGACCTTCTGGAATAATTAGCCTTATCCCAGCAGTTCTGCTAGGAGAGCTCAAACCTTCTAACTTACTAATGAAAATTTTATGGAAATCCAAAGTAATGAAGAAAAACAAGCCTCTTTTCCAAACGTGACTATAGAGGACCCAACTGAAGGAAGCACAACCCAGAAGAAGTGATATTACTTCTACCTCAACAGACACTGAAACCCAAACCCGTCGTAACGAATTCGTCTTAGAATAACACCCCTGCCCAAGGCATCCGACAGATGGCTGAGGTCTTCGGTAACCTAAACCTCAACAATAAACTTTCAGATGCATAGTATTGAAAGATAGCCATCGCAATGGCCAAGGCTAAGGAAGAACCCATTCACCCCAGAATTATCCGGACCAATAACAGGCTGCGATAGGAACAAACATAAAAAAAATCTAAAAACCCCTCTGCGAAATCCAAGCAAACAAAAAACCCAAATCCAAAAATCAGGAATTCAAGTAATCCAACAAATATAATGAAGAAACAACATGCAGACTATGTGACAAAGATGACACACCAGCCTCACACATCATCTTCGAATGCGAAGTTCTAACCTAATGCTGACTATATATCAAAATTTATTAAAAATCTTACGTTTCTTTCTTACTTTAAAACGTATAAAAAAATCTTACATAGTGTAATATATGAAGCGAAAAATACATTTTACCACACAGAAATTAAAAAATCACAAAAATTCTAAAAAACAAACATGGGAAATCATAAAATAGTTTTGGCTCGTAGAGCTAATAAAAAATTCAAAGAAATTAATCTCTTAGTTAAAAACAAAAACATTACAAACTCAAAAACTATAGCTAACAGTGAATAAATCCAATACAATTAGCAATTCAATGATAAATCTTTAAACAGTACTTCTTATCTCATTCACTCAGATGTACATGAAATTATAAGAGTAGCAAAATGAATAAAAAGTAAAAATTCCACAGGATTGGATTAGTTCAGTACTAGGGTAATAAAGAGTTTCCCATACAAAATATACTTAATTTTAGCTAAAATTATCAACCCATTGTTTGAAGAAGGCGAATTTCCAGTGGAACTTAAGACTGCTCCAATTATTCCGATAGATAAAGGTGGAAAAGAAAAATCTCCGTCTGACTTTAGACCTATTTCATTGCTTTCTATATTTCACAGCTTATCGAGACGTTGGTAAAGGACCGTATATTGGACTACGTAACAAAATATAATATTATATCTGAACATCAGTATGGGTTTCAAAGAGGTAAAAGCACGAAAGACGCTGTATGCTCGTTTCCTAAAAATATTTATAATGGTCTTAATGACCGACCTACTGTAGTTGCAGTCTTTTGTGATCTAGCTAAGGCATTTAATTTTTTGGATCACAACTTACTGTCTTCTAAGATGGAACATTATGGATTCCGGAGTATAACTCTGAATTGGTTGAGGACATATTTAATGAACAGAGTGCAGTATGTGCAAGTAAAGAGACACAATGGAGGTAAACTTTACTCCGAGTATGAACTTCTTTCAGATGGCGTTCCCTAGGGATCTGTATTGCGTCCAATTTTATTCTTGTTGTATATAAATGACCTAACCGTGCTCAACGTGTCGTGTAGATTTATACTGTTTGCATACGATGCCTCCTTATGTTGGATAGTCGCTTATGACGAGAATTTGGAGATCCAAATAAATGTTTTAGACATTATAAACAACTGGTTTGAAATAATAGATTATACCTTAGTATTTCTAAATAAAATGTAGAATATTTTCAAGGCAGAACTTTCAGATTAGGATAAGTGGGCAAATCGTAGGTGGAGTCTCTGACTATAAATTTTTGGGAGTATCCATTGACAGGCAGCTAAAATGGGAAACGCACGTCGCGAAGAAACTATCAAATGGTATATTTGCATTGAAGGCTGTAACTGAAGAACTAAATTTTGTTTATATTTCACTGGATGTTTATTGTTCACTTTTTGAATCCTATCTAAAATATGGTCGTGTTTACTGAGGACATACTAGTGGTTGTCGATTAAACTTACTGTTATTGCTGCAGAAAAGGGCAATAAAAATAATACATAATGCAGATTCAAAATCCTACTGTAAAACATTATTGACAACCTTAAAAATTCTTACTATATATGACCTTTTGGTATGTGGAACGTTAATATAGCACTGCCGCTTTTTAACAATATGTGATGTATTCTATGTGGTTCGTAGTTATTATAAATAATTAAAATTTTCCAGCGTGTCTTTTTCCTCTTTTAATTTTTATTAGTGTTGCATCTTGTTTTAATGATTTCAATTTGTAAAAGTGCAATTTTTATCTGTCAATTTACATTTTATTTGTTATTTTCATTGGCTTGGTTTTATTTTAGTTAGTATGTCTTTTATCAGTATTATTCTTTTCTGATTATATTTATTTTTCTGCTTGACATAGTAACTGATAGTTGTAGTGATCATTTTATACATGAACAATATTATTGTACAGCTGTATTGATTATCAATAAAGGATTCATTCATTCATTCATGCATTAACAGTATTCGAAATGTCGAATAATTCGAACTGAATCGAATAGTAGTACTTGGTTCGAATTTCGAAACGAATATTTGATTTTTCGAAAAAATTAAATTTTTCTTTTTATTTTCGAATAATTCGGATTTTTTTTTAATTCTTTACCTTAATCATATTGATAACTACAATAATATAATTTATAATATGACATAAGGACCTGATTCATCCAAAAAATAATTAATATTCTTTTTATAAATTTAAAAATTGTTGAAGGTTTAAATGCTTCAAAAAAAAATGTAAAGTCCTACAAAATTAAATTGACAAAAATAACGGTACATTATATTTAAAAAGAACCATAATTTGATTGGAAAAAAGGAACGATTTTTTCGAAATATTCGAAAAAGCGAATATTCAATTCGAAATTCAAATCGATTCGAGTTATGTTTGCAGACTTCTACTAAAAATCCCAAATTATAAAAAATTCAGGATAACTGTATAAATCTAAAATTAGTCAGAACTTTCAGTAAAATACACACAAAACTGGAAACAAACTGCTAAATTCTCTAAAAACCAAAAAGATAACTAAAAAAATATGTAGAGTTTACCTGTTAAGCTGCTTAACCATAGAAGTAATTTGACTGCCATCATAGTTTTTAGACTTGGGATCAGGACTATTTCCTAAACGTGTAACAAAAGCATGTATATACAGAGATCCATTATTCATCATACCCTTAGTAATTGGCACATTTTTTTCTATTTCAAATATACCATCATTATTTGGGCCTGCCCTCCAGTCTCCATAGACTATATTTTCTTTAATCCAAAACAAATTTGTATGATGATAATCTTTTAGAATTTCCGATTCCGAAAGATAAACATACAATGTTAAAGGAGTACCATCTGCAAATATATTTCTTGCTTGTGTTACAGGACCAACTTGTGTATTAGTTGTTGTCTGAGGTGGTTTTGGTCCTCTGAAGAATGACGAAATAAAGTAAATTATTAATGCTCGAATAATTAAAGATTTTGTAATGGAAAGGAAAGACTCCATCCTTGTGGGTTGTCTTGGGGGCACCACATTACTATCTGGCTAAAAACAAAAATATAAAAATGTTAAGCAGGAACTCATTTTTTCACATATATCTACTGGTGGAACAGAGTTTGCAACCACTCACTACTAGAAAAATCAGTTTTGAACCTGAAAAAGCCATAAAATAAAAAGAGCATCGGTAAGTTAGAGTCGTTTTCAGTAATTCTGGTAATAGTGTTGAACAAATAAATATTCTAATACTTTGAATTTAATTATAAAAAAACTGGTCAAGTGCGTGTTGAATAAGCATGTTATTAGGGTTCCGTAGCAGTTTTAGTATAGTTACTGTTTCTGCAATTTATTGGAGAAAAAAATATTTTTTGTATTTCATAAATTAACAAACGTAACTTAATCATATTGGTTTTCGTTAAAAGTATTTATCAAGTGCTGTTATTTCGAATTTTTGCAAATTTTTAAAATCTACCACGGAAAGACTAAGGAGAGCACAACATGTTATAAAAAAAAACTAAGATTTAAATATTAAACAATATAAAAGTTTAGAGTAAATATTAAATTGACAAATCCATTACAAAATACTGAAAAACTGGGATAAAAAATAACGAAACATAATTAGTGAGCAATTAAATGAATGGTGACAAGAGAGTAACTAGGAGTCAAACGAAATCAAAAGAGAAACTTGTTTCGACTTCTCAAAATGATTTAACTACCTTTAGACCTCGTCATATAACTACGGAATAAACCCGTTGAAACCCCGCGTTTCCACATCAAGGATTCGCATACGATCTGCCTAGCGATAGTTAGTGTAGGAGGGCTCCATGCTAAATTTAAGAATACCTCAAATTCAAATAAGAAGGCTGTTTTTTACCATTTTTTGTGGCAATAGAGACTAAATATTTATTTCTTTATATATCAACATTTACAAGTATATAGTAAAAAAAAATTAGCTTACATATTTCAGTTCTGTTGTAACCCAAGTAGGGAATTTTTTATCAAAGTCGAACGCTTTAAAACACTGAAAAACTACATTATAAAATTTATTAAGCATAGTATCCAAATCGCCATTCTGAACTGTCAGTCAATTATAGAATAAAAAGTAATTATACCCAAGAAAGTTATAGCTGTTAACTTTTGGCTAATACCACACACAACAATAATTTGCAGAGATAAATGAAATTCAAACTCCCTATATTACATGATCAATGTAATTTTTTTGTTATTTGGTATTAAATCGACCATTTTCCTCAGTACCTTGAGTATACCTCCCCATTAAGTGGAAATTTTATGTGCAAAAATCATTTAAGGTTACCTCAAAGAGAGGGTAATCATTGAATGGGCCTTCTAAAATGAAATTAAATGTGGAATGTAAAACTTTTTGTTTTTAAAAATCTGAAAAATTCGGTATAATAGTTCTTAATAAATATTCAAAGAAAATTTGTATGTTTACATTTAGCAATTTATAGGATAAAATCTATTTAAAATCTAATCTCTGATGTTTCAATATGTCTTCAATAAAAACTTCACCATTTACAATAAGGTTTTCTTTCAAAGAACTTAAAGACAGATGAAATTGCAAGCAGATAAGGAATCCTAACCATAACCACGTCTTTTAAACTTACTTTCAAAGCATTAATAACTCTTTCTTAGCATTGTCCTAGGCCTAGATGCCAACAACAAACAAGTTTATCTTACAAACTAATTTATGAAGGCAACTATTTTATGAAGGCAACTTTGACAATCATGTCACTTTTCTCAACAAATGCATAAAAAATAAAAAAACACTTTTTCTTCAAGATATAGATCATTTTTGTCTTTCAAAATGAAAGAATAAATGATTGAAAATTAAGAATAAACAACCTTGTTGGAAAAAAAGAAAAACATGAACTAGACTTTAAGAAGCATTTTGGGAACTTAGGAACTTTTCAAGAACTAGATTTTTAACAATAAATAAGTTTCAAAAAATACAATATACATTTAACTAATTTTAATTTATCTTAGCTGATGTGCAACATTAATAAAGTTAATTTATCGTAGGCATGTTTTTACACATTTTTCTTTGCTTACATAACAATCCTAATAATTCCCCCTAGAAAGAAATAACTGCTAAATACAGAATTAAAAGACAAAGAATAGACATAATTGCAAAATTTGTATAAATTATAAATATTCTTTAATTTAATATTGTGTTTAATTTGGCAATTATAAACATTCAACCCTGGCTCTATGGCTGATCAATCCATGCTAATACCATTAAAAAAAATGTAAACCTATCCATGGTAAAAAAATCCTAATCTAGATTGATCCTTTGAATTAACCAATAAGGTTCATTATTGTTTGGTGTTTTTACTTGTCATTCTTAAAATAACCAGGGTATACATTTTTCCAATGAATTCCTTGTCGAATTAGCATATCGTCAAAACTAGGGCGCATTGAGTGAATGTTAAATAACATGACAAGATTTACATTTAAATTTGGAAAAGTATTAATAAACAGTGTGGAATCTTTTATATCTTGGTAGACACACCAATCCTAAGCTATCCTTTTCTAATTCTATTAGCATAACATGTTAATCGGTACGTCAAATCAAAAATAAAATAACCGACAATAAAGAAAAGTATGAGTATCTAAATGCCTAAATCTTTGTTATTTTTAATATGTAAATAATATCTAACAATATTTACCGATAAAAATAAGTTTTTAAATCCCCTTTTTGTTGATATTAATTATAAATTTCACATTTGTAGTAATTTCTAACACTTAAAAAACACTCAAAAGAGTCAGAACAAGCAAAAAAGCTGAAAGCAAAATTAAATAAAAATATTTGTTTCTGTCAAACATCAAAAAGCCCCTCCCCAGTGATCATAAACAACATTCAAACAAATTTATTGTTATTTAAATCTACTGGTATTAACGAAGGATTTTTCAGTAAGAATAAAAAATAAAATATCAACCCCCTAATAGGTATTACTTTAAAACAGGTCTAAGTTAACAAAAAGTAGTTTAAATTGAAAAGTCTAACAATAAGTTGTCAAAATTTTGAATCGCAAAAATACAAGAAAAAAAAAAGTAATTTTCTTAACTAGTAAAAATACACGATTTTATTCCTAGGCTTTATCCTTAAATTAAGTATTGACATGTAATACAAATTATAACAATGTGAAAAGCAAAAAAAAACTGACCAACTAGAACGACGTTTTTCAACTTTCTTAAATATGCGACCCCTTTACAAGTAATATAATTCTTACCACAACCCCCCAACAATTAACAATAATTAAACAATATCAGTGATTTCAAATTAATTTTCTTTCTACTGAGACTATAGTGATAGAGGAATCAAGTGCGCTGTACAAGGTGCGAGTGTAAAATACAGAAGTTTCTCAAAAGACTTGCGCAATCTTCTACGTCTTACAAGTGGCAGTGACGGAAGCAAATAAAAATCAAAAGAAATAGACATTACTGTCATGAACAATAAACCTCAATGTGCCATTTGCTGCAAAGTATTATCACATGAGAGTACGACACCATCAAAGTTTAAGCGTCACTTCTCAACTACATATTCCAACGAACCATAACCCTTGGATTTCTTTGAACGAAAGCTAAAAACACTTAACCCACAGTAAACTACTATGACTCAGGTAATAACAGCATTGTCATTTGTTGATTAAAAATTATATTATCTTACTGATCATTTATTTGTTTTTCTAATTAAACAACATTTTTTTATCTGATTTTAGGTATCCAGTGCCAAAGAGAAAGCGTTAAAACAGGAAAGCCACGTACAGTTGCTGAGATTCTTATTTTGTTAGCAACCATGGATATGATTAAAATTATGTTGTCAGCAGGAGGCAAACAAGCTAAAAAGCATACCACTTACTGATAAGACTACTGAACACAGAATAAACGTTATGGTCAGTGACATTGGAGAACAAATAGTTGAAAAATTGAAGAAGAACCCACATTTTGCTGTGACATTTGAGAACAAATAATTGAAAAATTAAAGAGCCCACATTTTGCTGTGCAGTTTGTTGAATTTACTGATGTTTCAGAATGTGTGCAATTTGTGGTATTTGTGTGCTTTGAAACAGATGAAAATATCATAAAAGACATTTTATTTTGCAAAGCACTTCCTGTGAATACTATTGGCCAGTGTTTGTAAAACATGTTTATAAAAAGCAGTCGCGACTATGAGATTCATTGGACAAAATATATCGTCATTTATAGCGATGACGCCAAATGTTTAATGAACACACTGCTTTCTTCATCAACAAGTTCTAGCCACAAAGAGGTAATTAAAGTGGTAAAGCCTTGCAAACTCCACTATTTAGAATTATTTATGAAGACATGATTCACTCCATCAAAATCTCCTTTATCACACAGAGGTCAGGTGGCTATCCAAAGGGTAGATTAACACAAGTTCTAAAACTAAAACTGAATTGTTAATGTTCTTACAAGATGCTAAATCTGAATATACAAATTATTTTTATGACCCCATTTGGCTATTAAAATTAGCAATTCTCGATGATCTTTTTAACCACCTGAATCTTTTAAATAAGAGGTTCCCAAGTTGAATAACACTGAATTAGAGAGTCTAACTTCTATGGCAAGTAAATCAGGTTTAATTTTTTTTTTTTTTTTTTGAAATCTGACTGAAAACATTTAAAGTTACTTTCCAGATATAAAATCAATGTTGGTATAAAAATTATTTAAATGATTTATATACATGTAAAATTTTTTTTAACTTGTATCTGTAACTCTGGTAACGCGAAATTGTCATATAGTTACATACTGTTAAAAGAAAAATAAATATTTAAAATAAGATACTTCATCCAGAATATCAACATATGAAGCTGTTCCCTGATTTGCAAGTATTTCCAGTTGTGTTCATGGCCTGAAAATAGCAGATCACATCTGACCCAGACAATTTTTTTTTGTTTTACATTTTTAAAATATGTAATGTCAGTCTAATTATAGAGCAAAGGTTTTTATTTAAACTAAATTATAAACAAACTTCTTGTTCTGAGATAATAAAATGTTCACGTTAATGTGGAAAGATTAACTAACTTTTTGGAAAGGAAGTTTGTCAGGCCTGAACTTTGATAGTGCAGTTAATTTCAATTAATAGGGGCTCCTCAAACTTAAAAATATCGTTCGATCAAAATTTGAGGAATATCTCAGACAAAAAAAAAAGTCCCAAAGTTTATGAGTCAAAAAAAAAATTGTAAAATGAAAAATGACAAAAACTGCAGTTTGATTTTTATATCATTTGCAATAATCATTTGATTTCTAACCTATTTGTTTAAGGAATAGTTACAGTACAGTAAGCAGAGATAAATGAAAAAATTTAATCAAGTAAAAGTAAAAATTTTATCACTTATTTTGATTTTTGCTTTAGGCAAAATTCACAACTCTACAATATGTACCGTTAGTCCTTATAATTAAAAACGTTTTACTTCGTAATTAACCAAGTATTCGTTTTTACCTTAAAGTGGTATCTAATATCAAAAGATAGTACCATCAAATAGTATAAAAAAATATAAACTCTTACATTTTGTGCATTGGAAGACCCTTCAGATGTAATTTCCTGGTTGCTCACTTGATTATTTGGCCCTGGAGGGTTTTCTTTGGCAGTTTCACTCATTTTAAAAAATTATGAAATATACTTTTAACGTTTTGACTGTAAAAATTTCTTTACAATGACATAGCATGTGACAATACAATAAAATCAATTAACAAAAAATTGAGGTTAAGTTGAATTAGATAATAAAGTCTTCTTTCGTTGTTATAATCCAAAGGCCTATTGAAATTTTAAGATGACATTAAGGGCATGTCCAAATTAAATAATATAAACTTCTTTGTACATATACCAACATATCGTGTGTCGGTAATTATTGAGATTAGAATAAATCTAGTAACAAATTGTACGACTATTTAATAAAAGAAGTCATTTTGCTTTTATTTGTCTTGATTTATTTTTTGATAATTTTCTTGATTTTTCCGAAAAAAAGTGCAAATTTATGAATTTTTATATAATACAAAAGTTTCTATTAGTGTGGAATTTGTGTCTGTAACAAAATTTGAATGATTTAGGAAAAAAAATTGAACTTCAAGTAAAAAAGATTGAAAGTATTGAAATTTCTTCAAAAAAAGTCGTTTTTCTAGATTTACTTTAATACCAATAATTAACCTAGTGTCCTTTGTATAGTAGATAAATAACCTGATAATATTTTTATTTATAGTTAGATGTATTGATAAATAGTGCAGTTGCTTTTGTTTCTTTGTACACACCCATTATATGCTATCTTCTAAATTACTGCCCTCGATTCATTAGCATGAACAGCTCGGAGCTGTACAGGTGCAAGAAGCCCTCGCTTTATTCAAGTAGTGCATTATGCCTCGGTGCTTGTCAGATCTGCTTTCCCCTTACCCCTCAAGCACAAAAAAAAATATTTGATGTATAAAGACCTAACGGCTATCAGTTATCATTTTTAGATGCTATTTTTGGGTAAAAAAACATTTTATACATGAAATGGAGATACAAAAATAAGATTATTTCACAAAATATCGAACTTACCTACATAGTTTTTTTAACGAATTGCGAAATATTTATGGCCTATAATGCCATGACACCCGACAAAATTCAAAAATAATAAGTCATAATGTAATATTTTTACCTTTTTGTCTTCAATATGATACGCTATGTGTATTAAAAACACAAATTCTGAAAAAAAATAATTTGTAGGTTATATACTGTTCCAATTAATATTTTTACCGCTTTATTCAGATTTGCTCGGAGCTACTCAGGGTTTGATGCACCTGAGCTTAAAACTCTTGAATCGAGGGCAGTAAATGCATTATTAAATATAGCATGATAATCTCCACTGGTGATAAAGTAACTGGGCATTCAAATAAAAGTATGGATTTCTGGTTGCTTAAATTATTATGTTATTTGCAATATGCAAACAATATTTACCTATAAAAATAAATTTTTAAATCCTCCTTTTATTGAGATTAACTTTTTTATTAATTAAACTAAAAGAGACATGTGGCACATCCACCACATTTCCACCTTTTTACTATATACAGCTTTATTTTTTATTTGTTTTAGGTATTTATATATTGACTTTTGAGCCTGATTTGTGATATTTATTCATTTTGTTAACGAATAAGTTGATTTTAACCAATTTTTCTTTTGTTTCATGAAGTCCACCATGATCTAATAACCTGCATCTGAATATGCTCTCCACCTAATCAAGATCTTTACCTGCATTAGACCTGTAACTTGATTGCGGCATCCACTATAACTTTACATTTGTGTTGGGTCATAGAAAAATTTAAATTCCTTTTTGTTTTTAAAGATATTTTATTTTTTCTATATAGTTATTTAAAATATATTTTATATTATTACTACTTATATTGTTATATGGTAAAATATTATTCCTAAAGGCAACTAAAAATTATTATTATGTTTTTAAAGAACTTTTTTAAATTTTGCTAAATACATATGGTTTTAAATCTGGAGATTTGAGACAATTAGAGCAAAGTTGTGAAAACTAGTTGCTTTGCTCTGGCTTTTTTGAATTTCTGTATTTAGAATCAACAGTGCATATAATATGTCTATTAAACCATAAACCTTATGTACCTATAATTATTGTTTTTCTCTTTAATATGGAACAATATGTCGTGTTAAATTTGTATTTTTATTTTCTACTATTATTTAATAACCTAAAAAGCTTATATTAATTAGAAATATTTGTTGCTCTTTTGAAAAAACTTATTTTTTGTTTAATATTTTTGAAAATATTGTTTAATCTTGTTGTATTTATACATGAATTTAAATGTGCAGATTTGTGGGAATTAGGGCATGCTTTGCTCTGACTGTATTTATGACTCGACACTTCATATAATGTGTTTTTTTTTTAATTTAAAGGAATTCAGTTTTTCATTTTTTTACAAGATAGCAAGGCATTAACATTTGTTATTTTTTTGTAAGTTATTGCCATCTACAGACAATAGGACTGAGGCTCGGAAACGAAAACTACCTTTTGCGAGCGGAGGTGCATCGCGTAAGTACGATCTATTGTAGCCGCCCACTTATTTTGCCCCCTTGTACTTACAAATTGTCGGTTTTTCGTTCTCCTGGGTTGCAACAAGTTAGCCAATTCTGTAGACTGAGCACTGCACTATTAACTTGCTTAAATTCTCATGTGAAATTTATGTAAGGGTTTTAAAAGTTATCTAGCTTGAAAGGAAGCATAATTTCTTATCTTTTTAATTTCAAAAATAAACTTGGTTAATTATATTCAACTTGAAAGAGAGCATAATTCTCATTTATGTTGTAAAAACTAATTTAATAATTTATTACCCAAACTCGAAAATTTTAAAACAACACCTTTTATTTTCTTAGATATAGAGCCACCTTTTTCCAGAGTACATTCGTTATTATTTCTAGAATAATATTGCCTGGTGTTAATTTGTCCACGCAATGTCTAAGCACCTTCACAAGTTTTTAATTTTCGCTACGCCTCGAAAACTTACAATCCCGTTTTCGCGCTTTTTCTGGCCTCCGACAAACTAACCTTTCGTATCGAAAATGTTCTCGTTACAAAATACTTCCTGAATCAACTCGACAACTCGATTTTTTTTTCTTTTCGAAATTAAGCTTTACTTACGGTAGACAACACTCGATTTAAAAAAAAAAATAACGTCCGACGTCTTCATTATGAACATTCCCGACGATTGACTTGGCAACTCAGACTTGACTTTTTGACTAAGACTGATTAACTTCTCCCGATACTAACTGACCCCCGACTCCCACACTAACTCGCGAAAAAATCCGACACGATGGAGGACTGTATGGCAAGAGTAAAGAACGCATTTGAAAGTTTATCTCCAGATTCAATGAAAGCGGTTACCCATGATACACTAACTCGAAAATAAGAGAAATGTTTCGAAGTTCAGGGTGGAAATTTTGAATAGTTATTAATATATATATATATATATATATATATATATATATATATATATATATATATATATATATATATATATATATATATATATATATATATATAAGTTATTTCCCTCTGTCGGTAAGATGTTTAGCATTTTTAGAATATAAAAATGTTTAATTGTTATTTCAAAAACTGAGAATCTTTGCAATATACAACATTATGCAAAGTCACCCCTATTTTTAACACTAAATAACATAACATTACAAAAATATAAGGTTTACATTTGAAAATTTTGACTTTTAACGATTTTTTCAAGTTAATATTTAATGTTAGTTTTTGATCACCCTCTATTTATTTATTATCAAAATATCAACATAGGCCACTAAAGGGCATCCCCTTCTAGAAGGAAACCAACTCTAATTAAATAATTAAGACTATCATATAGGACAAATTAATAGTTATGTTTAGGCTTACAAACGCCATTTATGACATACAATTTAAAATGTCAAAAACAGTTAAACTTAGGTATAAGACGTTATACATGAAATATATCTATAATTTTGCGGATAATCTAAAAATAAAATAACATATGGGGTGTTTCATTTAAAATAAGCAAGAAGGCATCAACTTCCGGCATAACCGGAAGTGCCACAACCTTAAAAATATTTTAGCCGAATTTCCCCTATCGACTTTAGTAAACTGCCAAATTCTGTAAGTTTCCCAAAATCTATTTTCCGAGAAATTGATCTCAGCAATTCGTCATGGGACACACTGTATAAGTTAATGAAAAACTAACGAGTTATTATGGAATTTTTTACATAGAATCCAGTGGCGTTCTTTCCTAAAGGCATCATATTTTGAGTTATAGTCCAAACTTATCTTTTTCTTTTAAATAGAACACTGCCTATTATTTGAAAGCCCGAATTCCATTTTTTCAAGCTTTGCAAAGATCTATAATAGTTGATTTTTGATTTCACTAATAAATTTAATATTTTATTTTTTTTTAATTCAGACTTAAACTGGCGATAGGCTAGAAATATTCAATACCTATCTTATTAATAATAATAATACTTTTAGCCAGGGTTCAACGGATTTAAATCAACGATTTAAATCACATGATTTTTTTTTATTTTAACACACGATTTAAATCAAAAGAAATATAGGTGTAAACATTGTTTAATACAAAATAAACATAAAACATTACAAAATAATCATAAATAAGAAAACATTTCCTTCAAGTAGGTTGTTTATGAATAACAATACACATTTTCAATTTTCATTGTAATATATGTAAAGGAATACTAATTTTCCTGCCTTTTCTATTCCTAATTTATTTCTAACAGGCGAATGAACGAGCCCGAATGTAGAAAAACCCCTTTCTACTGTAAATGATGACGAGACAGCAAATAAAAACTGCTTCAGAATTGAGAGAAAACGTTCAACATCAGAAACGTTTTTTGTGAAACCCAGCACTGTAGGGCATTAACATTAGATAAAACCTCCTCTGAAATATAATTGTTGAAAATGGTTCCATTTTAGCGTGGGGTTTTATAATAAATGGAAGAAATCCAATATTTTCATACATTTCTTTTTCAGTATTTGAAACTTGGTTGTTCTCAACACCAGTTAGTTTATATCTGGTTTTAGTTACATCTAAAATATAAGCTATCACGTTATAGTCCGTAAGTGCTTGTTTATATCGTTTTTGAACAATATCAAGCTGGGATAACGATAATTCTAATTCATCCCCGAATATACTACTCAATTACTCCCATATTTCTACTGTGTCCAATAAAAAACAATTTTTTCTTTCTAATTTATTAATTGCCACGGCTATAGGTTTCAAGATTTTCAGATATACATCAGGTGGTCTTTTAAGACCAACGTTTGAAAATTTTTGGTATATGGTCGAGTCTATTTCTTTTCTATTTTCTTCACAAATTTTAACAGTTTCTCCCATTCGCTTACATATACATCTAGACAATCTGCCATACAGTTCCATCTTACGTCACTCGGAAGTACTAGTGCTTTTCCATCAGCCTGTTTGTACTTTGCTCCTGAAATATGTAATGACTTGTTTAATATGTTCTTTAATATCTCTTATTTCTAAGTCTTTGTAGAGTAGGCTTAGAAGGTGAGCTGAACATCCATATATTATGACTCTTCCACTAATGTCTAACTTGTCTTCTATAATTCTTCTCATAACTGCTACGTTCGCTGCATTATCTGTTACAAACAATTTAACGTCACCGTTGAATTTAGATTTAAAAGATGAAATCAAATGGCAAGCAATCTCAGTTAAATAATCGCCAGTGTGATGATTTCCCGAAGTATGTATTGTTTCATAAAAGAATGCACCCCATATTCAATAGTTATTATTGTACAGACTACAGGCTCATTATGCACATTAGACCAACCATAAATCGACATGTTAACGCCCTGTCCAGAAAGATCTCTAAAACTTTTTGCCTTTTTATTATTATAAATTTGATCTAAAAGGGTTGTAGAAATTGTTTTTCCTGAAGGGAACTATAACCAGGTCTTAACATTTCGATCGCCTTTTTTACATGCGAATTGTTGACCCATCTAAAGCCACTGTTAGTTGCAAAGACAGCTTTGGCAATTTGTATGTCTATTTCTCGCTTTTTATTTGCAGATGTTCGCACAAGAGAGTTCTCTAAATTTGCTGAGGAACTGGTTTTTCTTAGAGTTAATTAGTGAATCAGTAAATTTTATTGTCTCGGGTAATGAAATTGATATGTGGAACAAGTTAGAGCCGAAGACAAATTTAGAGATAGGTAATCTGGTCCGAGGAACGTTATTTTACCAGTGCTGGTATTTTTAACAGACACAATACCGGACAATGGTCTGCAGAAAATCTTCATATCACTTATGAAAGGGAGCCATAAGGGCCCTTCGAATTTGGTATCGTCTGTTTTAGTTTAGGAGTTGCCTCAAAGGCAAACCGTTATCTAAAAATTTTAAAAGAGGTAATACCTGAATTGCTAGAAAATATTCCCTTGGCGTAGTATAATTGGGATCTGACTGAAATAAAAATATAATTATGCCGCAAAACGGTAGTTCCCATGACAGAAATCCTAAAAAACATTATTTTTCTTCATTTTTAAAGAATTTTATTGTTGTCAAAGACTATGTTGCCTAGTTAATATTTTATAGTCATTTTCATGTAATTTCTTGGAAATTTGCTTACTAATCCCTTTGAAGTTTTTCCATGATGGAAAGTGGATTTATTGTTTATTGTGGCCAAGTTCTTTACAACAAACAGTAACTTTTCCTTTATTGAATTTAGAAATGTAAAGATTTCCATGTAAGTGATTTACCAAGGATTGTTATTTCCGCAACCGATAATAAATACAAATAGTAATCATAGGTATTTATACGCTTAAAACGAGTGGTAACGGGCTAGCTGAAGCAACATTTTCCTATTATTTTACGAACGTGGAACGTGAATAAACAACTTTTCAGGTGTTTTAATTGTAGTAATTGTACACTGAGGCACCACACAACACTTAAAACAACTTAGAACTCATCTTTTATCACAAAAATTACGAAAGAAATTTATATATCCTTGTCAGTGTCACGTAACAGCGGTCAAGTGACAAGTATTGACGTTTTGGAGGGAAATTTGAAACGGAATTTAAAATTTATAATTTTTAAAGTACTAGTAGTGTATTAAAAAAATCATTTTAAATATTTTCGGCTACATTAGGTACTTATGTAACACTTTCCCAAAAATATTCAACATCCCAATTATCATATTTCCAGCAAAACTGTGCACCGAATCACAACTCTCAGGTAGTGAAACCTTTTTTGTAAATTAACTTTCCTCAAAGATGGATTGGTGCCAACGGGCTTGTTAATTGGCCACCCAGATCGCCTGATCTATCTGTTCTGGATTTTTTCTTATGGTGCTTTTACAAAACATGATTTATAAGATTCGACATCGTTCGGTAGAAGAACTTCGTAATGCAACAAATATGGCTTTTCAATTTTTGCAACACAAACCTGTCATTATTTTAAATGTCTTAAGAAAAATTGCAGAAATGTGCAAATTCTGTATCGGGGAAAATAGCAACCATTTTCACCAAATCTGATGCCTGTAGAAAAAAACTAAAAAAAGTAGACCAGCGGATTTTACGTAAAAAAAACTCTACAATAACCGTAAATTTTCAGTTTGGCCCTGTATCTTAAAAACAAAGAGGGCTCGAAAAATTTTGTTTGTTGCATATTTTGTTTAACAAAAAAGTAGTTCAGGCTCGCGAAAATCACAAGTCTCTATGTTTATTAATAGTAGAGATGCACTGCAAAAATATCGAAAATTGAAGACCCTGTACGTACAACTTTTAGCCAAGTAAAAAACATCACAAATTTCCATATTTATGAATATGTGCCTATATAATTTATTTGAAAATCAATGAAAGGATATATAACATTTTAACTCCGGGATACTTTTAGGTCTCCACTGGCCGAAAAAATATATTTGACACAATGAACAAATTAACTTGTGATCGTCAGAGCCCCTGAGCGCAATATTCTTAGGATGGGCTATAGTCTTTAATTAAAAAGTATGGTATATACGAGTATTTTATATTAGTATTAACTTATTACATAATATTTTTTACTCGTTCAATATTACGTTTAGAAAATAACCTTTATTTTAAATAGATACCCTAGAACGAAAAGTTCATATAAAAATAGCTTAACTGACATTTCAATCCCATAAATTCTTGTGAGTAAAACAGCAGAAGTACTTATCGCATTTATTACAATGTCTGTAAAAGTGGCATTAGAAAAGGTATTTTGTATATATTTTTATTTTTTTTAACTATAAAGTAATAATATAACTAAAAAGTTAATCATATTTAAAAAAAAAAGTCTTCATATCATACATTTATTTACATAATGTGTACGTATGTATATATAATTTATATAATTTTTTTCCTACTGCTGCAGGCGTGTACTACTTAGGGTAAGGAGTGTAGAATTTAAACTTTCTCATAATACTAATAGTTTTAAGCCAGATTTCCTAAAAAAAGTTTTCCCCTAATAATGGTCTAATTGGCTAGTATAACTCTAATTCGATCAATTTTTAAACCTTAAAAATACAAAAATAACAAAAAAATGAAAAATAGTATATATTTCTCATACCGATTTCCATGCTTTGTTCTAATATGCCTATATACAGGTTTGTTTGGTGGCATATTTTATATAATACAAATTTTAACATCATATCAAAACAAACCTAGTTAACTAGAATATCTGAAGACCACGGTAACTAGATCCGTTCTAAAGCGTAAACCTTTACAACCAGATTCACTAAAAAGATTTAAGATTGAAACCCGACCTAGTTGCCGTGAAATCTAAATCTTCTAGTCGGCCAGCTTTGTTTGGCTTATGATATTGTCATAATTTATATTGCATATGTCAACAAATAAATGCTTATATAGGGATGTTAGGGATAGGAACCTTACGATAAAACCTTGAAATATGTAAGAGAATAGTTGTATCCCGAAAATAAATAAAGTCTCCATTTTTGTCGGTTCAGTAATAAAACAAGATGATTTTTTTGCTTGTATTTTAAGGGTTTAAAACTTATGGTGCCTTGTCAATGTAAGCCCTCTGCTGTCCATTTAAGGCGGTTTTAAATTTAAATCATATGAGTGAATCTGGTTGTTATAGTTGGATCAAGATGCCAGGGTAGTTTGATTTCCTACTTCTCCAGTTTTGTTTTGCTTATATGATTACATCAACTTATTGTTTGGCATTTAGATTATGTTAGTTAATTATTTGGCTTTATATTTTAATTTTCTTAAAATATTGTTGATATTCTTTATTTTTTATTTTATTTATTCTAATGTTGTTTCTTTCTTGTAAATTTAGCAATTACATTCTTAAGTCTCATTTAGGAAATGAGATTTTATTAATTAATAAATTGGCCTAAGAAAAAGTAAGATTATACCATTTGTGACAGTGAATTATATCACTTATTTATTTAAAATGTCATGGTCGATTCATACTTACAAAAATTATCAATTTCCACTACACTTGCACGTTAAATGAAATACTTTACTTTCGTCTGTTAATAGTCCCAACTAAAAAGTGCATAAAAATATAAAAAATAACATTAAAAACAAATGAAACTCAGTAAAAATTTATCATAAGATAGTGGAAACACTTTAGAAAAAAATTAGGTAAACAACCACAATAGAAAGCAAAAAAATTAAGTTTTACTTTTAGGTTAGAATATTTATAAGCGATTTTAATTGGCCATCCTTAATTTTTACTAATCGCTAAATTTTGAAGTATGAACCACGTATTTTTATATCATAGTGAAAGTATTAGTTTAGTGGAAATTCTTAATGGTAGTTGATAATTTTTAGAAGTATGAACCAACCATCAGCTTTTATTAAAATCAATTTTACATAACAGTGCCAGGAAAAGTCAGTACATTCATTTTAGATAAATTTATCAAAAACATTTATCTATAGCGCTCGTTTGATAGTAAACAGCATTTTAAGCCACTTCCTAGTACCAAAATAAACCCAAAGAATATTTTTGCCGGCGGATATTTTCATAATGACCAACTGAAAATACTTTTACACATGCACAAGTATGTATATTTTTATTATTATTATTACCTTATTTTAGTTTGGCCCTTTAACCAGGACTTATGCTACCGGACAAGGTAGAACAAATTTTATCAATAAAATAAAAGAAAGAAAGGAAACATTTCAAATCGACAACGATGTTCCAGTTCATATAAAAGGAAGTTTTATGGATTTGGTGATTACTAGAGTTACAGGTGGGTTAGCCTGCATCGGATCTGTCTTTAGCGTTTACACGGTGATTAATATGATATTGAAAAAATAGTGAAATAGAAACATATTAACAATTTAGAAATAACACATTATATGCAATTGTGCTATGTACTAATTGAAATAAATCACTGTTAATTTAAATTTTTTTGGTAATTTTATTTTGTCTTATAATCAAATATAGATCATGCCAAATAAGATTCGCTATAACAGACGTAAGTACGATACAATGTTCTAATTATAAATAGAGCACACAGTGTATTATGGCACATTTGAACTTTCTTACAATTAAACATGCTTTGTATGGTACATAGTTTACACAAAACAGCCTACTATTCTAAAAAATGAGTAAAACACCGCTGAAAATCATTCTATATTTTGATACAAACACTAGAAAATATTTTAAAACATTTATAAATAATTGGAAGTGCTTGAAAATATCGCTAAGTCAATACTAGAAATCGGGGTCTGTTAATAAAAATATCTCCCAATAATATTTCAAAAATACTTTGCAGTTTCTTATACAAATTCCTCTAGTTCTTTCTTTTAGAGCCTTTTACACACACAAGAATTATTCCGAAAATTAAAATAAAATTTTCAGCAAATTTTTTCCGAAAATTCTGTGGAGATAATTTTTAAGATAAAATACCACTCTGTGTGATACATACAAGAAATCTGAATATAATTTTGGTGATAATTTTGTCGGTGCTCATGCGCATTTTCATAACATGTGACGTTCCAGCAGGAGATATAATAACTTGTTCTGGGGATAACCTTAAAAATGTCATAAATATGAAAATTTCCAAACATATATAATCAAGAAACCACAAAATAAGGGATACAAGAAACAATGAGTAAACATTGAGGTTTGGTTGATTACCAAACGTGAGCTGTCAATTCACACATTTTATTCTGCGTCGATTTTTGCGCACTTTCTGCATTTTAGTCATAAAAATATAGAACATGTTCTATATTTTTGTGCCGAAAATTTTCACCAAAATTTTAACAATAATTCTTTGATGTGTAAAACAGCAAATTAGTTTTATAAAACTTTTCAACATAATTAAGATAAATTTTGGCTATAATTCTTGTGTGTGTGTAAAACGGCACTTATACATAATTTCTTATCTCCGTATTTTTAAATCAAAGCACACTAGTTAAAACGGCAATTTCTGCATTAACGATTTCAAAGTGTTGAAAAGCATTTTTTTTTTTATTTCTTTTTAGTGACGCATCCTTGGGAATTATAAACTCCTATAATACACTTACTTTTTAAAGTTATATTAAATTTTGCTAATACTTTGTACACCCTAATGGCAGTGGCGTAACTAAAAGTATGTGCGCTTTCCCGAAAATTTTTGAATTCGTACTACTATTTTGCACTCGTCCTGATCCTTCGTATTTATTCTTTTCATCAAATTAGCTGCGCCCCCCTGCACCACGCGGTCTGCGGGGTGGTTATTTATGCTAGTGTCCAATAGTATCAATTGTTAGTAGGTAAAAAGGAAAATGTTCCTTATTTTAAGGCATTAAAGTGAAATAACACTATTCTTCCAAGTAATAAAACTAAGAGAAATAAATTAATAATGTTTTTAACTCCAATAACTACAATAAAGTGATCGTCATCAGATGAAAATAACAAAGGTGAAAATTATAATTTTAGAAACAAAAATACAATATTACTAAGACTTGATGCATGTTTTCAATCATGTAGACTTTTTATTGAAAATATAAAATAAATTAACATAATACAGATATCAGATCCATATAGTTTAGCCAATCAGTATCGGACGCGAGGTCGACAAAATTTTTCGGCCTAAGATACTACTTGTTATCGTAATGACTGATCGGTTATGGTATTAATTACCCCCTTATCAGTTTGTAAAAAAAGTTTATAGTCATTAAGTCAATTAGACTTTAAATAATTGAGTGAGAAACACTACTCTCTGACGAATCGACGCATTCTATGGAATTTTAAACATCGTTCAGTAATGAAATTCCATTTAAAAAGTAACAAAATGCCGAAAAACTTTTTAAAGGGATATCTGCTGTTTACGGAGCGCCTGGATCTTCACATTCTACAGTATAGATCTGGAGACAACTGTCCCAACAACAGTGCCCATCGAAAAATCATGTGAAGGAGTACTGTTGATGGATTGCCTTTCTTAGGGAGCTACAAGAAATGGTCAATATTACGTCAACCTATATAAGCAGTCATTGTCGGGAAGAAGATGAGAAAATCAGCAAAGGCATATTGTTTTTCAATACAACGCGCCCGTTCACACTTTTCAGGTAACTAGGTGTTCTCTGCTGAAAACAGGCTTTAAAGAATTAAATCACCTAGTTTACAACTAAGACCTGGCCTCTAGAGGCTACTTTATACTCGTAGTCGGCAATTTGAAAAGGAACCTACGAAGGAAATGACTTAGGGAAGTGATATATTCACCGTCCGAGGAAATTTTTACGACGGATCGCAAAACCTCGAATTCAAAGCTAAACACATTAAAATCATTTGCAACAAATTTTTCGACGAACCGTATTAGTACTAAACATAAATATAATCTTAGTTTTGTTGTCATAGAGGGTGTTAGACAGAATGATGTAATAATAGTATATTAAGGGACCAAATAAATACAATCCATTTCAAAAATAAAAAATACAAACACTATTTAAAACAGTCAGAATTAAAAAACTTACAAATCTAAACATGCATTAAAGTGCTTCAAAAGACAAGTATTGACAATTGACAACATTAACTAGTTTTTCAAGAATTGTAAAATCTTTAATTTAAAGACATTAATTGGCAAACGAAAAATATCAATCTCGGTAGGAATTGAATTCATTTCCCTACACATTCGAGAAATAGAACTATTAATGCCATAATTCGTTCGGTGATATATCACATCAAACAAATTGTGCGCTCTAAAAACTCTTTGAGGAACCGATAATCCAATATTATTGAGTAATTCAGGAGAATCAATACAAGAGTTAACAATCTTATAAAGTAGAACGAGGTCAAGATATATGCGTCTCACGCACAATTGTAACAACCTCAAAGCATCGGCAGTATCATCGTATACAGACCGCTCCTGCTGTATTCCTTGTTTAAAGGCAATGAAACTTAAAAATTTTCATTGCACTCTTTCTACTTCTTCTTTGTATGTAAATACTTACAATGTAATCAATAAAGTCATTTGAAACATTTTTAGCCATATATGTATTAAAAATTAACTGTTTTTTATATTTTTTCAGAATGTACACTTATCATCAAACATTACAGGCATATTTGGATTAAAATTATTCCAGTCAATGGATTGGGCGAAACGGATCCGTAGCACTGACCTATCAGTACTCTAGCCTCCGAGATCGTTATATTTGACGATGCTTGATTTTAATTTGGGGTTGTCTTTAAGAATTAGTTAACGAAATTGAAATTATTTACACAAGAACAAAGCAAGTTAAGAGAAGAGTTTATAAATATTATTTCTTCCAATAATCATTTGAATGGTTGATTACATGGACACACACAATGGTTTTTTACTCGTATAAGCTGAGCCTACAGTTAAAAAAAAACTACCCAAAAAACCTTTCAATCTTAAACAAAAGAAAATCAACACTTTAAATTCGTCGTTGTATTATTTTACTCCAATTACAGAAAAAAGTTTATTGGGCACATTTACAAAAATTACTAAAGTAAAAGACTATGCCCCAACACATACATTGATAAAAGTATTTTAAATGGCGTTATTTATTACACCTTAAAATAATTACACTACTGTATTTGAGTATAAGATTCACTGTGAGAATTCGGTTAATTAAAAAAGAAAAAAAATTATATAAAGAACCCTTCAAAATAAGTAATGATATCAGCAGTGACAAAAGCTAATAAGCAATTTCTGAAGCACTGAACACTAACGTAATAAATAAAGAGTGCACACTATTTTTAATGACGTTCGGTATACCAGGATGGTTTGATAAATAACTTGGTCTGATATTAAAGAAAACAATTGGAGTTCCGTAACATACTTAATTTTTTGACATAGTCCGATATTCAAGACACTTGCCCCAATGTTTCTTCAGCTTCGCGATTCTTCAAGGCTCTCAAAATATTCGTTTACTACCTGTATGATCCCTTCATTTTACTCAAATTTTCGTCCTGCCAGAGAAAGCGAAAGATCTAATGTATAGGAAGGATACAGAAGCAGTTCAAATCGCATGTCGGCCATTTGCTTAGCGACACAGCTTGCGTTATTATGGTGCAACAGCACCTTTTATTTGGTCATTTCTGGGCATTTCTCTGCTATTGCCAGCTTTAATCGGTCCAACAGTAATGCATAGAATTCGCCGGTAATGACTTTTCGAGGTAATCAATTAGGAGAATTTTTTTGTGTCCCAAAAACTGACATCATTCCAACGTATGGAACACATCTTTTTCGGAGCAATTTCACCATGTACGATCCATTATGTCCACTGTGGTCTCGTTTTCGGGATATAGTGATGTATCCAGGTTTCGTTCGTTATCACAAAACGATGCGAAAACTCCAATGGATTATTCTCAAACACTTGCAAATTGCTTGAAGATGTTCACATGCGAATTCGTTTTTACTCTGGAGGACTTAAACGTGACTCGGATATTAAGTCTTCTCATGTTCGATTCATTGTGCAAAATAAAGTGAACGCACACGTTTGAGATGTTTATGGCTTTTACCAATTCACGTACTTTCACTCATCTGTTGGCTAAAACCCCATAATGGACTTTATCGATGATTTCGGTTGTCACAGCTGATTTCGGGGCTCCAGAACGTGGTGCATCTTCGCAGCTTATTCCGTGACACTTAAATTCCAGCATTAAACAGTTTCATAGGATATATATATATATATATATATATATATATATATATATATATATATATATATATATATATATATAGAGTCATTCAATGCATGTAAAATATTTTCAGAAAAAATATGAATCATAACACGAATTCCAATTTTATATATTTTTCACTGTTACTCGAAACATTGTCAAACACCGATTTACTGTCAAAATGACTTGAGACCACAGATTATTTATCCATGGGAAGGAAATTTTATGACTTCATATTCAGATTACTTATCAAATCGTCCTCGTATTGAAAACTATATATTTTGACAATTATAATTTTGTTTCTAAACAAAATATTCTATCAAAATTAGAAATGTGAAAACATAATTAACGTTGACTAAAATGTGGTTGTCGGACTTGCATTGTCTTTATTTCTATTTATTTTTACGACGTTTCGATTAGGTTGTATCTCTAATCGTTATTAAGTTTAAACTGAATGTTTTGTCTAGACTAGGAGCTTATATAGGGACTGTGTCCATTGAAGCGCAAAGTTTTGCTTCACTGTACACACCTCAATGATTTGATGTTACACAGTAGTGGTTGCCAAAGATTAGGTATCTCAACACTCGGTTTACTAAAGATTCCATTACAACATGTTTTTAATGTAAGCTGCTTCTATAAATTTTCTTTTTTTCATGTTGGGTTCCATACATATTGCCGCAGCCTCAGACCCTTTTACATGGTGTTGTTTATCCCAGGCGTGTTCTGCAATACCTGATCTCGACGTTTCCCCTTTTTGTGTATGAGTTTTATGTTCCTTAATTCTAACTTCTAGTGGTCGTTTGGTTTCTCCAATATACATTTCACCACACTCACATGGAACTTTGTAAACACATTCTTTCTTATCGGTAGTTTTCGGTTTTGTTTTTGTTAAATAAGCTCTCAGTGTATTTCCTGATTTAAAGACTGTTTTTATATTATATAATAACCACTGGCAATTCGTCTTATTTTCTCTGAAGTTCCCTTAATGTACGGAATTGTGAAGAAAGAATGTATTTCTTGCTGTCCAGTGGTCGTTGTTCTAAATTTATTTATGACATCGTCAATTAGTTTTAAAGGATAACCATTCTGTTGTAAATCGGATTTAATATTTGCCACCTCTTTTTCCAGTGATTCGGCATTATTGTATATAAATATAGCGCGATTATAGAGGTTGCGTATAATTCCTCGTTTTGTTAAAACAGAATGATTAGAATTATTATTAAGATATGTGTTGGCTTTCTGTATATTGAAGTTTTAATAGTTTGGTTTGAACGGTTCACCATGACATCTAGGAAGGGCAATTGATCATTTACCTCTTTTTCCATGGTAAACTTAATTGTAGGTCGAATGATATTTAGATGTTTCAAGAAATCATTAAGTTCTTGATCATTGCAGACTTTCGGTTTAACCGTTGCCGTTTCTATGGCATGAGTTTCGAACCATACCACATATATATATATATATATATATATATATATATATATATATATATATATATATATTGGCGATGACTGGAGAGAGTGAAGAACCCATCGGAAGCCCGTCATCCAGAGAGTAGAACTTGTCCTTTACTTGAAAGTAAGCACTATGCAGGCAACACTCCACAAGGTCCATCACCCCGTCCAGTGGTAACGTAGTTCGATCTGAAGTAGTATCATTTGAAAGTCTAGTTTTGTTTATGTTCAATAAGTCTACAAGTTTAGTTTAAATTCAACCATGTATCTGATAAGAACTGACTCCTTTATAAGACAACACAACAAAAAAGTAATTTTTTAAAGACACCAAAAAAGTTTGAATGATCAAAGAGCAGTCCGTATAACCTTTTTCACACCGCTGCTCAAAAACATCACAACAAACCAAATTCCTATACAGTCCAACCATGCAAGTTTATTCAGCCACCACAAGAATCAGAGTCCCAAGTTCAGTTTATAGATCAAACGCATTTAATACTCATCCCCTAGGCTTGAAAGTTGTCTGATAAATGCTTGCAGAGGAGTTACTGCACACCGTGCATTTATTTATCAATATGAGTCTATTTGATACAGTAAAGTAATATAAATTTATTCATAAAACATTAGATTTTTTGGTTTTTCACATTTTAAAACACAGAATTAAGAAAGATAGTAATTTCAATTCACATAAAAACGATTTATTATCTATTTTACTTTTTTATATTACAAATATTTAACACAATAGTACAGCACAACAAATGTACTTTAATAATTTATTATAGTTTTCTTGGTTATATGGTAATGAAATGTTATCGATTTCTGTAGCTCAAGAAAGTCACTCAGACCTAAAATAATACAAAAGAGTAGTAAATATTAAATAAAAACAGATACATCGTAAAAAACAACGTTAATTATATTGTAATAATAGATTTTATTTTTGTTTAAAATATTGATCGCAGACGGGAATGAATGGTTTACCTTAGATATTCAGATTTAGATAAGTTTTCGAACTATATTAATACTATTTAGAGTGTTATAGCATTAATTTTAAAATATTTTAAGGGACAAAGGGCCAGACTATCCAGACTGACTGAACTGAATTCAGCGCGATGTAAGAGCATTTATGGTAGTTGGGAACTTAATTAGGATGGTCAGGCGATGTCGATCTTTCTTACTCACTTAGAGAACTATAATAAAAGAGATTTTAGATTAAAATAGAGTACGTCAAGCCTATTCCAAACCATACAATTGTTTACAGCGAAAATAGCTATAAATGCGTGATAAAAAAAACTATACCATTTTATGCGTCACAACAAAGTCTGGTACTCCATAACGCACTTTGTTTTAAGATATGCACACATTTATTATTTATTTAATCTTGCAAATTAAACAGTATTTTACAATTGCTCATAATTTAATTCACTTTGTTTCACAAAGACAAACAAATATCTTTAAAATAGCACTAAAAACTAATTAAATTCAAAATTAAATTACGAGTAAAAAAAGTGCCCATTGTCACAAATTACAGTTCAGTGACTAATGATAAATAATATTCCTGAGTCATGCAGTGTATCTGGAGATATTATAATGTTACGAATTCTAGCTATTTATTGAACAAACATGGTAGGTAAAAGCCAAGGACTTTTAGGTAAAAGCAATTGTTTTTTAGGTCGAAAAATTCTATACATTCCAGAAATTGCGTTATTTAATATCTTATGATGTTTAAATAATTATTAATGTTAATAAAAATACAATTTGTACAATCTTAAGAACTTATATTGTCTTACAAACATAACGCGAATTTAGCAACTAATCAAATCATCACCTGGCGGTTACCATGGATACACAAGTACTCGTGAATTACATAGTTCAGCAATTTTGAACAGGTTTTTCTGAGTCTATCTCTGTTTTAACCTAAAATCTCTTTGGTGTGGTCCACTAATATTTAGGATACATAGTCGACGTGCGGTGGACGACCAAAGCCGTATTTATTTTTTTTATAATATTTCCTATTTCAAAGATAAATATCTTGCAGACTATTTATTTTTAAATTATATTATTTTGTATTAGTATTTTAATTTAATTTGTCAAATATAAGGGTACTATACATCATTCGATTCACGTGGTAGTATTTGGACTTCCTTAAATTGGTTTAATTTTTTTTGTGGTAATAAATTTTGTTCGAAGTTAACGAAAATGTTGTGAAATGTTATTAAGATTGTAAGGATAGTATCTCATTAAAATCAACCAGATTATATACATATATATATATATATATATATATATATATATATATATATATATATATATATATATATATATATATTTAAAAAAGTGACAGACTATTTTCAAATATACTCATTACTATAACGAAGAACTATGGGGCACAATAGATCTACCAGATCGCAGTGTACAGACCCCAACTCTACGCCCATAACAATGAACTACTGATTTTATACGCCTTTTATTAGTTCCTTCAATAAATAAATAATAAAAGATAAAAGCTGGCTATGGCAAAAGTTTTTTTAGCTCGATTTCGGGATGTCTAAAAGAAGCCATAAAATTAGCTAAACGTTCCTAGAAACAGAATAAAATATCATAAGTGTCAAAGCCGAAAGCCGACGTGACATCTAAATTTCATTCCCTATCTCTTTTAAGGCCGGATGTAAAACGGTTAAATCTATGACAACCAATCTAGCTTACAGAATAATAAATTTGATAACTATAACGAATAAAAGTGATCCCTTTCCTTGTTCGTTACAGATTGCGTGCGCAGATGTCCATACATTGAATGAATCAGTGTGTTTTAGTTTTATGTGTTTTTAAAGTCAAGGTCATTTTAGTATGGTACATAATGGTTTTAGTTAATCTTTTTAAAATTAAACAAACAAAAATTATTAACTATTACTTAAATGTTGTTTACATACCCTAATTCATAGTAATAAACTGACTGCAACCAAAATCATTCTAAACGATTTGTTCGCTACCTTTATTCAATACATTTATTTCATAGACCATGCACGGCTTCGCAAGGGTACGATTAAGATTTTACATGAGAGCTATGTTACTAAAATATTTTTGTATGCGTGAAAGTATGCGATGTGATGTGTAAGTAAAAAAAAAATTATGTCCAAAGTTCGAGAATGTTACTTCGCTTTTTCATCAATTTTTAAACGATAGTTATCCCTAAAAGATGGACACTTATGTGCTGTTGCGGACTTAGCACAACTTTTTCAGATCTATAGTTTCGTCGTACATTGTTTTAATATACGGTTTTCAGAGACTCCCGGCTAGGCTAAATATATAGGCAACTAAGGAGTCTAGAAAAAAGCTTCAAATACAAAAGTTGTAGGATTTTTCCCCAAGCATCTCCTTGTGATCTTCACTTTGACCTTGATCTTGGTCTTCAAATTCATGTTAAGGTCAAATTGTTTTTATTAAATGAACACCCCCATTCTTATTGCAGGAAAAAAGTAGAAAAAATTGCTTATTCAACCATATAAATTATTTAGAGGTTTTAATTACATCTAGAGATCATGTCAAAGTTAAATACCCTTTCCTGTCTAAAGAATGCAGGGTCGTCAGAGGAGATTTATGAAAAAACTGTGAATCCAAAAGATGTAAGGACCTATTCAAATTTAAAACATGCTTTATTATCAAAGAGTGCAAAATTCTAGTAAAGAAAGTTATCTGTCAAGAGACATTATGAAATGGAATTTACATAATACAAACGTAAAAGCAAGGAATAATGCAAAGAAACCATATATAAATTATAAAAGAATAAGAATATATACATACCGAATACAATACAAAGAAAAGGAAATGGTAACTGAACGAGCACGCTACCAAATATTCTTTTATGTTATAATTTACCTTCAAAATATTCATGGAATTTATAGTTAGCCCCATCTAAAAGTATTCTTTTTGTTTTTTTTTTCTAAATACTGTTATTTATTCTCTTTACGTTCTCAGGTATGTGATTGAATAGTTTTTTTAGCATTACAAATAAAACTTTTTTTATCATAATGCTTGAGGGTACTAGTAAGAAAATGCTATGACTCTGTCTGGTCTTATAAGGACCTTCCTGAGGTTCCTGTATTTTTTAAATACGATGCAATTGCACCAACAAAGCAGAATCATAATCCTCTCCCGCAGAAATGTAGGTTTACAAAACTCTCGGCATTACAAAGAATTAAATCAATATAGGCTACATCCACTCCAGAAAGATATTTTACATGCCAGGTGAGATTCCACACGAACATAATAAGCTATTTTAATAGCTGTTGGTTTCATTAATCTAGGTATTAATTTGAGAGCAAAACAGCCAGAAACTAATTTCTTGGATAAAATGTCAATACGTTTAGTAAAATCCAGCTTACTATCCAGATGTAAACCCAAAAACTTTATGTTACTTAAATTATTTAGTACTTGCAAATCTAAGAGTATATTTTTCAAGGTACATTTAAATGTAAGAACGTTAATTTTTTTCTGCATTTAATGTTAATAAATTGTTTTTACACCAGATTGATTTTATCTAAATTCTCATTTATTCTCATTTTCCGGTTACCCAAGTTTGAGCCCCTCTACATAATAGTTGTGTCATGGCAAAGGGGGTAAACTTGCCGCTGATGTTTAAAGTTATAAAGTCATTAATGTACAGAAAAAAACAGAATCAGTCCAAGAACAAAGCCTTGGAAACTCCATAATTAACGTTACAAGAGTAGCTCCTGCAAAACAGAACAACTGGATTCTCTGATAAAACTGAAACCAATTTTGCTGCAACAGAATTCCATGATGACACGCTCAAATGCTTTCGTTAAGTCGCAGAATATTGCATCAGCTAGCTCTCCTTCATTTAGGGAAATATATACATTTTCCAAAAATTGCATCACGTACATGGTGTCACCAGCTGTATTATTCAGAAACTGAGGGTTAGGAAAAAATTGCGAATACAAAAGATATTAAAACCTATTCACATTCAAAGGTTTTTCCTAATGGCTTAGTTTCCGAATTATTCATCCAGAGATCATGCATTATTTGGGCAGGAAAGTGCATCTGACCTTTAAATTACCGCTAGACGTGACTAAGAACTCAAATAATTTATATAGTTGAATGAGCAGTTTTTTCTACTTTCTATTTCTGTAATAAAAAATGTGGTGTCCATTTTAGAAAAAAATTACCTCAAAATGACCTTTAAGATTTATATCAAGGTCACACTCAACATTTCAAGGAGATGCCCAAGGAAAAATATAACTTTTGTCTTTCAAGTTTTTTTCTAAACCCCTTATTTTCTTATATATTCAGCCTGGACGAGAGTTTTTGAACACCATGTATATCTTAAACGGTTTAATCAACTTAAGCCAAGAAAGCGCCGTAACTTCATTCTGCAATTTTCGATATTAGCTGAGACATACGCGGCCGAAAACTTTCTTTTAGTCTATGTAGTGATTATTGTTTTAATGGCTTTTCTAAGAAGTCTTATTAAAAAATTATCCTATTTTGAAAAATCTCTGCAAAAATGAAATAACTGACCTACATCTTTGACCCAATAATATAAGTATATCCAATATTTATATTTTAAACACTACCTTCTTTCTCTTAAGGGCAATGTTTGTCTTTTGGGGACTGCAGTTTTAAAAAGCAAGCCACCATCACCCATATTCGTATTGTATCCTTTTTCGTATCCTCCACCAGGAGACTAAAAGATAAGAAATATGATTATACCAAAGTTGTAATGTATTTTTTCGTATAAACTCGCACTTTTAAATAAAATTTTATTATATATTATTTATCTTTTCTGTTGTCAAATTTCTTAATTTTTAAAATATTTTCTTACAAAACTTTTAACGCATAACAAAGATCCCAACTACAACTTACCGCTGCCATAACTTGGTGGTAAGTCTCAGCATCAAGGGCCTCAACCATTAGTTCTGGTACGTCTACGCAGGGAATGTTGAAAGAAGTCAATAGGTCATGTTTTCTTTCAGCGTAGCTAAAAAAATCAATTAAATGTACATAGCTTGATTTCCGAAAACCCTAAAAGGATTAGAACGAGAAACCTTCATAACAAAATAAGGGAGACTGACAATATAAATAATTAACAAATAACATTTATATTTTTTACCAAAAGTACTCATCAAATTGAACTTTTTCTGCCAGAATGGCAATATTCTTTGCACCTCTTTTTGCGGCGAAACAGTCTCAAACACTTTTTCTGCACCACAAATATTTTATCATCAGGATTCATATTTGTCATTAAAAATTACAAAATATGTAAACATTTTTGTCAATTTAAAGATGTGTTTACTATTATTTTGAATTTGTAAAAATATAGGAATATTTACTAAGTAACAGAGTACAAATTTACCCAGTTGTTTAAAAATAAAAAATTTCAATACTGATGATTATACCAGTAAGATTAAATACTGTTTCAAATGCTACATATCTTTGACGTAGAATATTAAGATTCTTCTAGCCACAAGCAAGCGTATCTGCCTTAAAATAATTCTTAAAAGAAAAATTCCCAGATCTTCATTTAGGACGTTCTATTTAAATTAGAAAAACTGGGAAATAATAGATTTTATCACTTTTTTCTATTTAACACTCTCTACGGGGTTAGTCCATGTCATAAACAAAGTATCTTTTGTCGATGTCTATTTTAAATCATACCAAAAAGAAAATAGAATTTCCCCTGCTTGGTCTCCAATTTTCATGCAATTTTATGGGGAATGCCGGTTTTTTTGGTCTATTTATTCTTTTGTTGATCATATTTTGAAATTTACTAACAAAGGTGATTTTTTCCACACGGAGTTGATATACAACGTATGTACCAAAAAAAAGGTTAAAATTATTTTTAGGTCAATATTTTCAAAGAATGATATTTTGTAAAATCTGAAAAACTAAGATGTAACCAAAGTTTGATTATGAAATCCCTTCCTCTAAATATGTATTATAGTTTTAATAGTTTTATTATAAAGCTATTAATTATTACAGGAAAAATAAAATAGCATTAATAAAAATTATAAAACAACATCAAGTCAATGAATGATTTTTAATTACAATTTTTTATACAATATTTTTGCTTCAGGAATTTCTGGAAAGCAGAAGCTAGTTTTCTTACATGACACTCGGCTAGTTCGTGTAACAGGTTTCACTGAAAAAACATATATGAAGGCGGTCCTTGCCTTGCAGGTGATCTATTTGTGATGGATAAGCAAATACAGATAATGGACCGTGTAAATTAAGAATTGATACTAGCACTTCTCTTTTATTTTTTTTTTGTATTACCACATCAAAAGAAAGACCATAAAAAAGGCTTTAAAATGAGCCTTCAACAGTTTCAGTGGGATAAACTGTTCTAGAATCATATCCATTTGAACACAGAAAGGTAAAGGAAAAATCATCTCATGGTCCCGTCAATGGAGTTATATCGAACAAAAAACAACATAAACTACCCTGAACAACTGCTATAAAAAATATAAATTCCGAGACAGGTCATTAAGATATTAAAAATCTGCCGACTTCGATGTCAGACTGAAAAATATCGCCAGTCGAACGACATCTATATGTCAGCATTTTGTTTCTAATGCAACGTTCCGCTCCAGTCAGATCAAAGAGATTTTAGTTTAAAATAGAGGCCGTCGAGCTTATTCCAAACTATAAAATTGTTTACAGCCAAAATTGTTAGAAATACGTGAAGAAAAAACAATATGATTTTACGAGTCACAATAAAGGATGGAACTCCACCGTGCACTTCTTTTTTTTTTTAGAGATGAGTGTACTCCATACATTTATTTATTTATTTTTGCAAGTTTTATTATTATATTTTATATTATAAATTTAACTCACTTAGTTTCACAATGAAAACCAATATCCTTAAAATAACACTAAAAATGGAAATTAAATCACGAGTGAAAGAAAAAGATGTGCCAATTTTCACAAATTGAAGCACAAAGACTAACGGTCAGCAACATTACCAAGTTGGGCTGTGAATCTGAAGAGGTCATAATGTTACCAATTCTAGCTACATGTTGAACAAACAGTATAAATAGAAACCAAGCACTTGTAGATGAAAGCATTTGTTTATAGGTCGAAAAATTCTATAAACTTCTATAAAAAGTTAAAAAAATGTCTTTAAATCCTACGGACTTCAAGTTTTCTTACGAGCGTAGAGCGCATTTAGCAACAAGGCAGATCATCACCTGGAAGTTATCATGGCTGTAAGAGTACTCGTGAAACCCTGAATATTTACATAGGTCGGGAATTTTGTACGATTTTTTTGTTCTCTCTTTTAACTTAAAATCTCTTTGGATCAAACCGATCCAATGCAGTTATAACACGGATCCTCCAATTTTTATAATTTGAATCGAGTACAATTACAAAAACATGCAAGCAAAAATACGTTTCAATTTATACATTTTTTTCAGATAACAAAAATAAAAAGTCTGCTATTCTACTTGTAATTAAGAAATATAATAAGTGTTTGTTTTGTCGAGCCTTGTCTGCAAGTGCTTTTTTGTAACCATTTTTGTTAGTGGGTCTTGCAGTACGTTCATTTTTTTGTAATAAAGGATCTCCTGCCAACATCTAAAGAAAAAAATCCCTCTAAAAAACCAGGACGTATACGAAAATCCATCCGGAGAATACAGCTCATCTTACGTCCAACCGTAAAATAAGCGCCAGAAGAAACAAACATAAAAACGCTGCCAAACAAAAAATAATTTCTTTTGCACTGACCCAACACTTATTAAACACAGGACATAAGATCAACTTCTTAGGAACAAAATTGCTATCGAAATGTGAAAACATATCCTCAAAAGTTATAAAGGAAGCCGTGGAAATTGCAAAGTGGCCCAACAACTTAAATAGCAGAGATGACAGTCAGCGGCTGCCTAATACTTGGAAAAACCTGCCATCGACCAGTAGTAGGTAGTAAAGAAACGAATCATAACTGGACGACACGACCCCAAACACTGATAACAAGGCCTTTGGCACGCAGCAAAACTCACAACTTGATTGGTCAGAACCATCCAGCCAACGAACACGCCTCTCATACACACAAAACCGAGCGCACCCAAGTTGCAAGAATCAATTCGCCCACAGACACCGTACAGTGATCTTTGAGAATGGTGAATGAGATTTCACCGAAACGTCATCTACCCTATAGTTCTGAGAAGGACTCAGCACACACACACGGGACACCGGAAAACCTTCGATTACACGTCACACCCGTGAGAACATCCGAGATAACATATATATATATATATATATATATATATATATATATATATATATATATATATATATATATATATATATATATATAGAAAAATACACACACACGCGAACATATATATATAATAATTCCTAATTAGATAACCCTAATTACAATTTCAAAAAATCTCTATTCTAGAATGGGGTCAATTTAACTTACTCATAGCGAAGGCAGGCCCATTCTTCATCATTTCTAATACTCCAATCTTTAAGTTGAGGCTCCTGTACATCGTATCTGTTAAAATCGATCGCCTCAATATCTTCTATAACAATTTCCATGTCGCCTTCTACTGACCAATCATATACCAAAAGATCAGCATGATTCCTAAAAAAATTTTAAAGGTTTCATGGTGAAAATTTTCTCTACATATGTCAAAAAAGCACACAAAGGTATGCAGTTATTTGCAAAACTTTACAGTAAAAAAAATGATACTGGTAGTTTTTTATATTTGGTTGTATTATGAATTATATGGTAACTGACAATACGCGTTTAAATATAATTAACTAAGTATAAAAAAACTACTTACGTCATTTCTTTCAAATAATTTTGTTTATACTGTTTCTCAATTTCTTGCAGGTACTCCTTGCTGAGAACGGGCGAGTTCACTTCATAACTGATGTTACGTTTTTTAATATTTTCCAATACTTTTGGCACTGGAACGTCTAAGTAAATTATCAAGTGTGGCCTCAACAATTCTAACAAAGAGTTATCACGGAATTCGTAATACTTCTTATAAGCTAAAAAAATTACTTACTTAATCATCAATTCTTACAACAGGTAGCTATTATTTACAATAAAAAATTTAACATTTAATATAATACTTTTAACTATTGTTATTATCAAAATTTATATAAAGTTCTTTTTACTTATATTTATTGATTATTATTTAAAAACACACTCTAGAAAAAATATCTTATAGGTAAGAGTATATCTATACAATGAATCACTTTGGAAATTTTAACTGTTCAAGATCGGATACCTTGCTGAAAAAAACTAGAAAACCATGAATTGTCAGCATTATCCTCATACTTAATTTAAAAAACTACAGTAATATATACAAGGGTACTTTTTTAATACAATATTTTAATGTTTATGCAGTGATCTAAACTACGAAAAATTAATAAAAAAATATATTGTCCAAACTTCCTGGTTTATAAGGAAAAATGAATTTCTGTTATTGTTCATTCAAATAATTAATTAAATTTAGTAACCGAAAGTTATAGATTGAAGACTCAAGGAATTATACAGACGAACAAAATAAATAAATGATCCTGTCCGGTGGACTAGACGATCTACCCGTATGTAATTTGACGCGTTAATTCAAAATCCGGAATCCAAATGGCCCCATCAAATCGGAGTAGGAAAATGTATGTCCCGTATTTAAGAGCAAAAATAGAACCGAAGTGGAAAATTACAGGCCTGTCTCTCTGATATGTGGTTTTTCTAAGATCTTTGAGATGCTGCTGTATAACTTTATTATCAACAAAGTCGAACATTTGTTGTCTACAAAACAGCATGGATTTTTGAGGGGTAGGTCAACATCCACTAATCTGGCGTCTTTTCTGCAGTTTACAGCGGATGCTGTGGATGCGGGCGGCCAGGTCGATGTGGTGTTTACCGACTTCTCAAAGGCCTTTGACAAGATGAGCCATAGTTTGATTCTGGCAAAGCTTGCGAAGTTTGGTTTTACTGATCAATTTGTGCGGTTTTTTAAATTATATTTATTTAATAGGTCTCAGTATGTCCAATATAATGGCTTTCAATCAAAGTCTTTTGCGGCCTCTTCGGGGGTACCTCAGGGCTCGAATTTGGGGCCTCTCTTGTTTTTAATTTTTATAAACGATATCACTGAATCAATTGATGTTGAATTCCTACTATTTGCTGGCGATTTGAAAATGTACGTCCACGTTCAGTCCAAGGAGGATTGTGATAGATTGCAAAATAGTATTAGTGCAGTCCAGAGGTGGTGTGTGAGTAATCAATTGTTATTGAATGTGAGCAAATGTTCAGTGATGTCTATAACTCGTAAAAAATTTCCAATTCTATATGGTTATCAAATAAATAATGACCTACTTAAAAGAGTTGATGCAGCTAAGGATCTGGGTGTTGTATTGGATTCTAAACTTAACTTTAACCTTCATTATAGCAGAATAGTGTCTGAAGCTAATCAAATGATGGGTTTAATTATTAGAAACTGTAGATCATTTAAGAATATTGAAAGCCTAAAATTATTGTTTATAGCACTAGTAAGAAGTAAACTTGAATACTGTTCACTTGTTTGGGGTCCAATTTATAATAAATATGTTTTGTCTATGGGGAACGTTCAGCGCAAGTTTATGAAGTATTTGTGAAAAGTCTTGAAATGAGACGTAACTTACATTCAGTTTTATTTTTATACAAGCTAGTCAACGGTCAGATTGTTTGTCGTCAGCTTTTGGGCGAGTTAAATTTTAATGTGCCACGATTGACGAGCAGGCATGGTGTATACTTTCATTTAAGGATACCTAGGACTAATGTATATTGTATATCGCCAATATATCGAATGTGTTCTGTGTTTAATAGGGTGTCGCAATCGTGTGATCCGAGTATGAGTTATACCCAGTTTTTACGTTCCTGTTCAGTATTATTGTAGTTCTGGGACTGCTATTGTGATATTATTTCTGTTATTTTGTAATAAGTACGTTTTTTTTGTGTTATATTTTATTACGTGATATTATGATATTATTTTTGTTATTTTGTTATTAGATGTTTTTTTTTTGTTTGTTATATTTTATTACGGCCCTATTAATTACTGTTGTTGGGCTTTGATGTTAATAAATAAATTGCCAAAAACGGCTATTTCTCAGACTAAGGGATAATTCTAACTACTCAAAATATTTCTACCAAAGTAACTTCATGCCTGGGTTCCCCTACTACTATGTATCCAGATACTCTAATCCGAATTCAGAGTCAAAACGGCCTCATTTGGTCAAGGCTCGCCAGAAATCGAGAAAATGATTCAAAAATGCCGAGCTTGGCCATATTTCTTTCAAGAAAAGGTGCGAACTACCTGGTCCACGCCCGAGAGCTAATCACGCGAAAACATGTCCTTTTGAACCCGAAAAGAACATTAAAATTATAGAATTTATTAATGTTTTTCGATTTGTGAAACTTCAACTGACTGCAGAATCGCAAGTGAGAAGAAAAACAAAAAAGGAACGATTATTTTTCCGAGATGCGTTAAGAATTTAATGCATCTGGAAAGCTTCAAAACTCGCAATTCTATAAGCATTTAAGTTGTAAAGAACGCGTTTTTTATCTACAAACATTTCTATTTGTATGTATGAATATATATATATATATATATATATATATATATATATATATATATATATATATATGGACATTTTCTTGAGTAATAGGTTGATAATAAAACTCAAGAATTCAGTTTTCACTCCTTTTTTATATTTTATTACAACGTTTCGCAAATTATATCGTACTTTTTCTTGGAGTTTGTCGGTTCAAATAGTATTGTATACTATACAGGGTGATTCAAAAATCGATCACGAAACTTAAGGGGGTGATTCTACTTGACAAAATAAGGGTAGAGCTTCATATAATTTTTTTTCAAAATGTCATTCGTTTTCGAGTTACAAACCGTCCAAGTTCAAGTTTTTATTTTTTGTTTTTTGAATTACTCGCTTACAGGAAAACCGATTTGACTAATATTTGAAAGATAGGCTAAGTCTTCTGCGCTTCATCATTTTAGTAACAATTCACATTGATTGTTTGCCGCTAAAGGGCACTTTACCTACATTGAAAATTGTTTTTTTGTCATAATTTTTTAGTGTTGACAGCTACAGTAGTTTTTGGCATAATTTCTGAAAGACTGATGCCAGGCCTTTAAAAAAGGTGCTCTTTATTTACATCGCTAAACCCAACGGTTTAGACGTAAATCACCCTTAAAAATTAAGTGGTAAATTTACTTTTCTCATTTCATTACCACCAGCTACCAGGTAAATAGCTATCAAAGTATACTAGAGCTGTCAGTTTAACATCAAATAAATTCGCTTTTTAAACTATTTAATTTATAATCTTAAAATAACTAATAATGGCTAATCACCAATATTCAAATATCGAATATTGTGATATCCATTTTTGTTATGGAAAAGCAAATGGTAATGCAGAGTTGGCAAGAAGATATTATATGGAGAGTTATCCGGAAAGAAATATCCCTCATGCTCAAACATTTTCCAGTGTGCACAGGAGGCTTGCGGAATGTGGTTCCTTTAAAAGTTATAATGGAAATAGGGAAGACCTAGAACTGCTGGAAACGTGCAACAAGAAGAAAGAGTGCTTGAAATTATTGAAGATAATCCAGGTATTAGTACTAGAAAAATTGGGAATGAAGTGCGGCTCTGTCAGGCTAGTTCATGGAGGATACTAAGAGAAGAACAACTCTACCCATTTCATTCAAAAAAGGTGCAGGCTCTTTATGACGATGATCGGCCGAGACGGTTGGAAATGTGCAATCAGATCCTAGCTAAGTATGAACACGATAATCGATTAATTGGCGTCATATTATTCACTGACGAAGCTGGTTTCACTCGTGATGGCATAACAAATCTACACAACATCCACACATATGCTTACGAGAACCCAAACAATGTGGTAGAAACGAAACATCAGCGTAGATTTTCACTAAATGTGTGGGCAGGGATAATAGGAGATTACCTTATTGGTCCTCATTTCTTTGATGGCCCATTAACTGGTGACGTATACTTAGATTTTATCCAAAATCGTCTCCCATTGTATCTGGAAGATGTGTCATTGGAAGTAAGGGCCAACATGTGGATCCTCCAAGACGGAGCTCCGCCCCACTTTAGTATACGTGTCCGACAGTATTTGAATGCAACGTATCCTGAGCGATGGATAGGACGAAGTGGACCATTGGCATGGGCAGCGAGGTCACCAGACCTTAATCCTATGGATTTTTTCTTTTGGGGTCATTTGAAACAACTGGTGTACGATATTCCAGTAATCAACGTCGAGGATCTTCGCTTAAGGATAATCGAAAAGTGCCAAATTATTAAAGAAACACCAGGAATTTTTCATCGAGTTAGGCGACATTTTTTGAAGAATGTTAGGAAATGTATGAAAGAAAATGGGGGACATTTTGAGAATCTTTTTTAGTTTGTTTAGTACTGTTTCATTAATTTTTATCAATTAAATGTATATCGCAATAATCCATAATATGAATATTTACTGATTAGCCATTATTAGTTATTTTAAGATTATAAATTAAATAGTTTAAAAAGCGAATTTATTTGATGTTAAACTGACAGCTCTAGTATACTTTGATAGCTATTTACCTGGTAGCTGGTGGTAATGAAATGAGAAAAGTAAATTTACCACTTAATTTTTAAGGGTGATTTACGTCTAAACCGTTGGGTTTAGCGATGTAAATAAAGAGCACCTTTTTTAAAGGCCTGGCATCAGTCTTTCAGAAATTATGCCAAAAACTACTGTAGCTGTCAACACTAAAAAATTATGACAAAAAAACAATTTTCAATGTAGGTAAAGTGCCCTCTAGCGGCAAACAATCAATGTGAATTGTTACTAAAATGATGAAGCGCAGAAGACTTAGCCTATCTTTCAAATATTAGTCAAATCGGTTTTCCTGTAAGCGAGTAATTCAAAAAACAAAAAATAAAAACTTGAACTTGGACGGCTTGTAACTCGAAAACGAATGACATTTTGAAAAAAAATTATATGAAGCTCTACCCTTATTTTGTCAAGTAGAATCACCCCCTTAAGTTTCGTGATCGATTTTTGAATCACCCTGTATAATGTACGAAACTTCGTAATAATATATAAAAAAAGGAGTGAAAAATGAACTTGCGAGTTTTATTATCAGCCTATTACTCAAGAAAATATCCAAATAATATATATATATATATATATATATATATATATATATATATATATATATATATATATATATATCTTATTTATTTCAGTGGTAGCAGATCGTTTAAAGCCTTTCGGAACATGCTCCAATAGTATCCCGCCATCTCATCGCCCCTGACACCACTTACCCTCTATCTCTTTAATGTCTTGGTGGAAATGTTCCGTTTCTCCCTTCTACCCGAAGCATTCAGCGCATCTGAATACATAAGAGTAGGCGGGCCCCGGACACGAAGCTACTCTGATAGGTATTCGTGGCAGAATAAGCAATTAATTTTAGAGACAATTTCTGCGAACCTTAAAGTGCGGGAAGAAACTAAAGGTGAATTGAGTAGCCTTGCGAACATCAGCAAGAGGGTACCCTCAGGATCAAGATTGTCTGCCCCCTTGACCGTACAGAAAGGTAAGCGATTTGTGCAAGTTTTTCATTTCCTTTTTTTTATACAATTCAAAAATACAGTCCACTACTTTTTCATATTTTCCGCTTCATTTATGATTTAGTTAGGGAGATTTCTGACCTGATGGAGTAATCTGGACTCTCGATCCGGAATTAGCATGAGAAATTACATAGGGACAGAGAGGTCCAGTCTAACGAACAGGATATCTTTGACTTAATTTGTCAAAAGAACGTTCATTTTTTTAAATAAGTAAATAAATATAATATTTTACCTTTTTTAGAAAGATACCCATGCTTATACATGGCCTCAGCAAAAACAAAGTCTGAATAGGCACATCTATCCAAAATAACACCCTGTCCTGTACTCATTAAATGAGCTAGTGCATCAATATACTGTGAAAACCTAAAATCATTTTCTAATATTATATATATATATATATATATATATATATATATATATATATATATATATATAACGCTTGCTAATGAAGTAGAAAGCTAACATATATGAGGCATTTGATAATGTAAATATTGTTTACTTTTTACCAAATGTTACTAGGATCGGTATTTTATAAATTACAAATTAATTGTGTAATATATTTATGCCCAATTTAGGCTAATCTTTATAATGAAATATAAAATAGGATCAAAAATTTATTATCATAAAAAAATTTTATCGTTGGTATTAAAAGTGTTCAGAAAATAATTATTTACAAAATGAACATAAAAAAATTTAAAAAAGAAATAGCAAATAGAAAAGTAATGGATATGATTAAAATTTTGTATATTGTAAGTTCAAATCAAGCATTCCTTAAAATCACTTTTAACTAGAAGTTAAAAATTTTATGGTTAATTTATCCTCCTGTAGCACCTATTCTAAACATATCATAGTTCCTCTCACACTTTTCTTAACTACAACCTGATAGTCTAGTAATGTGGAAAAATTCCAGGATTATCCAGTAAGTGACTTGAGAATCATGTTTAAAACTTGTAAACATATATCAGAAACCAACACGCACTATCCTTATACTTATTTTTTGCACAACCTTTCTGTTTAGTTTTTCTGCAAAAGTTAAAGTCGACTAGTGATAACTAAAAAAATGTATATTGAAAAAGTGACAAAAAAATCTGCCAAATTATGTTAAGCTTCCACTGCAGTTCTTTTTCTTCTTTTATTTTTCCTATATTGTTTTATTTAAATTAAATACGAGATTTTCATTATTGCATTGTATTTAATAGCATACTGAAAAATCGGAGATTACATTTTAAACAGTTCTTTTGCTACCTATAAATTAGTAAACATACGTTACTAATTTCAGTTTAAAGTATTTACCAAGTGCTATTATGTCAAATGTTGACACATTTTTAAAACCTTCTGTTATAAGCAACTTCTTATATTTTGTGAATAAGGAGACTAAAAAATTGTTATTCGTCATATTTCATTACATTTTCGTAGACTTATTCAACGATATTCCATTCGATGGGATTAAACGGAAAAAACTCATCCCAATTATTGACATAGAGGAAAAATCCTAATTTTTTGTTTTGCAGTTTTGCTTCACAATTGTCTTTAGGTTAATTGAAACAAATAGCTGCAAAATTTGATCGCAAAAGAAGCAAAAATGACAATGCTACAAGGCGATAACCGACAAAAAACACTGCAATAACCTAAAATAGAAATAGTATTTATACAAGTCTATAGAAGCGGTAGGACATATAACCTAGTTTTTATCATTTATTCGTCATTTTTCATAGTTCCGTTTCTGTCGTAGAAGTGACAATTCGTGTGTGGATACGCTCTCACGAAAAGGAAGAAAAGAGTCAAAAAAATGATGCTCCATGCTGTCTGTGTGATGTCAGGGAGCTAGGTTCGATATAGGGAAAATCCTGATATACATTAGACGAAGTTTATGCGTCTTGGCGTGCTTTATAGGGAGAAGGATATACTTGCGCCGGGCGGTCAACTCTGCATTCGACAGGATATGCATTAAAATTGCCAAACTTAAAAATTTCGTCATATATAAAAAATATACAGCTAATATAATCATTTGAACTATTTTGCAGTGCAAAAGTAGGTTTTCGGGGGTACATATCCGACTATCCCCAGAAACAGGTCTGCCCAATTTATCCAGAAGGGTTATTCTGGCTCTAGATAAGCACCGAACGAGGGAAAAGTTAACGAATTATCCTGCAGCAATATGGAGATTGGAAAAAACTATTTTATGTTTAAATGGGATAAACTCGAAAGTTTCACATGATTTATTATCTTAAAACTAATTGCGTCCTATCTCGTGACATTTAATCTTTTAGAAAAATCTTATTTCTTGAAAAAACATAAAGTGAGAAGACTATATTCATATCGCAGTTTTTGTATTTTTCCAATAAACCTTTGGCACTGTAGGATTTCGAATATTTAAACTTATTTATAAATAAAGTTGCATTGTTTATTGTGTTTTTATTTATATTTAACTTATTTCTATATAGATCGAGCAGATATTTGGCATGAACGCCAGGTCTAATGAATGATCTCATCCACCTGTCTTCTTGCGACCAGAAGACACTAGGTTTACCTAAAAATAAAAGTTTATTTCTTTCATATCCTTTTTATTTTAAAAATTTGAGGAAGTAATTTTGAAAATAGTGAAAAAGGGATCATTGGTTACTCAGTTGTCTATTTAATCATAATATCAAAATAAAAAAGATAGGAAAGAAAACAATTTTGAGTTAAAGTATAGATAAAGCGTTCTACAGTGGCATATTGGGGAAGTAGTTTTATCTGTGGCTGAGACTGTTGAAAAAATTTAACCTTCATGCCAAATATTAACTTGATAATCCATCCGGAAATACATTAAATGTGAATTAAAAACAAAATATAACATTTAACTTTATTTATCTATAAACAGAAAATCGAGATTTTGATAAATTTTTAAATAACTTAATCCTTTTATTTTATTTTATCATCTCAAGTTTCCTGATGTATCGGGACTTCCTGTATATAATTTTATAATATGATAATATTAACAACTATATATATATATATATATATATATATATATATATATATATATATATATATATATATATATATAACAAATAAGTCCTGATTTCCAAGAGGGTCCAAAATTATTCACAAAAATATAGACTGTTCCAGATCAAATGCTACATATAATATACATATAAAATGTAGCAATATATAAACAATTTTAGACGCAATGAAAGTTTTAAATCAGATAGTTCATAGGCTAAAAACGTTCTTTGATCAAACCCACAATACTAGATAAAAGCAGAGCACCAATACACTTTGGTGCTCTGCTTTTATCGAGCGTGAAAATATTTACGTGTAAATGAAAAATTTCCAAACTTCACGCGTAACTGATGTGATGGGTGAAATTTATAACATAGCATCCTTCAGCGTGGACTTAGGCGCTGCGTCCAATCACGCACAGAAGTCTTTTTATATTTTATTGTAACTAATAGGCCTGAATGATTTTATGAAGGAATACTCGTGCAATTTAACTTTAACGCCGTTTGAATTTGGAGTATTAGTTAAGAGATTGTAAAAACGGCAGATGTTCGGTGTTAGAGCAATGAAGTCGTAACAGAGTTTATTAATATCTATAGAGAATATCCTTGCCTATAGTAAATAAGAAACAAGGATTGTAACAATAGAAATTTTAAAAGGTCGTATATGATAAACTGGCAGATCATTGTAAAAAAGCTGGATTTTCTAAGACAACTTGAGATTTTGTGATAACTACTTTTTTTCTTCAGCAGAAGTAGTTTTCCTCATGACATTGTCCCTTAAATGATGAATTAATGGCCTAACCTTATAATGATGATATCTGTAATAGTAATGGTTATTACAAGCGAATATATAAATACAAAAAAAGTTTTTATTTTACTAAACAATATAAAAGAGAAGTATTTAATCCAAACACTTTTATTAAGTTTTTTAGCTTTTTTTCAGCATCATTGTTAATCCTGTTACTACTATTACAAGAATACCTTTATTTGGTATAAAGTTTGACATTTTTTACAAATATCGAAACACAAACCTTAATTTCACGTACCATACCATAATAAATACATGCACGCGAGATTTGTTTTAAACAAGTTTCACTGAACCTAAAGTGTGTGTTCCGTAAATTTGACTTTTTTAGTACCACAGGTTTGAACGAACAATTTACGCGCGTTTTAACGCGAGCCAAATTATGCCTTCCTGAATCGCGCGGTTAACACCCTCCATGTAAAAGCGGCGAAAAAAAATTAAAGTTCAATCAATCCAGTGTTATTTTGTAAATTCCCGCGTTGAGATCTGTTAATTACAACACAATTTACATAGAAAAACTTGCGCGAGTAATTAATCGTAAACGCCTAAGTTCACGCGGTTAGTACGTTCCATGTAAAGGCAGCTAAAGCGTTTTTTACCTTCTAAAAATGCATTCACCATTCTCTGCTTTAATTCTTGCGAAACTTGAATATCCCTCGGCAGTACTACTAATTTAGCACAGAAATGTTTATTACACATAAAATAAACTCAAAAAAATTATCTTAGCTTTTGTTTCTATTTGAAACTTATTTTTTAGAAAAATATTAAAATGTTGCTTTATTGTTCACGCATTACTATTCTGTATATGACAGTTTACATTGATAATATCAATTCATTTTTTTTGATTATTACAATAGTTCTTGTCGCCGATAATAGCAGCCTACTTTAATATTTTAAAACACAATATATTTAAATGCGATATCATGCATTAAATATATTATAATATTGAGATTTATACATCTTTCACAAGTGTTGCTCTACTTTTATCCAAGGGTGTATATTTATTGTGATGTAGCATAAAAAGTTAAGAAAAGTGCGATAGAAACCATTTTTCCCCAAGTAGCGCTTGTTCAGCGCTACCTGTAAAAGTGTTAAACTTATATTTACAGGGGGAAAATGCATATAAATTTTTCAGTACAATTTAAAAATATACAGAAAATATAATATATATTAAACCTAAGTTTTTATTTTTTTTATGCTTAGACTAAAATATTGCAAACCAGACCTGACAATGTACTGTTGAATTTGCATTCTTGCAACCAATTTATGTTTTGGATTTCTCAAGAAGTCCATGATATCAAAAGATTTACAATCAGGCGGCAGTAACGGATCTAATTTTCTGATATCAAAACCATAATCATTAATATAATTCATGTCCAAGTTCGCCTCTGGTAAGTAAAGCATACCGAATGAACTTGCTATTTCTTTTGCAAATTTGGATTTGCCTGCTGCAAGAGGACCTTCAACTACTATAAGCTAAAAACATAAAAACGTTTATTTATTTTAAGGGTTTACTAAATTCGTTTTGAAGTTTAAATGATCAATTCTTCACTTATTCCAAGCCACACAGCGAAACAACTCTAAATTTAGTTACTCATCCATAAAAAGGCCAATCAATTTCAGATTCTAAAAAATCAAAGTTAAGAATTTTGAAATTTCGAATGACGGCTTTACCATCAAAAAGGAAAATTTATTTCATTAATGAAAAAGAAGAAAAAAACTTTAACGGTGATTCAAAAACTATAAACGATTTATCTTAAAAAACCCTGACTTATTTAAATCATATTTTTCAATCTCCACCTATAAATTTTACCATTTCCAGTAAAACACGGGTAGAAGACAAGATTTGATCATCTTTTTAACAAATATTTTCATAAACAAGTGCACTAAAAGTGAATTTTCAATAACAACAATAACCATGAACAATTTCAATTTTATATTTATGCATTTACTGCAATTGTAAATTACAGGACTAACCTAAGTAGTATGGCAATTAATTATTTAGATAAACAATAGAAATAAACAGACCTATTTATTATTTTCGAACAGAAACTGTTCCACGTTTAATATTCAAATTGCATGTTGTATAAATAGAGCTTCGGTATAGGCACATGAAATTATCTAAGAAGCATAAAGATAATACTTATTAATTTTCGACAAAGTTATAGTACAGTACATTTTGCGCAACTTAGTTTAAAAAATTTCTATTAGTATATTACTGCACTACCACCATTGCATTAAATTCTATCCTTTAGTATTTTATAACAATGTTTCTATATTCTTATAAAGGGTATTAAGCCCACAATTTTATTAAGCTAATTAAAAAATGTTGCTGTCCAGCAGAAATCACGAACACCCCTCTCTCAAAATAGGGGTTTGCAAAAGTTCTATAAGATATTCTAAGATTTTATTATGGTTAGTTCTGTTTTTTTTTTAAGTCTATTAGATTTTATTTTTGTTTTTCTTTCTACAAATCATCTCCACATATACCATATAACCCTGAAGTAATCTGGTCAAACTCATTAATGTTTGAGGGAGGTCTAAAATGCTTAAAAAAATACTTGATACAGGTTTTTGCAGTTAGAATAGTATCTTCTAATAAATATTAGGTTACTAACAGCCTAGAAAATGAGATCCATGCTAACCAAATTTAAAAACACTTCCAGCAATGTCAACCTAATGCACTCTTTTGTGACGTCACTGATGTTTTATTCCTATTAAAAAGAATAAATAGAGTGAATTGATATTAGAACAAGCACGTTTTATGATCGTTTAACATCCGGCAACAATGCATGGGTTTTCTGCCATGACCAGAACATACAAAAACCCGGCGTGAAAGTGAAAAAAGTTCTTTGGAAGAAAACTACGTACAACAGCCAAAAAAAACTTCAGATTCACGTTCAAGGCCCTCAATGTACAGAGTATGCACTAATTCAGTGTTTCCACTATTCTGAATAATCCATATAAGCTAAACTAACCATAACCAATCATTAGAAAATCTTGTAGAACCTTTTATAATATCACTCCCGCTTCCCTGTGGTGAGTACTGAACAGAAATACTCTTTAACATAAAAAAATTGTAATCTTAAGACACACTATAAAAATAGAAACATTATGTAATACCGCATTAGAATAAAACAATGCAATAATGGCAGGGCATCAATATATTATAAGAAAATGTGATTTTTCAAATTGGGCATGATGCTTTATTTGAATACTTCAACCTACATACTGAAATGAATACAACAAATTTCAATCTAACTATTAAATGTATGTATGGTGACCGCATTGCACAGATATTAAATTTGAATAGTAACCTACCGGCGGTTTTTACGCAAAGATAATAAATCCATTTGTTCCTTTCAATTACCTTTTTTTCATCTAAAAGAAAAAGAAGTATAAAATTGAAGAAAATTGTTCAGGCTAACAGATTTTGTTAGTTTTTACTGAAAATTCATGTTTCTCAGCAATGAATTTTGTAAATTTTGTTAAAAAAATAATTAAATATTGTTTCCATTGAAAATGAAAAATTTAATGAAGACGGGAGAATATGACTTATATTGGTGAAAGTGCAGAAAGACCTCCAGGATCGTGTTGAATGACCCAAAACTATGCCAGTAATTCAGTGTTACCACTATATTTCTGTTTTTTTTTTTAGTAAAATTTTTAGCAATTATTGGGAACAGCGGTAACATCAAATTTTTCGCTGATTTTTTGCAGAACCCCTAATTTGAAGTCGTAAAATACGAATCTGAAGTTTGTTTTTGGGGTCGCAAATAGTTTTCTCCAAAAAAAAATTCACTTTCACACGGTATTTTCCGACCTGTTCCTTTCAATTATGTCACTTCCACTAAAATACAATTGCACATTTTGGAATAAAGTATATTTTGGATAAAACTAAACATCAAATTGGGCTCAAATACAACAGAAAACACTAAAAATCGAGCTAAAAGAAAACGTGAAGGACTTTAAACATGGCGGGAAAATTTGTGCATTGTTATCAAGTTTCCAACAACCATCAAGTTACAATTATTCTAATAGCAATTTGGTAATTCACTCTCTTTACTCTTTTTGCTCAAAACCAATGTTACGTAAGGAACAGATTAACTTTTGAGAAGAAACAGAAATAAAAAAATCGGTGTCGTCACACTACATAAGACTGAAATTAGTGAGAGTGTATTTGTTCAACGTGAGTCAAATTTTTCAGAAATAAAGGGATATATTTTTTTAACACATAGAACAAATCTATCCTCCCTAACACAATAAGTAAGAGCCAGATTAGTTCAGGTTTATAGGATGTATGTAGAAATGGTTTGTAAAAAGCAAGACAAAAATAAAAATCAAAACTTAAAAAAGCTGGTTATTAGGATGCGTGCGTCTTTTTTCCAAGTACGTCCATCTATATGTTACAGCATTATAACTTTAACATTGTTTAGTTTTTACAATGAAAATTAGGATTTTTCCCCCTATATAAAATGTAGGGATTTTTCGTTCATCATATCGAGCGGGAAATGCTTGGATAGGTCTTCAAAATGCAACTAAATTCTTTGTATTACATTTTTAATTCAGTCATATGAACCTCAGAACAAATTTGACCTAACAGCACTTACAATAGAAATTGTTATGGTCAAGTTCTAGACACTAATTCATAATATACAAAACAAAAAACTTTTTAAGTTTAATTTTGGATCTTATGCGATGTGAAATGAAATTGCAGAAAAAACTGACAATACCAATAGCTGCTAGGGAGTCCTAACGTAATATATCCGACACGCATTTGATCATTTTATTGTGTTATTATTTTTTCACTTACTATGAGCCATTTATTGATTCATACAGTATATACCTGAACTAATCTGACTCGTACTTATTCTTATTCATAAATAAATAATAAAGAATAAAAATATACTGTATTGTTCAAGAATACAAAAATCTTACTGACAAAGTTTAAAAACATTACAAAAACATTCAAAATATAAAGAAAAACAATAATATACACTTTAAAAACAAAAATAAATGAGGTTTTCCGCCCTCATAACCAAAATTTTTGAATCAATAATTGACTCCAAGATTGAGCCTTGTTTGCAGAATGTTATAGCTGAGTTCCAGCATGGTTTTGTGGAGGTCTATGAGTAATATCTGGTAGGGGCTTTGGAGGGAGTGTGTCGGGTGGATTCTATATACACAGATTTCTCAAAGGCATTCGATCGTGTTAACCATACTGGTAAATAAATTACAACAGTATGGTATTTCTGAAAGTCTATTAAGTTGGTTCCAAAGTTATCTGTCAAATCGAAGACAAATAGTTAAGATTAAGGGTTACACTTCTGAGGAGGTTTTGGCCACATCAGGTGTGCCACAGAGTTCCCATCTAGCTCCACTCCTCTTTAATTTGTATATTAATGACATAGGTAATTATGTTACTGAGTCTAAGTTTTTATTATATGCTGATGATCTTAAAATTTATAGAGTGATTAATAAATTAATTGGATCTCTGCAGATAAAATTTAATAGAATAAAATTGCATTGTGATGGACAGTCACTCTTACAGCCCTGTAAATCATTTGTAATGTAATTTCATTTCAAACCTTTGATAACACTTAAACATCAGGCAAAAAAGCCAATTGTTATGATAATGCTGTCTAACTAGTATCTCACAGTGAGAGGTTACGAACAGAATGATCTCCTATGTAGCATATTAGACTAAAAGAAGAAAACAATTAACGTTATATTTGCCATACCTTAGTATTTTGATTAAATCTTGCACTAGTTGAATCATACATATAATGAAAGAGGTTAAACGATTTTTCGTTGTAGTTCCATGGTTGGGGCCTTGGTGGTAGATCATCTAATTTACTTGTAATGGTCCTTACGGAATAGACATTAACTTTAGCCAAGAGGCTTTTAGAAGGGTTATTAATTAAATATTTGCTTAAACCAATTCGAACAAAACTAGCCATCCTTTCCGATTTTTTTTTGATGCTTTACATAACAAGTCAAAAAAAATAACCTCAAACTTCTTGTCAAACTAGAAGGTCCTACTTAGTTATTCGGTAGTTGGATGAATACCATTTTATTAATTATCCGGTACTTCTTTGTGAAGTTAGGCCTCGAGCAAATACTTCATTCAGAGATTAGATAAGGAAAAAGATTCAGAGCTCCGCACGCATTACAGAGCAGGGTACCTTATCTCGTTCTTGAGAGAACGATCACTTGATGGAAAGTGGGCGTGGTTCTCACGAAAAAGTATGAAACAGTATTCTTGGTTGTTTTTCTCATTCTCGAGAGAACGATTATCTTGATGGAAAGTGGCCGTGGTTCTCACGAAAAAGTAAGAAACCGTATTCTGAATATGTTTTCGTACTTTTTCGTGAGAACCACGCCCACTTTCCATCAAGATGATCGTTCTCTCAAGAACGAGAATAGGTGCCCAGAAAGGAGGTTGTGGTGAATGGGTATACATCCGATCTCTCCTCCGCTACCTAACTGGTTCAGATTTGTTCTTCCGTTTCTTGACATCATACTTTTGAAATGCGCTCCTCGTGCTTCAGTTGTATATCACGCTTTCCTTTCATTTCTAAGAATTTTTGGTTTAAAGACTTGGCCAAGAATATTTTCTTTTGATAACCAACGAAATCTGGCGTAGAAAAAAAGAACTTCGCGATCAGAGTTCTTGTTTTTGCAGAATTCCCTGAACAGACGAGTAATGAGTACGCTTAAAGACTTCATCTTCAACTTTCTTAAGAACACCAGGTTTTTTTATAATTGACAATTTTCACAAAAGGGTTGAGCACTTCTTGCATTAACTTTGGAAGAGTTTTGGTAACAAAGTCAAAGAAAGAGGCTGTTTTAATCTCTCACGCTTCTCTAAGAATTGGTTTAAAGGGCTTTAATAAACAGAATTTAATGAGGATTTGTAATTGTACGAGGTTTTCTCTTCTTTACAACTTCCAGATCAATGTCATATGATACCTGAACTTGTTGAAATGTCTCAGCAAGATCCAATTTTGATCATTCCGGCCGCATGTCTTTTAGAAAAGTTCAAGTCTTTCGTAATATGTTCACAATGCTTTGTTTCTAAGTGAAGTTTCAACTTTGAGGGTTTTATAGATTCAGCACAGAAAATGGTGTGTCTTCGCTATGCAGTTATTAATAACTTTAAAATTATTTTTTGAGATACTTAGAAATTTTAAATTAAGTAATAAGGTTTAATGTTTTTTACTTACCAAGATAGTATATATTAGAAAAACTTATATTTCTAGAAGTACCTATCGAAGACAAATTGTAACACGCTATCAATAGTATTGTAACGTTTTTCGAACTAACAACTAAGTATTCATTACAAATGAAAAAATAAACACAGTAACGACTTAACACTAGGTAACAAGTTTACTGAGTGCGACAATTTAACGACTCTGTCGTTGCCTATATATCAGTTGGGATTATTTTCAGGGTACCTATTCTCGTTCTTGAGAGAACGATCACTTGATGGAAAGTGGGCGTGGTTCTCACGAAAAAGTATGAAACAGTATTCTTGGTTGCTTTTCTCGTTCTCGAGAGAACGATCATCTCGATGGAAAGTGGCCGTGGTTCTCACAAAAATGTAAGAAACCGTATTCTGAATACGTTTTCGCGAGAACCACGCCCACTTTCCATCAAGATGATCGTTCTCTCGAGAACGAGAATAGGTACCCAGCTCGACGGAACTCTCTCTCCTACGTTTCTTCGAGAGGCAACGAAATATCGTGAACTACCTAGTTAGCTGGTCTCAGATTTTTTTTGTTGTTTGTCCCATTCAGACTTTGTCAGACATAAAGAGTGGTTTGTGCGCCAGCCATCCACAGATTACGTCACATATCTCTCATATTGCCAAGCAAAAATAAATTATAAATATTTTATCACCTATCTTTAAATTTTAAATTCAATTTCGGTTTTTAAAATTGATTACAGGCGACTCCTAAAAAAGCCAAAGTAGTGGGTCGCCACTACCAGGGTACCTATTCTCGTTCTTGAGAGAACGATCATCTTGATGGAAAGTGGGCGTGGTCCTCACGAAAAAGTACGAAAATGTATTCAGAATATGGTTTCTTACTTTTTCGTGAGAACCACGGCCACTTTCCATCAAGATGATCGTTCTCTCGAGAACGAGAAAAGCTACCCAGAATACGGTTTCATACTTTTTCGTGAGAACCACGCCCACTTTCCATCAAGTGATCGTTCTCTCAAGAACGAGAATAACTACCCAGTTGGGAACTACTATCTTAGCTGGTACAAATGCCAGCAAATAAATATAATTTCTCCAAATTATTTGAATCATTTTGATTGGGACAATTCAACGACTTAAAACGCTATAGGGGCAACTCCAGAACAAGAAAGTTAGGACAATTATTTTTCCGTTAAATTATTTAGTTATTTTCCTTTATGATTTAATTCACAATAGTTAATAGTTACCGCCATCGAGAAACTATCCAGTACCATTCCTAGGGCTCCCCTAACCTCATTGTTACTTTTATTCTACGGTATTGTTTTCGTGTTTTGTGTAAAAATATCTATGCTTTTATTAGAAGTGTTGTGGTTCTAGGGTGTGTATTAAAGTAAAAAAGATTAAAAAAAAAAGGAATTTGTCTTTTACCTTAGATATTATGAAGGAAAGCAGCAAATACAGTAAAACTAAACGTAGTAAAAATAAAATTTCTTTTGATGAAGAAGTTGTAAGTAAAGATCAGGCAGAGAAACTTCTTTTGGAACAAGGGTTAAATTCCATAAAACCGGTTAAAGAAATATTTAAAAAAAATGATATATCCGAATCCCAATCTAAAAGGAAAGCTGAGAAACGCACACAACCTGAAAAAGATTATAAAGGGATAGAACAGCCAAACCCCAAGAAAAAACGAATTTCTGATAATGAAGCAACAAAAATTAGCGTGGACACAGCAGATTCTTCGTTAGAAATAGAATCAGTAGGACAAGAAGTCCCCATTCAAACAGAAAAAGAATCTATTAGGGCCAAGAAACGTAAAAAGCATGCTCTACTTCTAGAACAAAAAAAACTAAATGCTGAACTGGAATTACAAAAAAAATCTTTAAATTATCTCTCTAAATGGAAACATAGCAGATCAGAATGGAAATTTGAAAAATTAAAGCAAATTTGGATTCAGCAAAATTTATTTGATTCAACTAAAATACCTAATGAATTTTGGGAAACAACTTTGGAGTATTTTAGTGGTACCAAGGGTCATTCTCGTCAAGTAGCTTTGGATGATGCATTGAGAATTATTGAGAATGAAGAAGCCAATTCTGACACACATTTAGAAGAAGATTATCAGCTAAAGCTAAAGAGAGCAAGAAACATTGTACAAAGTTTACAATAATAATATACTTCTTTTGTTTGTAATTATAAATATTTATAATATAAAGTGTTTTTACACATTGTTCTTTTAGTTGTAATGAATTAAAGGAATGGGACCTAGTCGAGGGAATTTAATTGTGAATTTCAGTATACACCCTACAGGTTTTTTAAAAATTGATCACAACTCGACATATTTTCACTCCTGAAAAAAAAAAGTACAATTGCAGAAGGCTTATTATAAGTTCTAAAAATATTTCTTTTATTATAAATATGGTGTAGAAACATAAATTAATATAACCTGCTTGCTATATTTCCTGCACCATCAAAAGATACGCTAATAAGATTTTGCAAATTGAAGCCTAACTGGGCTAATTCATGGGTTACAAGAGCTCAGTAATCTCCTGTTGGTTTCTGGACAGGAACCATGCTGATCGCCTGTTCTTCTGGGATTCCAATTTTAATACAGAATACCCAAATTACAGCCTAATCATCTGGCAGGAATCCAAATTGAGGGTCAAAGATTTCACTGCCTGGATTTGTTTGATGATATCTTGTTTAACTTTACCTGCACATATATTTATTAATTTATTTATAATGGTTTTTGACAAAACGGTAACAAGCCTAACTCTACCCTTACCTTTTTCTACTTTCAATAATTGCCTCAGGTATGTGGGTTTTAAGAACTGAATCATACTTTGATAATATGAAAACTAAATTTAGAAAGTTTCCGTGGGTACAAGGCTTCACTTTTTCCACGATAAGCGATACCTTGTTTAGATATAAATAAATATTATATATATGATTCTTTTCAGAACCAGACGCTTATTGGAAATCTCTTGCATATTTTTTCGCCTTAGATGTTCAACATTTCCTCTTTTTTTTTTGCTGTTAGGAAGGCGATCACAGCTAATTGATGACTGTGGCTTTCCTCATGTTTGACAAATTTCATAAACATGTTTTTTGGATGGAGTAACACCATGAATAAATAGACTTCCTTCTTTCTTCATATGGTCAGAAGCAAAACACATGCAGGTGGTACAAAATATCTCATTTAATTCTAGAGAATTAGCTCCGGTTGGGTTACTTTGGGTAGTAAACTCGACACCCATCAAAAGGCAAGCTGTTTTTATCACCCAAGGGCTGGATAGGGTGGACCGACGAGAAACTCAATTTCTCTGCAGTGGTGGCATTTTTTCTTGGTGAAGCAAATTCAGAAAGTTTCTGAATTTCATCGTAACCGTCGTCTATTAATGTAAGTGATGCTGATGCGACGCTATTTGCACTAGCTCCGGTATCGCTAGAAACAGAGAATTGTTTCTTTAGGATTTGAAATGCATGCATTTGTTTCTTGTACAGTGTCATGACTGATTTGTACAACAGCTGCCGCTGCCATGCTCTGTTTTGAATTACTTCCATGCAAAATAGTATCCAATTTTTTGTTTGACTGCAATATTGATGATGATGATGGTCCTATAAAAATATAAAATTATATACATACAGTCTTAGTTATATCACACAATGTATCCTATTGTTAAAGTAATGGTGTCCGTCTGTAACGAGTCTCAACTTCCAATACGAAGTAAGATAATAATTTAATATATTGAATCGATAAATTAGTTAATTTGTTGGGTTAGGGTCACCTATACATGAAAAAGAAGATACAAAAATTCAAGTTCTTGTTTTTGATAATGAGACTAAAATATTTTTTTGTCCATTTAAAGTTGCTGTTATTAGTGCTCGAGCAGTGTTTATACGGTGCGGCGCAGGAGCTGACACGCATTGTCCAATTTCATAGTCATCCCCGTACGGCCACTACGGGCACTCAAGTCGATCTTCTTATGTTTGAATACGTCGCACTGCCACTCCAGCCGAGCATTTGGACAAATTTTTTGCATGATTCTCAACAAAAATGAGCTATCAATTATTTATAAAAATTATGCATTATCTATAAATAATCTATATATCTATAGCTTGAAATTCATAGTAACTGATAAAATTTTTGAATGGTTTTAACAACCATAGAAACTATATAGTTTTTCATACTATTATTATGAAAAGTAAAGCAACAAATAAATAATAAAACCGCCTAACCCTAGTGCGAAACGGACTCGAACTATGAGGGTACCGTATTTTCTTTGTTAAATTTGTCGATTAATCATGTATTAGATACGTGAATACAGTATAAAATTCATCGCAAATATAAGTTTCATATTAATTTCACCAGCTTACAAAAAACGATATAAATCGACATTTTCAGTATTTGTTGCTTACATATAGTATATGGGACATAATGTAACAAAAATTCCAATTCCTGAATAGTTTACTCTTAGAGAGACGTAAGTTTGGTTTAAAACAAATAATTTTAACAGATTCCAATATATATATATATATATATATATATATATATATATATATATATATATATATATATATATATATATATATATATATATATATATATATATATATATATATATATATATAAATATATATATATATATATATATTTAACAAGAATTAAAACCAACTACACGACACGCCAATTTTGAACACCAATAAATCACAAAAACACGTAATATTATAAACTTGCACTCACTAACGTATCGACGGGAATAAACAATGGAATACAATGCCAGGAGCACGAAAGCGCACGCCTTTAAAATATGGGAATTTCCCGACGTGCGACGCTAAAGATGTATTCCGTTTCTCCAGTAATATGAAAGTAAATAAATACGTTACGTTCCATATCTGTTAATTTATAGATGTTGACAATTTCCTTATTAAGCTATTTTTAATAAAAAATGGCAACCCAATAAGGGTTTAATTATAATTTATGTATCATTTTTAACTTCCCGCTATGAAAATTGAAAATTTTCAAAAATCGGGAAGTTATTGATTTCATTACGGTTTTTGAAAATCGAGTTTTTATCAGATCTCGACGTTTTGAGGTTTTAAGAAACTATTCTGATTATTTTTATAATAATGTCCCTTAAATAACTTTTGAACAGATTGACCGACCGAAATGAGAGTCGCAGCGTTTGAAAGGTATTCACTCAACTTACATTCCTTGAAAATTTGAACCAAATTGATCCAGTAAATTTTGAGAAAATTCAAAAATGAATTTTCAAAAAAATATATATTTTTAATATCTTTTAAAAGGCTCAACTGATTGACTCCAAAATCTAATCAACTCTTTTCCTCAACAAACAAAATCAAATGATCTAATATGGGGATATCAGATCAAAACCGGTTGTTTCGTTCAAAGGTTATCGCCGTACAAAATTTTCGAAAAAAGTGTTTTTCAAAATAACTTTGAGAAATTCCTAGCCAACCGACTTTTTTGTAAAGACACAATTTATAGTACTTAAAAAACCGCGTCGAATGCCCTCAAAATCGGTTAATTTATTGCCATAAGAAGTTTTCAAAAAAGTACCTTTTCAAAATAACTTTCAAATATCTTGATGGAGCAATATTTTTGAATGGACCTTATTTCTTGTACAAAAAAAAACACCATTATTATTTTTCGAGCTCAAGGAGCTCGAAAATGTACAAAAAAAAGTCATATCCTTGAGCTTGAAGGGCTTAATCATGACGACCAGAAATACTTTGAGCTCGAAAATGGAGTGAAATTTCAGAGATGGCCTCAGGGCCAACCATTTTTCAAATTTTTCCGTTTCATTTCTTTCAAGTATGTACGAACCATTTTATATTAAGTCGTCGGCCAGGCGGTAGGTAGGGTCGGGGACCCGCGCAGACTAGGGCTCAGCTGGCAAACGCCGCCTCGACTATATGGCCAGTCAGAAACTGTTAAAACCTGACAGTCCATTGTACAATAGTCTATTGCTTTCTAAGTATTCACGTAGCTGTTCACATATCAAAGTTTCTAGAATTTTGGCAGTATTTTTTTTATGTCGACTAAAAATAGGGTGTTTCCAAATTTTAAAACCATAGTGTATATGGTTCGTAACTCATGCCATAGAAACAGCAACAGTGGGTCGCAAGTCTGGTTGAACTAAATGATTTCTTGACACATCTAGACTTGGAAAAAAGAGGTAGATGATTAATTGCCCTTCCTTCCTGGATGTCAGGGTCAACCGTTCAAAGGAAATTATTAAAAGAAAAGGAAAGGAAGCCAAAACATTCTGGACAATTCCGTATATCAAGGGAACCTCGGAGAAAATAAGATGAATTGCCAGCAGTTATAATAACCTTTAAATCGGGAAATGAATTCGGAGCTAATTTAATAAAAATAAAACCAAAATCTAACTATAAGAAAGAATGTGTTTACAAAGTCCCATGTGAGTGTTGTGAAATATATATTGAAGAAACCATACGTCCCCTAGAAGTTAGGATTAAGGAACATAAAACTCATACACAGAGAGGGTAAACGTCGAAATCTGGTATTACAGAACATGCCTGGGATAAACGACACCATATAAAATGGTCTGAAGCTGCGGCAAAATATATGGGACCCAACATGAAAAAGAAAATTCATAGAAACAGCTTACATTAAAAATAATAATGGAATATTCAGTAAACCCAGAGTTGAGATACCTAATCTTTGGCAACCACTACTTTGTAACATCAAATGATTGAGGCGTGTACAATGAAGTGAAACTTCGAGTTTCAATACAGTCCTTATATAAGCTCTTAACCTTAAGTTTATTCTTGATAACGATTAGAGATAAAACCTTATTAAAATGATATACAAACCAAAAATAGAATGCCTGCCCAACAACCGCCTGCACCATTGTCTACAACCTTCAAAGAAAGCATTTTAATTGATATTCTAAGTAATTATCATCAAATTAAATATGTCGCTTAACAATTAAAGCAAACCCATATTTTACACAAAAATGTTTTATTTGCCAGAAAGATTTAGATGGTACAAATTAAATTATACCAGGAACATGTTACATATTTTAGGATTATTTAATCCTTATGATACTGACATAAATACAAAATCGCCTAATATACACAAAGGTGAGGTATGAAAAAACAAAAAAAACTTGTAAATTTTTTACACGTACTAGATACATTTCATTTATTTACACGTTACATATGAAAAATGCACAGCATTTATTAACAAAAATTAAGGCAGAATGCGCTGAATATAACTGCTCAACTTTTAAGTTAATATTCTAGTGAATTTAGTTTTTTTCACTGTACATCTAATCTTTTGTCTATATTATCATTTCCCAAAATTTTGGACAGCAGTACTACTTTGTGTTATTTATAAACAATCTTTAAATTAATTTTCATGTTACAGGAGAATTTAGTTCCTAAAACCAAAATCTTGACTCAAATTTCAGTATACTTGTTTAATAATCAATTTCTTGTTGTTAAGAAGAAAAGAAAAAAAAATCTTTTTAGGGAAACTAAATTTCTATAAGAAGCCTCTGGACCCCCTCTTAGCTACACCTGTGCAAAATAATTTGGAAAAAATTTATTACCTAACGACCTGACATAATATGCTTAGCTAACACTTAATCTCATTTAAGAGATAATCGCAATAAGACAATTTAAATGTCAACGTGACATTAAACGGACAACAAAGTAAACTTATTGTTAGAATACAATTTTAATTCCCACTTCCTCCCGTAAACTGAAAACATCTGGTAAAATAATCAATACCGTTTCTTAAAATATTATGTTAATAAGTTGACATTTAATTAAAATAAAAATAATTGCAATATTTACGTAAGTCTAAGCGCTTTCTACCTTAACAATCAGCCAAATAAATTTTCATAAAATTTTAACAATTATTATTTTAACAAGATATTTTTATATACACACCAAGGTCAAATTTCTTAGTTAGTTTTGAGGTACCAGTTACAAATGGTTTACACTTATTTAAGATCATGATTAAATAAAAGAAAATTTAGTTTCTAAAACAGTGTAAAAAATAAATAGATAAAATTATTTACAAAAAATTAAACCTACTCTAGCAATAAAAAACTATTTTACAATAATTAATAAACATACCTATTGTTGAATAAGGCTGTGTTAAATAAATCTAGCAAATTATTTTATATAATCGTACTTACATACTTTTTTACTAAAAGAAAAATGCTAGACATTGCTTATAAAACAAGCGCTTATTCTCTGCCTAACCTGCTAGAGAAAGTTATATGCTATCAGTGCCTTTAACCAAACATATATTTCTTCATAACAAATTAAATAAGCAGTTTATTTTTTTTATTTAAAAAATAATAGACAAAACTATATAGTAACATGTTTCTAATCGGATCAACTGTATTTTTTCCTAACTAATAATAAAAAGATAAAAAGCCATCGTCACTCTCTCGTTTACCATTTGCAAAAAAAATTTCATTCATATACTTCGAAGGACTCCAATATAATCAAGAAAAAAATTCACATGAACATAGCTCGGTCCCAAACACCCTATTATCATATAAAGATTCCTCACTAATTTTTTAAAATCGGTCTCAGTATATGCACTTACTATCCATAAAAAATATGTTTCCATGTTGAGAGTTAACTATATAATAAGTCATGGATACTCGGACGAGGGGAGGACCAATTTATCTATAGCTTACAAGCCTTTTTCTGATGTTTCATTTTGACATGAACTATTATTTTCAAGAAAATTTTTTAAACCATTGAATTGAAATAGTACTAAATATGCGCGATAGAGTTTGTAAATTTAGAACTAATATATATATTATATAAAATTAGAAATTATATTTTAGACGAATTGCCTTCTAGGTGGTTACTTTTTCAAAAGATTGTCTTTTGTAGTTTCTGGACGTAGAGACGTAGAGTCTGTTTATTCGTCACCGAGGAGATATTTGGCAAAATCAAGTTGACTTTTAATATATTCCTTAAATATAATTCTCCTAATTTTACATAATTTCATTAATTTCGATAATTTTATCTTGTTTAAATCATTTTTTTGACATGTTGTAGTTTTTAATTTTCTCTTTTAAGAATGGCACCAATAATCTAGTGAAACATGTAGTATTTTTTTTTTAAAGTTGAAAAAATAACACAAAAAAGTAATTGTACTTTTAATGTTATTAATAAATTCCCCGAAAAAAATAGTTCTGAAAATGATACTGCATATAACTTTCTCGGGCAAATTAATGTTGAATATATTACACAATTTTCCACGTTCGTTTCAAAGTATTTTTTCTAAAAGTCTTTGCTACCCTTAATAATAAAAATAGTATGCTAAACAATTTCCTAAATAAACACTAAATGTAGATCATCTAAAACAAATTCGGTGTCGTTCCCATTTTCTATTTTATAATTAAATTTGTTTTATATGAGCTTTGCATTAAATTTATACAATAAGTTTTTTCGTATCACATTTTGAAGATTGAAAAATAAATCTAAATAATAGTAAAATTGCTATTTGGAAAAAATGATAAGAGAATTTACGATATACTTGATGCAAAATGCCGTTATACAATGACAAAAAATAATACTGTTAAAAAATTATTGTTATTTAGTTAAAAAATTCTGTTAAGAATTAGGGAAAATGGAAAGTATTTTACGTTAATAATATTTAAACGTATCAGCACGGAACCCCATACAAGATAAATTACTCGTATATACTAGCATCGAGGCATCATTCGTAAAATAGAAAGGAGGAGGAAACACCACCAGATCAAATCAATGCTTCTAGTAAAACATCACGCCACACAGACATTAAATTACGTTTACTGGAAACTTTAAACAAAAGCGTATTTTTTGAGTTATTAAAAAAATTTATTCAATACCATTAAAAATCCAGGAGATTACAGAAGTTCTCTCAAAAAATTGATAACATATTTGTAGACAAATCTGGTCTTTATTCGAGTTAAATAAAAATATTTATAATTATTATACATATCATCTTATCTTGTCTGTTAAATACTATACTATTACTTGGAGAATTTCAAAATAGGAAAACATAGAGTTTATATATCTGTTATATGAATATATGAATTTACAATTTCGAAAAAGTTAGCGACTGTTTTTTGCCGAATAAGTAAATAATGCAGTCAAACTTTTGATTACGTTGCTGCAAGGATATTGTCGATAAACCTAGTACATATGACGAGAAGATAATATGAAAATTCGTGCAAATCAAAGAGCTTTCAACTAATAGAGGCAGTCCTAGTTATCTCACTGATAAATTATTTATTGTATTCTATAGTATAGCAACTGTACGGGTGTAAACCAGTTTTGATAACATTTTGTTAAAATAGGATACCAAAAAAATAGAAACATCATCGTATTACAGTGGGCTCCATATATCCGACAAAAACATTTTTATCTTTTAAAGTCAAAGTTAGTATCAGCGGATTTCTGAGGTGGCACTTTACGCATCAATTCAAATTCGAAATAGTGACTTGAATATATCTTCTTGTGTTGTCTTATCAACTGCAGACGTTGACTATTAATATAGCGATTCGTATCTTGTTGGTGGCTACTAAATAGTTGGACAGATGTTCGTCCAAACCATTTTCGTAAGTTTTACATCCATGAATTTCTTCTTCTGCCTGGACTTCTCCTACCATCGATTTTTCCCTGTAGGATAAGTTAGTTGTTGAAGACGATATTTGTTATGTCTCATTATGTGGCTAAGGTATTTCGGTTTTCTTTTCTAGACTGCGAGCGTAATTTCTTGTTGTTTGCCATTGCTTCTCAATATTTCTTCGTTTGTGATGTGATCCGTCCAGGATATTTTTAGAATTCAGCGGTGCATCCACATTTCAAAGGCCGAGAGCTTTTTCACAAGTTGTTTTTGTCATGGTCCAAGCTTCCACCCCATATAGTAAGACCGGAAAGACGTAGCATTTTACTAATCTGATTTTTAGTGGTAGTGAAATGTCTCTGCTGTTAAGTATGTGTCTCATTTTTCAATTCTAGATCTGATATTTGTCATAATGTCCAATTGTTCATGAACGATACGTATATTTTTCAACGTGTTCTATAGTTATTGTTTGATCTAATGTAAGTTTTTCTATAGATGTTCGGTTTTTACTAATTGACATCCATTTCGTTTTTGAGACTTTTTTAGCCCAAACTCTTCAGATACGTCTTTCACTCTTTGTAGGAGGCCCTGTAGGTGTTCAACGTTATTAGCTAAGATGACAGTATCGTCCGCGTATTTGATATTATTTATGAATATATCATCATATCACAATTAAAACTGTTCTTGGGAAGTTTTTAAGACCAGTATTTATCAACTTAAAAGCTCCGTTCTTCTTTAACATTCTCTATCTAATTTTTCTACTATATTATCGATCCAGCATCTTTGTAGTCTGTCAACATTTTTTTTTTGTAATCAAGGTCTTCGCTGTATTATGGGTTTGGTACATTTACAACTCTTTTAAAGCGCATATTACCAGTCTAGCTTAATTATAATATTACTATAGAACCTCTTCGCCCTGTGGTCTGTATCGAATTTTATCTTTTGTAATGTGATTTATTGAGACTTCAACAGGTTTATTGCTCTTTGTGCTGACCGTAAGTCACTCTGGTTATCGTTAGCATAACTTCCATATGGTATGCCATTATGGGTTGGATTTTTAAGTAAGCATCTGTTTCTTCATTACTATCCGTGTCAATCAAATATGCCTAGTAATTTCAGTTGTTGCATTCGCTGTGACGAGCTTTATGATGTACCTCAAGTAGATGAATTTTCTACTTTTTCTGTGATAGAATTTTCCATCTGCCGTTTTGCAATCATTCCAGAATCGAGCTGTCGGACACTGCTTTATTTATACGTAGGAATACTTAAGTATTAGATGTCATTATTTCACCGACATCTAAAAACGAGGTGGTTCTCTACTTGACAGACCGCTATATTTTTTGTATGTACATTGATTACCTTGGGACTATTTCAATAAAAAAAAATTTGTTGTGTTCAGGAAGTTGCTGCGACGGTCCCATATAATTTTAGTTCAAATCAGTTCAAACAAAAAATTTTTTGTCCGATTTCCTCTAAAACTGATGTTGCTGCATTTAGAGATCCCAAGTTACGAATTAGTCTAAAATTGGTGTTGAGGAGTTTTGGGGCATATATTTTTCTTTGGATTTTCTTAAGATTATATATGGCGAACTAGAGTTTTGCTTTGTCCAACTTCTTTGAGGGGTTTTCGAGATAAATACATTCTTTGTTACTAAATTATTAATTTGGTTTACGATAATTTTAACTAACTTTTTCGCTCATTCTGAGGTACACTCGATTAGTACCCAGCTATTAATTGCCAACCTCAAAACAAGTTCAATTATCAATTAAATTAAAAATTGGAAAATAAGGTTAAAAAAAATGTATCTTTCAAAAAAAGGCGCTAAAATGCGAAAAATAATTTCAAAATAATACAAGTAGATGATGATGCAAGCTTATATATGACTGTATACAATAGATCTCTCTGCATGACGTCTTCGTTTATTGGTATTTTGTTTGTTGTACGGTGTCGATTTGGAAGCCATTTTTTGAAATTCTATTTTGTTTAATTAATAAGTTTTTTTGAAAATCCCCTACACTGCTTTGAGGTTCAACAATAACTAATCTAAAGGTTGATGGAAACGACATCAAAATACATTGAGTGGTTTTGTCAAAACAGTCAAATAAGACAGCCGTACTTTTTCTATAATTTTGTAAGAAGGTATAATCTTAGTTTCTTGTCATTAAAATGTAATACTGGTAGTTTGGTAAATGACATAGAGGATTCTACATTTTCAGGCAGATGTCTTTTATATGCTGATGACTTAAATATATTTAAAGTTGTTGAAGGGATAGAAGACTGTGTAGTCTTACAGAGTGACCTAAATAGTTTTATTCCGTGTGTGGTGTAGTGTGACCGCAATTAATATTACAAAATGTTCCGCTATTACTTTCTCAAGGAAAAAAGATTTATATTGTTTATAATTATACATTGCAAAATACAATATTGGCTCGCTCAGATTATGTAAAGGATCTTGGGATGATATTGGATAGTGGTCTTTGTTTTGATCTGCACACTGGTAGTATTTAAGGCCGTGGTTTAAGGCTTATTGGTTTTATTATTTTATTATTCAGCAGTTTGCAGTGCTTTAAATCTATATACCACTTAATAATTCGATCAGTCTTGGGAGTATGCATCTCCAGTCTGGTCACCAGGCTATGAAATTTGTTGCTTTTCAAAAGATGTGCCTTTCAGTGTAATGCAGGATCATATGAACTTGTTATCATTATCCAATAGAGCTAGTATTATTTCACAAGATCAGAGGGTGCTTCTCGAATTCACGGTCTTTTCAATGAACAATACCATAGGACAAACTATGCATTTAATACCTCATTATCCAAAAAAGCCATATATGTCTCTTTTTACCTATTTCCAGATGCTAAACAAATATCAGACCTACCTTAATTTTGGCTCTTGAAGATTTTTTATAATAAAAAATATTAAATCTGATGTGTTAACTACTAAATGATATCATTGTCAGAAATGAAATTCAAAAAGAAAAAATTACTTTAAAGTTAAAATTATTGCCAATTAATAACAATCATTTAAATCAAAATATAAAATTGACAAAACAGTAAAAATTATTACTTACAAAATACTCCAAATGAATGTATTTTGGATCAGTTTTAAAACATTTAAAATTTGTATTAAAGTCTGACAAAACCCAATTAAAATTATCTTATACCTAGAAATTTTCAATATTAAAGTCCTTTTTTGTTGAACCTATTTTAGCTGTCGCTTGTTATAAAGTCTAGTATGGTCAAATGAATTTTCGATAAGAATACACATAAACCATATCTTGTACAGGTTATTATTATGAACGTAAAGAGAGAATAAGTAGCTACCATTTCCCAAATTCTAAATACGTATATACTGGCATTTATAAGAATCTGCCAAGTTCTTCTTTATCTGTAAGGAGAATTACGAACTTGTGTCCTTTTTTAAGATAATAAAATTTTCCATAAAATTTAGTTAATTTTACTAAAAAAGTCATCATTATTGACCACTGTTTTATGTTATAGTAATTGTAAAAACGTCAAAATAAAATAATTCTAAAAGAAATTTTACTTTATTATTAAACTAATTTTAAAATGGCTAAATAATGCAGTCCAATTATAGTTAAATTGAGTATCAGTATCTGTGATTACTCGATTTAGTTTAAAATTCAAGAGTGGCCTTAAACTAAGAATAAATTAAAAAATTAAAGCCTACTAGCCTATTTATAAAACAATGGAACAGAGTTCCATATAATATTAAAAATCTTTGAATAAGTATTTAGAGCAAAGATGAACCTATCAAGTAAAGGTAACGGAAAAATAACTTTTAATGTTAAAGGAAAAAAAAATTTAACAAAAATTTAAAAATAAATTTTCTAATAGAGTCGAAAAACATTCGTATATTGAATTTAATTACGAGGGTTGATTTTTATGCTCTCTCCTGACCTACTTTTGATGTTGAGTATCACATTCTGCTTATTGCATATACATGCTAAACGTTCATACAACATGTATGTAAAATTTCAAATTTGGGTACAGTGTTTTAATACCAAAATGAAGCATGTCGAAATGAAATAAGATATGACGTTCATTTAAACACACGAGGACTTAAGGATTACTTTAAGTGATTAGGCTGTTTATATTGTGAAACGGTGCAGCTGTGAATTAAGTGTGATAGGACTTCATGTGAATATGAATATGCGGGGCCTCCGATAACTGCTACGACTCAAAGAAAATATTCATAAAATGCATGATCTTGTTCTGCAAGATAGATCCTATTGTCCCACATAATAATAAAACATTTATATATGACAAAGTTGTCCACAAGATGCTTACCTCGAACATTACCAACATACCAAAAACCAACTATTATAGCGATTTCAAAGCTTACCTAGGGTTAGAGGGAACAGATAAGACTTTCATAACAGATTTTTAACGTCCATCACTACAATCCCCAACTAAAAATTATAGTATGGAATAAAAATATCATTGCTTTCCACCTCCCCAAAAAGTACGGGCGTCTGTCAGAAAGGTTATGACCTCTATTTTTTGGGATGCTTAAAAGATTATTCTTAATGAAAATTTAAAGAAAGGGGGACACCATTATAGGACTTTATTATGCTCAACTTATATCGAAGCTGTGGGAAACAATAAAAAAAAATCCGTGTAAATTAACAAAAGATGTGCTCTTTCATCAGAATAACACCTTATTCTGCCATGGCATCCATTATCGAGGCAGGGATCTGGCACTCGATGAATATCTCCTGTTGTTGAAAGTAAAAGGAAATATGCGTGGCAAAAAGTTTTCATGCGATGAAGAAATCATTACCGCTGTAAATTAGTGGTTTGGGTAGGTTTTCTCCAGTCAGCCATAGAAAAGTTGAAAAATTCAAACACCCTTGGCAAAAGTGAATAGAAATTAGATGCAACTATGTTGACATACAAATATTGTCCAATTCATATTTTAAACAAGTCAAGGAAAGAGCATTGAAATTAACCACTTGTATAGTTCACAATCGTTTTAACTCTATGGCAGTTCAAAAATGAAAATAAAAATATGGAACTTAAGGTAAAGTGATTGACACAAATTTCACCTGTGTCTGTTACCTTAACACTCTAAGAATTTCATCAACTATTGCTATTTTATCTATATTGTAAAAAGAATCCTGTTTAAATTGTTATGGTCGTTCAGGGTTTACAATAAATTACCGAATGACATTAAGCAGGCTAAGCCGACAATCATCTTGAAAAAAAAAACTAAAGACATTTTTGTTTAATCATGTTTCCTATGCATTTCAGAATTTTATGAAATTTTGGCCATAAGTTATGAATGTCTGATTATGGTTGATGTAGTTACGGTTACTTTGTGTTATATCCATTTTATTGTAAAATATTCATTTGAATTTTAATTCGTCCTTATGAATTTAAATGCTAACATTATATTTTATTATATGGCCTAATTTTAATCTACTTTGGGCCTAATGTAATGCCATGTAAATGATTTATATACATTGAGAAATAAATTGAACTGAACTGAATTTTCAAAGAAAGATTTCTCATTGCCAATGAAAGCATATTAATAAATGAATTAAGTCAGAATCCAATCATTATCAATGAACTTTTGTCCTAGGTAACATTTTGCGATACTACCCTCGCTCGATCCAACAATACCATCAGTTAAACAGGTATTAAATCGTCAACTAACAGAGAACCCACTAAAGAAAAATTTGCCACTGCCAATGAGAGCATCAACACCATCACAGATGGATTTAATTAGAATTTTTGAAAACATGAACAACAATTATCAATGAATCTTTGCCTGAAGCAACATTTTCCAATTCTATCCTCGATCCATCATCAGTTTAAACACTAGAAATTCAATTTGAACAATTGGATGATATCAAAAATACCAAAAAACCGTGTAAAAAAAATTATAGTCAAAATTTTGTAAGAAAGAATACTGGGAAAAGACATGGAACACGACCTATATGGACGACAAAAGAAAATATGGAACATGCTGAGGAACAAAAAAAAACAATCAATGAATACGTTCAACTAAGTCCAATCGACAGCCAACAATGGGTCAGCCATTTTAAGGCCCCAGCCTTGTCACAGAGCTCACTGTTTTATTTCAAAAAATACTCCGCACAACGTCAGTACCCAACGAATGGCGGAAAAGCATCACAATTCCGATCCACAAAAGAGGATCAAAGAAACAACCCGAAAACTACAGGGGAATCAGCCTACTGAATAGTTTAGCCAAATTGTTAACCAAAATACTGTCACAACGGATCGTAGACAAGTTAGGGGCGTGCGAAGAACAGCAGGGCTTCCGGAATAACCGCTCTACTATCGACGGTATATTTATTATCAGACAGCTGGTTGAAAAATCTATCGAATACGATAAACCGCTGTTCATTTGTTTTGTGGATTTTACACAAGCGTTCGACCGAGTCAAACTCGAACACATAACAGAATTACTGCGAAGAAAACAAGTAGACGAAGCAATCATACGCACAATATACGAACTGAATTCCAAAAACACCATGGTAATTAAAACAAATAACACTCTAACTGAGGAAATCCCTCTATCCATAGGAATAAGACAGGGTGATAGCCTAAGTCCAACACTTTTCAATGTAATCATGGACGAAATCATTGATGAGGTAAAAAGCACAAATATTGGGTATCCAATGGGACACAACACTGTTCAGATTATATGCTTTGCAGACGATGTTGAAGAATGCTTTTCCATCTCAATCGAACAGCCAAACAGTATAATATGAAGATATCTGTGGAGAAAACCAAAGCAATGGTAATAGCAAAAGAACCGGTAAGATGCTAACTAATGGTTGATGACAAACATATCGAACAGGTTGGGAAGTTTAAATACCCAGGAGCACATATAACAAGTAACAGGGCAGTAACGGAAGAAGTACGCACACAGGCCAACAAAGCGGCCATGATATCAGGCCAACTAAGAGGCATAATCTGGAACAATAAACATATGACGGTTGAGAGCAAAGCAAGAATTTACAAGGTCTGTGTAAGACCGATACTGACCTACGGCGCAGAAACAAGAAATGAAACCACAAAGACAAAACAAATTATGAGAACCACAGAAATGAAAACGCTGAGAATGATCACGGGAACAAGTTTAAGAGATAGAATAAGAAACGCAAAAATACGCGAGGACAGCGGAGTGGGGGATGTTGTGAAGTGGGTTCGAAACCGTCGTAGGCAGTGGAGAGATCACGTGGAATGAATGGACGATGACAGACTAGCAAAAATCGTGATGAGAGAGAAACCAAACACCAAACGGCCGCCTGGACGGCCCCCCAAAAGATGAAGAAACAGCTGGATTTCGACCTCAAACGAGGATCGATGAGGCATTGTATAGATAACAGAACTTGGTTCTACCTAGAAGAAGAAGAAGAAGAAGTTAATGCTTTATGATTTCTTTACGAACAGATCTAATATAACTGAGTTTTAAGCCAAAAAACAAAAATGAATTTCTAAAATATATATATTTTTTAATTATAACCATTTTAAACAGTAAAAAACATAATTTTGAGTGACAAGAGTTATTACTTCCGTTACAGTAGTTCAAAACTTTTCTAACATTTATATTTATTCAAAGATTAAAATAAAAGCATTTCTATAAAGGACATTTGTGTGCTGTGTATAAATAGAATTGTACAACACCAAACTCGAGCAACAGTTTTTGATAGAGTATCAAGCACTCAATTGTCTTTTATAATTCTGTATGCTTTGTCGTTTTTGACTTTGTTTCATGAAAAGCACTGCACTTACCACATGTTACTTTTAGAAAATCGCTAAAATTTGACTCGCTTAAGCGCAAGAAAGTTACAATTTAAAAATTACTTCGCACCTTTTTCAAGTGATGTAATTCCAATTGTGGATTTACCAAATAGTTCAGAACTAAGCAGAGTCCTAGCTAAGTCAGAATCTTCAAAAATTGATAAAACTGAACATCATGTCTCGCGGTTTGCGCTAGTGGACGGTATGTCAATCGTGTGACTCTCATTACCGAAAATCAGTCTAAGCCTTTTCATAGGCAGTTGTGGCAGTTCTACTTCCTCTGCATGCTGAAAAAATAATTTTTTTAATTTTAATTTATTTACTAATATTGAAATTGCCAAACAACAAAAAAAAGTTTTCAAACTAACACCGAGATTCAAGATTCTTTATTAATGTAAAAAAAGTACTTACAAAAGTGAAATAAAAGTATCGGTAAGCCAAAAATAAACTTACGACACTAGTGAAGTTACAAAAAAAAAATTAACCAAAAAAGAGCAAGGAACAACACTACATTAATCGATCGACTATTTAAAAGTGGTAACCTGTGAACTCCTCGAAATAAATGAATGAATAAAAAGTATTTTGGACTATTATTTGTTTTCTTTTTTTGTAACTTATATAAGGTAGTTCTAGAGTTTCTTAAGGTATTTTGTTAAAAAAAATTAACATCCCAATATTCTGGGCCATTCTGATACCTCTCCAAGCGTTGGTACATGGAAACTAATCTATCCCTAAACTCCGTGAACCTTTGCATGAATCTCATAACCCTGCCTGTTTTTATGAACATACAGTAAATTTTCAAATATATCAAGGAAGGGACAGTCAGTATACCAAAAGCTCTAAAGGCCCCTTTACAGCAGTTTCTATAGTTCAAACCACCCAAAATTCCGATAGCCCTTCTCTGTATTTTAAACACTCGGTCAGCACTAGGTGCATGCCCCCAAATTAGTATGGCATAGGACACAATAGAACGAAAAAGTCCAAAGTATGCCGTTCTTAATGCAGTCCCGAGGTACACCCTGATAAGGAATGAAGAGCGTATAAGGCAGAATTGAGTTTTCCAGCCACTTCCTGAATATTCATGTGCCAACTCAGGACCTCGTTCACCCAGACTCACAAGAATTTGACATTCGAATTTTCGTTTACCCTCTCCGTACTTCTAAGTGAAAAAATCCATTTTATTGGATTTGCTGTTGTTGAAGAGTAGCTTGTTTATACAGAACTACTTTTTAACATGTCTGGGTACTCTACTAACCTCAGACAAGGTATTTTTAAGGACTCCGTCGATACGGCTACGGAAGAATCGTCTGCGAATGGCGTGAACTTCGCCCCTGGTTCAACAAGAGGTAAATCATTTATACATATTGACTAGAATGGGTCCGAAGACAATGCCCTGACGAGCTCACTCACAATTACAAAGATCTTTCGTGTATTTTATAGTCATGGAAATTTAATATTCAAATAACACTTTTTCACTGCCTTGTAGATTAATTCAGAAAGTGAATTGGAATTACATGTTTTTTTTTAACTCATATTTGTTTCCAACTGTTTAAAAGAAACGCCGTGTTAAGTAACGACCATAATGAAAATAATTACTGCCTAGGCAACCTTATAAAATAATTATACACTTTATGATAAAAGATCAAATGTTAAAGTAATAATGAGTATTTTTGGCTATAGGTTCTTTCTGAATCAGAATTTGCAAGCCATTATTTTGAAAAGTATTTTTTGAGTCATATGTGATCAAAAGTAGAAAATTTAAAAAAAAAATCCTAAAAAGTTTGAAGAATCCTACACAATACATATTTTTCATCTGCGGATAATTCAATACATTTTTAATTTACCTACAGGGAGTACTCTCTCTATATATCATTTCATATTCAAAATGGCTTTATTCAAATGATGAAACTGAATTCGGAAATGTTTCGGCGAATTTTAGAAATCATTATAGGTTTTTAATCATAACTTAATATGGTTGCAATGGCAAAGGAATTAAAAGTAACCAAAAATTGGGATGTTGACTATTTTTGGGAAAGTGTTTAAAACCGTGCATAAATATCCAATGTAACCGAAAATATTTAATTTTTTTTAATACAACTAGTACTTTAAAAATCATAAATTTTAAGTTCCGTTTAAAATTTCCCGCCAAAACTTGTCACTTGACCGATGTGACGTCACACTGATAAAATGACAAGGATATATAAATTTTTTTCGTAATTTTTGTGATATAAGATGAATTCTACATTATTTTAAGTGTGGTGCGGAGCTACAATTAAAACACCTGAAAAGTTATTTGTTCACGTTCCACGTTCGGAAAATAATAGGAAAATGTGGCTTTAGCTATCCCGGCACTACTCGTTTTATTTCAGTTTTGAGCTTATAAATACCCATTATTCCTATTATGTATTCATTATCGGTTGCGGAAATAACAATTCTGGATAAATTACTTACATGAAGGTCTTCATATTTTTAAATTCAGCAGAGCAGAAGTTACCGTTTGTTGCGAAGAAATTGGCCACCATTAAACAATCAATTCTCGGCAAATTCGAACTATTTGCCTTAATAACTCCACTTTCTTTCATGAGAAAATGTCTTAGAATAGTTTTCATAGGAAAAAGGAAGCAAATTTCGAAGAAATTATATGACAATGACTGTAAAATATGAACTAGGTAACGTAGCTCTTGACAGCGATCACGAATGTGACATAAAACCAAAAAAATTATATGTCAAGTTCGTGACAGCGATGACGTTGGCTGTATTCTTTAGAGTAATTATCAAATGATCGAAGTGAAAAAAGTGAAACTGATAACCATGTTCTTTTAAATATGCATTTACTTGTCGTTAGGTCGAAGTGATCATGATTACTTTAAGTGATAGAACTGAAAGTAATAATTACTCAAAAGAATAACCGTATCAGGACGAAGTGCCAATGATGACGTTAGTATGGAGTGACATCATCCACTTCGATTTGTGTTCGTTATCACGTGACTCGAAGGAGATTTGATTACATTTTTATTATTAAGTAAAAATAAAATTTCTTAAATTAAAGAAAAATATTGTGTTTTTTAGGATTTCTATTGTGGAAACTACCGTTTTGCGGAAAAATTATATTTTTATTCCAATATAGTCAACATCCCAATTCATGCACTACAATCTCCAAAAATCTGATCAGATTAATTTTTCACATCAATTATCAGCTCATCTTTACGGAATGATAAATGGCCGATTTTAAGTAATGAAATATCAACAACGAGGCAATGAGTGAAGGTTTTAATGGAAGTCCTACTGTGTTTTGACAATAATAAAATACGGCATAATCTTTTGTTTCGTAAAAATATGAAACAATGTGAAAGTAGTTTAAAATACTTCACAAATTTTATACCAAAGGGCACACCTAATTCACGCGAACTGAAGCATGGGTTTACCAATTTTTACCAATTGTGCAATTGATAAAACGGTTTTGACTACCTAAAATGCCAAACAAGAAAAAAACTTTTAGTAGCCACATTTTTTGAGATTAGTGTATATACTGAGTTTCTGTTTGTATTTTAAAGAGTTTGCAACTTTTATTTTAGCAGAATAGAAATTACAATTTTTTTTATCCCCTAATCACCTAATATGGATTTTAACTGAAGCGCCATTAACCTGAAAAGAACCAAACCGGCAAATTTTACAAATTTGTTTGTTTTTAAGGGATAAGTACCTATATCTTTTCTTAATTCCAAGGATTTATCTACAGGTTTTTATCCTTAATTTCCTATGTGAAGGAATGGTTGTTTACGTACAGTGTGTCCACAGATAGGGTACAGCATCCTAAACTTCAATATTTTTGATTTTTCGAGAAGTCATTTTAGATAAAAAAAATTTTGCTTTCCTTCTGATGATTTCAGAAACAGTGATCAAAGTCAGTGTGTTCAAAACATTTAAAAATGTAAAATTAATCTTAAAATACTTTTATTTGTATTTTTTTTTTAATTTCATATAATTAATTGTTCTGAAATAGAAACAAAGCCTATATACGTAGTTTAATAAAAAAATTCAAATTAATTCTTACCAAAACATAAAATTTCTGAGGTAAGGAATTGTAATAAATATTCCTATTTTTGGTTACACAGGTGAATTAATTAAACAAAGGATACTTCTCTATCAATGTCAATGTAACAGATATAATTTGTGTTTTGCCAAAAAATAGTTAAGTTACTAAATAATAAATTTACCATGCTAACCTTAGAACAACGGATTGACTTAGTAGAATTTCAAGTAACCTGAACTAACTATAAGACTTAATAACAATTTATTATTAGCTCCAAAGCAGGGCTTTTGAAAAAATTATTTAACAGATACAGCAGCTTTTGGTTTGTTGGAATTTATTTATTCCTTTTTGAATAAAAATAGTTATACAATTGCTTAGTTTTTTATTTAACTTGTGCTTTTGATTGCATTGACAATAAACTTTAGTCAAGAATCTTGGGTCCCTGGGTTTGAGAGCAAAGCTAATGAACTATTGAGTTCCATTCTTAGGAACTGTAAAATAATAGAATGGGATCAACCCTTTCAGGCACTAATAACTTAAAATTAGCAGTTCTTCAAGGTAATGTTTTGTCACCTTTACTTTTCCCACTATTTATCAATGAAATGAAAAATTTTTAAACCTTAATGACACCTCCTTTTTGGTCTTGTATGCCAATGATACCCTTGATGTTCTCATCCATCAAGCAAATAAGATTCTCAAGAAATTCAGTCACTGATGTTGGAGAAATAAATTGATAGTAAATGAAACAAAAACGCAATATTTAACTTTTAACAAAAGGTGCATAGTTCCTCAATTTCAGTTGAGTAGGAATGATTTTCAAGTAAGAGTGGCAGAAACCTACAGGTTTCAGGGAAACTAAACTTGGCTTACTTTGCCATTGTTAACTTTAAAAATATCCTCTCAACTGATCAGCTGTTGAATGTTGACTATGTTTTGATGTACAGTTATTTAAACTGAGGGCAGTCTACGGAGATAACACGTATATTTCACAAGTTATTTTCTTTCAGTCCTACTGACTCCTGTAAGCCACATTTTAAAAAACAAACTTTTAACTGTACCCTGTATACTTATAATGGAGGCTGTCAGTTTATGTTTATGTCAAACGATACCAACACCAATTCCTTACTGTATTTACTTTTAACAATTACAACACGCGAAATTGTATTTTTTTTTGACATTGTCAATATTTACTGAATAAGTAAATAAATAAAAAAAGTTTACATGACTCGAAAAGCCGAGCGCAAATTAGTTAAAAAATTTGGAGGTACTGGGGATGTCAAAACTATCAAGAGAGTTAAAAAACAATACAATCATGATGACGCTTCCACTTTGGTAGTTTTTGACTCAGTACAACAAAATCCTAAATTATCCTTAAGGAAAAGAGCAGACACCTGACATACAGTTAGCAAGACCCATATTTATATTTTAGCCGTTCAAACCAAAATTAATTAACAAACTGCAAGTGAAACAACAGTGAAAAAAATTTAGTTAATAGATTTTTTTATAGGAACATTTTATTTTCCGAGGAGGCAATTTTTACGACTAATAGGGTAGTCTCTTCACAAAATTGTAGATACTTGGCACAGGAAAATCTTAATTTAACGCTGTCACTCATTGTTAAAAATTTTAAAAAATTTGTTTGGTGCGGCATAATGAACCATAGAATAATTGGACCTTATTTTTAACAGACAATTTAAATGAAAATGAATGAACATGCATTAATTTAGAGTTAGGAAGAAACCTGATTTTCAACAAGATGGATGTCCTGCTCACTCTATGAAGTGGATTGGACGTTTTGGACCAATGACTTGGCCTTCTCGGTCGCCTGATCTAACGCATTTAGATTATTTTCTATGGGATAACTTAAAGTAAAAGGTTTACAATAATGATTTTAATAATAATATCGACATACTAAAAGAAAAAATTGTGGAAGCTGTTGTACCTATAAATGCAGATATGATTGCATCTGTGTAAGAAGAATTTAGAAACAGATTAGAAAAATGTATACTAGTAGGAGGTCAACAGGGGTAATAATTATATTTTTATTTCAACCTTATTGCTGAGATTTTACAGCATTGCTTTAAAAAAACAAATTAATGATAAAATAAAATTTCTAAAAAAATTACAAATACCCTGTATCCATTATCATAATTTTGAAATCGGAAGGCAAGCAAAACTTATCAAGGATGACTTTTCCTCGAAAAAAAAAAAATTAAAGTTTCATAGAGTAAGTAATTTTATTAAATATATTTAACATTTACATCATATTCTTACCTTTATCCGCCGATCCCGCTTTCTATCTTTTGATTTGTGTCTCTTTTTTCTATGGGAATAAGGCGTATAAGAAGGTTCATCCCCATCCACACCTTCAACTCTTAAAACTTCATATTCTGGCTCAAAATAGTCTTCACTTAAACTATTACCCGACTCAATAACTTCATCAAGAACGGGGCTTCGTTTCATGCGTAAAGTCAATTTAAGCCTCCCGCCACATTTCTCTGGAGTTTTCTCCACAGTTTGAACACAATCAGGTGGTTCCGAAAAAGCTTTATGCTAAAATAAGTATATATCTTTTGACTTTATTTTTAATGTTAATAATTGTTAATAGGTGAGTATACACATTTACTTGAATCAACTAACCGTTTCAACAGGCCAACTGTTAGTAGCTATGGCAGTATCAGTTTCATCTTTAACCTCTAATTTTGTATCTGTTTCTAATTTAATACCATGTTGATCCATTTCTTCAACTTCATCCTTTTTTCTAAGAGGAAGAATATCACTGGAAGATTCATCATCGTGGAACTCATAAATGTCACTTTTGGCAGTTTCACTACTACAGTTATCAGTTTCTGTTAATTGATCACTGTTGTTACATTCTGTCACATCTTTGGTTGGGCGCGATGTTCTAAAAATCGGTTTTTTATTCATGAATTTTTCAGTAATTTGATAAAGTTAAGTCAAAATATATTTCCCTATCTAAATTTCCCAATGCAATCAAACCTTACTTATGAACTAAAAACATTTATTCAACAAAAATATAATATAACATGATTATACCTTATATCTTTTCTAGTAACATCCATTATACAGGGACTATCGACTGTATGATTGTTATTAACCCCTATGTAATTTTGACAATCTGACTCCAAATTTGAATTTAGTTTCGCATTTGTCACACTTGCTTCTACAATCGGTTCTCTTAGGCATTTATGATTTCGAAGAGTAATACCTGAAGTGTCCTCAGCTGTAATTCCTGAATAAAATTTAAAGAATAATAATACAAATTACTATGATTTAAAAGCAAATTTAATATTAAGCTTAAACACCTTACTATAATAGACTCTTAATGGTTTTTAATGAATAAAACATATTTTAGTTTAGTAAAGAAGTGTGGAGGAACAATATTTTCATCAATATGTTACAATTGTTTTGTATATACAACATAGCGTATTGTAGCCAAAAAAGTCAATATGATCAACAAAAAGATTTTGTTTTACTGGTGTACTTAATGAGCTCTAAGCGTTTCCACGACCAGTAATACTAAACACCTACTATACAGAAAAAAATACCAAACTGCATTTTATACACTAATAGATGTAATAATTTGAACTTCCAGTACCATTGTGTCTACAAAATGAATAACAATTTTGACTGGCAAACCAACATGTTGACGAATACGTTTATAAACGGAGAATAAAAAAAAGCCGTCACCTTTCCTTTTCTTGGTGTTCTTCTTAAAATGCCTAATGGACCAACGTAAACATTAATATTGACATTTACAGAAAACTCACACATACTAGAAAATGTCTTAATCAGAGGTTGAATTATTCCGCAGCTAACAATTTGGATATTAGATCACTGCGTACAAAAGTGGTAAACACGTGCAGCGAATAAAGAACCAACAGTCCTTTGATATTAATAATAAAACAACTTTTAAACCAAATGGTTATACTGCAAAAATTATCAGTAAAAAGATTACTAAATGATAAACAGACAACTTAGTTGTACGGTAATCTTAAAACAGTATGCAAGTAAAAATTGCCTTTAAATCTAGAAATCGTTTTTAATCGAATAGGTAAACCTTCCAATATAAATTTTTAGCCAAAAGAACTTAACTCCTGAACATTCAGAATATAATATATAAGTCCTTAACGTCATGTGATTATTTGCTGTGAAGCAAAATAAAAATAGCTCCAAAACTTTCTACTCCTTCCCCATACATAGCAGTCAATGAGGATATTAAGAATGATATTTTGGATTCCAAGAACTGGGCCAGTGAACTGAAGTATCTGAATACTTTTTTCGAAATAATAAGATCCGGTACATGTGAACAAAACTGTAGTACAAGAGAGGGAGATATCATTAAAACAAAATTTTACTGACTACCAAATAGTAATAATTTTTTTTTTAATTTTTGGAAAGGCTATGGAATGGTAACGTGAAGTTCAAGAGACCACCTTTTTTATGCAATAATTTTAATTTTGCCTTGTAAATGTAATTAACTCTAGTAATCTGAAAAATACTTCTGATTGTTTTGGATTGCAGCAGCATTTTCTAAATATCAAAAAATACATGGCAAGTCTAAATCTCTAATTGGCAATATTTTTACTAATGCAGTCTTTTTACGTTTTTGTTACGGGCACATTTCGTTCCAACAACAGGGTACAAAATATGAGTACTAAAATTGTAACTACATCCCCTCTAATTCAGAAACACGGTCTAAATTGACAATGAAGGGTTTAAGATGACAAGTGCAACAATAAGTCAATCAAGTTTTTAACTTTGAAAACATAAGAATAGAAAATTCATATTATTTTATTATTCAACCATCAAAAATGGAAATTTTTCGGGAGACAACTATTTCTCTTACCGACTCCAAGGCTTTATTTCTAGGCTTTTATAATAATATTACATTTAAATCTGAGCGGACAATGCTACGAAAATACAATAGCGGAAAAGGATGGGTGGATATTGGTAAGCAACTGGATCAACAGATAACAAACTTCCGCTCATATTTTCACAGCCTGGCAAAATCTGTGCTACACCGAGCCACCTGCGAGGCAGACGATTTAAGACCGCTGTAGCTGAGGGAATATTATGAATTGAATTCTCATCAACAGTCCGACCAAAAGGAAGCTTCAAGTCTGGCTACAAAAGTCCTTTTACGGACGACACCCAAATGAGGTCAATCAGGAAGATGTCGACAAATCAGCGTTAAAAACTACTAGTTGACGTCAGAGTTAATGTTATACATCTTCCTCGTAGTGCTACTGAACAGACCATGCTGCTATGGAGGAAAGGATTGGTGGATGTTGGTAAGCAATTGAATCAACAACTTATAAACTTACACTCATATTTTCACAGATGTCCCCTGTGCTACACCGGCAATATGCGAGGCAAACGATTCATCATCACCAACCTGACCAAGAGAAGCTTCAAGCCTGGCTACAAAAACCCCTTTATGGACAACTCCCAAATTAGGTCAATCAGGAAAATGTCGACAAATTAGCGTCGAACTACTGATTGACATTAAGGCAAATGTTTCCTGACCCCAAAGGCTACCTATTAGCTAAACAAGATCTGGTCATCCCAACTAGAATCTATCTGAAACACATAATCAGAGACCCCTCATCCAGCATGAGCAATGCCATATAGATGTCGAACATCAGATACAATGCAGCACAGAACAGGAGAATGCCAGGCATTTGCCGCATCGGCGTACAAGGAGAGATACGATTCAGTCTCCAAAATTATCCATCAAGAGTTGGCGGAGAAATTCAAACTGTTACAGGGAGAAAAAGTGCCGTACTATGAATACAGTCTAAAGCCAATACTGGGGAACGAGTTCAATCTGTACTGGGATTTAAATAATACTGATAAAGAACATATGATGTCTTTTAGAAAACATCAAAAATAATGGCATGCAAGATATCAAGCCAAGAAAGAAATATGGAACTATGAATCTTACCAAGTTTTCCACTTTCATGACTATCATTAAACATTTTATTTTGTTGTGTAGCATCATAGACAGGATCATTATCGCTAAACGTACTTGGGCAACTGCTTGCATTGCTTTGTAAATCATCTAGTAAATTGGATCTGGATAAATTATGGGTAGCTGCTTGCATTAATTCCTAAAAATTTTACATTTGTGGGATAGCTAAACACAGTTTAAAACAAGTATTTATATAATTAATGCTATAATCTTTTTCTTGGTTATTAGATTTTTAAATTCACTTGTCATTAGAATTTTAAAATCTTTTTTTTTATTTATAAGTAATTTTATACAGGATGTTAAAAGTTAATACTAAAAAAATATAAATATAACACATTCTAATCCTTTTCTTCAAAATAAAGAAAACAGTTTACATAAAAATATGTTCAATATGGTCTCTTTGTAGAGAAATAAATGATTCAAAATAGGTCGAAAATCCGTTTTTTTTTTTCTCGAAATGGCATATTTTAAATAATGAATGAAAGGAAATTTATCTTCTATCTTAAAAAATGAACTCCCTTTTAAATTTCTATTTAATTATGAAGATACTGAAAAATTGGCAAATATGTTTCTGACTTTACAGATAGTCATAAATGTATTTTAGTTCAGCCTCAAAATTTTAATCCAATTTTATAAAGACACGTGTCTAAATTTTGGATCTATCAAGAAAATATCACAATTTTATGTCTTTTATATACAAAGACATTGGGATCTAACTTAAAATCAATCAAAAATCAATAATGTACAACAAAGTCTAATACATAATTCTAGGTTGTTTTGGAATTACATTTATTCAAGGGGCCACGATCATGGCATCCCGGAAACAATCAGGTTGGGCGATTGCGGATCTCTTTGCAACACAGTTTGCTTCTGTGTAAGTCGACTCTCAGTCTTATTGTCCTGGTAAAGAAGTGTCGGCTTTGTATGATGTAAATATTAGATCTAATAGTATTCATATTATTGACGTGTTTGAGGTGGTTTTAGGAATTAATTCCAGAAATGGACCGGGGCCTGATGGAATAACGGCAATATTTCTCAAAAAACAGAGCTTTTGCTTTGAGTAGGCTCTTATGACTTCTCTTTAATCTTTCACTGTCTTCTGGTAGGTTCCCTGATTTTTGGAAGCAGTCGTACTTAACACCTGTGCATAAGAATGCTGATGATAGAGATAGGGCTGAGAGCTATCGACGGTGTGCTTGATATCCCTGATTGCAAGATTATTTGAGGTTTCTGGTTTTTTGAAGAAAGCATATAAAAATATTATTAATGACGATCAGCATGGTTTTTGTGAAAATCGTTTAGTTTCAAGTAATCTGCTGGTGTATCATGACTACATTGTCAGTGCCTTGGAGAAGGGTAATGCTGTGGACTCAGTGTATACTGATTTCTCTAGGGCATTTGACAGGGTGGATCATGGTCTTCTATTAAACAAGCTTAGGGGCTTTGGAATTCATGGGGCACTGCTGGAGTGGGTCGGATCGTATCTGTATGGTAAGGTCTCCGGTTGTCAGGGTTAACGGACATACTTCTGCCAGAATCTGTGTCACATCTAGTGTGCCACAGGGTGCACATCTTGCACCACTGTTTTTCAACTTGTTTGTTAATGATCTGTTGGCATGTTTTCTACATTGTGAATGAATACTGGATGCTGATGATTTGAAGATATTTGTCTGTTAAGACTGACAAATGTAGAGCCAGGTTTCAGGATGATTTGAATAGATTCCACACATGGTGTAAAAGTAACATAATGCATCTAAATGCTAACAAGTGTAAATACATTCAATTTAGTAAGTTATGTGTTGCCTGGGGCATGTCACTGAGGAAAAGCTTATTGAGCGAGTTGATCTTGTTACGAGATTTGGGAGTCTTGTTTGACTGTAAACTGACATTTAGGGAACATGTTTTTCAGTACTGTAATAGAGCAAATAGAATTTTAAGCTTTTTGAAAAGGAATACAAGAGACTTTAGAGATAACTGTTTAAAAACTTTGTATGTATCGTTGATGAGGCCCCTTTTAGAGGATAATGCTGTGGCATGGTCTCCACATTTCCAAATTTACATCAGTAAATTGCAATCAGTGCAAAGAAGATTTCTTAGATATGTGGCATTTAAGTTGGGTATTTCCCATGATGATATTAATTATACAGAATTAGAGAAACGCTTGAATATACAAAATCTACAAACAAGAAGATTTAATGCTGATGTTACCACAGCTCACAAAATTTTGCATGGCCATGTTAATTGCCCCAAACTCCTTTAGAGGCTGAATATCTACATACCACCTCGAAATTTACGTGTGATAAGAACATTGGAGATTTCAACTCACCGAAAACGATATGGGGAGGGTGGATCAATCAGTAGAATCATTTAAAATGCAAATAATATAGAAATAGATTTATTTAATACAAGTACCTCTCAACTTAAACGTCATCTTAAATGTAGACTGTAACTGGTGATTTGTGATATTATCTGCTCGCTTGATATTTTTTTTCTTTTTTTTTAACACATGTTATTTTTTTTCCTATTGATTGTGTTTGTAAATAGCATGTCCGTTAAGTGAATAAATAAATAAATAAAATACAAATATCCGTTTTTTAACCTTAGAATGTAAAAGAAATTTTTAGAAAAGATGGAATATAAAAATTGCACAATTTCACTCTTGTTTCTTACACTTAGGGATAATTTTTCTCTCGTTCAACAACAGGGGCATTTTTGGTAAAATTACAAGATTTTAGCCCTATTAATTTTGGACATATCATTATAAATCTGAATGCTTTGTTCTGAAAATTTCCAATCCTATCCAGCCTCGACTTGAAGATTGTTATCCCAGTTGGGGCACCGTAGGGAATAAATGGGCGTAAAAAGGCTTGATTGACTGTATGACATAGCAGGCCAGGGTTAAGAAGCCCTTACACTGCAGCTTAAGTTATTGTGTTGCCTGTTATATATATTCTAGGTGAACAGGTTGGTTGCCTTAATCACTAGTTTATCCTCTGGGTACAGGCCTTCCGGATAGATTGATCCCTGAAGGTCTCTCATTCGAAGATGATGTGTGAGGCAGTCTCGTCATCTTCGTCTTATAATCTATATAATGGTTCTTCATTGAAGATGCCCCTTGTATGTAGATGTTTTCTCAAGCTATAGTGACCAGTTATAGGTCCTGTCACCAGCCTGATCTGTTGTCTGCTTAGACGCAGAATTTCGCGGCTTGGCTTGCCGGCTGATCTGCTCAGCAATAACTTGTCGTGTCTGAGGCTCACAATGTGGTTACAATGGATCTGGTGTTGTTGATTTGTCCACCAAGATAGCCATCCACGAATAGCAGCCTCTGTACTTCCAAATACTGGCTCTGATTCAATAAATGGAGTAGCAAACCTTTGTCTTGCAAGTTAGTCCGCTTTTTCATTGCACGGAACGCCCTTGTGCTCTGGTACCCACGCCAGAATGACCTGTTGTATTTTGCCAAACTGATAAGATTTTGAAGACAGTCCCAGACTTGTTCTGATGTTATCTGATAGAAAGCTAGAGCCTTCAGCGCTACCTGACTGTCAGAGAAGATAAGAACGGTCCTGCCCCTGTAATCCCTCCTCAGATTCTCCCAAAGATTGACATCGATAGCGCGAATTTCTGCCTGAAATACTGCCCCAGTGCTTCGCATATGTTAAGTCTGGGTGTGTCCCCGCGTATTCCGGCGGCTGTTCCATGGTCAGTTTTGGACCCGTCCGTATACCAGACGAGGTTTCCTGGCTGAATCACTCAGAATGGTGTAGGACCTGTTAAAGTTGTACATTCTTGGCACGGTGTCACTGCTCATGGCGTGTCCGAGGGCAAGTCCAGTCCACCAGACGTTGTTTAATTCCAGCCTGTAAGCCCCCATCTTCCACTCAGCCTTGATTATTATATCAATGGGAGAAAGGTTTACTAGAGTTTCCATGGCTGCTGTTGGGGTGCTTCTCATGGCATTTGTGATGAATAGACAGTCTTTGGAGTTTGGGGAACTCCAGAGTGGCTCGTTCTTGTATGGTTTTTGTCTAACATATAACCAAGCCATATGTTATCATGGGTCTTACCACCGTAGTGTACAGCCAAGCTAATTTTAATTCACTCAACTTTCTTCTTTTAGTAAAGGGTATTAGTGTAGTTTTTCCAGGGTTTACCCTAAGGTGCTCCTTAGTACATCACTACTCCCCTTGCATGAGCTCCGGTAATATATTGCTATGTTTCCCCACAACGAGTATGACTATATCGTCAGCATACCCCTGGGTGTTAATAGCCTAGGTCGTTGAGATTTACCAGACGCTCGTCGACCACTAAATCTCACAGAAGCTGGGATAGTACCCCTCCCTGCGGACAGCCCTTGGCAATCAATACTTCCACGGTTTTCTCCAAAAGTATGGATTGTGGTCGTCTACCTTGGAGCATGTTTTGTATCTACCTGCACAGAGTGTCTTCAATGCCATGTCTTCTGGCAGATTTCTTACCAGTTGAAATAGAGCTGACTCACATGATTTCCCTGATTGGTAGGCATGTCGGTTGGAAGTAAAAAGGTTTTGTAATAGTATATCGATAATTTGCTATTCATATTTATTCAGGGATAGATAGCGCAAAGTGTTTTTTTAGCCTTTTTAAGTAAGTAGTTCGTGTTGCTAACCCAATTTAACCTTCTATCAAAGATTAGTCCTGGATGTTTTGCCTCTGACCTTCAGAGATTTGCGGCTCTAAGATAGATATGCGATTTTCAGGTTTTGAAAGATGTGATTTGATGAGCATTATAGCTTGGGTTTTGTTAAGGTTCAATTTGATCTTCCAATCGGACATCCATCTCTTGAGTTTGTTTATGTGCCTTTGGAATCTAGAGTTAACTAAGCGGAATCTAGATGATGACGCGGTTATCGCAGTACCATCAGGAACAAATATAGGTTAGTAAAATCGTCCTTTAGGATATCACTGGTATATAGACTAAAAAGGGCTGGAAACAGAGGATCCCTGATATACTCCAGCCCTTATACCTTCGAATTGTAACAAGTGTTCGTCTGCTGATACTGCGAAGCTTCTGTTTGGCAAAAAATCTATAACTAATTTTTTCCAAATAATATGAATGTCCAGCCTTATTAATTTTACAACTAGCCAACTTAGTTATTTGATTCACGCGCTGTATTCGGTATATATAAATTTGTGAACAGTTTATAATGCTTACTTGATTCGCTTTTTGTGCTTGTCTTCTTTGTAATCGTGCAGTCCTCGAACTAACAGTTGTCGATGAGATTTTTGTCTCTCCATTTATCACAGATCTTTTTTCAGTGCAACTTTTGTGATTTTCACTATTGTTCGAACCTGAACTGCTGCGACTGTTTCTTTTTAAACTTTGAAATTCACCTATATCTGAGAACTTACACCCTAAAAATAATAAACATATATTAAAAATAAATATTTAACAAATAACGTGTGGGAGCGTTTCAAGAAATAAAACAAGTTGTGACTTTACTTTCTTTACAAACCGGATTAAAACGATCAAGTACTGCAAAATTATTAAAAATATATGAAGTACTCGTTTGAAACACGTGCCGAGTTTAGGCCAGCGTAAATTGAATGAGAGCACCAGTGGAGGCTTCACGTTGGCCCTCTTCTCTGTTTGATACTGTAAGCAATGCTGTGAGGCATGATGAACATCGATCAGCGAAGCTATCGCTGCAGTATATTTAATGAATACGTAACACTACTACTTGAATGCTTATCAAAAAAGGGTTATTGAAAAATGCTCTGAATTTTAATCTAAACACACTCTTTCTGCCTGGGATGATAAAATATAGAAATACTTTCTACATATTGAATTTTTTAATTTGTTTAAAAGTTCATACAAATAAAAACTATTTTAAAGAAACAAATTATATAACAATTTCTACTAAACAGTTTTTTTAGTTGATTGTTTCCGTTTTTGGCTAAAGAAAAGTAGCTTACATTATTATATGAAACTCATTAAAGTTGAACTTATCCTGTTTGACATTATTGATTAGATTTAAAATAAAAACTTTATTTTTTATTACCAAATTAAGAAATCTAGTATTGACCAAAGGTATAATTATTTTTATTTTAAAACAATGTAAAAACTGTTTTATTGCCATCCTGGATAAGTTGTATACATTCATACAGTTGGATGTCGCGAGGCACAGTGAGGTTATCGTATTACCGTCCATATCGCCAGCTAACTTAGAAATTTTGATTTGTGCAGCGAAAACTTTTATGTTAATCACAAAACGAACTTTGATACAAGAAACTGCAAGTATTGAATTACCTAATTAAATATTTTACGTGAATTGGCGTCTTTTTTGATCTATATATTTTTAAACATAAATGTATGGATTTTTCATATATCAATTAAATTAGCAGACTTGCAAAAGTAAAAGTAAAAACACTTTCAGCATTTAAGGCATGGGGCAATCCATTAAAAATCACCCAGCCCATGTTGCTTAACATTTTTGATTTTCCTAATTTTTTTTACCATTATTTCCCAATATTAGGGAGTTTTTTGGCTGAAAACAAATTTTGCGTTAATTTTAAAGATATCGAGACAAAATAAAAACCAAAATTATCGGAATGATATGCTCTAAATTTTTTGTCCTTACATAGTATTACCAAAGTAGTGGAAAAAGGGAAGAAAAAAATCATAACTATAAAATGAAAATTAACTTAAAAGAGGACTTTTTGTGCTTTTTCTGCTGATACAAGAAGCCTGTAAGTTCTTCAGACTTCAACAAACTCATCAATAAATTCAAGTTGAAATTAAGCTTACTAGACCTTCTGAGCAAACAAGTGGAAGAATTGTGTTATATATCTAATAAGTTACTGGTAATTATACATTATATATATATATATATATATATATATATATATATATATATATATATATATATATATATATATATATATATATATATAATGTGAACCAATGAATTTATATTAAATATGAGTTGTTTTGTGGGTAAACTAGTTCGTGAGTACTGTCACAAACCAGACTATAAAAGTGTGCATTTATTTATGGCCAGTGACCTACCTTCATAAGAACAAAAATTTTTAAAATTTGAGTTAACAATGAAATCAGAAATATTTGCCATAATCATGAAATTAAATATTTAGACAAGGTCAACCACATCTTTGGAAGAAAATATTGTGATCCGAGGAGTGTACACAAAAACCAATTGAAAATGGGTCGAGACTAATTCTTCTTGATCATCTTTCTAAGTGAAAAAATTTTGAAGTTGTGTCAAAAATATTTGTAATTGAGCCAGATAATTCAGAGATGTAAATGGTAAAGGATACCAAATTCATGCCTCAATCATATGAGATAGTCAATGAACAATGAAACCGCTTTATTAAAATTAAATAAAGAACGGAGATATTCGACCTTGAAGAAAAAGACGGTTCAAATTACAACCGCTGATAAGAAAAAATTATGAGTCCTATCAGGAAGATTGAGTTGAAAAAGACCTGGCCAGTTACGACTTAACAGAAAATGAATATAACATTTTACACAAAAGCTTAAAAGAAAAATGCGACGAAAAAATCAAAATTATCCGCCTTTTGCCTTTGTACCATTAATTACCATTAAATTGTATGTGTATGTGTGTGTGTGTGTGTATATAACGCAATTTCTGGCCAATTTTGTGTCATTTTAACTCTGAAACCAGTTGAGTCTCAGTTACTTAATATTAATCTTATGTTTATATCATAAAGACCTGTAATCTATATTAATTTCATAATTTTTTACTCAGTTTCTTTTGAGATATTCAACTTTAAATATTGCCAAATACAATTTTAGACATTTTTGAAAAATTATATAAAGAAAGGGCAAAGTTCTAAAGCTTGAAACCTCTATAGCAAGTAGTCCTATAATAAATTTATACAAGAAAAAAATTAAAGACGAGTCTATTCTTTTTAATAATCTTCAAGCACTAAAAGTCCCGTTTTAAGTTAATTTTTACATCATAATTTTTTTCTTCACATTCCTCAGTACTTACGTAATATTATGTAAGGATAAAAAATCTGGTGTGTACCATTCTGGTAATTTTAGTTATTTTGTCTCGATACCTATAAAATTAACAGAGGTAGATACATTTGTGTAAAACTTGTTTTTTTTTGTCAAAAAACGGTTCCGGAGCAACCTTAAAATGACTGCCAAAAAGAAAGTATGAGCCTAAAAAAATTTCTAACCATAGTCGCCTAGTATTGGGGAATAACTGGTAAAAAAAATTAGGAAAAACAAAAATGTTGAGCAATAAATTTTATTCTGCCTCGGTGATTTTAAATGGACTGACCCGTATATATTTAGAAGAATAAGTCTTTCCTTACGATTTACTTGAAAGAGCTATTTGAAATTTAGTGAAAAAAACCTAATATTTCCAAAAGTCAATTTTTTTATTACAATCTTTTTTTCTAATTGAAACATAATGTCACCTAATTCGTCATTTATATAAAATGCTGGTAGGAAAGATATTCATTAGCTATTTACATCTCACTAAGCGAGGAAATATTTTTGACATATATTAATTAATGGGATCACTGTACCAAGCTAAAATCATTCCAAATAACCAAAAAATATTTTAAAAGGCATTAGCTTTAGAATTAGTTCATTCTGAGTGGCTATCTTGATCCGTATATAGAAAGGTATTTGCTTTTCTCTGCTAAGTGAGGAAATACATTTGGTATTGAAGGTTTGAAAATGAGCTAAATTTTCTTGTGATTTACAAAATGGACCACTGCTTCTTAGAAAACTTAAATAATAAAGCAAATATTTTGTTTAATAATTTTCGACTGTTCTGATTGAACCTCAGCGATTGTCATTTCATTTTTTTATAACATATATTTTATTCAATGTTTTTTAAAAATATATTCTAGCTAGCTAAATAATTTTACCTTGTGCAATCAGCATTTCAGCATCGTATTTTGTAAGTCCTTTTTGTCTCAGTTCTTTCATACTCAAAGGTGAAATTATTTCGTTGTCGTGTAATCGATCATTGCACGAGGATACTTCTTTATCATTACTTCGCGCTACTTTATGTTTAGTCCTGTTTAATCTGTTATCAGTTTCTCTTAACCTGTATCCATTTTCTTCTTTATGATCAGTTTCTTTTGCAAAAGCTCCCATTTTACGCCTCTCACACGTCTCGCATTCGCAGTAACAGTTCTTATCACCAAAAAAGTCTTCGCCATAAAAACAAGTTACTTCTTCGCCAACTTCTATATCTCTAAGAACTTTAACGCAAGCCGTATCTCGTCCTGTAGCTACAAATTTACAGTTTGCTCGGCAGTCATGATTAATATACGCAGCTGGACCTAACCAAAGCTGAGCACAGTTTTTCCGACAACTGTACATAACAGAAAAATCATTTTTTCCAGGATGTAAAAGCTGTTTTTCTTCTTGCTCTGTGAGTTCAGCTATGCAACCAACTAAGCACTCTATTTTCTCATTCTTATACCATCTTCTAGTTGCGGATATTTTCGCACCTTTTTGACCTTCTAGGGAGTATCGATAGCAAGGCTCTATCACAAAGCCAGAGTCTTTGTCGAAAACTCTCAGGTATCTGTATATCTATAACATAAAAAGAACTATTTTGAAAACAATTATAGTCATTAGTTAAGTTCAATAATTATGAACAAAATTGACAAAATGAACAGCTAATTCCCCATTTTAATAGTAAATCTAATCTAATCTATTTAAAGTTTTATTGACTACATTTGACTTTATTACCGTTAATAAAGGGTGTGATGGAATTAAAGAAACAATAGTAAATAAAAAACTAGCAACGACGCCAATTGGCGCACTGATATTTGCTTAATATCTACTGAGGAAGTCCAGAACAAAATGATGTAAAGGAGTTGTAATATTACACCATATTTATTATTCTTCTGGTCCAGTGGTCCAAAGTTCTGAATTGACTCGTTGACAGGTTTGCTTAAGAAACTCTTACTGACAGATGATTATTTAAGTACGCGGCGATAATATTGTCATCCGAAAAATTTTGACAAGCTGTTACTTCTACCTAGCACATTTCTTAAATTACTTTTTGTGTGGCTTTATTATTTTATATTTTAAATAAAACCTTAATCTATAGCATCCAAATAAAAATTTGTATAGGGGATGAAAGGAGATAAGCCAGTGTTCAGTTTTTTGCTATTATCTCTGAAGTCATCAATTTTTTAAGAAAAAGTTTATCACTATTGCAGGTGAAATTCGATCCAAAAAGATATCCTTTGCTTTTTTTTTACTAATTGTGTGACAAAGTTGCAAAATCTCTAGTTTACGGGAAAAATACATTATTTTACACATCATAATAGAGACTAGGTGTTTTTTTAAGTGACGATCCACGTAGGCATGCTTTACATTAAATAGTGTAATCGTGATATTATTGTTAATATTGTCATTATTTCGTACTCAAATTAATCTTGATCTACAAAAAATTTGTCTCCCCCTAAACTTCTGAGGTTTTATTTTTAAATTAAGGAGAAATGTAGAAAATTAATTTTACTACTAACTAAAACCATCTCTCTGAATCACTATCATACTAATATTAAAACAATAGTCGTTGGCAAAGATATTGATTTATTGGTAATTTTAATTAAAAGTACTTCCGGTATCAGAAACAGAGAAACTTGAAATTAAAGTACACTTAATGAAAAATGTTGATAATTTTAAAAACAAAATAAAAATCATATTAACGGGTGTGGTATAACATTTGTCCTATTTCAATTTCTACAGTATCGCAAGGGTTATAGAATTGTGCAGGGGTTTTTAAAGTGTGACAGAGTTCAAGAGAAACAACTACTTCGTTAGGACCATTGACAACCTTAACGTAAAAAAGATTCTTACAGGTACTATTCATATTTCAAGGCAACCAAACTAAATAAGGCAATGAAATTGTGAAACCTGCTATCCATATTTTTCATGCATCATAACAGCATTTATTTAGAGTTTAATTGTAAATCTAAAGAGAGCTGGACAGCGATCTAACTTCAAAAGAATGGCGAGTGGATTATTATATTTTGATCCATTCTATTCAAACCCTTTTGCCTCCTAATTTTTGCAATTGTACTAAAGGCTGCAGTGCGGGCTGTAGTTGTATTGAGGAAACGCCTGGGGAAATTCATGAAACTGATCAAAAAGTGAAGGAAATTTTAGGAGTCGAGAACGGGAGAAATTGTTTTCTTTTTTTTTTAATTTTTTCTAGATCAAGAACAATTTCAATATATTAGATCAATATTAACAATTGCACAGTTATACTATTAAATGTAGATTATGTGTACTAGGGACATAATATAAAAAACATTCGCCTGGTACTCTATTCCCACAATAGACTGGAAGGAGTACATATTCCCACGACCTACGAGGTGTGGCAATTAAGTTCCAGGAATTTAGTTATAACTCAGGAACGGGCAACACTGCGTTGTTCGTCAACGTCGGTTTAGAGAGAGAGGACCATCCTTTTAGTTTCAGTCCAAGATTGAAGTCGATAGCACGTTTGGTTCGTGTTTCATGCGCATTTTTCGAGAGCAACTTTCTTAGTGGCATTGGGAACATGAGTGACTGATATTACAAGAAACATGTGGCGATTCAATTTTTAGTGAAATCTGGCGAAAAACCCTCGGAAATCCTCCGAAAATTGTAGGTGGTGTATGGAGACGAGGGAATGTCGAAAACGCGGGCGAAGCGGTTCCAGAAGGGGTATGAATCGGTAGAAGGAGCTCCCGTCACCTCTCGTACCGACCCGAATGTCGACCGTTTACGTGCACTGATCCCGTCTGACCGGTGCCTAAGCATTCGTGCGTTGTCTGACGAGGTAAACATGAACAAAGAAACCATTCGCAAGATGTTACCCGAGAATTTGAACATGCAAAAGATTTGCGCAAAGATGAAGATGAGATCTGGATATTTGAGTATGACCCCGAGACCCGTAAACAAAGTCAGCAGTGGGTGGAAAAGGGTGGGGAGCGGCCAACGAAAGCGAGGATGTCCAAATCGCGACTGAAGGCAATGTTGATAGTTTTTTTTCGATATCCGCGACATCATTCACCATGAATATGTTCCTGGCGGCTAGCCAGTGACTCGACAGTTTTATCTTGTTGTTCTGAAGCGGTTGCGGGCACGCGTTTTCCGTGTGCGACCCGGTCTCGCCGAGAACAGCTTGATCTTGCGCCATAACAACGCGTCGGCCCATTCCTCGTTTATTGTGCAAGGGTTTTTGGCGAAAAAAGGCATTCCAAAGTTGCTGTACCCACCCTATAGCCCCAATATTGCCCCCTGCAATTTTGTTTTGTATTCCCCACGATGAAGTTGCGGCTCAAGGAAACTTCTTATCATAACGGCGTACAGAAGGTCAATGAAGCTGTAATCGTGGTGCTGAACGGGTTAACTTCAGAGGATTACCAAGGGTGCTTCCAATCGTGGGGGCAACGTTGTAATCGTTGTGTACAGAGGGAGACTATTGTGAAGGTCGATAATAAAATTTTGCCCGAAACTTAATTTGCTCGTTTTTTATTGACAAATTCTCGGAACTTAATTGCCACACCTCGTATTAGACATTGCAATTTTGTCACAAGTTTTATTTATTTATTTAACCAGTATTTATAGCTTGAACCTTTGACAGACATTAGTCTTAATAACTATTCAATTACAATCACTATATTGAAATTACCTTAACCCAAACAAAACAAAGCCTATATCATACCTGTGCCTGAATATAAAAAAGTTTAAGCTCCACAATCACTATAAATTGCCTCAAACTAGTAGCATCCAAGTCCACGTCCCCAACAAACTCATTAAACAGAAGGCATATTTTACACTTCGCTGAATTTTTATATAGGTTTATCTTGGGATATTACAAGGAAAAAATATTTTTGTTCCTTGTATTTTGATTATTTATAAAAAAGGAGATTGAGCCGATATATCAGGAAAATAGATATATTAAAATTTTCAATAAATACCAGACATACGATTTTCCAGTGATAATCTATTGAAAAATCCCAACAACCGCAGATGATTCTAACTCCGAGGTGGATAGTACCCGAATCTTTTATAGATCATATACTTTAAAAATTTACGTTGTACTCTCCTGAGTGACTTAATCTACACTTCACACTGAGGTGACCACACTATGCTCCGAAACTCTAGGCCAAGCATAACAAGGCAGCAAAATAATTTCAAACACACCTCAACATGATTGGTTGATGTGACAATGATAATGAAACCCATTGTTTTGCGTGCGTCAACTATTTTTGATGATATATGGTTAATAAAATTCAAACAACTATCCAAGAGAATTCCAAAGTCATTATAAGAATTAACTGTTTATAGAACATTAGAATTAATTAAATAATCCTTACTTAAAGGGTTATTTTTCAGTGAGAAAGTCATAGTAACACATTTATCACCATTCAGATTAAATCCATGAGCACACCAATCATGCATACTGTTTAGGTCATCCTTGGAGAGAATCACAGTCATTACCAGTAAACACCTCCAAAAATAGTTTAAAATCATCTGCATATAAGATTCTCGAGCTTTTATCTACCCGACATATCCCGTTGACAGAGATTATAAATAATAGTAGCCCTAGGCTTGAGCCTTGAGGATTCCCAAACGTATTTTTAAAAGCCTTAGAATTACCATTCTTAATCTCAGCGTACTGTTCCCTATTACAGAAATACGACAATATTAAGCTAACAAGTCTCTCCCACTCTCTCAAGCTTAAAGATTGAACAACATTCTGCTTTATTTTATAGGAAGTCTTCTCCATATCAGTATAGATAACAACTACTCGGAATTTATTATTCAAAGTTTCATGCCAAAACTGCACAAATGACACATGATTGATTAAAGTTTATTTACTTGGTAGGTAATCATGCTATTGGAATGTTATGCTATATTTATTTTTATTATAAAGTCTGTCAAACAATACTTTCGACGCAGCACTGAGTATTGTGATTAGCCGATAATTAATATTTTATTTGGTACCTTTTCTAAAAGCTGAAATTGCCATATTTTTTTTCCATGGTACAAGATAAGAAGTATTTAGGCTCAAATTAAAAATATACAACGCTAAAAAACACCACACCTCTTCATTATATATTCAGGAAGTCCATCTGCATCTATAACCCCGTTACGTTTTAATTTTTTAATAGCTACTTCGACTTCATATTCAGTAAACTGCATTATTGCAAAAGCGCTGATTTAAGGGATATATAGCAAAACCCTCAGCGATATTACTAGAACCTCTAAAAATGATATCCTTACACATTACTTTCATCGCTATACTAGTACAACCTCTGTTAAATTTCGCATAAGACCAAAAATAACTAGGATTGCTAAATAAACTATCACCAACTTGATTCCTATAATCATTATAAGCTTTTTTAAATTTCATCTTAACTACGTGCATCGTGATTCTTCCCTAACCAACAAGATATTTATTTATTGATACTCTTACAAACACCTAAACATAACACGCTACAAGGTAATTATAACTAAGAGAAATTTTAACAGACTTAACTAACACGGAACAGAGAGAGCACAGACAAGAACCTAAATAAACCTAAAGGTCACTGCATAACCTGCAATAGCAATTTCTTAGTACAATTAAAAAAAGTCAATTTAATTATTCTTATTTAGTATATTGTATTCAATTAACATTAAATTCATTGGAGAACGACTACCAATGGAGACATGAAGACGTATATAATTCATCAAAGAACAATTGTTAAACTTTATATTATTGATAATACAATAAACCAATATCACATATTGGATTTGCCTTCTTTTCTGAAGGGTTTGAAATTTAAAGTTTTCTAATATACTGCTATAAGAGATCAGATATGGATATAAGTTATTTTTCCTAACATATAAATATCTCAAAAAACTTTTTTGAACACACTCAATAGTATAACAATACACATTTGCACTAGAAGACCGTATATTAGATGCATATTCTAGAAAGGACGATGCACTTGACATTATAGAATTTTATTATTATATTAAGGTTATTAAACTGACTTGTATTTCTAATCACAAAACCAAACACCCTAAAACCCTTATTAATAATATTGCGATAGTAGGTAATAAATTTCAAATTATACTGGAAATGTACCCCCAAATTCCTGTATTCAGTCTTTTTTTGTAGTTTATTTGTATAAGTTATAAAGAAGCATTTATTTTACCGAAACCATTCCGTTCCTGAATTTAGATCTGCTTGCAGTGCACTACAATCATTACTGTTGTTACTTTCTTAAATATTTTAAAGACATCCGCAAATAAGAGACCATTAGAATGTTTAACACTATTAGGAAAATCATTTATAAACATTAAAAACAACAGTGGACCCAGGTTGCTACCCTGCGGTATACCAAATGTTGCTATAAAAGCCCGAGAAAATATGAAAATGAAATGATATTGTTCTTTGGTGTCTTTTTACAATATACCTTCTTAGTTTTTATCAATCTAATTATATCTTCATTAAACTAAACCGGAAAATATCTACCCCTTTGAGTTATTTAAGGAACATACTTAGAAAAAATACTTTTAAGTATTTCATAAAATTTATCTACTGCTTCAATAACATTTATACAATCACAGAGGGCCTGCCAATCTTGATTATGAATTAATTCATATATAGGGTTGATATGTACCTTTTTAAAATTGAATTTAGTATTTACAATCTGTTCACTTTCACTATAAACATACTTATAATTCAAACTCATCACTAGCGCGGTGTGGTGTTGATCAACAGGTAATAAATGGGTCATTATCAATAACAACTTTATAATGTTGTAAACAAAGAACTCACAACAACCAAAACCTATCAAACTTGATTACCATTTTTGATTTCATCAATCTGGACAAAAATTGCACAGGACAAAAAAATTGTAAAATAATTTACACATTCCGTACAAACATCCAATAGTCACCCAAAATTATTCACTCGACTTAAATTCTGGCTAAAACTTAGTTTTACATATAAAGCTTTGAGATTATTAAAAAAAAAAAGAAGAAAAAAGTCAAAGAACCTTTTTTGCGAAAAACTGAATTTTATCTTATTTCACCCCTTATAAAAATCTTTGTGGAGAGCTAGAAATTGTAAATTTTAAAATTTTCATACAAAAAAATCTAATTTTGCTAATGATTTTTTAATAATTTTCCCTAATGAAGTAATTAAAGTGGATTAAATTGTTCATTTTTATGTTCAAGTTGTCAACTTCCGATATAACAGGAAGTTAAAAGAATTTAGAATGTAGAAGGTAAAAACTACATGCAAACTTCACAAATAATGAGTGCAAATTTTTTAAGCAATAGAAAAATAATAATCTATAGGATATTCCACTCAAACATGAGACATAGATATACTATAATTTTTTTAAACATCTAGTTTAATAAAAAAAAATGTTACCTCAATAGTTATATGCCAATGAATATACTTTATACATATTGAATACTTTATATTTTGTGTCAAATATGCATGAAAATAATATTTGTATTTTTCGGATAAAACACCGAATATATCAATTTCCACTTGAGAACATTTTGATAACCTTAATATTCAGATTATAGTAGAAACGTAAAATATTATAAATTTGTCTAAACTTTGTCTTTTATTATACGTTGACTTTTTAGATACAATTTTCTTATATAAAAAAAATATTTTTTGAAAGTTATTTAGCTTATATTGCTTTTAGTAACAATTTTTTTTAGTTACAAATTTGTTTTTAAATCATACATCTGTATAGGCAGGAATAGTAGGGCTCATTTCTAAATTTTTCACTGGGAACAATGGGTAACAGGGTCTTTGTTATGTCAGTTCCACTCAAGAGCACTTACTTTCTCACCGACTTATATGTTCTTTTAATGTAGCTAAGAAAAAATGCAAATTTGTTTTCAAAATGCAGCTAATCGGATCGAATTATTCAGCCTTATGTTAAGAAGACATGTAAATTTGTTTATGTATTGCTAAAAGTATACTGTAAAAAGGGAATGCATTAAATTTAATGTAAATTTACTATCAAATTTTGTAGTTGATAGTCCATAAAGCTATCAAGATCATAGATAGAATGTTATCCTAGTGGACCAACATATTGTCAGAATTTTTTTTAGAGCGCAAATCTAGGTATTTTCATTATTGGTAGCTCAAATGACATTTCATAATTTTCTCAGTAAAAAGGGCAGAATTTGGCTAGCAGACATATAAAAATTTAGTGATTCAGATTCATAAACTTAAAACCCTTCTAGCTTCTTTCAAGCCTGAGTAAACCCTAAATAAACAATAACACATAAATCAATTAGCTTTTAACCTTTCTAATTAATTGAACAAAATGATGTGCGGTAGCCAACGTACGTCACATATGGAACCTATAGCCGACGCGACAGTATATTTTGATTGATTTAATTTGTGTGTATCTGTAATAAAAATTTCCCATATACACATTTCTGCCTTAAAGACTTTCAAATTTGTTTTGCACAATATGAATTAACGCTTTCCCTATTTAAGGAGTTACACCGTAAAAACACCAGATAAATTGTTTACACTTTTAGGAATATTTTCAGGGCTTAATAATTTCAAAATTTAAATTATTACAAAGTTATAATAATTTGAAGTTAACGTGGTAGGATGATGGCCCGAAACTCAGGTAGCGAGCGGACCGGTCATAGCCTCAACAAAGAGTATTGTTGAACACTTTGAAGAATTTCAGAAGGTGAAAATAACTGATGTCATAATTTATATCGCATAGGTCAACAAATAAAAGCTTATATAGGAATACTAAAGAATAAAATTCAGAGATAAATCCTTGAAATTAATAATAATAGTGGTCTCCTGAAAATAAACAAAATTTTCCATTTTTGCCGATTTACAAATAAAAGATCATTTTACTTTTCTATTTTAAAGGTCTAAAACTTGCTCAACTTATTGCACTTGTCAGTTTAAACCTCTACTGCCAACTTAGGCCGATTTTAAAGTTAAACCATGTTAAAAAATCTCTGAGACACAGTAATAATAATAACACTTGTATTGTTATTACCCCCGTCGGCACCAACATTAAAATTTTAAACGGCACCATATCATGTATAGTAACTTGTTTTTAAAATAATTTGATCAGCAAACTAGTACCACACCTAGTTTTATATTAAACGAAAATTTCAACAAAAAATACTAAATTTTATAAATTTCGTTTTTTTAAGATAAGAAGAGTGGTAAACATATTGAAATAGGTGTTACGTCCTGTGGGTTATAACCTTGTCTTACTACATTACTACATGGAAGTAGTCGGTTCTCATTTTCAACATCTCCCTGAATAATTTTATTTTCAGTTGTTTTCTTTACTCGTAACTTACGACTTCATAATAAAAATTATAAGCCATATGACATGGTTCAAAAAACAAAATTTCAATTAGTTGGGATAACAAATTGTTAAGCTATGAACACCGATAAATTTTATTGATTTGTTGGTTAAAAGTAAACATTTCTGGAAAATTTATTTTCAGGTAATTATTGATGTAGAAAATCTACGCTTCTCCAGTCGCAGAAGCTCAGCAAGACTTTGGATTTTTGCTTCAGTTTCTTTTTTTTTGTATATTTTATAACAGAAGTTTAACAAATCTATCGGGGCAACGATAAAAACCAGTACTCAAAAGAAATTGCCAAGCTGAAGGGACATGAATTCGAGTGTTGGCTAAGTGATACAAAGGGTATCTCAGAGTGTTTTTCGTTTCTGATTTTTAAAAAATAAAACATCAAAATTCAGACATGTTTAATTGTTATTAGATTATAGAGAAGTTTTTGAATTTTTATTTATGAAAAACAACTATCTTTAAATGCGCTCCATCCGCTTCTTGACAATCATTTAAGCTAGAACTGAAATTTTCAGTTACTCGCTGGAGCATCGCTCTTGGAATCGCGTGGATTTCGTCTGTGATTCTCTGATTTAGAACAGTTAAGTTGGGTAGTAATGGATTGAACACCTTACTTTTTAAGTAGCCCCATAGAAAATAATTCGGAACGCGGGAAGTTGCTCCATCTTGTTGGAAAAATGTATTCCGATTGTAGCCAATTTGATTTAGAATTTCTGGAGCTAAAAAATTCTGGATCATATGGCAATAACGATAGGAATTAACAGTCTGAGTGCGATCACGGTTATCCTCAAAAAAATAGGCAGCCCAAATGACGACCTTAGGCAAGTATAGAGGTTTCTGATGTAGTTCTAGTGGATTATTAGAAGCCCAAATCTGCAATATTGTTTGTTCATGTGGCCGTTGATGTGGAAACTCGATTCATCAGAGAACCATATGTTATTGAAGCTCCTAAAACGGCTTTTCGTTGTCCTGCAAAATTCAAGTCGTTTAGCTGAATAATCAAGCTGCGAGAAGCCGTAGAGACTGTCGTGGATCGTCTCCAACAGATTGGCGAACGCGGTCAACATTCCTGTTCATTCTTTATGTCTTTTTGCGTCCGGATGATTGATCCGGCATTGTGTTTCCAGTCTCTCAAACTTGCGCACTCAATGATCAAATTCGCACATGACACATTTCTCATGGTCATTAAATTGAAATGTGTCCTGTACAAATATCGAACAATAGTGTAGGAACCGTTGCTTTTATAAAACGCTTGCACGCAAAATGCGCACTATGGTTCCGTGCAAGGTTCCATTGCTACTAAACTTTAAAATTCAATCGAGCATTTGTCATCACGTCCCTCTCCCGCTATAGGTATTTAATGCGTAACAATCAAAACAAAAACGGAAAATATTCCGATACACCCTTTACACGAGAAGTTGAAGAGTGTTCCAGTTTCTTTGGCTACGATACAATAGTGTTTTTTTGAGTTTAATTTTGTAGATTAGTAAATAATGTTCCATAACCTATTTGTTTGCGCTGTAACGATTGTTCGTTTTAGAAATATGATTTTGTAAATTCGTTGACTACAATTTATTACATATTTAGTAAACAGGTTTATTTAATATGACAAAAAACAAAATAGAGATAGAGGAAACTTTTATAACTGAAATTGAATTGTAATTATTAATCTCAGATTTGCTTTAATTAAGTATCTAACATGATTAGATCAGAATATGATTGTAATAAATCAATAAACCAGTTTTTCATTATACTTCTGCTCCATCTTCCATTAAACAAAATTTAAGATATCCGTTTTTGTTTCTATCAATAGTTATATGTCTCGTTTTATTAAATATCCGACAAACAATAGATGTAGAATTTTTCGATATGGACAATGAAATTTTTGGTTGACAATATCCCTTATGTACATTAATTACACTAGAAATTTATCATGGTAACGGGAAAAATGAATGAGCGGAAATTTACCGCAAAATTTTCATTTCTATCATTGCTAAGCCACCCAAAACCTCAAACATAAACAGGCCAACGTGGCTTATGGAAAAAATATTTGGTAACAATTTTTCTTGCAACAAAGACATTTCTGCATACCACCAAGAAAAAATACCTCGTTCGGCACCTGGCAATTTTTTACGGCACTGTAATGATAAAAGCAAGTAATATAAATAAACTTAAATATTTAAATGAATTATAACGCTAAATTTATTAATTATACTAGTGCTAATAAAATGCACATTTGTTGATATACTGTGGAAACAAAATTAACAATGCTTACTAAAATTAGCTAAATAAGCACTTTATTTTTCCATTTTGCTGATTTTAATTTATTTTAACCTCCTTGGCAACATTTATATATAAAATACATGAGGCAAAGATACTCTTGCTCAGTTGCTGGGTAATTAATGGAAAACGGCGTTAGCTAACCATCTATATAAAAAATATATTAGCTCCAAAATTTCAGTGAAATAATTTCAGATAGCTCAAGTCAGAATTTCAAGGGATGGCGCTTAGGTAACCTTTTTAAATTAAATTTTAACTATATAATATAACATTTTTTATATTTCTTGCTGAGTTGTTACTCCATGTGATCCAAATCTTCGATTTATTTAAAAATATTTTGTGTCCAATTTGATGAAACAGCCAGATTACTATGCATAAAATTGTATTATATGGGTCAAAATCACATGATCACCTATTACAAACAAAAACCATCAACTGAGAATCGTCAGTAATGTCAAAACTGAATTAAATTTTATATATTGTAATAATTTCCATAACATGTATAGATTTCTCATGATTTTGCAAAATATAATTTCAAAAGTTCAGCATTGTCGCACAGTAGCTGTTGGCAATTGTAGTTTGTTATTCACAGTGACTACTTAACATGATTTTACTTAAAAACAACTTTGAACTGATAGTGGAGGGTTCAAATTGACAACTGCAATAATAAGTCAGACAAATTTTTAACCTTAATGGTTGGTTTATACTATATAATTAGGAAAATCTAGATTACGCGTCCCCAATGCTGGCCGTTCCCATAGCGTACGAGATTTCAATTGAAAATAACAGTAGACAATAGAAAAAAAGTGAACATCAAAAGTAAATTTCACGGCCAAGATTTTTTGTTTTACACTCCGTGAATGATAATAGTTGTTTTTTGACCCAAAAATGATACAAAGCAAGGCAACCTGATAATGTGAATCAAAATAATAAAATTTGGTAAAATAAATCCATTAAATGAGAAAATCAAACCATATTAGATTCCATTAAATGTCTTTTTCTATATTGATTCTTTCTAATGGACGGAGCATAGAACCAGACATACACTTCGCACGTGATTCTATACGCCGCCAATTAGAAAGAGAGAATACTGCTTTCACTCTTCTCCCTCTCTGGCACTGAGAATGCTGAATCTAGTATTTCCTAAATCTATATTTTAATCCCAAAAATTAACAACTACCACCATGAATTTCCACTAAACTAACACTTACACTAAGGAATAAAAATGTGTTGTTTATACTTCAAAATTTAACAATTAGAAAAAATGAAGGATGACTATTCAAAATCATCCATCGATTTTCTAACCTAAAAGTAAATCGAAATTTTTTTTATCATTTAGTTTGCAAGTTAAAGTTGATAATGCAAATTTTTAGTGTTAGTTCTTAATTTTTTGAAGTATGAACACACATTAGGAAATTTACCTTGTATTAAGGGATAAAAAAGTCATCAAGTAACAGAGTTCTTTCCTGTTTTAATGTTAATTTATATTTAGCTATATTATACATATATATATATATATATATATATATATATATATATATATATATATATATATATATATATATATATATATATATACAGAACTACTTGTTTCTTTATTTTAATTTAGGTTTAAGTTATTTTTATTTTTGACATTGTCAATATTTCCTTTGTAAATTTTTACGACTGAATAAATAAATAAAAAATGTGCCTGATACTTTGTTTTCCGATGTGGTATTTTATTATGATAAAAATTGTTTTTAATTTCTGAATTAAATCATTTTACTTTATGATTAAGCGTCTTAATGAGTTTTTTCTATTCCTCAACCAAAAATGTAATTTATTTAAAATAATTGTCAAATCCTCAAAGATTTTATGACTTCTATGAACAAAAGGAATAGTTAACTGTCTTACATGCTCTTGCAGTTTTCTCTGCTGGTTTTTTGATCGTGTACGTGGCATCCATTCTCCTTTAGATATCTGATTGTAAGCTTTTTCATAATCCTGATTTTTAATGAAATCGTCCACAATTCTCTTCAACTCTGAAGTGTTGGCCTTAAGTGGCCGATATCTTATGTTCATTTTGTGTGATGTAAAACCTAAATGTGGATCAAGAACTAATGAAGTGGCCAAGTCATCATTCTCAGAAAGTTCCTTTGGAGTCATACAGGCAGGTTGCATTTTGAAGTTTTGGCAAGGCCTGGTATGCACATCCACCACCATTCTGATTCCTATTGCTAAATAAATTTTATTAGGTATAGGGGAAAGGTTTTAAATAAGAAATAAGCATATATATTTTTCATTTGCTTAATATTTTAATTTAAAATCAAAGTAGACAGAAAAAATTGCCCATCAAAAATAAATTTCAAGGTCAATGTCAAATTGCAAGTTGACAACACAAAGACTTTTTTGTTTTTTTTTTAAATGTCAATTTGACACTCCCTAAATGATAATAGTTGTCAGAAAAATTTGACACAAAAATGATACCAAGCAAGGGAAACCTGATAATGTGAATCAAAGTAATAAAATTTGCTAAAATATATTCATTAAATGAGAAAATCAAATCCTCAAGCCATGGCGAGCCATATTAGATTCCATTGAATGTCTTTTTCTATATCGATTTTTACCTTGTAGAATGACTTATAACGGGCAAAATGAGTTAAAATATTAAAGCTACAAAAACACTTAATTTCACTATTACCAGTTCACTGTTAATTAGTGGCCAAACAATCTTCATTATACGAAAAACTTCTAGATCTGCTTCATCAAAACGACGCTTGAAAACATCATGGCAGACGCTTTATATGTTGACAAAATGAATATAATTTTTTAGCTTTTATTAAGAGATGTTTGATTTCTTAGTTTATGATACATAGAGTAAATTGCATATTTTTCTAAATGAAAGAGAATTGAAATCATACAAGCTATAATTATTTTTTAAATTGTTATTTTTACAAAAATAGCATATTTTTTAGCTTGGATCTGAACCAAATTTTCTTGCTTTTTATTGTCCTCTATAATTTAAACTAAGAACTAAAACAATTCTGAATTACTATCGCCATCTCCTTGTGAAACGAAATATTGTTATATTTATCATATTTCTTAGGCCCTCTTGCAGAAATCTAGCAAATTCGTCAAAAAAATAATAAAAAAGTTATTCCACTATTAATTTCCTGGGGTTCACCTCGATGGCGTGAGGAGTTATTTGTAGCGAAATATGGACTACGTCCAGATTACCAAAATACCATCTGCGTACTAAATGGTCATAAAATTCCTATTGGAAAGTTCTCTTTATATACATATCCTCATATAAATACATTTTATATGTACAGTCAAGAGCGGACTTAGGGAGGGGGCACGTCCCCTTATCCAGAAATGGTTAAAAAGGAAACGTAAAACGAAACTGTCTTTATTAAACATGTAATTTTTCTAGTGTTTTTATACTAATAAACTTTTATATTAATATTACAAATTTATTTCTTACAGTTATTGTTGCATGTAGTTTGTTGATCGCAAAAATAAAAACACTTTTTGCCCGTCTGCCCCTCCACACAGTAAAAATCCTGGATCCGCCCTTGTGTGTAGTATATGCATATGCTACAATTTACACATTACTTTTATATTATAGTGACCAGAAATTTTAATTCAGTAACTTAGTTTTTATAATCGTTATTATTTGGTTGCTAACTTCTAAACTCTGGTCGCAATACACATTACGTACGTTTATGTACTAGCGAACTGAAAGTAAAAATGGCGACGTGATAAACTTGATTTCTGATTGGTCGAACTTAACTATGACGATGGCATAACATTTCAAAGTTTTATTTTAGCAATCGTCTGATTCTAGGAAAATGTAGATAGCTCCCTATTGCTTAAAATTCCAAATGTTATTTTTGAAAATGTGTAGGGGCTCACAGTAGTCACATTTTTTTGAGTAATTATTACTTTCAGTTCTATTCCTTTTATCACTTTGAAGTAATCATAATCGCTTCAACCAAATGGCAACTAGATGTATGTAGTTATTATATTCACTTCTATAACTTTGATTATATGCTGATAATTAAATGAATAGAATGCGACTGGTATGTCACACAAAGATTGTATGGACTCAGTTTAGTCAAGGAAGTCGAAGATTACCCCTTCCAACTTCCTTGAATATCGTATTATCGTTAATTGATAGATTTATTCTCGTAAGCAAAGGTATTACAAAAGCATTTCACATTAGTAATGTATCTGCGTGATGGTGATTCCAAAATGTATTTTATAGCAAATTATATGAACAGTAGTAGTAGCAATGCATGAAACTTTGAATGCAGAGTTGACCGCCCGTCACATATCCTTATTTTTTTAATATACACAGGTCCCATTTGTAGGATAAGAATCATCTTCTTCCCTTTTGTTTGAGCACATAATCATGCACAAACTTACCCTCATGCACAATAGGACTCTCCTTACAACGCTTATACAACACTTTCGTCCTCAAAAACTTTACAAAAGTCCAAACCATGTTTTTTCTTGATTTTCTCGAGAGTGCCTCAAGGACGTGTTTTCGTTTCAGTGACTAAAAAGTAACACTGTAAGATTATTCCAACAATCGTGAGTAAAATTCGTCATAATCCTTCTCTTTGTTCATTTGTTATCAAAATTAATTTTGATAGTTTGTGATTGCATTATCACAATAATCGGAAGAGAATATTTGGCAACGAAGAGTCACTGTGACCGTAGCCTTAGTCTAGTACTTTTCTTGAAGTCTAGTACATTTGTTGAAAGCTCTTTGGTACAAAACACAAAATACGAGGGATATCTTTTGGTACAAAACAAGAAATTGAAAAGATAACCTTAAATTTTGAACTTGGGTTTTTTTTTTTCAAAATTTGTTTTACACCTGTTTAATTATTACTTATAAATTATTTTCCTTTAATATTAAAGGATTAAATGTTAGCATTGCATTGCGTGTTTAAAAGAAATTATTTTAGAATTTTCAGCTCTTTAAGGATGTATTCAGTATATCCCATATCAGTTTGTCAGTTTACTGCTACAAATAATAAAGAAAGTAATTATAAAATTGTTAAAGAGCTTGTCGAAGAATCTGTTGCTAAAAATGCAAAGGTAAGATACAATGTAGTTAGTGAGAAAAGGCCTCCAACAGTCTTCAGATTAGATTTATATATCTCACAATAATTAATTAATCTGTATTATTTCAAAATATCAGTAGGTCAGAGCGCTCATATTGAATGAATTTAAAGATCTGAAGTACGCGCTCATATAACGTTGCCAAGGGCTTCAACTCCATTTTAATGCAAGTTATTTTTAAGTATTATGTCATTTCTTTTAATGGATGTCTCAGTACACCCCATAGTAAGATAAATATTTTATTGCAAAAGAAGAAATCTGTATGTTTAAAAGAACTAATTTTAAATTCTTTTCGGTAATTATTGCAATCGAGTGAAATCTAGGAAAAAATTTCCATACTAATCCCCTATTTCGAGGTTGTAGAACATGATCCTGACCTAGGTTTTCCATATTTTTTTTTTCAATTTTGTGGAGAACACTTTTCACTTTGGACTAAATTTTTTTCACTAAATCGTTAAACTTTTGTACAACCACAAATTCCACACTGATAAAAGCATCTGTATTACATAAAAATTCAAAAGTATGTGCCCAAAACCGGAATAATTCCAAAAAATTAGCGCTGTTGTCAGATTACAAATACGATTTCTTTGAAATTGATATACATTAATCTTTTTCTATTGAAATTGGAAAGAAAAGGTCCAAAAAAAAATTTTTTCCTTTCCTGTGGTTATTAAAGTACTACTAATTACTCTTATGTCTATGCCATTGATGTACGAGTTTGAATTTAAATATTAAAGGTTTTAAGGATCATATTTGCTTTAGTTTGTTACGTGAAAATGTGCCGCGATTTAGTTGGTGCGAAGAACATTTCCACGGCTACTTGGCGGAACATTTGTTTCGGAAAAATATACCAACCACAAAAACCTGGTCCATGATTTTTTTAAATACGTGGGACAAGCTTATCCCCCCCCCATTAAAGATAATGAGGAAAAACAACAATATGCTTTTGTTGAACATTTCTTTATGCCGCCTATTTCTTTATTGATTTGTCGCCTAACAATACCCTTCTTCCATCGAATTTATAATCCTAATTCATCTTGGTCTTATAATTTTACTAACAATTTTTTTTTTGCAGTACCAAACCGTCCTCTTCCTTACTAACTCTGACCTTTCCTAATATGCTTTCTTGGCGGAGATTGTCCCGTCTCCACATGATCTCCAAGCTAAACCTGTACTAACCTGAACTAGCTGAAACCAAGCTAAAACTGTACTAACCAGAACTAACCAAAAGTTTTGGGTGGTGAAGATTAATTTTACCCTAACTCTTGCAAACATTTAACTATGTTGTTAACTGTAATGTATAAATTTTATAGTTTCTATCACGAAAGTATAAATCTAGGTCAATTTAGGTTAGTTTCTGTTTTCAAGATTAACCAAAATCAAGCTAAACCTAAACCAACCAAAAATTTTGAATGGTTAAGATTAATTTTACTTAAAAACTGTATAAAAAATTAAAAAAATTAAACTGTGTTGTTGACTGAGATGAACAAATTTTATAGTTTATATCACAAAAGTATTTTACATCTGGCAACGTCGCAAATGAATTCGCTTTTTTTACGAATCTGATGCTTAGTGTAGATAGCATGATGATGGATGGCGTTTCGGAAACTTATTTTTGATTTTCTGTTGAAAATACAAGTTTTTCTAAATTGGTTCGTTAAAGTTTGTGCATAAATAGTCAAAATATATTACAAACAATATATTTTAACTAGTTCCATTGGAAATAAATACGTAAGTTCAGTGTTTTATCTGAAATAAAAGTGCTTTGTGAAGTAACTCTTGGGGTTTTTTCGAATTTTCTAGGAAAGTGACGAAAAATAGTGAAAAATATAGGTCAAAACTGTGTTCTACGACCTTGAAATAAGAGGTAAGTATCGACATTTTTTCAAAAAAAGTAATTTTCCTATATTTCACTCAATTCCAATAATTACCTTTTTTCAACCTCATCTAATCAATATATGGTAGTATAATTCAAAGGAAAGTGCCAAAATCCTGATTTCCCATAACACGGTACAAATTTTGAAAATTGAATTCTCAAAAATTTACAGGATAAGGTTAATCAAATTTCGCGGTAGTATAGATTACGATTTAAACTATTATAAAAACATTGATTTTCATTATAATCTAATATTTTTTATATAACATTAGCAGCGATTGGACCCCCTTAATAACTTATCACTTTTGAGGGTCCTCATCACAAAGACACGTCGTTTACCATAAGAAAAAATGGAAAAAGTAATAAGAATAAAATCAGAATATCTAAAAATATAACTTTTACGCCCGACACCGTGAGCGTGGCCGCATCAGTGGGTGATTGCCTTAATAATAACTGTCAATAGCTTTATGCTGTTTAAATTTAACCAAATTCATAATTTAAATCTCAGTAAGAGTAGGAAAGAAAACTTTGTGGAAGAATTCTTTAATATTAAACCAATCGCGAGAAACAACAGTTTCAAAGAAAATCTGATCGACAGGCTACTAAAGAAAAAACAAAAAAAAAACTATTAAGAATAGAATTTTATAATGTTAATAAACCAAAAGAAGCTAAGTGCAAATTTATAAATTACACACCTTAACTTCATTATATTTGTAATAGATTAAAGAGTTTAGATCGTAAAACTATAAATTGAATATGGATAGGTTGTTAGTTAACAATAAGAATAAAGCAGACAAATTAAATAGAACAGGGCTATATAAAATAAATTGTGCAAATTGTAATGCGATTTTCATAGGTCAAAATAGTAAAAATATACAAACTTGGCTTAATGAACATAGAACGGCAATTTTAAATAATATAAAAAATTTCGGAATGTCCTTAAACTGTATAGATCATAACCATTTCATAGATTTAAATAACATTACATTACTCCCTTCCTAAAATAAAAGTAAAAGATTAAACGAAAATAACTTGAAAAAAAAACAATCCACATCAAGGCAACGGTTCACTTCAGTAATCAGGCCATTCCACGTCTGATCACAGAAGTTAACAGCTGCTGGGCTCGGTTGGTACTCATATGGGTAACTGCTTGGGAAGACTGAGTGACAGTAGTTCGGAATCCAGTTTTAACTGTAATTGTTAAGTCCAGTCGCTAAATGGTCCTCGTTACCGATGCGACCTAAATCCAGATCATTATATTACAAAACTTTCTTTCAACTCCAATAATAGATAAATATTTGACGTCTTCGTAATGCTCGTCTTCCTAGAATTACAGTAATAAAATTAGGTTCTTTAAAATATTTGTTACATATAAATATTAAAAAACATCTTTAACTTTAGTATTATATATGGTCTTGCAAAAACACTCACAAGACGAAACATATGTACATTTTAGCTATATTAAACTATGGAAACATTAAAAAACAAACTGCTTTATTTACAAATATTTTTAAAAAAATTATAAGGAATCAACTGCAGACTTGACACAGTGTATTAAAAATAAATTAATTGATTTTAAATTAGATTTTAATTAAAATCTCCTTGGAAAAGGCGAACTTTAAGATATAAGTGAAATCTAAAGTAATTCATTTTAATCATATGTATTTGATAAAACGAAAAAAGGAAATTTTGAATAGAAAAATATGAAAATTTCCCTCTTTTTAAAGTTCAAAAAGTTATCCAAATAAAATTTATTTCTAATGTGGTCCATTATCTGCTGTAGGAGAAGGTTTTAAACTTGAAATTTATAGACTGACGAGATTTTTTGAAACCATTTACATGATGAATACATGCAGTTTAATAAAAAAAAAACAGTCATATTCACATGTACATAAATAATTGATGTCTATAATAGATATTTTAATTAAATTAGAAATAGCAATGTAACTTAATTACAAGGGGATGATGAATATTACCATAGGATTTCGCTACCTTTTTTACCTGTATTTCTTGGCGCTAGAATTGACTGAATGACGTGGTAGACTAGGTCTGCCGTTTAGTCTAGTGACCTATTATGTTATATCTGTTCAATGTGAACAGGTTGATTATTTTAGTCAGATTTAGGAACGTATTCACTAGTTTGTCCTCTGAGTATACGAGTAAACCTTCAGAATTGCCTGATCCTTGAAAGTATCTATAAAGTCTTTCCAAAATGGGTTATGTCGATTTTAGTATGTTCAAAAAGCTTCAAAACTCGCGTTTCCAGAGACATTCGAACTCTTAAGAATTCAAGAAAATTGCGCCTTTAGGAACGTTTAATATTTGTAGACACAAATTGCAATTTCAATACGAGTATAACTTGATAATTTTATAAAGCTCTAATAATTCAAGCAGAGTCAATAAGAAATATAAGTAGATTTTAAGTTTTTATGACGCTCTCAATAAGACTACTGCATCTGGCAAGTGGCTGTCGTTCAAGCGAGTCTGCTGTTAATGGTTTATCTACCAGGATATCTACTCAGGAATAGCAGCCTTAGCTAAATACTGGTTCTGGTCCATAAATGCGCAAGTGATCACTTTTTCATTGCAGAGGATACCCTTGTCTCCTGGTAGCCACGCAAGAGAGTTGGTTGTTTCATCTCGCCAAGCTACCTTTTTAGTGAAAGATATGAGTATGGTCTGTACGTTAATTGGAGTGTAGTGGGTTATCTTTTAGAGAGATTTTCGTATGTACATTTCAACAAATTTCTCTGTCAGTTTCAGTAGAAAATAATTTTGTCTCAGAATAATCTCTCCCAAGCTTCGACATGTGTCCCTGTATCTATGATCCGAGAGGGACGACTGTCGAGAAACGGTTCATCGTGCTACCTGAACCTAAAGTTAATGTCTCGCTACGAATTCTGATAACAAAAGAGTTTTTCCCGCAGTTTAGACTCTTTAGGTTATTAGAGATTATAAATTTAAAAAGTTACCTATTCGGTTGATATCACTGCTACTCCATATTAAATAATATGCGCATACACCATGTGTTTACTTTGTAATATAGACACATCATTTACGTTACTCGTATATTATGACGCAGCAATCGCCTTAACACTATAATATATAATCTGTGGTAACGATTGGAGCAGACATTCAAAGGGCTTTTGAATGAATACTGTTACTTTGGAGGTTGTTTTTATTTTTTTTTTATTGGAAAGGGTATATTTTTTATTACGTTAGTGTGAATAATATTAGTTATGTTTGTGAGTGTATATTTAAAAATTCTTAAATATAAATATGTTCACGTAAATGAACCAAATTTTATCAAAAATTCAAATTTGACAGCGCTAATACATTTCTAAAATTGTTCCGACATAATATCCAATAAACATTCAGATTTAAATATATTTTTTTGAGTTTGTTGTGGATATTCATTTTACTTTTACTATTAGTATCTTAAATTGTACGAAATTATAAAAATGTTCATCTTCTTGTCTTTTTTCAATTGCCATATTGAAATGTAAGGTCAGAGTCGTATTCAGCATCCACGAAAATGTAATTCTTGTTAGTTGTTTATACGAAATTTACTAAAATAATACGAAAATTTTAACAATTTACCCAAAAAGTCTTCAATTTTTGACTAACCGTTTTCCATTTTAGGTCATCATTTAAAACATTACAAATGTTACTTTAGAATTGTATTCAGCAACCTTGAAAATGTATTCCTTATGAATTCCCTAAATATCCATTCTAAATTTTTTGAATTATGAAGTAATTTGCAACGCATACATTTTTCTACGGTATACATTTCTCTCGAAAATTTGTACTTGGGGGTTTTTGGGATCGCTGAGCACGAATATGAAATCAGAAATTTTCATTTCCAAGATGGCGGAATCAAAATGGCGCATCAACATTTACAAAAAATGATATTGGTATCTAAAAAATTTCACTTGGGGATATCACAAGATAGGTATTTTTATTTTTAAGATGGTGGTTTCAAAATGGAGAATCGAAATTTACAAAAAACAATATTGATTTCTAAAAACCTACTTACCTGTACTTAAAATGACCGTAACTTTGCAAGACAAAATCGTAAGTGACCGCTCAGCAGCTTATTTTGAAGGCTAAAAGTAGTATTAAACGATACATCCAGAAAAAAGACAAAAAAATTTTGTGCATCCTGTACGTTACCTCAAAAGTAGTAAAAAACATTTTTCGAGTACATAACCTCAAATATCTCAAAATTCTGACGTGAAGGGCCAATTCTGACCTCGGCTTAAGCAGCAAATTTCTTCGGAAGTGACCCCCAGCTTACCAAGAACAACCGTGACCTTATTTTTTGTAGACCTGTGTAACTAATACTTAATAAGAAATATCATCACTTTTGTGTTAAGTCCTAAAATATGTTTTTTCAAAACCTTTATTTTTTGTTTTATTGATCAAATATGGCGGACGGGAAAGGGGTGGTCGATAAACATTTTAAAAGTTTTGTAACCACTGATTTAAACAAATATATGAGAGCACGAAAAATAAACAAGTAACCTTTTTTATTTAAGAGCAGAAAAACACTTTCCAAAGGGTTCTTGGAGAACAGCCCTCCAAATTTAGCATGTGTCCTGCCTATGGTTACTATATTAATTACTCTAGCATAAATAAGCCTAACTAAATCTAAATTACCTATGTACGATAAATATGAAAATATAAAAATCAAGAATAAACACAACTTGGTAATTATGTCTGAAACAGGACACAGCTTTGAGCGATTTCAATATATTATATTTCAGATACTTTGTTAATATTTAAACAAAAAAAAATTCTAATTCACTAAGATGGTCTAACTTTAAAACCGATCTAAATGGACAGTACAGGGTTTAGATTGACAAGTGCAATAATATTTTAAGCAAGTTTTTAAACTTTAAAAATACACGAATAAAAATAATTTTCTTTTATTATTAAACCGACAAAAATAGAAAAATTTATCCATTTTCGGGAGACAACTATTTTTATTACCGAGTTCAAGGCTTAATCTTTAGGTTTTTATCTTTAACATTTCTTTATAAGCGTTTATTTGTTGACATTTGTAAGATAAATTATAACAATATATAAAGCAAAATATAACTGGCCAACTAGAAGATCTAACTCCCATGGCAACTAGATCGGGCCTAAGTCTTAAACTTTCTTAGTGAATCTGGCTGTAAATGGTTAATTTTTCAGTTACATCTGAACATTCATAATTTTAGAAACAAAAATACAGTTAATTTTATTAACCATATTGCAAATAAAATAATCTTAAACCAAATAACTGCAGTTCTTTACATCTCTGCGGTATTCGTTAAGTTAAAAAGTTCACTATAATTTAAAATTAAAGGTGTTTGTTTAAATCAAGATTTTAAAAAAATATGTAAATGCCAGCCTTCAATATTATTTAACTGAAGGTCACAAATAATGTGTTAAAAATGAATAATAGACACCGAAATGTGAATTCATACCTTTAAAATGAAAGTGTTCTTGAAATAATTTTGTTTCTGCTCATATATAAAGATAATAGTATGTAATAGTAGCTGAGAGGTTTGACAGGACTATTCTGTAACTTTAATTACAACGATGTTGTTTTCTTAATAGCATGGTCACTAGTTAGTTATTCTAGTAAATAGGCAGTGCTCAACAATTTATTTTTTTACAACCTCTGGTTCGCATTTAAAATTAACCGAAGTTACCCACATCTGTATGTTCAGTTTTATGGGACTGGTTTAAACCAACTAACCAGCATAAATAATAAAATATTTCTATTACAATCAGAGAACGTTTCACTGAAATGTTAAGTTTGGTGACAATACACTATTTCAATACTAAATTTGGTAATTAGTCTTTTTAATAATGACTGTATCGTTAAAGTAAAGGTCATTATTACAGTAGTAAAAATCTAAAATATTAGTTATGATTTGTATATATTGCTTTAACCCCAGAAGATATGGTTGTGACCTTAGAAAAGGGACAAATTTTTCTAAATTATATGATACTCTTCACCATATGTACTACATATGCAAAACTTGAAATCTTCTATTTTCTGGTCTATACTCGAAAGCTACAATGAGGCATGGCTCATTATTCTGTTCATAGGGATTTTTGTAGCGGTTGTACCCCTATAGGTACGACAATGTTTCTAATTATGAACAATGTTTTTTGCACAGTTCTTATTATTGTCAGCGTCATTATTGCGTTTATAAATACATAAAATTAGAGGGGTTTTGAACACATTTATTCGCCACACTTGACAGAAAGCGTGTTTTAATTTTAAGTATCTTAATTTATTTTAGGTGGTGTTTCTTCCAGAAGCATGTGATTATATATCTAGAGACAAACATGAATTTAGACAATTATCTGAACCTATTAGTGGACCACTAATGTCTGGATATCGAAACCTTGCTAAATCTTTTAATATTTGGTTATCAATAGGAGGCTTTCATGAAAAACATGATGAGGTAGGTAATAAGTAACAATGCAAAGAAAATTATATTTTGAAATATTTTGATTATTTTTAGGAATTCAAGTTTTTTCAAAAAATGTTACAAATTATTTTTCCCAATATAGAAAAGTTAAAAACATTATTCATGCGAGTCTTGGATATTTCATGAGTGTTTATTTTATCCCATGTATGAACAAGATCATCTGTTTCTTTTTTTCAACCAAGTTTCCACATTTCCACAACACACATGTAAAACAAAACAGTTTATGTGTTTCCTTACACCCCCACAACCAACTATAATTTTTATTAAATTTGCGACAGCGAAACTCCAATTCCACTTTGTTTTTTCAGTGTTTAAATCGGACAGTGGTCATCCTAATTCTTTTACTCTAAGTTTTTCCTTTAAAGAGGGCACACTAAATAGTCCAAGCCATAGGTAAGAATTATTGTTGTTTTTGGCGTAAATTCCAAGGTGGATGAGACCTATCCAGGGGTGTCGGGAGCAGTGTAAGACCAAACCCTACAAAAAATGTAACAACAAAAAATGGGTTAGGCCAAGAGGGGGGGATCAAGGTTGGCAGCTTTTTTGAGTCTACAAGACAAGGAATGCATTTTGGAAAAAAGTTTCAAATAAAAGTTATAGAGATTTTAAAACCTTAAAATTTGAGGTGTGCGATCATTTTCGTCAATTTGTTATTGCAAGAATGCCAAAAAACCCTTAAAATCGACCATTTTTTGCATTGCACCCTTATTTAATTTCAAAGGGAAACCCTTGTCATTGTGAACAAAATGATATTTTATAGTAGTAAATCAGATAATTTGTGGCCGAGATATTGCTATTTGTTTATTTCAAGACGCAAAATATTGATTGCTCTAACTTTTTTTTTGGGTGAACATTTTGATCTCCACAAAGGCTCAATCTCTTCGTGAAGGCCTAAATTTTCATATCTTGTTGGGGGCAAATGAAAAAATAAATTTTCAACCCATTAAATATCGCTCTAAAAAAGGGGGGTGTAGCATATTCATAAATTTTCGAGCGATCCCAGATTTAAAAAAAAAAACCGTCCATTCATTGCTGAAATACAGCGAATGTTTCCGAGCACTGCTGATTTGAAGCTGCGAGTTCAGTTTTCTCGCGCGCGCGAGAGCTCTATTTCTTTATAAAAAAAACACCCCATTTTTTAAAGCGATATTTAAGGGATTAAAAATAATTTTTTCCTTTACCCCTAACAAGATATGGAAGTTTAGGCCCTCATGAAGAGATTAAACCTCTGTGGAGGTCAAAATGTTCACTCGAAAAAAATTATAGCAATCAACATTTTGTGTCTTGGAATTAACAATTAGCAATACCTCAGCAACAAATTATCCGATTTACTATTATAAAATATCATTTTGTTCAGAAAGACGAGAGCTTCCCTTCAAAAGCAAAAAAGTACAAAAAAAGTTAATTTTGTAATAAATAATTGATAAGAAAAAAATTGCCGATTTTGAGGGTTTTTTGGCCTTTTTGAAATAACAAATTAACAAAAATAATCGCACAAAAGCTCAAATTGTAGGTTTTTACAATCTATTCAACTTTTATTTGAAACTTTTCTTTTCTTGGCTTGTAGATTGAAAAAACCTATTTTAGCCAACTTTGCCCCCCCTCCCGTTTTGGCCCCAACCTATTTTTTGTTGTTACATTTTATGTAGGGTTTGTTCTTACATTGCTCCAACACCCCCGAGTAGGTCTCATCCCTCTCGGAATTTATGTCACTATATTTACCTATAACTTTGGACTATAAAAGAGTTTTATAAAAACTAACTTTGTAGTCATAGTGAAAAATAAAACGACTCTTAGTAACAAAACAAAAACACACACCTATTTAGAAAAATTTAATATATGTAAATATCTCGCTAAATACACATTAAATAACTAAACTAAATTTCAAATAAATTATTAATATCGAGAAGGAAAAAATATTTAAAAAAGTTTAAAGTAAAACAATTTAAAAATATATATATATATATATATATATATATATATATATATATATATATATATATATATATATATATATATATATATATATCTTTGGAGAAGAAATTAAGTAGCGCCATGGATTTTCGCAAACCTGTGTTACTTTTTTTGTCAAAGAAAAGATGCAACAAACAAAATTTACCTAGACCTCTCTGTTTTTAAGATATGGCGCCAAATTGAAAATTTTCCATTTAGAAGCTTCCCTCTTAGTTAATATGTAAGTTAATGAAAAAGTAAAAATGGGTTATTGTAGAGTTTTTTATGTAAAATTCAGATTTTGATTTCTAAGCCAAACTTATACTTTTTTTAATAGAACACCCTATATATTATTTGATAGCTTGATTTCAAGTTTTTCTTCAAACTTTTCAAAAATGTGTAATAATTGATATTTGAATTTATTAATAAATCCCAAAAATTTTTTTTTTGAAAATTCAGACTTAAGTTAGTAGTAGGCTGTGAATATTAAATAAATATCTTATTAATAATAAATAATACCTTTGATACTTGAATATTATTTAGATAACTTTTCAAGGTCATTGTAATATAATATTGTTTAAGAGTTGAAGGCAAGTTTTATTATGTACTAGACTTCATACATTCTCAAAATACAATGTCTAACCTTATTAAGTCAATAGACAGATAAATTAAGCAAACGGAACACTAGATAACACATTTTGTTTTAAGTACAATTGAAAATCGTTTTCATTTTTCCTGATACAGAATTGACACAATTCTGTACTTTTTCTTAGGGTATTTAAAAATAATAACAGATCCGTTTTTCAAAAACTGAAATGCCAGATTTGTTGCGTTGTGAAGTTCTTCTGCCAAACGATGTCGAATCCTATAAATCCTGTTTTGTAAAAAGCCCTTTAAGAAAAAATCCGGCGACGGAGGGGGGGGGGGTAACTAACAGGTCTGGTGGTACCAATCTATGTTTGATAAAAGTTAGTTTCCAAAAAAGTCTCACTACCTGAAAATTGTGACTCGGTGCACCTTCTTGCTGGAAATATATATATATATATATATATATATATATATATATATATATATATATATATATATCAATATACTCCAAGAGAGCATTTTCTAGTGATACACGTGTTACATCTTCTAGGATTGTTTAGAGATATTATATACATTTTTGTAAAGTTTGAAAAAATTGAAATCGAGCTGTCAAGTAATATACAAGTTGTTGTTGCAAATATGCTGACGATGTCACGACATAAATACAAGCTGATTTTCGACCACTAAAAATTTTTAATGCGTGTTTCGTCCTGGCACCGGTGGCGGACTCGTCAGTGGGTTCCACCGGTGCTTTTGTCAGACACCCTTCTATACAAACTTATCTATTTTTCGGATGTTATATATAAAGTGATTCCTTGACGGGATCTATAGGTAAGATGTTACACCTATAGGCGATTATTCGTACAACAGTGTTCTATTTAAAAAAGCATAATCTATTATTAAAAATCTGGTGCCTTTAGAAAAAAAATTAAGTACACCAGAGGATTTTATGTAAAAATCTTAAATAACCCGTTTTTACTTTTTCGTTAACTTTAACGAAGATGCGAGGGGGTCTTGTAAATGGAAAATTTTCAATTTTACCCAGTATCTTAAAAAGAGAGAGAACTAGGAAAATTTTGATTAACAAAAAATAGGACATGTTCGCGAAAATCGTAAGTCTCTATCTTTACTAATAACAGAGATTCTGCAAAAACGTCGAAAATTGGGTACCATATACTTTTACCGGCTGGACCAGCTCCACTTGTAATAATGGTCTATAACATCCACTGGCGGATACAGCCTCTTTCTTTTGGGGGGGGGGGGGAGGGGGGCAATATGACATGAGGACAGTATGGCAAATGAAAGCAAGTTGTCGACGGAGATTCCAGCCATATTCACGTTCCGAACGTAGCAGACAAAGATGAATCTATTTTTCTAAATTCGAAGCTTTTGGGGGGGGGGGGGCTATTGTACAGTATGGCAGGCGAAAGCGAGCTGTCGACGGGGGGTGCGTTGATTTTTGTAAATTCCAAGCTTATGGGGGAGCGATGGCCGTTTCCCCCTTGGATCCGTGCCTGACAACATCTGGTATTTTCTGAATGTTTTTTTTTTTATAAAGTTCGTTTCTTGACGACTAAAGCACATATGTGTTTGTTGAAACATTATGGAAGGAACGGCACAACTTGCGAGGTAAAAAGTACGGAAGAACTAAATAAAGTGAGACGAACTTGATTGACTGCATTTCAAATTAAGCGTTATTAATATGAAAAGCTTTTTTCCCACTTAGTAAATTTTAAATTGTGAGTTGCCTGCGCTAGCTTAGCAAAAGAACCTCACTGTATTAAAAGTTTAGCTATATTTAAAGCTGGTTATTTAAAACTCCTAATATTTTTTTTAGTCCTTGATATACAATTCCCATGTTCTTATTGATGATAAAGGCGAAATCAGGGCCGTATATAGAAAAATACATTTATTTGATGTTTCTATACCCGACAAAAATATACATCTAAGAGAATCTGATAATAATGCTAGTGGTTCACAAATTTTGGGACCTATAGAAACACCCATAGGAAAACTGGGTTTATCAATAGTATCCTTTTTGAATTATTCTAACTTTTTGGTATTTTTTTTTAACCTTCCTGTCCTTACTGAATATAACTAATTAGAGGAATTAATGCAAATAAATTATATATCGAGAATTGTTAACTGAGCTAGGATTCTTCAAAAATACGGCGTAAGAGAATGTGACCATAATTTAATATTTTTATGTTTTAAAATATCTCTATTGTTTTTCATATGTACATGATATATATATATATATATAATATATATATATATATATATATATATATATATATATATATATATATATATATATATATATATATACGCTCAAAAATACGTTTAAAACTTATATTGTTGCTATTATTATTCTAGTAAATGAAAATGCAGATCATTTAAAAAGACAAGTTTAGTTATTTCCTTATACCGACAGCAAATAGTTAAAGAACAAATCTAAAAATTACTCCACGTCAAGTAAAGATAAACCTTAAAGTAACTAATTAAACTTGGAGTAGTTAATTAAAAACTCTTCCTAATTGGTTGTTCGAAATGTCCTCCATCTTCTTGAATACACAGTTCAATATGTTTTTCAAATCCACTACGCAACACGTTTCAATATTAATATCTTGAAAACAATTTCTTGTTCTGATCCTCATTTCTTTCGTTGTTGTAGACGATATTTTATAAACTTGTTCTTTAACAAATTCCCATATGCTAAACTCCATTTTAGTTCAATCTGAGGATCTAGCGGGCCACGAAACAGGTCCTGCTCTTCCAGTTCAACGATTCGGGTATGTAGCATTTACAAAAGTTATGATCGGTCCTATATGATAGACTGAGACACCATCATGATGAAATCACATTTGCCATTGCTTAGGCGCTATAGTAGACCTTCAGTTTTACCTTTCTCAATGTCAATTTTGTAAACTATAATTGCTGTTGATTGAAAGAAGTTGGCAACTTCGCAATAAAATTCAAGATCAGATATGCTATCACGTAGATAGTTCTTGGAGAAATCCAAATATGTAAAGATATGCAGGGTACTCTATTAAAAAAAAAATATTTTTTAGCGCCACGCTGTCATGATACACCTTGTATAATTGAAAATATTTTTAGATTGTAGAAATTTTTATATTATACAACTTTTGTTCAAACATTTTTTAAAATTTTTGAAAAATAATAGAGATAGGGTACTTTGTCACGCTATTGCGCCACCCTATATATATATATATATATATATATATATATATATATATATATATATATATATATATATATATATATATATGAAGTAAAATGCGAACAGTAAAAGCAAACTTTCCTCCATCATGTTCTTTCTGTGTTAGAGGTTGCACAGTTAGAATAAATTGTAATAAAATGCAATTTACCCTATTCGACCACCATTGAGATGATGGCCTACCTGTACCACCATACCGAGAAGAAAGTCAAAACTTACCCTCCCCGCCACAGTGATACGGCAAGGTACATGTTTCGTCTCTACTAGACTCATCAGGGTACCGACATACACCTGGCTGTGCAAAGGACAGATCGGAAGGAAGCATGCAAATACTGAACGCGGCTTCGCCGACCTCCCGCCGGATGGCGTATATATGTTTATGCGGCTTTCACGGATTCCTCCGTGTGAGATGCAATAGCAGTGGATATATCCACATTATGCCGTTGTAGTGCTGAAATCACATTCAGCAAATATACAACTATATGCAGCTCCGTGTTTGAATGAAGTAAAATGCGAACAGTAAAAGCAAACTTTCCTCCATCATGTTCTTTCTGTGTTAGAGGTTGCACAGTTAGAATAAATTGTAATAAAATGCAATTTACCCTATTCGACCACCATTGAGATGATGGCCTACCTGTACCACCATACCGAGAAGAAAGTCAAAACTTACCCTCCCCGCCACAGTGATACGGCAAGGTACATGTTTCGTCTCTACTAGACTCATCAGGGTACCGACATACACCTGGCTGTGCAAAGGACAGATCGGAAGGAAGCATGCAAATACTGAACGCGGCTTCGCCGACCTCCCGCCGGATGGCGTATATATGTTTTGACTTTCTTCTCGGTATGGTGGTACAGGTAGGCCATCATCTCAATGGTGGTCGAATAGGGTAAATTGCATTTTATTACAATTTATTCTAACTGTGCAACCTCTAACACAGAAAGAACATGATGGAGGAAAGTTTGCTTTTACTGTTCGCATTTTACTTCATTCAAACACGGAGCTGCATATAGTTGTATATTTGCTGAATGTGATTTCAGCACTACAACGGCATAATGTGGATATATCCACTGCTATTGCATCTCACACGGAGGAATCCGTGAAAGCCGCATAAACATATATACGCCATCCGGCGGGAGGTCGGCGAAGCCGCGTTCAGTATTTGCATGCTTCCTTCCGATCTGTCCTTTGCACAGCCAGGTGTATGTCGGTACCCTGATGAGTCTAGTAGAGACGAAACATGTACCTTGCCGTATCACTGTGGCGGGGAGGGTAAGTTTTGACTTTCTTCTCGGTATGGTGGTACAGGTAGGCCATCATCTCAATGGTGGTCGAATAGGGTAAATTGCATTTTATTACAATTTATTCTAACTGTGCAACCTCTAACACAGAAAGAACATGATGGAGGAAAGTTTGCTTTTACTGTTCGCATTTTACTTCATTCAAACACGGAGCTGCATATAGTTGTATATTTGCTGAATGTGATTTCAGCACTACAACGGCATAATGTGGATATATCCACTGCTATTGCATCTCACACGGAGGAATCCGTGAAAGCCGCATAAACATATATATATATATATATATATATATATATATATATATATATATATATATATATTTATACATATACATATACATATATGAAATAAAATGCAAACAATAAACGCAAACTTCGTTCCATCATATATTTTCTATGCTAGAGGTTGCACAGTTGGAATGAATACAATTTATTCTATTTCACCACCATCGAGATGATGGCCTACCTGTACCACCATACCGAGAACAAAGTAAAACTTACACTCCCCGCCACAGTATAGGCCATCATCTCGATGGTGGTGGAATAGAATAAATTGTATTCATTCAAACTGTGCAACCTCTAGCACGGATAGATATGATGGAACGAGGTTTGCATATAGTTGTACATTTACTGAATGTGATTTCAGCACTACAACGGCATAATGTGGATGTATCCACGGCTATTGCATCTCAGAAGGAGGAATCCGTGAAAGCCGCATAGACATATATATATATATATATATATATTTATTTATTTTTTATTTTCTTGGGATTAGGTTCATGTTTAAAATATGTTCTTTCACCGCTTTGACGTTTCGTTCTTTATTTAGAACATCTTCAAAAACAGTTCAATTTAAAATTTTAAGCAGATTATGAATATACTATAAATACAATCATGACACATAATTAAAATTCAACATTTAAAACAACAATATAACATTCAAAACAACAATTAAAAATTAAAACAATGATTATTTAAAAGGTTCTTTTTTGTAAATTTTACGTACCTTGAAATTTCGTCAAAACTATTACTAAAATCAACAAACTACCAAGGACTTGCATTTTATATTCGGGGACATGGTAAACAAAAAATTAAAGGAATTTGTATTTGTTTTTAAAGATATATATATATATATATATATATATATATATATATATATATATATATATATATATATATATATACATTTTTGATGTTGTTAAGGGAATAGACATATAAATATACAGTTCATTCATTAAGTTCCGGTACTAATTTTTTTATGAATGAAAACAAGAGTTCAGAAAAAAGATTTTTTTTAGTTTTCAATCCCCTCCTCGTTCTATACAAGTTTTGCTGCGCTTGTTTAGCCACTGGTACGACCTGGAAAACTCCTCTTCTGGAATAGCTTTCAGAGCCCTCTTCACATTCCTTTGAATCGCCTCAACTTCTTCAAAACGTTCTCCCTTCATTGCCATTTTCAATTTAGAGAATGAAAAAAAGTCTACCGGAGCGAGATCTGGCGAGTAGGGCGGGTGATAAATCATGGAGACCGACTTTTGGGCAAAAAATTGTGTGATGAGTATTGAGGAATGGGCTGGCGCATTGTCGTGCAACAAAAACCAGTCACCGGTGCGGTACAATTCCGGTCTCACGCGAGGAAACCGCTTCAAGAGTCGATCCAGGACACTTTTGTACAATTGTGCGTTCACTGTTTGGCCCGGGGGCACAAATTCGCTATGAATAATCCTTCGAGAATCGAAAAATGAAATGAGTATCGTTTTGATTTTCGACTTTGTCGCTCGAACTTTGGTGGACCGTCCTTCGCCCTTGCCTCGCCACTCAGCGGTTTCACATTTGGTCGATGGATAGTATTGAAAACACCATAATATTTACAATTTTTCTTTAAAAAATTTTCATGTGTGTCTGCCCATTTACCCAAATCGCGTGAAGCTTTCACACGGCGCTCTTTCAGATCTTCCGTTAACAAATGCAGAACGACCTTCGCACTTTTTTTGCCCAAAAACATGGTGCAAAATGTGGTACATGCTTCTTACACTGATGTTGAGTTCCTCTGACAACATTTCAACAGTAATTCGCCGAATACGAGACAGTGCGACGCTCACATGTTCGACATTCTCATCGGTAGTCGAGGTAAAAGGGCGCCCCTCCCGTGGATCGTCTTCCATCAACTGTTTTCAATAATTAAAATGTGTTCGACCCACTTTTTCCCAGTTTGAAACAAAATTTGATTGCGGTTCGATGCTCCCTAGCGAAATTTGTGATGCAGTGGCAAAAACACCTCTACTTCAAACGAACACGGCCGGCCAATAAATGAAGTTACAGCGCTCACATCTCCACTGTGGGTAACTAAGACATGATATTACATAGTTCTGCCGTCGGGTAACAGATAGCGCTTGTTGTAAATTTTATACGAAATTAATCCCGGAACTTTTTGAATGAACTGTTTATATATAGTATTGAAGGCGATAGTAGCAACTGCTAGCCATCAAAGAGAACAGCCGGAGAGCTAGGGCTGTTGTTTTGGCTGATGATATTGCCAGCATATCTTTGATTATAGGATATTTGCTCGTCTACCGTAGGTGGCCTTAAATCGCTTTTTAGGTTTATTTCTTCCTGAAGGACTTGAATATATAGACGAACTATTTTTTTTTCTAAATGAGTTCACGATTGCTTTAATTTGAAGAAAAGTTGTTATCAAAAAAATTTCTTGAGAAGTTCCTTATACCAATCAGATATACATACCACTGTAGTAGTGAGTATTCCCCAAGCTAATCTGTTATTATATACTTAATGTCAGAATGAGGATCGTTTATCTCTGATGCGTTTGTAGTAACTATAAGTATGTTACCGTCGTAAAAACAATATTGAAAAGAAATGTAAAACATTATGCATAAAGAATTGGACCTCTGATCAGTTTTAAAATATTTTTTTATTTAAAATCATCTCGATACAGGTGCAACTCTCATTCAAAGATATTAGGAATGTTTATACTATTTTTGTTAATATAAGAAAGTGTAGAATCTTACTTTCGTGTGTAGTGGAAAGTAACAGTCCTTAAAGGCCGTGACTCCATTCCAACGATAATTTTATTTCAAAAGTCTGGCTACAATACTTCTACTAGTAAAAAAATATGTATGAGGCAAGGCAACAATATTTGTTTAGTATTTTCTAAAAAGAGAGTGCTACGCAAAAAAATAACGATTATTCCTTACCTTTTTTTTTATTCAATTTAAAATATATACTTCCGGTTAGTAAACAAAATTGTTTTTGTCTCATTTGTAATACTTATTTTTCTTAAAATATATATCAAATAGTGTTATGACTTAAGATTTCCAGAGGAGAGCACATTATTACGAAAATTGGGCTCTGATATTTTAACTTTTCCTTCTGCTTTTACAAGTACAACTGGTAAAGCTCATTGGGAACCTCTTTTAAGGGCTAGGGCTATTGAAAATCAATGTTATGTTATTGCTGCAGCTCAGTATGGCAAACATAATGATAAGAGAACTTCATATGGTCATTCCATGGTAAGTAAAAAAGGTCCTTAATATTGTAATTTTCCTGTCATTTATTTCCTAATGCGGTCGACTATTTGACTTATTTGAAAGCTTATATGTCAGAAACAAATGTAAAACGACCAGAGAATTCATGCTGTAACCTACTAGTAAATATTAATATTACATTTTGAAGTAACAATAATTAACCTCTCAAAATGTTTGTTATAAGATTTTAAGTCCACTTTGTCAGCATGTGTGAAATTCAAAAGTTTTGTATGGTTATGGAGGGGTCAGGATGCTCTATCAAAGATAGTTTTCTGTGACCTTTATTCAACATGAAGTGAAAGATCAATAACTATTAACTAATGATATAATGTTTTGATAGTGCAAATTCAATCAAAATTGTTTGCACATATCATTGCAATTCTAATTATTACCGACGTCACCATTTACTTAGTCAAAATTTATCAATACCAAGACTACTTTTTTGGGCACCAACTGTTATGAAACATAAAAGTTTTAATTTAATAACGATATTATTCTTTTCCCTGTCTGTCTATATTGTTCACATTTTGAAGGATTGTAGTGGATTATGTCGTGTTTGTAATATACCTGTTGTTAATACCTAAATTCTAAACATTTATTATGACAAGATTGTAGATCCTTGGGGACAAATATTGGCAGAATGCCCGAAATTTGTAGATGGAACAGATACAAATAAAAGCATAGCTGTAGCCAAAATCGATTATGACTTATTGACGAAAATAAGACTAGAAATGCCCGTATTTTCTCATAGAAGAAACGACATTTATAACCTTAATTTAATAGAGACCAAGAAAGAAATTGACGACAAAAAAATATACCATTTTGCCGATAAACCTATTCCAGGAAATACTGTATTTTATATGTCTAAATACTGTTTCGCTTTTACTAATATTCGTTGTGTAGTACCTGGCCGTAAGTAATTATATATTATACTTAAGTTATTTTCAATTACAAGGGTAGCCAATTATATTTCGGGAAATGGCAGCACTAGCGTTGCTAGGTCACCATCTGATAAATTCATCGTAGGGTTTAACATTTTGGACGTTATAGGTATAGTAATGTAAGTAAGGAATGAACTCGTGAACATTTTCGTGCGATTATTTTTCATAACTTTCAACGTGGTTTTTTTCAACAAGAATGCAACAATGAATTTAATTTTTTTATATGGCAATGAAACACCTAAAAAAACATTTTTATATCAGAATTCAATATCAGTTATTGCCCATTTTGCAAGAGCATCCGTTCGTTCGTTTGGTCTCTTGCAGAAATTTTCAGACGTTTGGAAAAAATCTCATTTGGGATCTTCTGTGCTTACTGGTTGTAGATCAACTGAAAGAAACTCAATGTGCCGCGTGCTTTTTACGCGGTCGTAGGTCATACCTGTTGACTGGCGTTGGCTCCATCCCCCTTTTCGACCGCGTTGGTGGTGTCAGTCTAAGCGCCGTACCGGTACAATGGTCCCGCTTGAAAAGAGTTTTCCAGGTGGTAGGAAGAATAACTACGTCGTCTGTCTTTTTCAGAATGACGTTCTTTTCAATTTCGATGGACTTTCGAATCAATCTTGTGTTGTAGTGTTCTATGTTGGCGATCATAAAAGCCTCCGTCAGCATAATACGTTTGATTCTTTGCTAAAACAATCAATACTTCAGTTTTTAAAAATGCAGATAATAAATTACATAATGTTATAGCTTGGTAAATGAGACTGAGATATTTTGTAGTATTTGGGAATACAGGGCGAATAAAGGCATTATGAAGAGGGTACGCCAGTACTCGTAAAAGTGGAATTAAATTTACTTTTATGCTTATGTATACTTATTAAGCTTTTGTATATATAGCCAGATGATAAAGTCATAATACCATTTTTGTAAAATACTCTCTACACGAGGTTCTCGGATCCAAGTTGTTCACGCACCTCTTTTGAGCTCGAAAACTACACAGACGAATCTCATCGCATACATAATATATTTTCACAGGATTTTTGATGATACTATATTTGTTGAATAATATATGGAATTTAAGTTCCTTTGTGTGTTTCATACTTAAGATATATATATATATATATATATATATATATATATATATATATATATATATATATATATATATATATATATATATATATATATTTTCTAATATTTTCTTGGGTATAGGTTTTTCCATTAGAGAAACAAAGGACAATAGTGAGCTTCTTCAAAAGAGCTAGGTATATTTATTTTATATCTTGAAAGTAGTTTTGTGTGTAACATATACCCAAGAAAATATTAGAAAGAAATATTTAACAAAAGGTTTAAGATACAAAAATAAATTATATATATATATATATATATATATATATATATATATATATATATATATATATATATATATATATACCGGGTATCAGGTATCAACGGATCTATTAGACATGTCATAATTTCTAGAGTATTATGTGTATCAAAATGAGAATTGGTACAGGTAAATGGTATGTGAAGGGGAGAGTTTTCGCATATTTTCCACTTTCCGGCCGCTTCCGGTTTCACCGGAAATGGCCCCCGTTTTGAATTTTTAAATGGAACACCCTGTATATTTTAACATTTTTGGATTTCTGAGACAATTCTAGATCAGAATGTGACATTTTAAAAACTTTTTACGTCTACTTCATTTTTTTAGAGCCACTTTTAAAATTGCATCTAGGTGGCCATGATCGGACGCAAACTAATCTAAGGGCCTCAGGTGATGTCAAAAAAATACAATCGCAAAGTTTTAGTTACTAGTATGAAAGACAGGAATAAGACAAGTTGACAAAATTACGTTTTCATTTCTAACTATTAATTTTCAAATGGCGACCCCTTTTTGACAACTACTTTTCGAAAAAAGCATTCTTTGACGAATCTAACGGTACTAATTTATTTGCGATTGGATTAGACATAAGAACAGAAATTAAATATTATTAAACAAAATACTGGATAACTTATTTACTTATGACAAGTGCGCCATGGACAGCCATGATTCATAATAATTTGCAACTGTTTTTATCAAGTCTTCTTTGGAAAACAAAGCACTCACTTAAGTAGATAATGACAGTGACATATGCTCTAAGAACAGACGTAAAAGTTTCTTAATTTTCGTTAAGTTTAGTTTAAATTTTCGTTAAAATAATGTATACTCAAAGTGAAAAAGTGAATATGTTATTAATATTTGGAGAGTGTCATAGAAATTCAAGGAATGCTGCCGAGTTGTATGCTCATAGATATCCAAATCGGCAACATCCAGCCCATCAGTATTTTTCGTATGTCGAGACTCGTTTTAGGCAAATAGGAAATCAAGAGGCGGAACAGAGGTTTATCATAAATAAACAGACTGAGATTAACGTACTTGCTATGGTTGAGGTTGATAAAACAGTTTCGTTAAGAAAAATTAGTCAAGAACTGCAGATAAGTTATGAATCAGCAAGAAAAATACTGAAAAAGCATGGATATCGAGCATTTAAATATCAGTTACATCAACATTGGTATACTGAGGATGGCGATAGACGGGTAGTGTTTTGTGATTGGCTGCTTCAAAATCATACAGTTAACCCAAATTTTATCGATTTTATTCTATTTTCCGACGAATCCCGATTTACAAATAATGGTATGTTCAATAAGCAAAATACTCGGTACTGGGCCCAACAAAATCAACATGAAATGAGAGAGGGCAATTTTCAAGAAAGATTTGGCGGCAATGTCTGGGCTGGTATCGTTGGAAACAGAATAATTGGGCCAATATTGTTTCAATGTCAGTTAACAAGGGTTAGATACTTAGGTTTTCTTCAAAATGAAATCGAAAATCATCTCAATGATATACCTTTAGCAGTTTTACGGCGAATTTACTTTCAACAAGATGAAGCACCGCCTCACAATAGAAGAGAAGTTCTTAATTATTTAATAGAGCATTTTAATAATCGAATTATTGCAACCAATGGTCCGGTACGGTGGCCAGCCCGCTCACCGGATCTTACTGTGCTCGATTTCTTTGTCTGGGGATATGTTAAAGAAAGGGTTTACTATGGAGCAGCCCCAGCTACTCTTGAAATATTAGAAGAAATAATTTTACGGGCATTTAGAAGTATAACGCCCCAAATGCTACAAAACGTGTTGAGAGAAACAATTGAACGAGCTGAAATGTGTCGTGAAAAAGAAGGAATGCACTTTGAACATTTACTACACTAAACTTTTTAACAAATTCAGCTATTGTACTTTCAAATATTTTAAGTGCGTCGTCCAAGTTATTAGTTTATTTTGTTAGTTTTTTGTTAATTTTGTTAAATTTTTAATCCAATTCCTGTCTTTCATACTAGTCACTAAAACTTTGCGATTGTATTTTTTTGACATCACCTAAGGCCGTTAGATTAGTTTGCGTCCGATCATGGCCACCTAGATGCAATTTTAAAAGTGGCTCTAAAAAAATGAAGTAGACTTAAAAAGTTTTTAAAATGTCACATTCTGATCTAGAATTGTCTCAGAAATCCAAAGATATTAAAATATACAGGGTGTTCTATTTAAGAATTCAAAACCGGGGCCATTTCTGGTGAAACCGGAAAGTGAAAAATATGCGGAAACTCTCCTCTTCACATAACATTTACCTGTACCAATTCTCATTTTGATACACATAATACTCTAGAAATTATGACTTGTCTAATAGATTCGTTGACACCCGGTATATACACACAAAATAAGCTCGAGAATTTTAGTTTCTAGCAATGTTTGTATGGTGTAATTTGAGATTGAAATATTTTCACATTAAGGCTCAGAATTTCTATTCTTAAATTCTACGAGATGCGTTTTATCTACATTGAGCTTTTGTTTATTTGCAGTCAACTAGAGACTAAGCTCATCAATCGTTTTCTTGGTTTCTGCTACTGAAGCTTCAATATTATCACCCCTTAATATACAAGTCGTATCATCTGCAATACCTTATATCTTTCGCCGCTACAAGATCCGGGAGATCATTAATATAAATACTAAATAGCAGTGGTTCAAGAACTGACCCTTAAGAAATTCCAGAAGTAACATTCATCTTAGAGTCACACGTTCCACTGCCATCACGAATACAAACATACTGGCTTCTGCCACTCCACCTCTGACACAATACTTCTCCAAGTTTTGTATAACAAAATACCATGACCAGCAGTATCGAAGGCCTTTTATAACTCGCACAAGATAACAATACACATTTTTCATTCATTACGCTTTTCAGAAATATAGCTGAGGGTATTAAAATAAAGCACTTTCCATTGATCGATCCATGTTGACAAGGTGTCATTAAATTGTTTTTTTTTTCTAAAAATCTTACCAGACGGTTTTTTACTGCGTTTTCAATAATTTTCAGTGATAACATTATATAGTGAGGTTGGACGATAATTTGTTATATTATTATGTGAACCTTTTTTGAAAACTAGCAGAACTTTTTTTGGTAACAACATTTTAAAAAAGACAAGTTTATTAAATCTAGTAACACAGGGACTGGTTTAGTAAATTCAATCATAACCGTCGTTCGCTCACAGTGAAATTCGTCCAAAATCGAATGTAGGTCTAGAAAACGTCTATGCTGTGCTTGAACTGATAATGCAAGATCATCAGTATCAGATCAGCGTATAATATATCGCATGCACCTGGCCGTGAAGAAGCTACGTTCGTATTAAATTCAGCATAATTTGGTAAGCGTTCAAAAAAGGCTCGTGTTGATTGGTACAAGGAAACGCTCAAAAAATACGATTGCGATATTTCAGAAAACATTTATAAAATCGTGACAGGTGGCGAGAAAACCAACAAAAGTTGCTTGTGCACAAAGCATTTCGAAACAAATGGCCGATTTTTTCGAAGAAACTGGCCATATCGCAACCATGTCTTTAGAGGATCGTAAAAAGATCAATTTTGAATAATACACAACCATTTGTTTGCCGAAAGTCTTCGATGAATTAAGGGAAACCGACCGGAGACGACGGATCATTCTCCACTATGACAATACAAGCTCTCACACATCAGCTCGCAACGTGTAATTGATCCGCTATACAGTCCTAATTTGACACTCGGTGTTTTTTTGTATCCGTACATGAGAAACAAACTGCGTAGTCAACGATTTTCTATGTCAAACGCACGCAAAAGTGGAGAGTATTTTAAAAACGATAGAACCATTTTTATAAATAAATATTTGTTTTTGTTTGTTATTCCCGAAATATAAACGGCTACCCTCCTAGTAGAATTACTAGGTCTATATCATTTAATAAAACTTGATATAAGGGCTAAGTTTTTCATTTAATCAAAGATATATATTTATATTATTAACAATTTTAAGTTTTCATTCACATTAACCGAAGATAATACAACGGAATAGAGAAATAAATATTATTTCTTAAAAAATTAAAACTATTTAGGGCTACCACATAGATCTTGATAGTGCATATTTTATGGTTTGTTTTATATTCTTATAAAAATAAACTATTACGGCCATTTATTTTTTGTATCAGATCTTGTTAGAGGGAAACATGTACTACCGAATCTTTGAAACAACTAAATAAACTAAATTATAGCCGTATTTTTAGAATCTTTTTGTAATGTTGAACAAAGCTTCTTTATCACTAGTAATGTTTTCAATATTATTTGTATATATATATATATATATATATATATATATATATATATATATATATATATATATATATATATATATATATAACGCGCAGCAGGTCTCGCAACCTGATGGGTCGGAACCATTCGGAAAACGAACACGTCCGACGCGCACACGGGACCAACAACACCGGAGTCGCAGGCGTCTGTTCGCTCGTAGACGCCATACAGTGAGCTTTGAAAATGGTGAATGAGATTTCACCGAAACGTCAGCTGGCTTACAGTCCTGAGAGGGACTCAGCACATACACGGGATGCCCGAAAACCTTCGATTACATATATATATATATATATATATATATATATATATATATATATATATATATATATATATATATATATATAAAGCTGTATTCAGTTTTGTAATTTAGAATTCTCAAGAAATCTTGGTTTCTTCATTTTAAATTAGCTTACAACACGGAAAAAATTCATGTTGCATTCTTTGCGCTCAATTTCCTTTTAGATATTTTAATCCGTTAAAAACACATTTTATTTTGAATATCTCTGTTTTCTCATATTCTCAATCAAATCGATATTATTCGGTCCAGTAATTACTCCTCTTGTAAAAAAAAAAACAGCATTCGCTAATAAAATCAATATTTTTTTAGCAGAGCATGTCGACCGTTACAGAAAACTTTAGTTCAAACCTCAGATTATGATTTAACAACTTGAACTTCATCTACATGTTTGTCCATGGTTGAACTCGCTTTGTAAAGGCGGTCATAATTTTTATGATGTTGGTATATTGTACAACAAATAAAAATTAAAAGATATTACTTCTTATATTTCAGATGTGCTGGTATCAACTTTAAGACAAGCTAGACGCCTACATGATCTTAGTCAAGAAGAGATAGCTGACTTATTCCAGACTACCGTGAAAGTGTCCAAAGTAATGGAAACGGTACATAACGCTCAATCTTCTACCGTGTGTGTTCAGGACGGGAAGTTTGCTGGCCAAACTATACCGGTAAGTATTGTTTTAAAAATATTATATGTGACCCTTTAACGATATATTTTATAGCAAAATGACTAAATTTAGGTAGAATATTAAAAACTATAATAGGGACAGAACTGTCACGATTATTGATTAAAAGTAATTGAAGTACTAATTGCTGTGTACCAACCACGAACTACCTCAATTTTAAAAAAATGCATAATATACCGATCATTTCTGAAGACTGAAATTTTTTTATTAAAATAATTTAGTTACCTCAGCTAGTAGTTCGGAAGTTTTTAACAAATGTATTCCACCATTATTACAAATAACTAAACACACAGGTTAGGTTTTAAATTTTTTTTTTTGACACAAAAATAAAAATTTTACAATTTTCTAATTCAATTTTTTTCTTGAAACTGATGGGATCACTTGAACTTTCTCATTCAAAAACTTCTTTCTTAGAGTTAATAATATGATAATGTTTGTTAATGTTCTGTGCGTATTCTAAAAGCCTTTTTGTTATCTGATCACTAATGCTTTTGGATTTGGAAGAAAATTTTCGAAATCCTTAATCTATCTTAATTTGAACTAATGCTGCAACCATGGTGTCTTTAGGTTCCATAGTACCAAAATTAAAATGTTTTTGAAATTTTAATGAACCGTTGTTTCAAGCATCCAGAATTTGTTGAATTTCTTTTTTTAATTGTAATTTTTTTCAATTTTTTTTAAAGTGACCTTAATCAAGCTATCATATATTCTTAGTAGGCATTTTGATTTGTTCTGTAAAATATCAACTTCGAGCTAAAGGCTTTCAAATCATACAGTATTCCAGCGAGTAGCTCTAGGGAAACAGGATATGCCCTGGTACTTTGCAATTTATTTCATTGAGTAGTGAGTGCATGTAAATACTTAAATTTTTTTTGTTCTCAATAACACATTCGACTTTTTGTTCATAATGTCTAGAATGTCGGGTTTCTTTTTATATTTCTCTATATGTAGTAGCATATTTGTATTCTCTGTATAATGTTCTCTTTTCCTCTATTTTTTGTTTTGTTTTCTGTGTAATTTTGTCGATTTTCCTTTCTGTTCTTTTTTGTAACTTTTATAGCTGTCTCTGTTATTGTTTTGCCAAATGTTTTAGTATGGCGTTAGGTTCTGCGGTGTATTGCTGAGGTTGTAGTGACGCTTCCAAATTTTTTTTACATGATTCTCTTTTGATTTAAAGTACTTCTGGGTTCAATTTATCATTGTTTTAATCAGCATATGTATTTGTGGAAATTTTTGAGAATTATATGGGCCCTTCCGAGTCGGTGGTCGCCTCCCGTATTAAATAAGTTTAGAATCCTTACATCAGATATAATTTACTTGGCGACTGCAAGAATATAAAAAATTTCGTTTTTACTTCGTTCATCTGGGCTTATCTACTTCCACTTATGTTGGACTTTTCTATAAAAAAAGTATTCATACTGTAGAGTCATTATGTCTAATAGTTTACCGGCTTATTTCCTCCATGGTTTCTTTCACCCAACTTGAATTTTCTAATATATTCAACGTCATCTTCTGTTTTCTTTCTTATAATGGCATTACAATCACCCATAACGATGTCCTGATTGCATATCCCCTCATCCTTGACCCTTGCAATATAGCATTTCAACTTCCTGGTCTGCATGTAGTGAATGCATAAAGTTATATATTTGAACGCAGTGGTTTCTTGACTTTTTTAGGACTATATAGGTTAAGCCATCTGAGATTTCTTGGCTTTCGTTTTCGTGGCATTTATATAGTAGGGCATTTCCGGTAGGTGAGGCAATAAAATTTTCTCCCTTTCTTCTTATTTCTGTTCTGTTCTGTGACATTCCATTTATTTTTACTTGCTTCGTTCTCATGGTCAGCGTCTTGTTATGTAGCTCTGCAATTGTATGGGAGCATAGAATTGATTTTTCCTTGTTTTTGTTAGCTTCTTGTTTCCCCTACTATTGATTCATTGTGGCTGACTAAAAAAAACTTAGTTGAAGTTTTGTTCCAGTTACTAAAATAATTTAATTAAATGAATGAGAAAGAGTGAAAGCACCTTGGAAAAATGAAATTATTGTATAGTAATTAATTATTTGTAAAATAATTGAATTAAGAAGAAATATAAAAAACAATTCCAATTCCATTTAGTAGTTCAAGTATCAAGTGTTTTTTAGATATCTAGAAAATTAATTGAATTTGGGTCATTCAATTATGTGTTAGAATTTAAGATTATGTAAAATTTGTATATGTATTTTTTTTGTTCTATAGCTCACAGTTTCTAAAATAAAATATAGGTTTAGAATAAACGGTCACATAACACGCAACTGCAAAAGTAATAAAAATTTTGTGGATTTCTCTGTTAGAATAATCAGAATTACCTATTTGAGTAAATTTATATTTTTAGCATGTTCACGCTCATGTTTTGCCGAGGAAAGAAGGAGATTTTGCTAATAACGATGATATTTATTTACATTTAGCTCAGCATGATAAAAAGGACAATACTGATCCTCTAAGGGCTAAAGAGGAACAAATAGAAGAAGCAAATATATTAAGAAAATATTTTTATTAATCCAAATTATGACTGACGGTCTATATATATATATATATATATATATATATATATATATATATATATATATATATATATATATATATATATATATATATATATATATAAAGCTATGTTTCATTTCTCCTATTATATATGTTATCGTCTATATTGTAAGATTTGAACAATGTGAAAGCTAGATTCTTAAGAATTATGTTTAGGTTTAGATTAGTATATTAAGAAACTAAATAAACTTATTCTAGACATTGGTGCAAATCCACAACTCAACGAATTTGGCTTCTTGATCCGAATCGTCAATCATGAGAACAATCCACCAATCGGTAAATGATATATGTACATAAACCTAACAACCAGTATATTAACTTAATTTAAAAGTACTTGCAAGCACTCAGACAATTGTGTTTACAAGCTGACACGCCTTGGTCGCTTGAGGGAAGATATCTTCCTGATAAACAATAGAAGCCTAAGAAAATACAACTTACAATATTAAACTGTGAAAGTTTAATAATGCTATATATATATATATATATATATATATATATATATATATATATATATATATATAATAGAAAAACAATTTCTTCAAAAAATCAGGTATAATGGTATGTTCCCCTTATTATTTTTGATATCTAACGCTTATGTTTTGAAATTTTTGTATTTATCCTTTTTTTCTAACTTTTAAAATACAGGGAGGGAGAAGCATGAAATATTGTTTGTTATTCAAAAAATACTCCGGATTGCATTATCCGATACTAATGAACTTGATCATTTAAGGGGTAATTTTTAGAAAAATAAATATAATTAAATAAAATATTTTTACGTTTGTAAAAGGTGAAATAAGGGAGGAATAAATATGCCACTCAATACTAATTCCTGTGACCGCGTTCTGCTCCATCTGGCGAAATGTTCGTTTACTCGCAGCTACGTAGGGCAAAAATTAATTGATCCACGTTTATGTCGTAATGTAAAAATTATGTGGAATACATAGAGATTGGTAAAGATCAGCTGTTTTTCGCCCCCTCGGACACAAATATAAAAAAAAATATTTAAGATATTCTTTTGTGTTGATATTTAATTCAGTCTTACAAACAAACAAGTTGGATTAATCATAAAAAATGTGGAATACATAGAGATGGGTAAAGATCAGCTGTTTTTCGCCCCCTCGGACACAAATATAAAAAAAAAATATTTAAGATATTCTTTTGTGTTCATATTTAGTTCAGTCTTACAAACAAAAAAGTTGGATCAAGTATAAAAAATCTTAAAAAATCACAAAACATGTCTTTTTGACGACTTCCAAAAATAATTTTGGTATAATTTTTATAGAAATGTTAAGTTACAAACGAACTAAATACATAAAAAAAATGATATGGGCCATTTTTTATATTTACATCCGAGGGCTCGAAAAACAACTAATCTTTACCCATCACCTTTTTAATTGTCGTAAATTTTAATCAATTTTCAGTATTGTATTGCATTAAAATTTACCAAAATTCAAAATATTTTATAGATAATTATAAGGCTAGTGAACAATTTACTTAGTTACATAGATAATGTAGCCTATGTTGGCTGGGTGTTTTTTATTTCATCTTTTTCATAGATTTTTTTTAGAATTTTGACACTTACTAAAATTTCAAAGGAAAAAAACATCCATTATAAAAATATTTACAGTTTATACAATACTCGTATGTATATACATAATATATAAAAAGAGGAAAACTTGCCTTTCTTAAAACTGAAATTTCTCTGAAAACATTTTAAGGCATTTAAGATATTTCATAAAATACAGATTTTCTTAGCAAGTTTTCAAATTTTTTATATGAAACAGGAAAAACTATAAAAAAAGTACACATTTATATAAGTTTTATTGCAAAATATGGATAGATGTTTCCAATAGAGATATGATATTTTATACAGGTATTTTTGCCGTACCCTTTCAGAATGTATATGAAACAGTTGGCTTCCATTTCTTGCATACATCTCTGATCATGAATAGTAAGGCATGATCACATATTACTCCATTTTCCACACCAACAAGCTGATCTTCATGTTTGTCATAAACAACACTACGCATTAATGATATTTCATTAAATAGCAACATATACAGAAGTTCCTTTGGTTTAAAATGTATTGTTTTTCTAAATTATTCATTGGTGAACCATAAATGCCATTATCAACTAATATATCTCATCATTATTCTGGATGGTAAATGGAACAATTCTGCTATCAAGCAATAATCATTGGCAGAATGTTTGTTCAGAGCTAACACCAAAAAATTTTATGTTACTGTCTTAAATAAAATTCTAATTTTGATCTTAACTCATTGATAATTTTCTTTCCAAATTTTAATTTTCTTTTAAATAATACTGTATGTTGATAACAAACAGAAATAGAATGCTTATATTTCACAGCTATACAAGCGCTTTGCTTTAGGAGTTAATTGGCTTGACGTGTAACTTCCTCAGATTTCAGTAGAAAATGGTATCCTATAAAAAACACTAAAAATTAATTTTGTTTATTTTTTTTTTATTTTATTTATTTACACTGCCCTACAGGACCAGAGTCCCTATTATTAGACAGGAAAAAGAACAGAGTTACATAAATACTAAAATTATATACATAGTACAGACAGTTCAATAAGTATTACATAACCTACAAATCAATCACAAATAATTGTAAATAAACGATTTGACAACAGAATAATTGCAGTAAAATATATCAAATTTGTCTTTCAGATGATCATAACGGGAACACATCGTGTATAATGGAGAAAATTGTAATACATTAATTGTTGGTTTCGGCAAATACGAAAATACTGGAGATCTAGTTATCCCTGGAACATGAAAATGAATTCTCGCGAGCAAATCCGTTGACAAAATTTTGTTATTAACCAATTATACAAAAAAAAGTACACGAGCCCTGTTACTGCGCTTCTCCAGAGTTGTGAAATTAAATCTTGTTAATAGGCTTTCGTGAGGTGTATGTAGTAAGCAGTGGATAAAATCTATCCGATTTAAAGCTTAAGAATCTTAAGAAACGATACTGAATTTTTTCTAATTTATCAGAGTGTACATGGTAATACGGATGTCACATACGTGAGGCATATTGCAGTCTGTTTCGTACAATATAACATGCTTATAACCTGGAGCGACTGAAATTCATGACTAGATCTCGCTAGAAAGCCCAGCGTTCGGTACTCGATACTGTATCATTAATATGATTGACAAATGTGAGTCTGCAGTCAAACGTGACTCCCAGGTCCTTAATGCAGTTAACTCGCCTTAGAAAAGCAACGTTGATTCCATAATCATGCAGCAGAGGCATTCTACTTCTTGAGAATAATATAACGTTGCACTTTTCTACGTTCAGAGGTAGTTTATTTTTTAGACACCAAGCATCTAATTTCATGAGATCCAGTTCAAGGCTCAAACAGTCACTAGGATTTTGTATGTCCCGGAATATCTTTAAATCGTCTGCATAAGGTAGACAGCTGTTATTCAACCGACATGTGATATCTTTAATAAAAACGTTAAAAAGTAAGGGACCCAAAACAGATCCTTGAGGAACACCCGACGTTATTACAAAATTACTAGATCTATGACCATGGTATTCAACATAGTGATTAACACCAAAGTCCGACAATTTGGAAAGCAAAACATCGTGCTCAAGTCGATCAAACGCTGTGGAAAAATTTGTGTAAACGACATCGACCTGAATGCCAGAGTCAATAAGTTCTGAGACATACTGCGCAATAGTATAAAGATTGGTCACGGTTAGTTTTCCAGAAGTAAAACCATGCTGCTGATCGATCATAAGAGGCACTATGTAAAAGGATATTTGTTACTGAAGAACCCGCTCAAATACCTTTGAAAAATTGCACATTACCGCTATGGGACGATAATTTTTGACCCTGGTTCTATCATCCTTTTCAAAAACCGGACAGATTTGTGATTCCTTCCATAGATCAGGAAAATACATTTCTGAATGCATAAATTAAAAATTATAGACAACGGCTCAGCAAACGCCCAATCACAATCCCTTACGTCAAACGAAGGAATGGAATCGGGACCCGCTGTGAATTTAGTCTTCAATTTTTTACAGGCTTTCTCAACGTCTTTAGGCATTACTTTAGATAATAAGATAGGGTAAGAATTGCAACCATGACTAGAAGTAGGTACATCAGTAGTAGAAATAATAGAGGACTCTTTGAATAATTTCGCAAATTAATTTACGATGTCGTGGGAGTTACTTCCTGACCTTGATAAGACATAGCAGATGGCAGAGTACGATTAGACTTTCTAAGATTGATGTAAGACCAGAACGATTGGGGGTTCTTTTTAAATTTCGCTTCAACATTTGCAAGATTAGTACATAAGGATGTACGGATGTACAAAATTATTAATGGCGTGTAGTTTTGGACTGTTCGTTGCATAGCTGATGTCCGCAGACGTGTATTCGGGTATATTAAATTCACCCAAAACAATATACTCGAGACACCATTAAAATCCGGCAAGGCATTATGATTGATTGATTGAATAAATCTTCATAAGCGGTGAAACTGAGTGGTATATAAATAACAATTACAGGAAAAGTGCAAAAATTAGCTTTGATAGATAATCCTAAAATATCAATGTCTGAGATTAAAATGGCATCGATTATAATGGCTGAGAAACTTTTATTTAGTGCAGGGAATACACCTCCTCCTTTCTTAACGTTTAGCAGAGCCGTTCTACGATCACAACAAAATACTGAGTAATCGGAAGAGAATATTCACTATCAAGGACCTGTGGCGACAACCGTGTTTCCGAGAATGCAATGAGATCATAATTGTAACAATAAGACGCATTAAATAGATTGTGAAATTTTTCCGGCATTCATTAGATTCAGAATTCCGTTCGGACAAACTATTCGGATCGACTAAGCCAGTAACACTAATGTTACTAATACCACCGCGCCATGGCACAATATTTGCTTCTGCCTACCAAGTATTTGAAACCTGAACCCAGCTAATTTACGCTGGAATGGACAGTTCTTATTCCACGCAGCATGATCAGCGTCAGCAGTGCCACCGGAGAATTTACACAAGTGATTCATGCAGTTGATACACTTAAGACACAGTTTCTATAATCAGATAGATTACACAATAATGATAAAAAAAATATTTCATAAACTCTAAATCACCTGCTAATTTCTTTTTTGTTTTACAAAGCCCTTTTTCTGTATTTTCGATCATCCCATACTAGATCAAAAATTATATGTTGGTAAAAAACAGTTTTAATTATAAAATTTTCTAAAAAATCAATAAACAAATTGTCTCATATGGGGCCAAAAATTGGAAACAATATTTTTAACATAGATGTCACATGAGGATGTGTTACATACCTGTTGATAATATATGTGATGATGATGATGTATATCTCCTCAGCGTCTCTAGTGGTAGGGGTTTTACATATGTCCTCTCTTGGCAAGGAAGAACCTGTATAACAAATCTGAACTTGAAAAGATTGACCTGACTTCAAAATCCATTATATTTAAGGTAGAAGTTTTGTCCTCACTTTTCTTCTACCTATCAAAATGTAATTCCCGCGTTGAAAACAAGAATAAATAATTATTAGTATTATAATGATAGCACCATTAAATTTTAGTACACAAAACTAGAAGAACTCACCTGTTCTTGCTGTTAAATTCCATGAAGGTAAATTAATATATAGGATTGAACTTTTATCATCTTTACTGAAATACTGCTGACATAGACGATAACTTCTATTGACTATATTAAGATTTAACGTTAAAAACTTGGCATTGTCATACCAAAGAATCCATTTACCAAATCGTTTTTTATGATTTTCAAGATTGGGAAAACGATGTCAGCCAGGGACACAATAGTTTCTATATCTGTTCATATTTATTGTTTTCACAAAGAAACTTCTGTCAGTATAACCTTAACCAAAAACTAAATTTACCAATTTCTTCACTACGACTTTTAGAAACAATGTACAATAAGTTATACATTGAAAAAGCTAATAAGTTAATCATCTAAAACTCCTCTAAACATAAAAACAACGAAATAAATTTCATAAATCATCACCATATTTAAACAAAGTGATAGAACTTATCAGATGATAGGTTGGTAAGTTACACTTTTTGATGTTTGGTGCACTAACACCATCTATTGCAATGTTCGCTTCTCTCATAAGGAATGCCCAGACCCTGAATAGGTCGCAAGAGGACGTATTTGATAATATAAAATAGAAAAACTAGTTTCTCAAAAAAAAAATCAAATGTTAATGTAGGTGTCATTCTACGTTTTTAATATTTGCTAATTGTTTTACAACCTTCCAGCCAGATTCACTAAGAAGGTGTATTTAACTTTTTGCTCTAACTTTGAAAATAAAAGGAGTGAGCAGCAAGAAATATTGTCCTTCTGAAAATACTGGACCTGGGTAATGCTTTGTCCGATTTTAATGAACTTGGTCTTATTTAAGAAGTAATTATTATATAACAAAAATTCTTTAATTGAGTTTTAATAGTATTTTATCAATCGATCGTGAAATGGTGTTGTTTGGCAAAGTTATTAATTTTTCCAATTTTTTAAAATATTTTAAATCAACAGGCGTCATTCCAAATAATCTGCTTTATAATATTTAAAATGAGGGAAGTAGAGCCACAAACTAGAACTCGCTATTGTTTTTAGAAATTAAATTATAGATCAAAAGTAATTTATTGTTGATATGTGGTGCGGTTTCATAGGAGGAAAATTATTATGCATATATTTGACAAACGTTTAAATGGAACAATTTATTTGGATTTTTTTAATGAATCAATTGCCCGTTCTTTTAAAAAATGTGGCACAATCAGTTTCCGAATAGATGGGTAGGAAGAGCTGGTACAATTTAATAGCCATCCAGACCACTGGATATACCACTTTTAGGTTACCACGACCCATACACTGAGCTTTGAAAATGGTGAATGAGTTTCACCGAGACGTCAGCTGCCTTACAGCCCTGAGAGGGACTCAACACATACACGGGATGCCCGAAAACCTTCGATTACACACACACATACACACATGTATGTATATATATATATATATATATATATATATATATATATATATATATATATATATATATATAATCTAGTAGAAGTTGAAACTGCTATATTTTCTACCTGTCAAATTCTCGGCAGTTGCATAGATAGCAATGGACACCATTTTGACCATTTACTGTGCCAAAACATTGTATTCGTTTTCATTGTTTTTTCTTGGTAAGTCAATTGCTTGGATTACTGTTCTGTCTATAAATACTATGTTATTCAGCAAATAAACTTTTTACTTTACAACCTAGATAAATATTACTTTCGCCTGTAATTCGATTTTCAGAGAACAATAGCATCTTCTATTTTTTGGATTGTTTTTCCTTATTTTTTATCTTATACACCAGGTAATTTGGAAATACGCCTATATATAACCAATATTTGAAAAAATTGGAAAAATTAGTTACTTCGTCAAATAATGTACATTCGACGTAATCCTATTGCTTGGTGAATATACAGCAGCAACCTCAGGGTCAAAAAGCAAGAACTCCGTTATACACATTTTCACAATTTGGATGCCAAAGTGGTCAATTCTTGTTTTTTTTTGCTGATTTCAACTCGGATGTTTGGGATGACGTAGACGAAGTTTGTTTAGCTTGTTCAACCGTAAATTCGTTGTGTCTGAGGCTCACTTATTACGCATATATATGAAGGCCTTCCCCAAAATTTTTCTGGTTACGCGCGCTTGCACGGGGGACATTTCTTTTAGAAATAGATATTTTGGTTAGTAAAGTTGCAATCAGGTGCAGCTTTATCCTGTATACTTCATACATACATGAGTATTTTTTATAATTTACTTCCGTTTTCAAATTACCAACGAAATAGTCATTACTTGATATTTATTTCAAGATTTGCACATTGATACAGATATATCTTTGACCCAATTACATGTAGAGTTTATTAGGCCAACTTTTAAAATAAGTAGTGAATTTTTGGATCGCCCGTTACTACTAAACGGTCAATTTGTTTTGAAACTCATTAAATCATTATCTTTTGAAATTGGTTTTAAAACGGCCTAATTTTAAGTACGCCATGTAGCTTCGGAGTTAACTAGATTATAATAAACATTGTCCATAGTTGAAATTTGTCTAGTGGGTATTTTAATTTTTTTTTTGTATTTCATGTCTGTCACCATTTTTTAGTAATGTCACGGGCATTACATGTATTTTTGTTTATATTTCCGTATACATTAAAATTAATAACAAGTAGATCTCGGAAATTTTTAAAAATATGTGGCTTGGTTACTTTTTCAACCATTTAATAGATACATTTTTACTGATTTTAAACATATATTTGATTATTCTCTTTTTAATAATAATGAATATAATTTTGTTTGATCGATGTATCTACTTTTTAATTTTCTGTCGGTTAAATATTTCGTTTTAGACAAATGTAGGAACTGCCCTGTTATTATCTTACCTTAAATATTAGGTTTAGACTAAACATGTATAAAGCAGCGATTTTTAACCTGTAGGGTACGCTCCTCGTTAGGAAGACATCTTGTAACAAAAGGGAAGGCGCATATGCTTTTTGTAGCATAGATCCAATTTTAGTCGATCAAGTAAACTGAGAATCCATGGATACTCCCAAGTAAGAGATCGTGTTTCTCCATGGCCTAATATCACCATGATTCGGCAGGTTAGAAAAGCCGTCTAACAAAGGCTTTTTTCATCCTCTCTTTGGAGGGGGCGGCGACATCACAAAAGTTGTGGCAAGCGAGATCGAATTATCGAAGGAGGGGGGGGGGGGTGTCATCAACATTCAAAATATGAATTGCTGACGATTTATTGGAATTAATTTGTAACCAGAAATCTATCAACCATTGATATAGTTACTCCAACATCAAGTTCAGTCTTTTTGAAATAATCCTCTATCCTTACCACACTTCAAAATATCGATGTCATCAGCGTCTTGTGGAATAGTTATGTCCTATGGAACAGCGTTTTTCATAGAGTTGCCATAGATGTTAAAAATTAGGACGTCTAATGGAGATCCTTACGGAACCCCCTAGTTGTCTGTTTAGATCTTGACAAAGCCTTAGTAGAGGGATCTTTGATTTGAAGTATCTGGTTAGTAAGAAGGCTTTTTATCCATAATGTCAAATCCCTACCGATCCCTGCTTTGACTAAATCCACTATCAATACATTTGCATTGACATAATCATTAACAAAAATGGTCATTGTAGCCAATTGGTTACTGGCCAAATCGCTAAGTATAGTTGTCGTCAGAAGAGTCAAGTTATCATACATCCCCTTCCCTTTTCTAAACCCTGTTTGGGATGAGTGAATTTGTTGCTGATTTTCTATATGCCACTCCAATCTATTGTATAAAATCGGTATGAATCGATTATAGGACAAATTAATGATATCGGTTTTCGCTGACGCGCGAATGTCTATCGATTTGGCGAGACGTCAACGCAGATGTCTATTTTCCCATCTATTTCCGTCACGGTTCATTAACTATCGTATATCCCGAAAATATAGATTTATTTTGTCTCGTATTACGTGTTAGTGGTTCATGCCACCAGGATATCGCTACGTCATGCTAATTTGATTTTATTGAACACAATCGGGGTATTTGTGGCAAAGTCGTCCCACCAAACATCCCGACAATTTTGAAATTTATGTCTACCTCACCTGTCTTGCGCTTGCATTGGAAGAAAGGACTGAGTGAAACTCATAAATTGGAAGTAAAAGATTATTGATTAATTTCCACGGAGTTGTGGTTCGTTACGCGCCTGGGAATCGAGTTAGGGTCTCAATGAAATATGTTTGGATTTAACGATACTCAAGTAACGAACGTTTTTGCATGCTTAGACGACAAAGTTCAAGTACTTGTTACGCCATAGTTTCAGGATTGTTTTTGTTTAAATAATTTAACCTAATTATTTAACTAACCTACTATTTACATAACTATTTTGTTTAACTTTTAACGATTAACGCCCGAATCTTGTTAGCCAAGAACCACGGAACAAGTTAACTTACTATTCCTAAGTTTTTTAAAAGTCCTGTTTTGTAACTAATTTCCTACTATACAAGAACTTATCCTAGCTATATACATTATAACGATAAAGTTTATATCGGACCTACAATTGTCTTTCATATTTAGGACGGGGGATATAAGGATTATTTGCTTATTTTTCAATAAATAACTTTATTAGAATTTTATCATCGATTTTTGTCTCTCATTTCCGACTTTGAAGAAAAAATCATGTCCGGGATTTTATCGAGTAATGAGCCATGTTTGATTTCATTCCTGTTTGTTCCTTCTTAAAAGTGCTAGAGCGGATCCAGCCTCTCTTTTTTTCCTGGAGGGCAGGGCGGTGATATCACAAAAGTACAGTATGGCAAGCGAAAGCAAGTTATTGACGGGGGGGGGGACGCCAGCAACATTCACATGCCTAGTGTAAAAGGCAAGGTCGGGACTATTTTTCTGAATGTGAAGCTCTTGAGAGGGGGCGATCGCAAGCAAAAACGAATTGTCGACGTGGTAGGAAATGCCAGCAGCATACACTTTCTTAGTATAAAAGGCAAAATCGGGACTATTTTTCTGAATTTGAAGCTCTTGGGAGGGGGCGATAGCAAGCAAAAAATGAATTGTCGACGGGGAAGAGGATGCCAGCAGCATACACATTCTTAGTATAAAGGGCAAAATCGCGTCTATTTTTCTGAATTCGAAGCTATTGGAAGGGGGGTTGCCCCTCCCTGGATCCGCGCCTGGCTAGAACTTGGTTCGTTTGACCATAAGTTAAATAAGTAAGTATTATGTTCGTTCAAAGCTCGCTCAACGCGCTGGGCCCGTATACTCGTATACTTTGAAAGTAAAATCCGTATTTTTAAATAAGCAATGTTGCCAGATATGCACTTACTAAAATTAATTATCACTCTATATAGAACTGTAAAACAAGAATGCATACAAAGAACCAAGTACTTTTGGCGTCTAATGTATAAAAAAAAAGGAATATCAAGAAAAACAGCAACTCAGATATACAAAGCAATATACTGACGTCAATTGAAATACATGCCTCTTATATACAGTAATTGCAGGCAGCCAGCACTTGAAACGGTGGAAATTACAACTCTTCGTAGTATGACTAAAAGCCATTATCCCAATCCACTACGTAATTTGCGAGACATATTCAACTTTCTAAGAATATTTTAATTAAAAATTAGAATATTCTAAAAATATCGGGATATCACATGATTAACATTTCGACTGTTTATTTAAAAAAATAAAACGTCATAAAAAACGGTTCGTCAACATATTGTTTTTTTTAATGACAAGTTATTTTTAACAACCAAAAATAAAATAAAAATTTTTAATACTATTCGCCAAATATGTCGTGTAGCGGCTGATATTGCGCATGTTCATTATCTCTTTTCACCGTTCGCTTGCTTTCCACCGAGAGAACAGGGGCCATATCCTGGAACTCGGGAACGTGAAGTGAACGGTGAAAAGCGGCGAATGTGTATTCTTGACGCGTTCATCACTCATATCCCTGTTCGCCCGGTGGAAAGCAAGCGAACAGATGAGGTCCTTCAGCATAAAAACCTTTATTATTGTACATTTGATCTTCAAGCCTCTACAAATCTTTACAAAATAAAAAAAAAACTATATTAAAAGTTGAATGTGAATTCTGTCGATATCTTTAATGGACGTCTTCTATCTGGCCTTTGGTTTCGGCCCCTGGTTTTACACAGTTTCTCTATCATTGTTTAAGTTTCAGGTTTTCTCTCAAACTTAGTTGTCTGGACAGGAAGTCTTGCAGTAAGAGGCTGGATGTTTTGCGAATTCACAGAATATCTGATTAAATGGTTTACGTAGTGAATTGGGATGATGACTTTTAGTCATACTATGTAGAGTTGTAATTTCCATTGTTTCAAAGTTTATCACTGCTGGTTTCCTGCAATTACTGTATATAGGGGAGATGTATTCGAATTGACGTCAGTATATTGCTTTGTATATATGAGTTGTTGTTTTTCTGGATATCCCTTTTTCTTTATATATTAGACTCCTAAAGTATTTGGCACGTTGTACGCAGTTTTGTTTAATAGTTTTATTTAGAGTGCCAATTTAAGTTAATGTTGTGGTCTATATTTACACCTAAAGATTTGACTGACGGCCTGGTCTATATTTCTTGGTTGTTAAAAGATATAAAATAAATTTAATCCAGGGAAAGTACAAAAATTTTAATGGCAATCAATAACTTTACAATAACAACGACATTATTTTTTTTTACTTTTGACGGTTAATTTGACGTAACAAAACTACTTTTTGCCTGGCGACAAAGCATCCTACGGACACTCGATTCAGTCTATCATCAATTTCAATTTTTGAAATCTGCTGTTTTTAGCACTTTCATATCTGGCAACATTGCTTATTCAAGAATACGGATTCTATTATCAAAGGATGAAGTGAAAGTTTATATTGCCATTCACATCACGCTTTCGATGATACGGGCCCAGTTTTCACTTCACGTTCTCCGTTCACTTCACATTCCTCAGTTCGAGGCCCCTGAGATGAGCACAACGTGGCATTATCGCATAGTAAATCACACAGTGAATTCCTCAAGTATTTTAATTTATGGAATTCCCGGTCTATGAAATCACATGTTTCAATTTAAATCGTAGACATGTCTCAAAAAAAAAAAGATCAAAAGACAAACCAACGGTCTTATTATTTTTTATGAAAAATTCGCATTTTTCCACTTTTTTTTTCTTTTGTAAATTTTGTTAAAAAAATTATTAAATGTTATGTCGTGTTTGTAAATGTTACTAGAATTGGCCAAAATTTTAAGGTAGTGATCGGAAAATACAAGTTGTATGAGTGAAAAAGAATTTTTTTTTTTGGAAAAACCACCCAAGGTAACGAAAAAAACTTCATGTTCTACAATCTGAAAATAGTAGTTATGTAAAAATTCATCGGAAAATTCTATGTTTCCACTATTCCCAAAAATTACCCTGAATTCATATAATAATTGATTGGATAGTTTACATAATGGATTGATGCATGGGATGATGGATTTTACTGATATAAGGTAGAGCTATGGTTACCGCCGTTTCAAGATTTTCGGGGATGGCTTTCTGCGATTACTAGGTAGCATATATTCCAACAGACGTTGGCATATTGCTTGGTATATATGAGTTGCTGTTTTTCTTGATATCCCCTTTTCTTTATATATTGTTTCTGGCTCTTTGTATCCATTTTTGTTTACCAATTCTAGAGTGTCAATATAAGATAATTTTCTGGTCTATATTTACATCTAAATATTTGACTGGTGGCTTTGGGCCTGTATCACGAATTTGACATAAAACTGGAATGATCATGCATAATACCTCCCTTATAATAAAAATGACAATAATTTATTTTTGATTTTGCTGTTTTATGCATTTTATCACATTTTATGTAACGTTTTACTGAAAATTTCAAACAGGAACGTAAACTTTAAGGTATTTTTGGTTGTTTTTTTTTTAAAAATGTGATTCTTCATCGTAAGACGTGCAAATACCTCATCTGGTAAATTGGAATTTATTTAATTGGTTAGTTATAAAGCATTCAATAATAATTATATAAAATTTTATCTTAGAATTAAATTGTAAATCTAAGGGTAACAAGTTTAATCTTATGGATATGATGTATGATAATTTGTAAATGCTATCAATATTTTAGTTTTCTAAGAGAAAAGAATCTTCAAATTCAAGGGCTGAAGCAAATTGGTCATGATCATAATTCTTTTATACACCAAATGAGTAACTCTGTTCAGAGCATTTTTCTGGAAATAGTTTTATACAAGAAGATGAGCAAAAAGTTTGTGCTGTGCTTCTTACAAATAAACTGCCTGAAAAAAAAAACTATGAAGCACTGTTTGATGTAAACATTTTGAAGCAACTAAACTTGGACTTAATAACATACACTGGCTCTACAAAAAAAAGTCCTGAATTAGGTGTGCATTAACCAACAACAATATCGTTTTACCATAAAGTTAATGTTCCACTGACATATAAAGCTGAACATCGAAACTGGTATGGTGTTAAAATTTAAAATGATTATACGTTTAAAAACCAATATGCCATATTACAATAGAAATAAATGATTGCATATAATATGAAATTTTTCAATATTATTAAGCATGTTTGGAAATTACATAAATTTTACTGTTATGTATTTGTTTGGCTAAAAATAAAATAATAACCTTTTGTTTGAATATGTTATTAATTAATAAAACAAAAATTTTTGCTTTTAGCTCAGATAGGAAATTTGTGTCATGGAAATCCTTTGTCAAAGTAGTGAGAAGCTGCGATTGATTACCATTAAAAAATTCAACTCTAGGAAAGGCCAATTCCAGATCCTCAAACAGTTAAGTAAATGAAAAGTTTAACCTAGTGAAAAAATTAAAAGTTGCCAGTAAATCTTTATGTATATATTTAGAGTAAAAATGATTGTATTAATGTAAGAATTCTCTTGTATTTACAAGCTTTTTTATATTTAATGTGTCTTAATAAATATTGTTTTGTTTACAATTAAATATAAACTGCTTTAACACTATCCCCTTTAGAGTTTATTTTTTTTTTATAAAAATGGTTTAGTACATAATGTTACTTTACTTCCTTTAAATTAAAGCTCCGTTATTATGAAGGAAATGTCAACATTATTAGGAATGTTGTTAACCCTATATAAATACCTAACATATCAGTTCCCTAAAAGCATCGAGGAGAAAATAATTTTAACAAAGACCTAATCGAAACTACTTTTAAATGACGAAACTCTCTTACTTTGCAATAGATTATGTGGACATTTCGATACCTTACAATAAACAATATACTATATTAATTTATGATATAAAATTTTTAAAAATAAATGCCTTAATACTTTTTTTCATTAACTTCTTATACTCTAAGTCCGAATAAGGATGTAGATTATACTAGTTATTTATAAAAATACCCACTGATTTCCACAATCTTTTCTAAAACAGATATTTAAAAAAAAAATTAGTCTCGATTTGTTTTTGAAGCATATTTCACTAAATAACAGTTTTATTGTAAAAAATAAAATATGTAAACAGTCATAGAAAAAGCATTTTCATTTATTTATAAGAACTGACATTTCATGCTTATTATCTAAAAATAATAAAATTGTTACATATTTTCGCTGTTCCAAAGAAGTTAAAAAAAATTAGCTTTATTGGAGTTGCTTTAAACAGAAAGATTATGATTTTGAGGAAACTAAAAGTAGAAATTCAAGTTAAATATTGTTTTACAGAAACAATTATCCTGGTCTTTTTTATTAAATATACTCAATTAACCTGTCAAGTAAAACAAGGGAGGGCGATTTATTGTTTTAGATATAGTATAGAAAGAAATAGTCATTGTCTAAACCTGTTAGTTAGAATATTAGAATTGACATTCATACACGACACATTCACGCCAATGTAAGAAACTAGCAGGGAATTCAATGTTGCCATACAAATCATTGCACCTAATGGCGACCAATAAGGGGGGGGGGGTGAAAAATTATTTTCATGAGCAGTCGAGTTTTATATCCTCGAAAGCGTGATGTGAATGGCGATGTGAACTGTCACTTCATACTTTGACAGTAAAAGCCGTATTCTCGAAAAGGCAATGTTGCCAGATATGAACATGCTAAAACCCGCGGATTTCAAAAAATAAAATGGATGACAGATTTAATTGAACTGTCAAACCGAAAATGTCCGTAGTATGTTTTGTCGTCATCTTAGACACAAAGTAGTTTTGGTACGTCAAATTAATCGTTAAAAGTAAAAAAAAATAGTATTGTTAAGTTATTGATTGCCATTAAACCGTTTGTACTTTGCCTGGATTAAATTTATTTTATATTACTTAACAACCAAAAAATGTAGACCAAGCTATCAGTCAAAAATTTAGGTGTAAATATAGATCACAAAATTATCTTAAATTGACCCACTGTTAAACAAAAATGCATGCAAGAGCCAGCACTGATAAACCTTGAAACAGTGAAAATTACAACTTGACGTAGTATGACTAAAAGCCATCATCCCTATCCACTACGGAAACTATGCAATCAGTTATTTATTGTATGAATTCACAAAATATCCAGCCTCTTACTGCAAGACGTTCTGTCCTGACAACTAAATTTGAAAGAAAACCTGAAACTTGAACAATGATGAGAAACTGTTTAAGACCAGGGATCGAAACCAAATGCCAGACAGAAGACCTCCATTAAAGATACTGGCGGATCTCACATTCAACTTTTAATATAGTTTTTTTTTTGTATTTCATAAAGATTTGTAGAGGCTTGAAGATTAAATGTACCATAAATAAGGTTTTTATGCTGAAGGAACTAATTCGTTGGTCTGTAGGGTTCAAATTTATGTCCTTACGCCTATGCTCAGATTTTTCTTGTCGTGTGGACTCACCCTGAGGCATAATGCACTTGATCAATAAATCTAGCGTTTCTTGCACCTGAACAACTCTAAGCTGCTCCGGCCCATGAATCGAGAGCAGTAAAGTGATAATGACAAAAAAAATTTGGCTGTGGTCTGCCAAATGTCACTTGTTATTTGTCAGAAATTAAACAGGAAATTTTTGGCGATTTGTGTTTTAAGTTGTTTTTTGTTATTAGAATATTTATGGAAATATATATGTATAACGAATAGGGCGTATTAATCTTCAAAATTTATTTACGCCCTTTAATTTCACTTAATTCCGGATAATGAATAATGACACTGAAAGCCGAAAAAAATCGACCCAAGATACTAGTGTGGGAAGTGGTCCTCTCTTGGCAGATATAGATGGTGATTTGCAAACTCAATATACCAAAGTATCAAGAAATGAGAGCGATAAGAGTGGAGGAATGAAAGTAACTGATGGATCATCAAGGAATGAAAACAATGCTGACAGATTGGATAAAGGAGAATCTCGAATGATATATAAAGATAACATGGGAGACAACTTAAAAATGTCTGTAAGTAAGAATTCCAATTCAAATAATTTAGAGGATTCTATAAATTCATGTTCTAAAAAAGCTCAAAACATCGATGAAGATATGGATATACCTACTGACAAAAATAATACAATCTCTAATGAGGGAAAACAAGAAGAAGATGTTCCAGAAGACTTTTTTGATGACTTTCTTAGGGAAGATTTTATGGCTGGCTTGGATATTGTGGATGAAGATGATGAAGAACAAGATGAAAAGCAGAAAAATAATTCAAATTATAAACCATTAGGAAAGAAATCAACAGAACAAAAAGGTGAGAAATTGAAAACGTTGAGAAAATCTAATAAGGAAAAAATTGATCATGTGAGGAAATTTAGGGAGTCACCCCCAGGAGAAGTTGGTAAATTTAATAAAAAACAACCAAAAAAGAAAATTCACGATGATGAACTTAAAAGATTGGATGCAGAACTTGAAGAGATAAGAAAAACAAAACCCAAAAAAACAGAAAAGTTAAAATCAGGAATTGATGCTGATAACTTTGATATTCGTAGGGATCCTGAGAAAACTAGACAAGCAATTCAAAGAGATAAAATAAAAAGTGCTAAAGATAAAGAGAAACGTCTTATTACTGATATTGTGGAAACTGGTCTAGTACCTCCAGGAATGGAACTGGAAGTAGACATAGAAGAAGTGCGTAGAATCGAAAGAATTGATAAAAATTTGCCTCCAGGTGACCTAAGAAAAAAGCTAGGCCCTCAAAAACCTAGGAGCAAAAGTCCTGACAAACACAAAAGTTTTGTTAAAAAGAGAACACCACCAAGAAGGAGATCACATACACCTTCGAAAAAGAGGAAATCAAGAACCCCAAAAAGAGATTCTACAAATGTGTCAAGCGTATCATCAGCATTGGACAGTGATAAAATGGGAAGTTTAACACGCCGGAGCCCAGGACATTCTACTTCTAGAAGATCACCATTGAGAAGAAATCCTCTCTCACATCGTAGTCCTCCTCCCAAACATAGCCCGTTATCACGTCGTAGTCCACTACGTCGCAGCCCCCAATTACATCGTAGCCCTATTGTAAATCGTTCCTTCTTAGTAAGACGTAGTCCTTTAGCACCAAGGAGAAGTCCCGTCCTTTGGAGAAGAACCAGAAGTAAAAGTCCAACATCAAGAAGAAGATCAAGAACCAAGAGTCCGACGTTAAGAAGGAAATCAAGAAGCCCTATTTTACATCGAAGATCAAGGAGTAGGGATCGTTCATCTAGTTACCGCAGAAGAAGGGAACGTAGCTATAGTCCTATGGAAAGAGATAGAAGAAGAAGGTCAAGATCATTAAAAAATCTCCTTAGAAAAGAAGAAAAGAGGTCATTCTTGGAGGAATTGGCTGCAAAATTAAATGAAACACACCCATCGCAAACTACTTTGCCTCCTGTTCCAGTATCTTATATTATGCCTGCAGCTCCTCAGCCAATTATTGCACCTGTTCCTGCCCCTGTGCCACCACCACAATCGGTTTTTTTTTCAGCAGCACCTGTGCATCAACCTCTACCTGTTTCAACAACTACACAACAGTTTGATCATTATGATCAGAGTTTTTTTATTGGTAGTTCTGCGGCGTTACCTCAACTAGAACAGCCTCATTTGATTGAGCAACCTTCTCCAATTCAGCAGGTGTCCCAGTCTAGTGGATTTTCTGGAAATGCTATGGATATCAATTCTAAAGAAGATATTGCAAAAGTAAGACAGAATAATGTTATTGTATTCATGATGCTTTATATTATTTTTTAATTTTAGCTATTTGATGACGAGAGGATCAAGCTTAGTGACTTTTTGGCAATCACTGCTAAGCCACAAGGTGTGAGATTTTTTAAACCTATAAAATATTTTTACTTTTTTTTTTTTGAGAATTAATCATTTCTTTTACTACTAGTCTTTTAATTTGATATTTAAATAGCTATAATCTTTTTTTAGGTTGATTTTAGAAAACTTAAAATTTTTGAGTTTATTTTTTCATTATATCAGTTCAAATATTTCACTTAATTATGAAAGTAACAAATAAAACAAAAAATCATGTAATGTCTAGAACCATTTGAAATGAATAACGGTTTGTTGGATAAAATTATCTTAACAAAAATTACAATTGGTTTAAAATCTACTTTTTCTATAAATCTTTCATATTATATCACTGATAACTTATTTATTACACAAATTGCATCTTTTGTGTGCCCTGTTGATGGAAATCTAGTATATATATGTCAATGTATAAACACATGCATTGTTTATTCTAATCAAATTTTCTTTTGAAGAAATTATGATATAGTTCAGACTTTACAAAATATATTGTTGGATTAGTTGCCCAAAAAACCTTTTCTATGAGAGTGAATAAAACATTTTTAATTTATTTTTACCTGTAAAATAAAGTTATGATTTTATTTAATATTTTACTTAAAAAGTTTAAAAATTGCACTATTTATTTAAAATTACCTAATCAACTCTTTTTTTGTACAGTGAATAATTCATCTCCAGCAAAGTTACAAGAAAAAATTAAGGGTAAGTTGGTGTGAAAAAGGAATATTTATTTAGAGTTAAGTCATAATTTATTTTGACAGTTATTGTTGATTGTAAATATTTTATTTATCAGTTATTAAAGATACCGTCTTGTGGTGTTTATTTTTTCTCTTTTTTTTTTATTATTAAGTTACCAAAGTGTAATAAGTAAATACCATAGTAAGGTATTTACATATATATTTTATTGATGTGAAACCTGGATTCCAGTAATTCAGCGATGTCAAGAGGCGATTAAGATACTAAATGAGAGAAAGTTCACTGGGCCGTTGGTAGTGCAGAAGACCGGATTATACCAGAGTTCTAAGGATATGACAATGTCACCTCTACTACGAAAACCAGTTATCCAGCTGCCATTTACAACGCCAGGACTAAAGAAATCAAATGAAATAGATTTTACCAGAGCTTGTGAAACATTACTTTTTAGAATTGGTATTGAAAAGCCACTTTCCTCACATAAAGAATCTGAAAAACTAAAAGTTATACCACCCAAGGAAGTACCTCAAAAAGAAATAGTGCCCCCCGTCTTTCCTGTTATACAGACTTATTCTGAACCCACTCCCATAAAAGTCATAACCAAAAACTTGGGTACTCAAACTGAGAAAGAATTATCATCTTGTAAAGAATGCCTAAGGCGTAAAGGAATTCTTTATGCAAATTGTGGCGTTCAAGCAGGTAACCCAGTTTTAACTTTCTCAGTAAGTACACAAGTAAATGAAGCTGATTTTTATTCAATGATACCAAAGACGCAATCTCTTGCATCTCTTACTCCTGCACAACTTCTTGGAAAGCAATCAATGATAAGTGACCATTCTCGTATTAGTAGAAATATGGCTACTCAAGAGAATCTGTCGCGTTTAAACTTTCAGGTTCCTAGCCCTCCTCCACCTCCTGTTTTCCACTATGTACCTCCACAAACGTCTCAAAGAGAGGCACCCCCATATCCCCCAGCTTTATTTAATCCAGCTTCTCTACCTTCCCTTATGCAAGTTCGACATCTTTTTGGCGATAACCTAAACAAACCACCCTTCACAGATAATAGACGAGGGGGTTTTAACAGTAAAAGATTCTGAGGTGGGTTGGTATTAATATTTAGTTTTTAGATGCTAGAGTTACTATTAGCATTATGTTATAAGTCATAATATATAAGTTTTTGAATTAAATAATGTGACTTTTAGTTCTACAGTGGTAACTTAAATTTTGCTTGTATAATTTTTATAGCACAGTCATTTTATATTTCCAGTGTTCTCTGTATTTCTAAATAGGGAAATAAAATTTTTAGAATTACGGGAATATTTGTGTTTACCATTTATCACTAAATAAAGAAAATTAAATTATAAAAGGAGTCTTTTTAAAAAAGCAATATTCTATATAATAATATTTACTATTTGTCTCATCATCTCGCATCATTTGTGAAATATTTACAGGAAGGAATAGGAGACGCAATATTAAGAAGAAATCTTATAAAAGGAATATAAGGACAAAGTATTAATCGAAGATTTAGAACAATCGCCACCTTAGAATTAAACAAAAAGGATTTAATTATAAAATAGTAGCTATCTTGCCTAGCTCTTATTGACTTATGGCTTTATTAGGACATTTGAGTTGAATATGATCAGTTTTAACTTTTTAAAGTATTTAAGTAACGAGAGCCATTAAGAAATCATACGATTAGGTATGTATGATGGAAAAGGATATTGTGAATGATGTAGGGGGCTTTTGAGTATGTGTTGATATAAAAAGAGTGATACTATTCCTTACGAAAATATGGAATGATTTCACAGGTCTAATAGATACGCAGTTGTCAATCTTTTTGTTGAAAATTTTCAATATATGTATGTTTATATTAATGATATCTTGGAGGTATTGAAGAATCTCTGCTTTCTGAACTGAAGATCATATTGACATTTCGCCAGGCGTGAATCCGGAGGGGAGAGATCGCCCCCCCCCCCACCCCCAAAGAGCACCGAATTAAAAAAAAAAAAGACTTGCCTGCCTGCTGCATTAGGAAAATAGAAGTCTCCCCCCCCCCTCCCGTTGATAATTCGCTTTCGCATATCTTGGTGTAGTGCCTTGTATGGAAATAGGGTGGGAGTAATTTCGATCTTTGTGCTTGTAATATGCCTGCCTTCCGCCTCTCCCCCCCCCTCAAAGAGAGGCTGGATTCGCCCCTGCATTTCGCAACGTCGGCACCACTGAATCTAGCCTTCCAAATGCTAATTATTAGATTGAAACCTACTTACATGGTTGACGGAATGCGTGTGTAATGATAGATAAATAATATTTGGTAATTTTCACACAAAAGTGTTTTTACAACAATAATAATATATATATATATATATATATATATATATATATATATATATATATATATATATATATATATATATAATGGTAATAAAAATAACTGCTAAAATTTTATGAAGCGGGAAATGTGAAGTGCAAGCATTTTCCAGTCTTTCTACGAGTATAAGTACGAACAAATACAATCATATCCCTTTTATCATAGTATTTGTACATAGAGTAAAAGGCATTTTCCACAAAGTAACCCCTTAAGGATTTTTTAATTTTGTTAACTGATCGAGTTTCATCAATATTGTTGGGTCATTTATTACAAATATAATTTGTAATAAATTTTATAAATGAAAATTGTGTATTAAAATATCTTTGTTATTTCTCGTATTGTGGTTGTGAAATGAAGATACAGCAGGAACTTGGTGTTGGTGGCCTTTGACATAAACTACAGCCTCTATTATAAGTATACAGAGTAAAGTTAAAATTTTATGTTTTTTAATATCTGGATTCAGTAGGACTTAAAGAAAATAATTTGCGAAGTTTACGCTTTTGCGAAATAAATATATTTTTATCTCCATAGATTGCCTCCAGGAAAGGATCATGTACATTAAATGACTACACAAAAGCGTAGTAAACATTCAAGAGATGTTAATTTGAGAGGATATTTTTAAGGTCCACAATGGCCAAATAAGTCGAGCTTAATTTTCCTGCTACAAAATCTATGTGTTAACCATCAATCGACTGCTTAGACCAAGAAACTTGCCACTTTTTGCCACACTTACTTGAAACCATTCATACTCGGCTGAAATTGAGGGACTCTAAGTCTTTTGTGAAAAGTTAAGTATTGCATTTTTGTTTGATTTACTATCGATTTATTTCTCCAAAACCAAATGTTGAGAATATTATCCGCCTGTTAGATAATGTGGGGATGAGACACATCACTTGTGGTATCATCAGCATATAAGACTAAAAATGAGTTTTCTTTGAAGTTCAGAAAATTTTCCATTTCATTTATAAATAGTAAGAAAAGTGATATGACGAAACACTACCTTGAGGAACTCTATATTTCAAGTGATCAGCGCCTGAAAGTATTGGTCCTTTTCAAACTATTATTTTACGGTTCATAAGACATGATTCCAATGGTATATTTAGTTTTGCGTCCCAAATCAAACGATTCAAGCTTCCTGACTAAAAATTTGCTGTTAACACAGTAAAGGTCAAATCAAAAAACCAAGCAATTGTTTAACTATTTTTATCCAAACAGTAGCAAATAAATCCCTACAAACCAAAAACTACTGTATATGTTGAATAATTTTTTCGAAAGCTGTGCTGTGAAGCTGATATTAAATTCTTTTTTTTTATGAAGTTTTCAAGTCTTGTAGCCAGTATTCTTTCAAATATTTTGGAAAATATTAGTAACCTTGTAATTGCCCTATAATTATCAACCAGTTCAGTATCTCCTTTCTTCTAAGAGGCTATTACCTTGCCCTCTTTTAATTTATTCAAGCATTAATTTCTAAATGTAAGAAATAGGATCTTTAATTGATTGTCAAATATATTCAGTTGCAAAAGAGGCCAGTCCTCATTATTGCAACAAGCTTTTCTATTTTTAAGTGTTCTGATAGCTGGGTATATTTCCTCAAAAGTATTTTCCGGCATATAAATTGAATTAACTTTCAGCAGTTCACACTATATTCCAGAAATGAATTATATTTACTATTCGAGACTCTAAGGCATTAACAAAAAAGTAGCAAAATGTATTACATATGTCAAGAGATCTCGTTAAAGAAAGATTATTAGTTTTTATAAAAGTAGGATATTTATTATTTTTTATATGACCCAAATTTGTATTTACAACTTGTCATATAGCTTAGGATGTGTTTGAGGACGAAATTATATAGTTTTGTAAGGACTGTTAGCAGCTGCAATGTTGTAGACAATTTTTTTTTGCTGCCCGGTATCGCTCCAATACCTCTAATGAATTGGAGTGTTTACTCAGCCAGTAGAGGTTTTTTATTTCCTGATTATTTCTGACGATATTTGGATTTATCCATGTGCTTATGTTAGGTTTATATTCATGTACAAATTATAAATGATGTTTTGAAAATGATTCTAAGCCAAATCAATCTCCTGAATAATAGATAAATAATGAAAATCGGTAGTCGCCAGAAAGTGTTTTAGAACAGATAAATTGCCATTATTGAAAAATCTTTATTTTCAAGTTATTAACGCCAAACATATCGGGCATGTTATTAATACATAGTTCAAAGCCGAGGACGAGACCCGCCTGACTAGTAGGCTAAAAAGGAAATTTTTTTTAGGGTAAAGCTCTCCAAAAATCCACCAGGAAGTTACCATTAAAATATCCACAGATAATTATTGTCTGATATTTTTCAGTTAGAAAGCATAGCAACTCGTTAAATGATTTTATAAAAATGCTATAATAAGTTAAAGAATTAAGACTGAAAGATCTATCTCGTACTACGAGTACTACCTTTAGACAGTGTAAGGTTGATGCCCTGCACTTTCAAGTGGCGGTGTAGCCATCAAATGATATCAGCCGTTAGCCAGTTTTCATTGAGACAAATACAATTAAAACGACTTTCATTGAAGATTACCTCAAGCTTCAAAGTTTTATCACGAACACTATGTTTGCATGAAGAATTTTAATTTTTTTAAGTCAAACTGTTTAACTGAGGTCCGCTTTATAAAGGGTGACTCCTCAGTTTTCGATGGGAATCAAGATTCAGAAAATGGTTTATACGCACTTCGTTTGGCGAAAGTTTGGAACTATGTTTGTCTTCGAGAAATGAATTTATCATTTTACATTTATTTATATATTATTGCAATAAGACTGTATATAAGATTTTTTCTGGCATTAACCATACAAAGTAGCGGGTCCTGATGCTATAACCCAGTATTATGACATTTTGTGCCGAATCTCGTAAGTTGTGTGTATTTTTAACTCATTTCTGTGCAGTGGGTATTTCCCTGTTTAAAAAGAAATGACAATTGACCTAATACAAATCGTTATTGGCCAAGGGATTTGAGGACTATGTTAGTGATATACTGGCCAATGTTTTAAACTCGTTATCCTTAAATTCCAAGATTATTTAAATACTGCCGTCATCATTACGTATCCCAAAATAAGTTTTATGAGTGTGATTATAAAGATCTATTTAATTACTTGCCAATAAAATGTTAAATAAATTCTGTTTTTAATATAAGGTGATAAATTACGATGAATTGCAAGTTTTAAATTTCTTTTGTGAAATATCCCGTAAAATAGACTGAATATCATTCCACCAAACTGACTATGGACAAGAGGTCCTGTTAACAGGAAGTTACTAACTGTTAACGTAGTACGAACTAGATTAAGATTGGTCTTCAACATTTAAATTTTTTTATTGCTTGGTAAAATGCGGACAAACTATTAAAGTTATTTATTATTGATACGGAATGGCGAAATAAAAATGTATACTCTTTATTATTTCCATGGATTATTTTTCTACCCAATAAATTAATGCGTCTATACTCTAGCGTAACGAAATATTTAAATTTTTATTTTGGGCAACTCTGATGTATGCATTCCAACCTCCTTGGCATAATTTTAGCTAATGTTCAGTAAAATTCTGTGAAAGTGGCTGCATATGGGGTTAAATCTAATTTTGGATAAATTTTTATGTTAAGTTGGCAAAAATGAATGAAAAGTACTGCATATTTTCGAAATTATTGCATATTAGCTCCTTTCGCAGAACAATCGTAAACTACTCGATGTCAATCAGATCATCCAAAAACAGTTTACAATGTGTCACCTGACTTTTGGTAAATTTTGATAGGCGCTAATTAGTTTGTGATTTTTCTATGAACAGGCCTAATATCACGTGGTTTTCGAATTCAGGGTGGATCTTCCCAATTTCATCTGAGTTAATGAAGCAAATTCATCGCAATCGGCTTTCTATGTTCCAGCACTGATTAAAATCTAGAACTTTGAGGAGATAATTTAAAATTGACTATGCACTGTTGGTTACCTTAGCTTCTCTACAAAATCGTGTGATAACGTTCATGTTGACTTCAAAAGAGTTTAAAATTGACTATTTTTTAACTCGCTCGTTAAAAATACTGAGAATTTAGAGAATCAAACGTAGGACCATAAGATCAGAAACAATCGAAAACAAATCCAAGAAAAAAGCAATGTCCACAAAGCCTCCGAAAAGATTTGGTAACCAAGAACTTTTCAACATATTAACTTAAACAGGAATGTACTTTCACAATAAATTATGGAAGCAAGATGTTTTTGCAAATGACACCACCTCATTATTGCTGTAGCATATGATGAATAATGTAGTCATTATTCGACATGACAATTATGGATCTTTACTATAATGTTATACAATGTACGCTGATGATATGTATTAAAGATTTTTCCCAAACTTACGGCATTATCATTTTTTTTACGTTTTTATACGGTATACGTCAATAGAAACATCATAAGAAAAAAATGACGTTTACGCTGAAATTATTAGAAAAATTCATACAAATTTAAAAACGAGTTAGTTAATTTATTTATTAAACGCTCTTTAATCCATAGAAATATTTTGCGTTATTTTTAAGTTACCAATCGCTTTGATGCATAAAAATTTCACTTTTCTTAATATTCGACTGAAATAAAAATTTAAAATTCGGCTCTTAGTTTGTAGTGTATTTGGTTCGAAATTTGTGGAAATACAACCAAAAAAAAATTGTATGGAACCCCGATTTTTCTACAATATTTAAGAAGGAATTCCAACCTTTGTAACAATAAACCGGACCGGCACGGTATAAATTCGTATATGCCGAATTTTTATTATGGACATTGTAAAAAAAATAATTTGTATTAGTTGTAGTACTTGCTACGTACGTATTTTTATTGGTGATGTTTTCATTTGTGCAAATTGTGTTACAGTTATTTCGATGCTTTTAAGATATTTATATACTAAGTGACTGACAGTACAATCACCAAATAATTGAGCAAAATAAGAACCACAATTTTGGGACATCTTGTTGGGTTCGAAAAGTAGGAACAAATGCAAATAGCTGATACTTTAGTGAAATTAAAAGATTTTTCATAGGTTTACGGTGTTGTACTGTCCTCTGTTTACTAAAAAATAGAGGATGAGAAAGAACACTCGATGATCTTATTATGTCCAACTTACATCAAGATATAATGAAAGAAAGACGTGAAGGAATGTTAATAAGAGATTTACTCCAATCACATATTGCCATTGGTGCTATTATAGAAGCAGGTCCCCCCAGTGCTTATTGTCTGTTTTCGAAACTATAAGAAAATATCCGCGGGAAAGTTTTTAGTAACTGAAGGCATTACTGCTGTAAAACCGTTTTTCGAGGCGGTTGGACCAACTTTTCATCAGGAAGCCATAAAATTATTGAAATATAGTTTGAAAAGTATATGTATGCAGATCGAAAATAATTATATGAAGAAGTAAGGTACAAGTTTTCTACAATTATTCTAAATAGATCAAGGGGGGGGGATCATGCATGAATGACTACGCTGTAGAATAAAAATTATTTTTACGTCATTTAGTGCAAAAGTAATAGGTGGTTTAAATAAAATCGTTTTACTGAAAATTTTTCTTTTATTTAAATTTGTTTTTTCTAATTAGTATTTGCGAGAATTTAAGTAACTTCATCCGACCACGTGCAGAATCAGGAACCCCTCTGGCATATTCGACCCCAGGGTGTGAATATAAAGCCCTGTCCCCTCACCTCACTTTACAAACTTCAAGTAGATAGCTTTATTTTTCCCAATGGTTTAGTGACAAACTACTTTATTGGTATGGATAGCAACTTCTATGCAAGCCGGGATTACTAAGAAACTACCATACTTGAGCGCACTCATTCAGGAAGAAAAAGAAACAAACATTAACGATTACACATTCATTTATTTAAAAATATAACTATACATAAGAAATACCTGAATAAGATCTACATACACGGTGTGTTATGACTGGTGTATTGGATGACTCTACATCTGAATAACCAATTAAAATAACAATAAAGCACCACATTATTTTCAATGGCAAGGTTTGATCATCTATTTGGGTCATAGTTGACCTTGCATATATTTTTTCAATACTTCCAGTTTTGAAAATAAATTTTCACTTTAGGCTACCGTCACTGATAAAGTAAAATATTATACACTAAGGACGTCGACAAGTACGGACAAGCTGATAATAAATTATTTGTACAGTTCAAGTACTGAATAAACTTAGAACATATGACATTAGTGTTATTCAATTGGTATAATATTTACGGGTTTTCTTAGTACTTTGAGTATATATAAATAATTTAATATGTCCATCAGATTTATATATGTATTGATCACAATTGGTAGTAGTTCTAATTTGTCAACTAAATTTTCTTCATTAACACCAGCTTTCCTCCTGCAACGAAAACAAAAGACCTTTAATTTGAATTAAAGTTTAATTTCAGTCGATTGATTCGCGCAAAAGAATATTGTTTCACTAATTTAGCAGTGACTATTTTAGGTATTTAGATATAAATAAAATAGTAAAATTAAATTTCAGGGGCGTCGTATTTAGTGCGATGTACTTCTCGGGGCCTTTTCACAAACCGTTAAAAGCGAGCGCGATTAAAACTGGTAGGGAAAATTGTAAATACTTAAAGGTTATCCTTATCTTTTTACGAACAGTAATATATACTAGTTTTTTCTCCTACAGACCGACTAATAAAAAATATAGGCAGACAGTTTATTTTACTCGAATCCAACTACGTCATTGGCGTAGTAAAGAACTAAATGAAGAATTCTAAGAATACAACTGTCTATATAAAATCTAAATTCAGAGACATGTCGGTAGAATGTTAAACCTGCAGACTTTTCAGTACCAGACTCTAAAATATCGACAGTCTAACGGCATCTATGCATACACCGGAGTGGTGAGAATTGATGTCGTTTGTTGATATTTCTGAAGTGTACTTCTATCGACTTTTTCTTAATTTTTCCTGTCTCCACTTCCTGTCAAGGATGGTTTTAACTTCCTTACTTCTTTTGCCTTTTACCTTATTTATTTATTTTATAAATTTTGATTACTCACAGAGTTCTAGCTAAAGGGACAAGGCTCTCACTTAGTAGGGTGTGGTCTAGGGCTCCGCTGGATCTCTGCACATTATTTTTAACCAGTGAAATATGGAACATATCATTTTTAGCTACCTTAGTTGCCATACAGTTCTCGATGCATTACCAACTTTGACGATAAGTGTAACTATTGTAAAAATTCGCTACCACTCTCTTGGTCATTATCAGATCTACTATCTTCATAGCTGATCAATGTTCGAGATATAGAAATGAACTTGAAAATCTTAATCCAAATCGGAGAATCCTAGCCAGTAGCGTAACTAAGAGTGTGTGCGCCCCCCACACCCACCCCGCAGATTTTTGAATGCAGCCGTTTTGATTCGTCGTATTTACACTTTGGTGTATCAGTTATAGAGATCCTCGACCACCTTTCTGATCATCATCGAACCCTCGAGAGCAGTGCTGTCAAATGTTCCTCAGAAAAATACTTGCAAGTTTCATATTTATTCCTGGCAATTCTTGGCAAAATGCGTATGATAAGAAAAAGCTGATATTACTCAATTAAACTGAATATTAGAAAAAGGCAGATAATAACAAGAGTGTTCATCGTTCAAATTTTAAACTGTAAAACAATCAAATAAAGAAAGAAACAAAAAGAGATAGCAGACAGATTTAATTTTAGAGATGAGGTATCCCATCGATTTTCATACACTTGCGATCAATTATATGTACATTTCGCCTTAATCAATTTTTGAGCAGAAGATATTTTTCCTGGCGAATACCCTGACATGATAGTATTCATAGCAAAATTACTGGCATAACTAATTATTTCTGGTAAATGCAAGGAATTACTGGCAAATTGACAGCCCTGCTCAGGAGTATTGTTATTAGTTTTATACACGTGTGTAACATTTCAGCTTAATCGAGTAATGAAAAGTGGGTGAAAACCCAGTTATAAGGTTTGATCATGTTAGATCATGGGTCATAGTTAGAGAAGAGTGAAAAATCTATGAAATCATTAAAATTTATGGTTTTTGTAATAGCTTTGTTATATATTTTAAATCTCGAGCGTTCACCATTTAGTTAAGAAAAGGTAAGTATTAAAAGTTGTTTTTAAAAAAATCATTTTACCTATTATTTTACGTTATTTCATTATATTGTTGTTGGAATTGTGGATGTGTTTAAATGTTCAAATCAATTAGACAACTGGAAATAGTGAAAAGTTGATTACAAGATGTTACCTCTGTTATTATAGGCCTATTCTTTTGAGTCATTATCACTTTCACTTCGATCACTTGAAGTAATCATGATCACTTCAGCCCAATGACAAGTAAATGCATATTCAAAAGAACATGAAGTTATCAGTTTCACTTTGATCAATTGATAATTACTCAAAAGAATATAGCCTATATAGTTAGAGAGGTGTAAAGCTAAACAGTATCGTTTAAAAATGGGTAACCAGTGGGGCAGGAATATAATTTCTCGGAGACATACAATTATATATTTTTTTAAGACGTAGATTTTAAATATATTCTTTCAAAAATGATCCGTTTTGAATTTTTTTATAATATGTATTTCCAGACATGAAGAGACTCTTAACAAAATCATATTCAAGGCAAGACAATATTGTATTGTCCCAGACTGCGAGAACAGCTATAATTCAAGAAGATAAGACATCAAGACAATGCTCATATGCGCGTTTTTCAGAATTCAAACTGATCGGAAATAGATCAGCAACACCATGGTATGTTTAAATTTTGTATGAAGAAGGACTATATATGTGGAAGATAAAGTAACAAAAATTGGGAAGAAATAACTTTTGGCGCCATTTTTTAAACGCACATCACTCTGCTTAACAACTATTGCCCACTGTCCTTGTCTCTAGATCTTTACATTAAGACAATATAATAACGACAGAAGGTATTGTTTTTAAAGAAATAACCCGGCGTTCCATCTCGGAAGACAATGAAAAGGGAATTGTCATGTCTTAAAACTCTGTGTTTACATTGTGGACAATATTGTATTGTTCTCGCCATTGTCATATGCGAACTCGGCATTACTCTTACACACGCACACCTCCACACACGCGCTCAATTCTACGCACGCACGTTCACACGCGCTTCCATACGCCCACTTGCGGATACACCGTGAAATCCGTTTCGAAGTGAAGTTCTGAAATAAGTGCTTAGTTTAGTCGGTAGGATAAAATTATTTGACAAATAAGAAATGAATTAAAGTTAAATCCTACTTATTTTAGTGTTTTTTCAAAAAATTTTACATTGAAACAATTATTGTTCCTGTAATGTTTTTCGTTTTTGTTTTGACCGTTACGAGCCAAATACCTATAGCGAGGTGAGGGGAATGGTGTAACACGCTTGATTGGCTTTTGTAGTGATAGAACGTTTCACAGGACCATAGCCCACATTTTGTGTGCGAGCGTTTAATAAAAATAACAATTCCTACACTATTGTTCGACGTCCGTACAGAACACATTTTAAATTAACGACCATGATAAATGTACCAAGTGCGAATTTGATCAAGCAGTGGGTGCTTAAATTTAAAGAGACTGGAAACACAATGCCGGATAACTCATCTGGACGCAAAAGGGCATCAAGAACAAGCACGAATGTTGACCGCGTTCCCCTATCTGTTAGGAACGATCTACAACAGTCTACGGCTCCGTGCAACTTCTCTAATTAGGGCTATTCTTTTGAATCATTATCACTTTCACTTCTATCACTTGAAGTAATCATGATCACTTCAGCCCAATGACAAGTAAATGCATATTCAAAAGAATATGAAGTTATCAGTTTCACTTTGTTCACTTTGATCAATTGATAATTAATCAAAAGAATATAGCCATTATTGTACTAGAAATGCAGTCCGATGATCGGTGGCATATACTGCCCTCGATTCATTTGCATGAACAGCTCGGAGCTGTACAGGTGCAAGAAACCCTCGCTTTATTCAAGTAGTGCATTATGCCTCAGCGCTTGTCAGGTCTGCTTTCCCCTTACCCCTCAAGCACAAAAAAAAATATTTGGTGTATAAAGCCCTATCAGTTATCATTTTTAGATACTATTTTTGGGTAAAAAAACATTTTATACATGAAATGGAGACACAACAATAAGATTATTTCACAAGATATCGAACTTAACTTCATAGTTTTTTTAACGAATTGCGAAATATTTATGGCCGAAAATGCCATGATACCAGACAAAATTCAAAACTAATAAGTAATAATATAATATTTTTACCTTTCTGTCTTCAATATGTTTAGCTATGTATATTAAAAACACAAATTCCGAAAAAAAATAATTTGTAGATTATTTACTGTTCCAATTAATACTTTTACAGCTTTATTCAGATTTGCTCGGAGCTACTCAGGGTTTGATGCACCCGAGCTTAAAACTCTTGAATCAAGGGCAGTAATAGCGAAGGCTCCGCAGGGTTAGAGGCGCGGCGGGTCACCGCTTACCCAAAAAAATCTTTAGAATTCAATTTAATCAATTTCCTATAAACTTGCTACTTTACAATCCATTTAACGCGAGATGTCAGTGGTTATTTATTATGAATGGACACGTAGATTTTTAAAAATAAACGAGCTGAGCTCATGTAACGCAGGGTGTTTGGATATATATTAAATGTACATGTATTAAGAAATTACTTTAATGCCTACGAATGAAAGCCATTGAACGCAAGGCCTCTGTGACAGTTTGTGACTCACAGCGTGCAGGAAGCATCTTTAATTCAAAGTAAAAAACGATGACAAAATCGGTTTCAACAAAAACTTAGGTAATAATATGTAGTGCTCAAAACTTTTTCGTTTCAAATTCTAGCTAATCATTTACTCAAAATATATATGAAGTTTTCCCCATTTAAAAAGCATTGTAAAATTTTTCCATTTAAAAAACATTGTAAATGAAATAACAGCTATTAATCACAATTTAATTGATTGTAGAAGTGCGACTTTTGGAGTTTTTTGGACGCTTAAAAAAAGGAATTACTTGTCTTTTGAAAACGCTTCTTTCTGCGTTTCAACCGTTCAAAAACCCATTACTCAACCGGCAGATAAAGTTGTGAAAACTTTGAAAAATTGCATTCATTTCAAATTTAAATCTCGAGATTTAGAGCTTTTTAGACGTCCAAAAAAATTGTCTTGTTAAGAACGCACCCACATACGATGACATGTTTCTAAAAAGATTTCACTGAAACGTTTCTATGAAAATTTTCGGAAACATTTCAATAATGTGGAGGAAACATTTATATGAAAAATTTAAGTGAAATCTTTACGAACATTTTCATGAAATGGCGTTTTTGAAACATTTGCCAAATATTTACTGAAAGCTTTCATGATGAATTTAAAAACGAGTCAAGATACGTTTTGGAAATATTTAAGAAACATTCTATGAACCGTTTTCTGAAACGCCATATAAACCATCGTCTGAAAGCTTTCAAAGAACCTTTTCGAAAAATGTTCGCAGTGTTTCGAAACTGCCTTTATGAGTGCGAGCAATAAGCAACAAAAAAGATTTCCAAATGGTTCCATAAACGTTTCGAGAAAATTTTCATGAAACGTATCATAAATCTTTTCAAAAATATTTCGAGAAATGTCTTCGAAAAATTTACTGAAAGTTTTCATGATGAGTTTAAAAACGAGTCAAGATATCTCTCGGAAATATTTAAGAAACATTCCATGAATCGTTTCCTGAAATCTTTCAAAAGCTTTCAAGAACCTTTTCGAAATATTTTCGCAATGTTTCTCAATAGCCTTTATGAGTGCGACAAATAGGCAGCGAAAAAGATTTCCAAATCATCCCCTAAACATTTCGAAAAAAGTTTCATAAAACGTATCGTAAACCTTTTCAGAAATGTTTAGAGAAACATTTTTGAAATCTTTGCGAAATATTTACGATAAGCTTTCATGATGAATTTAAAAACGAGTCAAAATATGTTTCTGAAATATTTAAGAAACATTCCATGAATCGTTTCTTGAAACGCTATTCAAACCATCTTCTAAAAGCTTTCAGGAAACCTTTTGTAATATTTTAAGTGTTTCTCAACAGCCTTTATGAGAGCGACAAATAAGCAGCGAAAAAGATGTCCAAATCATCCCTAAACATTTCGAAAAAGGTTTCATAAAACGTATCGTAAACCTTTTCAGAAATGTTTAGAGAAACGTTTGTGAAATCTTTGCGAAATATTTACGATAAGCTTTCATGATTAATTTTAAAACGAGTCAAGATATGTTTCTGAAATATTTAAGAAACATTCCATGAATCGTTTCTTGAAGCGCTATTCAAACCATCTTCTAAAAGCTTTCAGGAAACCTTTTGTAATATTTTAAGTGTTTCTCAACAGCCTTTATGAGAGCGACAAATAAGCAGCGAAAAAGATTTCCAAATCATCCCTAAACATTTCGAAAAAAGTTTCATAAAACGTATCGTAAACCTTTTCAGAAATGTTTAGAGAAACGTTTGTGAAATCTTTGCGAAATATTTACGATAAGCTTTCATGATTAATTTAAAAACGAGTCGAGATAAGTTTCTGAAATATTTAAGAAACATTCCAAGAATCGTTTCTTGAAACGCTATTCAAACCATCTTCTAAAAGCTTTCAGGAAACCTTTTGTAATATTTTAAGTGTTTCTCAACAGCCTTTATGAGAGCGACAAATAAGCAGCGAAAAAGATGTCCAAATCATTGCCTAAATATTTCGAGAAAAGTTCCATAAACGTATCATAAATCTTTTCAGAAATATTTCTATTTTTCATTTGGTATTTAAATAGATCTCGCAAGAGATTTTTCTGTTCACATTGCATGAAATTCTGAGAGATGGTGCAGCTTGTATTGAGGTTACTTTTTAGTTTTATATACATTGTTTAAAATATTCACTTTTCTTATGGTGTGGGGTACTTGGCTGCTTTGTACTGACCAGAACCAATGAGTTCGAAACCTGTCTACAGATGGTGGTACACTAAAAATGAGAAAAGTTTCCTTTTTCTGGTAGCTTCAATGCTTTTGATTCTTAACTAGAACAAAGCACGCCTATCCTTACAAGGCTTTCTCATTTGGTTTCTTCTAAATATAAACTTTAAATATATAGAATATTTCAAAAATATTTCGCGAAACTATTGTTTTTAAATGGACGAAACATTTATGAAATATTTCACGAAACATTTCTAAAAACTTGCGTCAACTTTTCCAGAGATATTAAGTAGTTCTCATGTAAAGTTGGTTAAAATATTTCTTAAATCTTCCATAAATATTTCAAGAAAGGTTTATTATATTTCATTAAGCTTTTATGCAATATTATCGAAACATGTTTGGAATTCTTGCAGAAACATTTATTTCTGTGTCATATCGTCATTCCTGAAACATTTGAATGCAACATTTCTAAAACGTTTAGATCCTTGCATGAAACGTTTCTGTAACATTTCGTCTTATGTGAGGAATTACCATTTAGATTATTTATTCTATATTTATTTATAGGATCGCGAGTTCTAGAGCTTTTCGGAAGTTTAAAAAACAGAAAGCCGCGTCTTCGAAAGACGCAGAATTCTTCTTTTTGAATGTCTAAAAAGGTCTAAAACTCGCGATTCTAGAGGCGATTGAAGTTAGAGTAGTTGCTCGCCGTTGCATTACAATGTTTTTTAAATGGGGAAAACTTCAAACTTATATCTCGGGTAAACGGTCAGCTAGGATTTCAAACAAAAAAGTTTTGAGCACTATAAATACAATTCATAGATATGAACTCTGACATGAACATATATGAATCATCTATTCGTGTAAACCGAGAGTCAACAAGCATTAGACCGTATACCACTGTTACCCACATTACTATAAATTATCTAAGACTCTGTTGAGACCGATTTTCTCGATATTTTACTTTAAATTAAAGTTGCTTCTTGCACGCCGTGTAATGATAATTTAGGTAAAACAAAATTTTTAAACAAACGTTCCAAACCCATGTAAGATAACCCAATTACAATTACCGTCGAATCTATAGTTAGTAGAAAATTTGTATTTATCTGAAATACAAAGAAAGTAAATTAAACTTCATTTTTTGTATTGGGTTATGTGGGTTCTGAAGCTGATTTCAAATTTCACTTCTTTTGCATGTTCTCCGTATAGCGATAAACAAACGTCGGTCCCGTTGCGCGTGGGGTATGTGGGTTTGGAAGCTTGGGTTTTAGTTATACAGTTTTAAAAATTTGCTCCTCTCGCCTGTCTGCCGTGTAACGATTATCGATCTCGCCGCGCGTGGTGTATGTGGGTTTGGGTTTTATCTTAAAATCTCGCTTCGCTTGTCTGTCTGCTGTGTAACGAGTATCGATCTCGCAGCGCGTAGGGTATATGGGCTTGAGATCTCGGGTTTTGACTTAAAATCTTGCTTCGCTCACCTATCTGCTGCGTAACGATTATTGATCTCGCAGCGCGAGGGGTACGTGGATTTGGAAGCTTGTGTTTTGGCTTAAAATCTTGCTTCGGTCGCCTGTCTGCTGTGTAACGATTATTAATCTCGCTGCGCGTAGAGTATGTGGGTGTGATAGGTTGGGTTTTGGCTTAAATTCTTGCTTCGCTCGCTTGTCTGTTGTGTAACGATTATCGATGTCGCTGCGCGTGGAGTATGTGAGTCTGGGAGCTTGGGTTTTGACCATACACTTTTAAAAGCTCGCTCCGCTTGCTTGTCTGCTGTGTAACGAACGTGGATCTCGCCAAGCGTGAGGTATGTGGGTTTGGAAGCTTATCGTCTAAATGTCGATATTATGATTAATGCATGTCAACAATAACCTGTGTTGTAGTTTATTTAGCATTTCAATTCAATTATATTGCCAAATTGAAAGGGGGGCCCAATGAGATATCTGCAGGGTGGGGGGGTTGAGCGTTCAGCTACACCACTGCCGATCATCCAGCTAAATTGAATTCTGCAGGACAGTGAAAAACCGTTTTTGGAGCTTCAATAATATATGGTTCTCTGATGAATTGAATTTCCACGTCACTTGCCACGTGAACAAACAAAATTGCGAATATTGGGCGCCAGAGAATCCGCTGGAACTGCATCAGAAACCTTTATACTCGTTTAAGGTTGTCGTTTGGGCTGCCATATCACGTCAAGGAATAATCAGTCCCTATTTTTTTGAGAATAACTGTAGTCATACTCATCGTTATTGTCATATGAGCCGGACTTTTTTAGCTCTAGAAATGCAAAACTTGATTGGCTACAATCGGATACATTTTTCTAACAAGATGGAGCAACTCTCCACGTCAGGAATAATTCTTTTGCAGTTCATCATGATTTATTCCCTGAAAGAGTGATAAATCGTCGAGGGGACATTAACTAGCCATCGCGGAGTCCAGATTTAACACCTGCTGATTTTTTACTATGGGGCTACTTAAAAAGGTTTAAGGTTTTCAACCCATTACCACCCAACTTAAATGCTCTAAAGCAAAGCGAGTGATTGAAAATTTCAGTTTGAGATTAAACGAGAAGCGGATGGTGTGCTTTTAAGGATGGTTGTTTTTCATAAGAAGAAAATCAAAAACTACATTTAACAGCTATTAAACAAGTATAAATTAATTCTGCTGTTTTGTTTTTTAAGAATCAAATACGAAAAACATTCTGATACATACTTTATAATTAAGGCTTTACTCGTATAATTTTTTTAGTACATTTATTGAAACATCCAATATTTACATCTACAGGGTGCTGATAAATATCAAATAAAATTCAACGCATTTTAGAAATATGTGGTTCAATAAAGCGGACGATGTGCTACCTTTTATTTTTTAAATAAAACCTCTTTTGTCTCAAATCCTGAAAATTCTATACAAATTTCGGATAGTTAATTACCTATAGACAAAATGTCTACCCATGCCGAAACTCGAGTGTTTTTACATAGGGACAAAAGATTTGTTACTTCATATAGGAGCCATTTAAGAGCTGCGTAGTCTGTTCTTATTAAAAATTCCTGTCCGCACAAATATTTATCAAAATGTAGGACAGGTTTGATCATGGCGAGCAGTTCTTTTCTCGTAGTAAAATAATTTCCTTCCAGTTTTAAATCCACTTTGCTGAAATATTCAACAACTCGTTTTTGGTCATCCTGTATCTGAGACAATATAGCTCCTACCCCTTTGTTGCTGGCATCAGTCCAATATAAAATTTTCATGATCTTGTGGGTAGCCTAAAATTGGACTGGAACCTAACTCAGCCTTGAGTTTTCAGAAAACTTGATCACAATCAGAAGTCCATTAATAAAGAATTTTTTCTTCAGTAAGCTTTTATAATGATGAAGTAATATTGGCAAAACTTTGCACTTTTTTTCATCTGTGTGGATTCCCTCTGGAAATACTACATGTCCAAGAAATTCAACCTCTTGAGGTTAAGTAGAAGATTGTCATTTTTAATTCTTGCAAAACCTCCCCGTAGATTCTATAAGAATTCATCAAATGTTTTTACCATAACCATAACGTTATCAAAGTAGACTAAACTAAATTAGTTTCTCAAAGGTGGCAGCCCGAATGGCATAACATCATACAGATCAATACCAGTGGAAAAAGCAATCTTTTGCTTACCTTTATTTTAGATGTATATGCCAATTATACCCACTTATTAGATCTAGTGTAGAAAACCATTGTGATTCAGCCAACGCTGTCAAAGTGTCGTCAATTCTAGGAAGTGGATAGCTGTCTTTCTTAGTGACGTCCTGTAGTCAGCACAAAATCTAGTAGTTCCATTCTTTTTAGCTACCAATATTATAAGAGATCACCAGGGACTAGATGATTCTTCTATAACGCCCTTATTCAGCATTTTGTCTCTGTAGACATCTGCATAACTCCACTTCCGGGCATTTGGCTATAGGAAGTCTTCATTATGCCTCCTTATAAACGTCTTGGCTTCTTCAAGTTCTTTAGGCAAAAGGTATTTTGAATCTGTCTGAAGCTTTTTTATGAGTTCGTTGTATGACGACTTTAGTGTAGATTTGCCAAACTGTTCACATTTTACCACCCATTTAATTGGCTTCTTTAATAATTTTGACATAGATAGGAAAATATTCACTACTCTTATTGATATGATGTCATCTGAATTGACTAATGTCTTTGCTATCGGGTATTTACAGAGTTAGTTGAGGTATTGAACTAATCCGACGTGGCTGCCAGAGCTCTTGTCCAGTCCTTCGTAAATGATCTTCTCTGTGCTCCCCTTTATTCTGCTGTTTGCCCGGCAATGACTCTGATTAGCTCGGTATTAAGGCTCATAGACAGAATAAATTTTTAGGTACTAAACTATAGGATAATAAGTTTGTTGTCGAAGGAAAATCCATATTGACGAATCAGGTTTATATCCAGAATAAACTCATCTTATGTGCCGGCAACTAACACCAAATAATTTAAATTTAGCCTTCCAAGTTGAAGCTCCACTTGCATTTCTCCAATCACGTGAGCTGCATGTACAGTTATGGTTCTCAATGTTGAATTTTTGCACAATGGTAGAATTTTAAATTTACCATAAGGTTTGATTTTTTTCAGAAATATTGCTGCACCAGTGTAAAAAGCGTTCTTATTTTTAATCTTGACAAATTGTAGATTGCTTCTGTTTCCAATGCCATGTTCAACGCTTTACTACAACAATAACTAAATTTGCTTATATGCAACATACGCTGTACGTCTTGATATTCAATTCCACTAGATACTAAGTTCTTCTCGGAATTCTTTCGTAGTTCCTGGGTAAGCCAACTGAATAAGGCGTCGGACATCTGTTTCTATTTTTACAAACTTTCCCATTTCTCTGATGTCTTGACTTGAGTTGTGGCTGGTTTAACTGGCGCCAATATTGATTTCCAAATCTTTCCAATGCTGCATTAAGGACTTCATAATCTCTTCATTCGGTAGTAGGAATGGTTTGCAATAACGCCAGAGCTGGTCACGAAGTGAAATTACTGATGCCGTATCCATCTCTTCGTAGTTCTAATTATCTGCAGTAGCGGCAGTTTCAAATTGGCATTTGTACATTATCCAAGATGTTTGATCGTCGTAAACTGGAGGTTTGAAGTTCTGTCCAGTAGTTAGAGATGTCCATGCTTCTTTATTTTATTGATTTCTGTATGAAGGTTCTTCATATTTAGATCCTATCCCGTCTAGGATCTCTTTCACTTGTGGTCGCACTTTTTCTATGTCTTGTCGCACAATTGATTCAATACTACCTACTTTTTGGCATACTTCACCTATATCTTGTCACACTTCGCCTTTCTATATATCTATATCATTTGATCTAATTCTTCTATAATGGCCTCTTTTATCCATTTGCAAAGTTTATGTTGATTTTTTTTTGGCGACGTTCTTCTTCTTGTTGTTTTTCTTTATGCTGACGTTCTTCTTCCTTTTTTTTTCAGATGATGTTCATTTTGGCGATGTTCTGCTTCTTAATTTTTGTCTTTAAAGCGACGTTCTTCTATATATGCCATTTCGGCTGTTTGTTGTCTAGTATTTACCAAAGAAACTTCTAGAATATTGTTAAAAACTCGAATCTAAGCTTCTTTTTTGATGTTAAATTTAATAGTGTACCTCAGTTTTGGTGACAACAGTGGCACAACAATACTAATCCAAAGATCTTAAACTTTAAAAAATGTACAGAAGAAATAGTGTTTCCATACATATGTCCAAGACAAACAAGGCAGATAAGAGAGAAATGTATAACCCAAAATGTAAACATGTGATAATATGCAATACCTTCACAAATATATAAAATAAACGGCATAAGTCATTATTGAATACGAGGCGTACTGAAAGAATGGGAAAAATAAAAAATTTTCCATACTTTGGTCCACGACTATGTATATATATATATATATATATATATATATATATATATATATATATATATATATATATATATATATATATATAATGAGAAACATCTCGAATTGTTTTAAATAACTAAATCATTATTCTGTTATATGTTCATCCCTTTCGCACTCTTGGATCGTATAAAGTTCGTCTTGATCTATGACGCTTCTCTGACTTTATTCCAGAAATTATGCCCTCAATGCCTTATCAATGTCGGGCAGTGGCATAAATAACGACCAAGCAGACCTCGCGATGCTGGAGGGCGCCGGTAAGTCCCTGGATGAAAATGAATAGATACGAAGCATCAAGATGGTTGCAAAAGAGCAGGGCGCATTCAAAAATCTGCGGGGGGGGGGGGGCGTACCTATTGTTTACGCCATCGATGTCAGCCAGCTAGGCTTATGTCAAGTTGAAAATTATGGTTCTTGGGTTTAGACCGTGTCAAATTGGAATTATCTCGTGGAGTAAAGATCCCTGAAGATGCCTCGTGCAATCGTGGGCGAAATGTCGAATAATAATTTCAATTTGAAACATTCCAAACTCAAGAACCATGATGTTCAGTTATGACCGGACTTTAAATTAATTTCTGTGCATTAAGGAAATAAAAACAATTCTCAAATTGTATTTTGGCGCCATTTCTTTCCGTATAAGCGTTTGGGTTTAAGTCTTAAATATTCTAAGTGAATCTGGGTGTAGGTGTTTAAGAAAGATCTAAGCATTGCAGTTAGTCACTACGTACATGAAATTAAAGTTATTTTTAAAATTCTGGTTTGCTTATAAAGTATGGGGAAAACCTTAAATTTTCTAATTATTTTCTTTTTTTAAAAAAAATGTGTTCATTTTTCTAAACAATAAATGTGTTTAAAACCATTCTATCAAGAACGATTTTGAACGAAAGTTATATGTCATTTGACTTATTTACAAAAGAGTAATATAACCTTCTTTAAAATTATAAAAATAATAATGGAGGGCAGTAAAAGAAAAAAATGTGAGTGTGTACCTATTTACTAGTTAGGCGCAAAATCCTTTAAATTTTATAATTTTATTTTGCTCGGCTGCCACCTTACTACGGTTCTGCCTTAGAGTCCACGCGCCATTTAATATCTTGACAAGTCCCTCCTTCTAGCGGCACCTTCGCAAAACTTCGAAGATTTAGCGCACGCTCAACTCTACATTTCTCGGCATCTCGACTCGAAAACCTACGAATAGGGACGGAACCAAACGGAACTTCGCTGTCGGTTGTCGCTGTCACCGTCTGCCTTCTACGAAATGGAGTGCAGTGTCTCCGTTTTAAAATTGTCATTTGTGGTTTCCATGTTGTGATTTTAATGGGGTGTGCGACATATTCTTTTGTTTATTTATACTGTGACAATTAAGGAATCCTTTAAGACAGTGCTAGTGTGGTTTTCAGATAGTATAAAGAATACGAAAAATCGAAAAGTGGCCGCCAGTGATTTCATATTTTTGACGCACGTGTAGTTTCAAGAATGTTAAGTGTTGTTCCTTGAAAGAAAATTAGTGTTTTTTAAAGTAAAATTTAGTAATAGAGACGATTTTTGTTTTGTTTAACGTGTTTTACACGCACCGTTGTTATTGTTTTGCTTGGTGTTTTTGACCCTTGCATTACGTCCGTCGTGGTTCCCAGACAGGTCCATTATTCGACGCGACAGAGGGAAGGTAGGCGGTTAAACCATTTCGACCAAGCTTGATCCTTCCTGTTTTCATATTTGACGTTTCTTCTATGTTTACATCTTGAATGGCAGCAATGACAAACTACGAATATGTCGTGTTATGCTCCCATTTTACCAATAGAATGGTGTGTCTATGATTCTCAACGTGGCTATTGTAACTGCTTTAATACGTTTCCGGGCGGAAGTAACCGTAAAGGCTTTGTAAGTTTCGTTTCGGCTGGCCTTGTAAATTGCCGTCGACGAGAGGTTAGTGGCCCTAGAGCACGCGGGATTGTTTACCCAGTGACAGCCTGAGCATGGCGACGGTGGCCGTGTAAAAAGATCCTCCATGCGGCGGCTATCGTCGGGGTAGGCGGTGGTCTGACGGGGTGCTCTCATTCCCCTTTTTATGGTGTCTCCTCCGTCAATGGCGTGGCACAAACACGACCACGTTAATATGCTCATGGATAAAAATAAGCCAAAAAGTAAGTACTTAACTGTGTTTTTTAGTTTGTGTTCAAGTATTCAGCAGCAGTTCCTTTTATTTTGCATTACAGCATGTTACTATTGATTGTCAAAAAAAAAAATGTAAACAAAACAAGGACTTTTCTGTACAACCAAGCTTGTGACTAGCAATTTTATTTTTAAAAATTGTAATATTGCTTTAATTATACTAAATTGCATTTTGTTCTTTTTAACATAAAAGTTCTAGATCATATTGAAAAACATTTACATTTACATTTGGTTATATTTGGGTCATCTTTGCTTAAGTTAAAACAGGTCATTAAAGACTGGGCTTAAAAACAATATTTTTAAATGAATTTCAGTTCATTATATAAATGATTTGAACCCAATCTCTGGAGAGTAGACTTTACTATATGCTGATGATACAGCACTTATATTCAGTGAACTCTCAACGGAGTTGCTATTGATGAAGGTTCAATCTGTTATGGAAGTGCTCAATGAATACTTTCTGTCAATACCCTGTAACTAAATGTTTCCAAGGCACAGTGCATTTTGTTTGGCAACAGATTAAATACAGAAATTTACATTACATGAGATCAGTAAAGAGCGCTGTTGTTTTGGGACGAAACCTCAGTAGTAAGTTGGACAGGGGGACGCACATCAGTAGAGTTGCCACTAAAATATCTCAGTATTGTTTTACATTAAGAATTATATCACAGAGAGTTGGAATCAATGCTGCTGTGTCAGCTTACCATACATTTGTACAGTCCAGACCCAGATATGGTCTAATATTTTGAGGTAATTTGTGTGATATTAATAGAGTTTTGATTCTGCAAATAAAAAATGTTTCTGGTGTATTTTTGCAATGAAACAACAGGATGGCTGTAGAAATATCTTTATTCGTAACAACTTTTAGATAGTTATAGGTAGGATTCGGTAATGTTTATTATTGATGACAGGGATAACTATTTCACTACAAATAAAACAAACCTACTTTCTGATAAATATAACTTTAGTTATTTGTAGAAGAATGTTGAGTTTTTTATAAGGTATAAAATTTCTTAATTCTATGCCTGAAAATGTGTCTATGCTATTGAGAAATAGATTAAAGTGTGTCTTAAAGGTCTTTTTGTGTAAAGAACTCTTCTATATATTGGATGAGTGTTACGAGTGTGTTATAAGCAGCATTGTTTCATATTTTTGTTGTTAGCTGTATCTTTAAATTTTAAATGTGTATCAGTTTTTTTCTGTTTTTTAAATTTGTTTCTTTTATAATATTGCCTTTTATTTTAAATTATAATTGTTTTGTTTTTGTAACATTAATTTCATAGAATTAATCAGGAAAAATATTTAAAACTGTATAAATATTGTTGAGGTTTATTTTTTCTTCTTTTGTCTAGAGCTGAGAATGAACTTTAATTTTTATTGTAATATAAATTATGGTAGTGATTTCTTTCTGATATTGTTCTATGCCCTTATTTATTTTGCACACTTATTTCTGATATTACCAGTAAAATGGCATAATTGAAACTGACCTTGTGTTTTAAAAAACTAAACTAACAAGAAATTTTTTTAATAGTAACTTGGCAGGTAAATGTATGTTATATTCAAATTCAGATTATTTATTTCTTCAGTTGGAAAGTACATATGTCAGTACTCGAAAATATAGTCAAAAGGTACAAATAAAAAGCAGTGTATTTTTATATTTAAAAATACATAAAAAAATAAAAATCTTGATAGGAATCACTTAAGCTATAACAATAATTTATTAAAGAAATAATGATAATTTGTTAAGAAAATGCACACATTGTTTTATATATATATATATATATATATATATATATATATATATATATATATATATATATATATATATATATATATATATATATATATATATTTAACAGATTTGTGATTTTTAGTGTATGGGAAGATCTAACACATTCAAAGATATTTATGTGCCTACAGTTAATCTTGATTATAACTTTTATGCTACTAGTAACATTGTGGGTCAACATTCCCCAATCCAATTTAAAATAATTGCTAATATATGAACATGTATTTATAATTAGTACAATATATTGTATGTAAATAGAGTGACAAAATTTGGTATAACTTGATGTTATCAAAATCCATTCAGTAGTTTGTAGTGCAGTACTGTCAAGCACATAGACATACTAAACTTAAAGGGGACTCATAGGACTAAGAGGAAAAGAAGATAATTTGTACCTAAGTGTACTGTCTCTTTATAATTCCAGGAATTATAATTTATTAAAAAATATATTTGTAATTGTATTAGCACATTTTTATTTGAAATAATTTTTTTATAATAAGGGACTGGAAGATAACATCAAAATTAACATTAATTCCTGGAATTTTTCTGTTTTTGTGACTTTGCATTTTCAGTCCACCCTGGACACAAAACAATATTTTAAAGGGTTCAGTTCACTAGTTCTATAGTGTATCTGGCAATGTATTTTCCAATCATATTTTCTAATAAAAGTGCGTTTTCCTATCCAATGAATTATATATATATATATATATATATATATATATATATATATATATATATATGTATTATATAATTTTTTGGTAGTTTAACTTCAAAAAATCTTTAGGGCACACTTTTCAGGCTTCTCCTTTTAATGGTTAACAAGAAATAAAAATATTTAATGCCAGCTGTTTATCAATAAAAAGAACAAACCTCAAAACATTAATCCCTTAATTCACTAACGTAAGTTGACAGTATAGGTTTGAAATTGACAGATTCAAAAATATTTCAATTAAGTTTTGGACCTTAAAAACATAAGAATAAAAAATCATTTTGTTGACAACGCCAAAAATAGCAAATTTTATTTATTTTAGGGAAATAGTAACTATTTGTGTTATCCATTCCAAGCCTTAGTCTTTAGGTTTCCTTCTTTAATTTTTGTATATAAATGCTTGTTTGTTGACAATATAATACACAATTGAAACTGGGCGCAAAAGTTGATATTGAAGTTTTTATATTTGTGATATAATTTTTAATTTAAATAGGTCCTTGTTTTGTTAAACCATTTGAAAGGCAAAAAAATAAACTTGTTAAATATTTTCCGTTATCAGTTTTAGCTATTTTTACTGCACATAAAAGTTAGAGAACCCTTCTGGCCGAAAGACTGCTCAAGTTAGGGTTATCAGATCAAATAATGAGATTCCCTGAATTTTTAGTAAACTTCCTCACATTTTGTCTGAATATTGTATATGGTACGTGAAGGCAGCGAGGTTTTCAAAATATGCGTCACATGACTAATTAATATACTCGACTAATAATTCACTTATTTTGTTAAGGTTTCATTATTTTAGTTTTTGTTACCAGAATGAATAATAAATATATTTTTTTATTACTTATATTTTTCTTTTTCAATTTGAAAAAAATCCTAACAGTTACAGTATTTTTTATTACTTATATTTTTCTTTTTCAATTTGAAAAAAATCCTAACAGTTACAGTTTTTTTCCTGTTTCTCTGACAGGGAGTCAAATTTCAGACGTGTCAGGAAAATATACTACTCTGTCAGTATTGCTCATTTTTATACAAGCATTTTGATGGGCTTCAAATCAAATTGTACTTCACAATATCCATCTCTAGAAGTGAATCATCAGGTAACTCTAAAAGTAAAAAAATCAAAGTGTAATTCTAACAGAATAAGAAATATGAAGCTTTGTTTTAATGGTTAAATTTCGCCAACTTCATATGTTTTTAGTCACAAGATGATTTCGGTTGGTTTTAATATATATTTGATATTCTTGATTATACGACATATTTAGTATTACAATTAGTTAACCAATCATTACTTATATAAGTAATATGAAGTTTAATTTGTTTATCTATCTGTCAATCAAACATAAACCAACAGGAACCAAAATTGAAATAATGCATTAAAATTTTGGATTGTAGGTCTTATCTCAAAGAAGTAATATTAGTTTCATTTATTTATTTTCGGGTAAAAATTTCTTTGAAAAATTATAGGCCAAACATTGTAACTATTGGTTAATTCAGCCAGACAGCCTACAGTAAAATATTTTACAAAAAAAAAAACAAATAAAATACTCTCTGAGGAGACTCATGTTTACATTTGGTACATTGAACTTTAAAATATTAAATTCATTTAAATCAAATAAATAATAAAAATTGAATGATTATGAATATTTATTATAGAATATGAATAAAATAATAACTCCAGATAATTTATTTTTATTAATTTGAAGTTGTTGCTTATTTGCAGGTTTCAGTGTGTATAAGTTAAAAGAGGCAACTTAGAGTTAGAGTTGTGACTTTTTTACATGAGTTAGAATCGCCTCAGTTTTGTAATTTAATAGTTAATTTACTATTATTGATAGTTTATATAAAGTGGGTTTGATGCAATATTCTTTCCTATTTGTAGATTGTTGAAAAGAAACTGAAACTATTTGGGTAATAGAGGTATATTTTATTTTCTTCACATCTGGAAACTTCCTTATGTGTTAATATTTTTTCTGATTTTTTTATAAATTATTAATATACTTAGAATCAAAGAAATTTTTTTTTAATTTAAAATTTCTTTACTTGTGACCGAGATGGACTGGTTTTGTCAATTGTTCAAAGTGTCATTTTATCTTATTGACACTTTTATTTATCTTGTTGAAACTTTTAGCATTTTTCAAGATATTTTGTATTTTGTTTATGATATAAAATTAAATAAGTGTGAGGCTGTTTCTTTCTCTTTGTTTCATACCTTACATGTTGGTTCTTCATTGTAAATGTCCATTGTAGATGTTTTCTTAAGCTGCAGTCTCGTCACCAGCGTAATATGTTGTCTACCTAATTGTAAGATCTTTTGTATCTCGAGTAGATTAAAAGCTTCACATTCAGAGATGTGTGAGCTGCTCCTCCCTCTTTGTCACATAGTCTACATGTTGTTTCTTCAATATAAATGCCCATTGTGTGTAGATGTTTTCGTAAACTGTAGTTCTGTCACCACTATATATGTTCTATTTAAATGTAGGACATCACGGCTTATTACCTAGCCTTATAATTTTTGTTGATAAGAAACTAGAATACAAATAAAATAACAAAAGAATGGAAACTGAGAAAGTATACATATCTTACTATCAACTTTTAAATAAATAAGTAAATAAATGTTTTATTAACGGTTAAACTAGTTTTCATAGAATATACATAATATAATAATTTCAGAAGATATAGAAATTAGGCTTTTTTCATGCATGATTTGTGATGTGTTGGGTCTTCTGTCTTCGCATTTGATGAGATTTGTAGTAGGCTCTTACCGCTAGAATATTCCGCAAGTAGAAGTTTAAATTAATTCAAATTAAAGCTCCCCACTTTAAATGCAAACCTATTATGACCATTGACTTGGTAAAATATTGATGAAAAATATGATCAGTCATTTTAATAATGACACGGTTATAATAAAGTCACCCATATTATTCTCAAATCTTTGAATTTTAATTAGTTCAGTTTACAGCAAATTAAAGAAACCAGGGTTTTAAATGTGTCAATATCAGCATAAAGTTTTAGGTTTTTGACCCATTGGAAACTATAATTATTTTAATTGACTATTGAATGATTTAAATCAGACTCTAAATAAGCAGCTCATAATCACACATAAACAAATTATTCAAGTTAAAATAACATAAGATAAATAAGTATGTAGAAGGATTTTAATGTTTGATTTAAACCAAAATTTGAAATTATAATAAAAACTTATTCTTAAGAAAGTTTGCAAATTATTGTGTTGAATATATGATGATAAATTACTAAACGCCCACAATTTTTTTCGATTTTCCTGTAAATATTGATTAGTCATATTTTTGCATGACTAATAGTGTTATGCTGGGAACACTTCCATGCAATTGGAAATTCTTTTTTATTAAAGTATTCCCTTGGCAAACATTTTGCAGTAAGATCGCTGGAATCTTCGTTGGGGTGTTTTTTACATTGAAGAATATTTATTATATAAAACAGAGATATAATCTGGTACTAATGAAGTTAAGCGATTTCCTTTATTCACTCGTCACAAAATTTGTGCCTATGCTTTAAAATCACTCGTGGATCCCAATTGGGGAAGTCTTAGGTGAGTTAAAAGTACAATAGTGGTTCTGAGGAAACTACAATATAAAATTGGATAATCTGAAATTATGATGTAGTTTGAGGAAATTCTAGTGCAGTTACTCTTCTACACGATACGTATTCATGGCATAAGATTACACGTGCATTGTGATAAATTTTGTAATTAGTTGAATGCAAAAAGAAAATACACCAGACAATCTCAAATCAGATATCTGGGGTAGTTACTTAAAATCTTGGATAATTAATTATCAACAGCCAGATTTAGTAAAAAGGTTTAATTTTGAAACTCAATCTAGTTGTAATAGAAGTTAGGCCGTCTAGTTAGTCAGTCAGTTTTATTTTCTTATTAATCTGTTGCATATGTCAACAAACAAATGTTTATATTGAAAAACTAAGGATCAATCAAGAGATACAGCTTTGGAATTGATAAGAGTAATAGCTATTTTCCAAAAATAAACTAAATTTTCCAGTTGTGTAATTAAAAAAAAAAATATTATTACATTTTTAGAGAGGGAAATAAAAAGTTAAAAATATTTAGCTAGATTCACTAGAAAAGGTTGATTTAAATCTGATCTATTTGCTATGGGAGTTAGACATTCCAGTTGATCAGTTTCAATATACTGATAATATTAGTCAATTAGTATTTTGTGTGCAGTTTCTAAGGTACTTGAGACAATTCTTTTTGAAAGTATTTATACACTGGTAGCATCGAGTTTATCTGTTTAACAGCATGAGTTTCTGCCAAAACAACTTTCACAACTTTGGCATCTTTTTGTCAATATGTTCATGAGCCGCTTAAAAGAAAATCAGAGGTGGATCTTATATACACTGATATGGAGAAAGCATTTGATACAGTTAAACACTGTCAAACTGTTAAAAGCTTTTATTGACATTGATGTGCCTCAAATTTATGTCAGCGTCTTGAAATCATACTTGTGTAACTGTAAACAATATGTTGAAATTAAAGGGTATAAATCTGTAACCTGCAACAATACGTCAGGAATTTCACAAGGCTCCAATTTGGGACCATTACTTTTTATAATAGCAATAAATGATTTTGGAAAAATCTAAAGCTTTGTTATTTGCCGACGATTTTAAACTGTTTCTAGAGATGTACTCTGAAACCGACTGTGATGCATTACAATCTATCTTCTGTGATATTAATGATTTTAAATTAAATGTTAGTAAGTGTTCCTGTATGTCTTTTACCTTGAATAGAAGCATCATCCTATATAACTATAAAATTGGGAATTACGAACTTAAAGCGAGCAAGCAGCCAGCGTGATTTAGGAGTAATTTTCGATCCGACTCTGTTTTCCTCAGACCATATTGTTACGGTGGTCCAGAAGGCACAAAAACAATGGGTTTTCAGTAACTAAATATTTTAGTATTGACGTTAGTTTTAGACTGTTTGATGCATTAGTTGTCCCTGTACTTGAATATGGTAGTATTGTGTGGTCACCATATTATAAAATCTGGAAAGAACAATACAGATATTACCCAGAACAGATGTGACCAAGCATATTTACTAAATATTTTTAGCAGAATGGCTTTTGAGAAAAGACGAATTGGCATATGTCTTTGCACTCTATTTAAGATTATCAAGGGTGTAATTAATGCCCCGGATATTCTTTCACAATGAAACAGAATGACATTCTATTTGAATTTTCCACGGACAAATTTTTATAGGAACAGTCCAGTGTATAATATGTGTAACTTGTTTAATTTGTATGCTTCAGACATAGACATAGGATTAATTAGGTTAAATAAGTTTAAAAAAATTATAAATTCCAAATTATTAGATAATGCATTTAGTAGTTAAGTGGTATCTCTAATTGGCTTCGGCTGTTGATACTGTGTGAAATAAATATATAAATAAATAAATATTGTTATAATTTGTTTTAATATGTCAATAAACAAAACTTAATGTAAGAAAATTAAGGATAAAAATGTAAGAAAATTAAGGACAAAAATCTAAAGTTGAACCCTTGGAATCTGTAACAGGAATAGTCATAACCTAATTGCAAACAAAAATTTTTATTTTTCTGTTTTGGTAATAAGAGAAAACAATTTTTTTCTGTATTTTCAAGGTTTTAACCTTTATAGATTTATTATTGCACTTGTCAATTTAAACCCTCTACTTAGACTAGTTCTAAAGTTGAACTATGTTAATGATTTAGAAGACAAAGTTAATAGCTTTATTGGGTTATATGGTTCCCAAGTCGTTTTTCAGTTGTCTCCAAATTTTGTTTATTTTCATTTCTTATTACTACAGCAACGACTTTGGTTGGTCTGAAGGAAATTTGGCAAACTGTGGTTTGACTCTTTAAGCCAGGTTAATTTTTTCAAAAATAATTTAAAGTTTTGTGTATATACGCAAGAACGGGACCGCTATTCAACAAACTTTATATTTAGTTTTATATAATTGTCCTTTATCCTGCCATTGCTATAATATATTAAGAACATTTTTTTACACCAAATTTGTAGACGATTGCACGCATTCTTTTAGGAATTAGGAAATTTGAAATATTTTTACTCGAATTATCGTGGTTACATTTGTTGTTAATTTCAATACTTCAAAATTCCAGCTTATATGGTTTTCTAGGGATTACCGCCTCCCAAATGATCATGCGAATAATACCTTTTTATAGCAGGCATCTAAAAACTCATTAAGCAATTAAGGTTTTAAATTATTGTTTCAATAATTAAAATGTTTATAAAAACAATTAGAGATCAATATATATATATTTAAATTTAACTTTCATGATATGGAAGACCCTGTGGTTTTGAATATTGTATTATTGTATTTAATAATATACCGTTCTCTTAAATTGAATAATTGTCGAGGTATTAACAATCAAGAATAGGTTTTTCCATTTTCGCAAGCTCTTTTCCACATCTTAGTATTGCATGTACTTAAAAATGTCAACTTCTCGGTTAACAAGAAATAATAACATCTGGGCTTATTAGAAAATATATTACCATTTCTAGGTAGAGAATGAAAAGATTAACAATGGAATATGCAAAACCTTTTTATTTCAACTTGTAATGTTCGATTATTACATTTTGTGAAAATGTAGATTTTTTTATTAGGCAGTATCTCTATTATTTGACCTGTATAGGAGTTTATGTTCAATCATATCGATAATCCATAGTCAAATTAAGAAAAAACATATTTTTAAGAAACCTTTATGTCTATTTAAGCAGCCTCTATAATGACGGTGTCCATGAGGTCAGAAGTGCAGAAATATACACTGATAGAGCGTTTGCTTTTAAGCTTTTAAAAATATATTAACATGGAACAAAATAATACTTTCATATGATAAATTGTTAGCTATATATCTAGTTTTGACGATGAACAATGAACATTAAAAAACTGATCGTTCACTGGATCCGAATTCATGTGAACAGGCGAATTCCGACGAAATGCTGCAAACAATCATATTCCTGACAATGGCATTGAGGGTCGTCCATTGAACGACGCACGAACATTGTCAATGGAGTTTGCATAAATTTGGATTCAGTTGATAGATACGTCGATCCGTTCGTATTGTTAAATTGTGTATAGTATCATAAAAAAAAATGGCTCGTACAAAGCAAGCAGCTCGTAAGTCCACCGGTGGTAACGCACCAAGGAAACAATTGGCTACCAAAGCTGCAAGTAAAAGTGCACCAGCTACTGGAGGAGTAAAAAAAAACCATCATTATGGGCCAGGAACTGTCGCTCTTCGAGAAATTCGTCGTTACCAGAAAAGTACCGAACTTTTAATCAGAAAACTGCCTTTTCAACGATTAGTTTGTGAAATAGCTCAAGATTTTAAAACTGATCTGCGATTCCAAAGTTCAGCGGTAATAGCCCTACAAGAAGCAAGTGAAGCATATTTGGCTGGTTTATTCGAAGATACCAATCTTTGTGCCATCCATGCTAAACGTATTACCATAGTGCCCAAAGATATTCAGTTGGCTAGACGGATCCGAGGTAAAAGTGCTTAATTTGTTTTTTTTTTCTTGTAAACAATTTGTGCACGTCTCAATTAAAAAAAAAACGGTTCTTTTCGGAACCATAATTTTATTAGAAGAAGAAATTTTGTTCTTAACTTAATTAAATCTAATATATTGTTACTTTAAGTTTCACTTTGGTTCGTTCATAAGTATTAGAAAGAAGTAATAAACTCTTATTCGGTACATAATGTTTGTATTTGTTTATTTAAGAAAATAAAAAATGTAAACAATTTCTAATCGAGATATCAAGTAAAAAAAAATTATATTCTAAAACATTCAAGTCAAAGTATTGATATTTTGATAAAAGGAAAGCGGTTTTCTACTTGTTTTACTCTATTTTCTGGTTTGATTGATTATTTATCATATGTTATATGTATATTTATCTATTTTATTATTTATTAAATAAGAAAAAAAAAACATGTAAAAATAAAGCAATGACAAATTTCTTTTTTGCATAGACAAACGCTACGATGAAAAGTACCGAAATAAAAGAGTAAAATCTTCTAAAAACTGCATATTAGACTATAACTCGCATATACAGTGATCTTGTCTCTAATGTAAAATGCTGATTGGGTTGGAAGTATCAGATGACTTTTTAAAGTCAAATGGGTTTTTATCAAAAACTGCTCCATCTGATTCACTAATTCCTATTTCAATTCTGCAATAAAACAAACAAATTATATTGAAAAGAAAGAGATGCAAGCTGTTCTCTCTTTAAATATAGTAACAACTGTAAAAATCTTTAGGTAGGTAGATTTGCCCAATTATTTTTGAAAAAAAGATAAAGTCAACTCTTTTACAAAAATTACAAAATGTCAGAAGTGTTGCATATTTTGTTATTAGTAGTTGGTTAAAAATAATAAAAAATAAAAATAATATACGATGGTGGGTGAAACAGTCGTATAAAACTATAAATAAGGCATTGATCGTCCACTAAATCCAAATTAATGCGAACTGAGAATGTGCGACTTCTGTTGACATGCTGCAATCCCATTCTCGACAACTGCATTGAGGGTCGTTCAATGGAATGTCGCACTTAGCAATGACCCTGGTGGTAAGGACATTTAGCTAGCGATCTATCTTCGACCACCGTAGTAAATGTATGGATGTTTCGTCCCGATACCGGTGGTGGACTCATCAGTGAGATCCACCGGTACCTTTCCCAGACATCCTTGTACTTTCCACAAACTTGGACCTCTATTTAAGTCCAGTTTTGCCGGAAAGCAGTGGTAAGATGTTGGTTCTATAACGTGAACCCCCTAAGGCAGTTGCTTTCGGGCTTTAACTGTCGGACAGTCCAAGACGTTAGAAAGCACAGGCCTGAAAAGAAAGTGGAACGGACATCCTAGGTGGTCTTTCCAATGGCCGGGTCAGGCTTAATCAAAGCCATCGGCGGGTAAGACCCTCGTCTGCCGCCGTCCCTGTTCGGGCGCCATATCGCACTTAGCAACGCCCCTGGTGGTAAGAACATGTAGCTAGCGATCTATTTTCGACCACCGTAGTAAATGTATGGATGTTTCGTCCCGATACCGGTGGTGGACTCATCAGTGGGATCCACCGGTATCTTTCTCAGACATCCTTGTACTTTCCACAAACTTGGACCTCTATTTAAGTCCAGTTTTGCCGGAAAGCGGTGGTGAGATGTTATGTTCCACAACATGCCCCCCCTAAGGCATTTGCTGTCCGGCTTAAACTGACGGACAGTCCAAGCCGTTAGAAAGCACAGGCCTGAAAAAGAAGTGGAACGGACATCCTCGGTGGTCTTCCAATGGCCGGGTCAGACTTAATTAAAGCCAACGGCGGTTAAGACCCTCGTCTGCCGCCGTCCCTGCTCGGGCGCCATGTCGCACTTAGCAATGCCCCTGGTGGTCAGGACATGTAGCTAGCGATCTATTTTCAACCACCGTAGTAAATATATGGACGTTTCGTCCTGATACTGGTGGTGGACTTATCAGTGGGATCCACCGGTATCTTTCCCAGACATCCCCGTACTTTCCACAAACTTGGACCTCTAAGTCCAGTTTTGCCGGAAAGCGGTAGTGAGATGTTAAGTTCCACAACATCCCCCCCCTAAGGAATTTGCTTTCCGGCTTTAACTGTCGAACAGTCGAAGCTGTTAGAAAGCACAGGCCTGAAAAGGAAGTGGAACGGACATCCTAGGTGGTCTTTCCACAATGGCCGGGTCAGGCTTAATCAAAGCCAACGGCGGTTAAGACCCTCGTCTGCCGCCGTCCCTGCTCGGGCGCCATATCGCACTTAGCAATGCCCCTGGTGGTAAGGACATGTAGCTAGCGATCTATTTTCGACCACCGTAGTAAATGTATGGATGTTTCGTCCCGATACCGGTGGTGGACTCATCAGTGGGATCCACTGGTATCTTTCCCAGACATCCTTGTACTTTCCACAAACTTGGACCTCTATTTAAGTCCAGTTTTGCCGGAAAGCGGTGGTGAGATGTTATGTTCCACAACAGGAATTACAACGTTCGTGCGTTGTTCCAATGTACGACCCTCAATGAAGTTGTTGGGAATGGGATTGTTCGTAACATTTGGACAGTATTCCCAATTCGCATGAATTGGCGAATTCGGTGAATGACTAGCTTAATTCGCTAGAGGGGTTCCAATTTATTAAAGAACAGTGTATTTATATCCAAATACCCAATTCTAAAACTTTTTCTTTTTGGTTATGGAATAATTAAACGATTGCTTTGGATCTGCTTTAGTATTGGTCGATTTAAGCCAAAAACCACTCCATTTTTAACGCCACTTTACAACAAATTGAACGTAAACGCATACGCATGATTATTTGATTTTTACTAAATAACTGCTATTCGCAAATAAGTAACGCATGTGTTGAGAGGCTATGAAAGCGCCGTCCACACTTGGATATATATGCGTGCTGCTCACCGTATAGATATTATATGATATGCTAAATAAAAAATTGGCAGAAGTACGGGAGTCAGAGAGTACTACCCTCTCGGACAATGTGCGGCAATTTTCACAGCGGAAATGTATGCTATTCTGCAGTGTGCCCATCTCTGTGAGAGGGACATAGACAGGAATAGAGTAATAAATATATGCTCAAACAGTAAGGCTGCGATTTTTGCACTGAAGTCCAGTGTCGTGACTTCGCGACTGGTGTCTGAGTTCTAGGATGTACTAAATGGTATGACAAGGAAAAGCTGCATAGTCAGACTCGTGTGGGTCCCGGGTCACTCGAGCATACGCGGGAATGAGGAAGCAGACCGTCTGGCAAAGTTGGGTTCGGCGACTGAACCGTATGGACACCAAACAATATTGCCTGTCCCAATTGCTATTGGCACAAGGGAATTAAAATCGTTGCTGGAAAACAAATTTATTGAATCGTGGAGGGGAGCTCCTGGAATGAGGTGTGCTAAGGAACATATAACTAAGCCTAGTGCACGGCGTACTAGGGAGCTTCTCTCCTTGGGAAGGAAAGAGCTGCGAATTGTGGTGGGATTGTTGACAGGACATTGTCACCTCAGGGGCCATCTTTATAGAATCGGTGTGCAAGACGACCCGATATGCAGATGGTGTTTGGAGGGGGATGAAATTGTTGACCATGTCCTCAGAGAATGCCCAGCACTCAACGGGCTGAGACAGATATTTCGGAGATTTTGTTACCGGAAGCAGTTAGGCAAGTTCAACTAACGAAGCTGCTGGATTCGCAAAGGCGATCGGTCTCGAATAACCTGCAGATATGGTGGAATGTAAAGGGCCCAATGGAGGCCTAGGCATCGATGATCTAGTATCACCACCCTTTTTTCATACATGCTAAATAAATCCCGCACATGTTGTCGACCACGAGCTTCTTTGCATTATCGTATTGTGATTGATAAACGTGGCTTTAAAGCTTTTTCAAAAATCACCAACCAGGATTTGATATTAGACTCAAATCATTTCTTTCAATATAATTTAAAACTTGTCGCATTCGACAGACAGTCTTGTAGACCAGACCCCGCATATGACCGACGTTCTGTTAAATGTCTAAAGAAAAGACAAACAAAATGATCATAAGACGTACAAAGGGCAAGTAGACTAAAGAAATGAAACTCAAAACAGACAATTCCAAATTGTGATTATGTAACGAAAATGCGTGCAAATTAACTACGACAAAACTTCAAGTCCATTTTTTTGTTATGTTTAAATATAATATTCCACCGCCAACATATATTACTATCTTACTATAATTGGACTCCCTCTTTTCTTGTCATTTCGACACTATTTAGTCATCTGTGTGCGGACAAAGGTCTGTTAGAATTTGTGATGACTATTTTAACCGAGTAAGTTGTTGGTCACCGATTGTGTATCGAGAGTGGTCTACAAAAAACGATATAGTGGATATTGCGTTAGTTTTATCATTAAAACGATGAAAATCTCTTTATTTTTAATTATTTTTGTGTATGTAAATAAATTTTCACCAAAACTGGACTGCAAAAGTTTTGATCTTAGACGATTCAATTGAAAAAAGTTAAGGCTTATCCAGCTCTCACATTGAGGGTCTTTTTGGTGATTTTTAATCACCGGGATATCAAAATTGAACATTTTGTGTATTTTTTCGTCTGGTACTAAGCATTATTAGATTTAAAAAGAAACTTGTTAAGTGCGTGCCGGATATGCATTATGTTACGGTTCCGTAGTAGTTACTGACGTTTTTTCTTTAAAGTTCGTAGCACGTCCGTCTTTAAATTAATTGAGTCTCTTGATCGCAACAGATAGACTTTTAATCGGAAAGTATCAGATCGGCAAGGGAGTAATTTCGGTTTTGTAGTATGAATTAAAACTTTTTTTTACAAAAAATAACCTTTATTCAGTCATATATTTTCCATTTTGTTCAATGACCATATAAAAATTTTGGACATTATCAGCAAAAAAAAACCTAGCCCGATTTAAGGTCATCATCATTTGTGAAAGTTTTACCATTCAAAGAGTTTTGCAAACTTTAAAATAAATGGTAATCAGATGGTGCCAGATCAGGACTGTATGGGGGATGCGAACATCACTTCCTAGCCTAGCTCCAATAATTTCCCACGAGTTACTAAAGATGAGTGGGACTTTGCTTTACCATATTGAGACACAATTCCTTTGTGAAAAGAAACAAAAGTGTCGCGTCAGCATCGCAAAACATAATATGAGGTTTTCCATTGATGCTGTGATATCCTCCGAGTCCTTTTGATCAGCGCTTTTCAATTTCCTGACCTCTTTAGTCTCTTGTTAGGTTTTCATGTTGATTATAGTCACTTGTTGAGGATTCAAGTTCTCGGATAATTGCAGCGCGCTTGGCCCAGTTGTAAGGTTTAATAATTGCATTAGTAATTTAAAACCAAGATCACGATGATAACTTTCGGTAAAGTTTATATCACCGCCTCACTCTTAACACTTCGCTATTTATAGCAAAAAAAAAACCGATACAAAACTAATTAATCAGTACCCGAAAGATGCATTCACATCAAAATCAACGTTTTCACTGCTATTTATTGTTTAGCTGATGTACTGGTGCTAACCTCCCCTCTTTCCTTTGAATAACGATTTAGCGAGTGTTCAGGACATTCAACTACTTCTGCGCTACCTTTTTTTTTATTTTCGTTGTTTCGACATTTCACTAATTGATTTCTATTAGTCTATTAAAAACGTTTATTACAAAATATTTTTATAATAGATATTGCGATATATCACTATTGCGGCACAAAACAAACTGATTCTACAACGTTGCATGTTCAAAGGGTCAAAACTAGTTCCAACTTTTTGTACGTGAATTATTTTCATTTTCTAAAATTTCTCAAAGTAATTATAAAGGACTAGTTCAAAATATCCAATATAGAAAATATTCGGTAATGCCCTTTGCCAAGGCTCTGCCCGATCTACTTGCTACCTGATTAAACACTAAAAATATACCTAAAAGTATAAATAAGTCTATCTAGCCAAAAATAGAATTCGATTTTTTGAAAATCTCAAGGTGATGTAACTCCTTAAGTTCTAAGGCTGTGACATACAGATGGACGGATATGGCGAAGCTTGCTATGGACCCATATCAATTTTAGAAAATTGTGAAATTTAAATATTTTTTTCAAACATCTAAGCATTATTTTTGTTTTCTCTATCTTTCTGTTTTTATAAATTGGTTATTTTCAAGTAAGTCAAAAAAATGGTCAACTTTGGACTACTTTTAAATCAGAAATCACATTGTTTTATAAAATTTATGGCTTTGTTATTATTTGTATTGAGCTAAAAAGTAGATAGCCATGATTTACTTCCTCTTGCTGTCACTTGCATCGTTACCTTAATTACTTTTACGTCGACCTCTGCATTAGATCTATAAAAGCATAAGGTTCTTTTTTAGTATAAGTTTTTGAAATAATTTTAGTTGTCTTTACCAGCTCGTTTGTGTTTTCTTTCTTGCGAATTAAAGGGTACTATTTACTATTAAGAAGAGAAATGATGTTACAAGTAGGTATTCTGAAATTCAAAAGTTAGTTTATACTTTACAGTACATAATATACTCTGTTAAATTTTTTCTCTGCAATTATAGTAGGCATTTTCTTTTTAATGTATAGGTTTTTCCGGCACAAGAAGCGTACATTTTTTACAATTTTGTTACATTTTTAATAACCATCGTTAAAAGAGGTTTTTTTCTTTAATATCTTTGTCCTTCCGGTACATATAAGGAGTTAGGATTTCCTTCCTCAAAAGTATGAGGGGCTCTAGAAAAGTTTTCTACCTAATAATGAAACAAGATATTTTTTTGAAAATTTTATTCCTCAACATAATTTCCTTCAAGTTACTGGCTCGACCTGTCCTACAACGATATTCCATCAGAAAAAAATTATTCCTGTTGGCTTTTAAAATAGGCAGCTATATTCTCTTTGAACTAGTTATCATCTGCCAAATGATATCCGGCGAGGTGCTTTTTCAAATTTCTGAATAAAAAGGAACCAGACAGGGCCAAATCTGGACTATATGGCGGGCGGTTCAGCTCAAAGAAGTCTGATTCGTAACCTGCTATCAATTTGGTGGGACTACAAAGGTATTATGTATTTTGAGCTACTTCCAAGAGGCAGGACGATCAATTCAGATGTTTACAGTTAACAAATAATGAAACTGGATGAAGCAATCATAGAAAAACGGCCGGAATTGGCAAACCGCAATGGAATTGTGCTCCATTTTGATGATGTACAGCATCACTCATCTTTAGTAACTCATGGGAAATTATTGGAACTTGGTTGGGAAGTGATGTCGCATCTTCCATACTGCCCTGACCTAGCACCATCTGATTACCATTTATTTCGAAGTTTGCAAAACTCTTTGAATGGTAAAATTTTTATAAATGATGACCTTAAATCGAACTTGGTTCAGTTTTTTGCTGATAAGGACCAAAATTTCTATGAGCGCGGAATTATGAAGTTGCAAGAAAAGTGGCAAGAGGTCATTGAACAAAATGGAAAATATATGATTAATTAAAATTTATTCTTTATATAAAAAAATGAGGTTTATTTCACGCAACAAAACCGAAATTCCTTTCTTGCCGACCCAATACTACTGATATTGCAGTGCCCCTCAGTAGGTATTTAACAAGTATAACTCCTGCTTGGCCACCAAAAGAAGGTGGCCATGAGCTTCCTAGGTAAGATTGTGTGCATGCCTTTTTTTAGGGGTGTAGAATTCTTATGGACACATTGCAGAAATTCTAATTTTGTTTCTAGATAGCAGTGAAACATCAAGTTTCTTCACCTATCACTGTTGGAGAAAAAGTTAGGGTCTGTATCTAAAGATTCTCAACGATTTTGGGACATTGCTGCCTAAGCATTTTTCGTTTGGGAGTTAATGAGCTTGGAACCCATCTTGCTGAAACTTTACACTTGCCTAGTTTCTTATGTAAAATTGTCATAATGTTTGGTTTAGATATATTTAATGCATTGGCAATGCTAGGCGACTCCATCAACGGTTATATATGCCATGGTTCCATTTTTTGTTTCGAAACACAACATAAAATACAAAATAATGAACGAATTGAAATCGAATTTGACACATAAGTGGAGAAAGATTGTCACTACCGAAAATTACTAGGCAACTCGCAGTCGTCTATCATGAATAAGTCTTGGAACTAGGAGAGCCCCAAAGACCAATTGTATTTAGATGGATCCACCAAAGTTTTTTTAATGTGTTTTGACCTTCTGAACGCTAATTTTTTGGGTGGAAGTTCGTGAGCTGGGGTGAAAAATTGTTATTAACAAATAATTTGCAGAAAATTGAAAAATTGTTTTTTTTTTTGTGAAAAGAGAAGACGATTTTGTATTATTTGGACCATTCTAAACAAAAATATATCTTGTAAAATTTTCATCCGACGCTTCGTTTCTGAGATAATTTAGATTAAACTTCCGAAAATTGAAATTTTCGCAATTTTCCGGTGCTAATAACTTTGGATTGAACAAATATTTTTCAATTTTGTGGACATCATTTGAAAGTTCGACGTTTAAACTATGAAATGAAACGAATCTCAAGGCAAAACAATTGTTTTTTATGTTTTTTTTCGCTATAAACAAATAGTGTTTAACCGCTTTTGTGCTTGCGCTATCATGTATGCAGGGCTCTGGTTGCCTAATCACAGGTTCACTATGCGGTTGCGCACTCGGCGTTTTTAAATGACAAAAGCGAATACAATGAAAACCAATAAAATACTTGCTTTTTTCTGTCAAAACCTGCAACCTATTGTATATTTATCCTTACATAATAGTTTGTTAAACAAGTATGAATTGCCAATGTAGATATGTATTTCGTTAAAAAAGGGTGCGCAATATTCACAATTTTGAACGATTCTTGGTTAAAAAAGATTTTAATCTTACTTTATAGGTATTTTTATACATAATCACAAGCAATTAAAATTTGTTAAAAAATTTAATGATATATTATTATCATTAATAAAATTACAAAAATCAAACATACTCTAAATCATAAATATAAAACTAAAAATGAAAATATAATTTATTATTAATGGACAAGGAAAAAGTATACTTCCAGTTAATGTCTCGCAATAGACGCAACTGCGTCGACAGCACCTTTGTTCCTGCGAATTAACCGGAGGCCATGAGGTACTCTTGTACCAGCGTTTTGGAACATATTAGGGCAGTATTTCGTGTTTCGTTCTTGTAGAACTTTTCAGAAAGGCTAAGAAGCCTTACATTACATAAAGCAGGTGTTAATTAGAGTTGAGTCAGCAGCATGTTAGCACCGTGTGCAACAGTTGAAAGCTAGAGTTGTACTCAGTAAGACTCGAAACGCAAATATCATTACGATTTTCAAATGAAAGTTGGTCATGTGGTAATCACCACATCTGATGAGTCCAGTGAGGACGAAACCAGCCCGAAGGGTGAGCTCCACTTAATCCTGAGGTATTCCCACCGCTCGATGCCAGGCGTACGACACGTCGTACCATATGGAAGTCAACGCATGGTGTGCCGCCGAAGGGGTAAACCCAAAACCCAAATACTTTTAAGTGTTTCCAATAACTTGCACGCATGAAAGCCAGTTTGAGTGAAAGTTGTCTAGGGTGGGCGCGATGCAACTGCGTCGTCAGCACCTTTGGTCCTGCGAATTGGCCGGAAGCCATGAGGTACTCTTGTACCCGAAGCGTTTTGGAAAATACCAGGGCAGTATTTCATGTTTCGTTTTTGTAGAACTCTTCAGATAGGCTAAGAAGCCTATTACACTTACATTACATAAAGGAGATGTTAAGTAGAGTTGAGTCAGCAGTATGTTAGCACTGTGTGCAACATATAAAAGCTTGAGTTGTACTCAGCAAGACTCGAAACTCAAATATCATTACGATTTTCAAATGACAGTTGGTAATGTGGTAATCTCGACATCTGATGAGTCCAGTGAGAACGAAACCAGCCCGAAGGGTGAGCTCTGCTCAGTCCTGACGTGTCCACACCGGTCGACGCCAGGCGTACGACAGAAGTCGTGCCATAATGCAGTCGACGCATAGTGTGCCGCCGAAGGAATAACCCCAAACCCCAAATACTTTTAGGTGTTTCCAATAATTTGCACGCATGAAAGCAAGTTTGGGTGAAAGTTGTCCAGGGTGTGCGCAACGCAACCGCGTCGTCAGCACCTTTGGTCCTGGGAATTGACCGGAGGTCATGAGGTACTCTTGTACCCGAAGCGTTTTGGAAAATACCGGGGCAGTACTTGGTGTTTCGTTCTTGTAGAACTCTTCAGAAAGGCTAAGAAGCCTATTACACTTATATTACATAAAGGAGATGTTAAGTAGAGTTAGCAGCATGTTAGCACTGTGTGCAACGGCTGAAAGCTTGAGTTGTCCTCAGCAAGACTCGAAACACAAATATCATTCCGATTTTTAAATGACAGTTGGTAATGTGGTAATTTCCATATCTGATGAGTCCAGTGAGAACGAAACCAGCCCGTTTCATTCAGTTTAGTTCGCATACATGAAACTAATTTATAGAAGGGTCGTATCAATAATAATTTGAAGATGTTTCCTATAAATTCATTAATTACAAGGCGAAGAGTTTTAGTTGTATTCGCTTATGTCATTTAAAAACGCTGCCTGTGAGTAGGCAACCAGGGCCCTACATACACGGTAGCGCATGCACAAAAGCGGTAAAACGCTATTTGAATATAGCGTAAAAAAAACAATAAGAAAAACAATTGTTTTGTCTTCCGAATTGTTTCATCGCATAGTTTAAGAGGCGAACTTTCAAATGCTGTCAGCAGAACTGAAAAATATTTGTTCAATCCAAAGTTACTAGCCATTTCCACCCAAAATAAGTTCAGGAGGTCAAAATACATTAAAAAACGTGGGTGGGTCCGTTTAAATACAATTGGCTTTTGCGATCACTCTGGTCCCAAGACTATAAGTAGATATAGATATTCTACCTGTATAGTCCAAGCCATAAGTATAAATTAATGCTGCTTTTGACGTAAATTCAACTGAGATGAATGAGACCTATTCAGGGGTGTTGGGGGCAATTTAGGAACAAATCCTACATAAAGTGTAACAGCAAAAAATAGGTTGGGGCTAAGAGGAAGGGGGGTCAAAGTTAGCCAGAACAGGTTTTTTGAATCTACAAGCCAAGGAACAATTGAAAAAAAGGTTAATGTAGAGATTTTAATAACCTACAATTTGAGCTTTTCTGTGATCATTTTCGTCTATTTGTTAGTGCAAAAATACCAGAAAAACCGTTAAAATCGACTATTTTTTGCATATCATTTATTGCAAAATAACTTTTTTACACTTTTTAAAGGGAAGCTCTCGTAATTTTAAACAAAAAGATAATTTGTTGGTGAGATATTGCTATTTGTTCATCCCAAGAAGCAAAACGTTGATTGACATTACTTTTTTTGGGTGAACATTTTGACCTTCACAAAGGCTCAATCTCTTCGGGAAAGCCTAAATTTTCATATCTGGTTAGGGGCAAATGAAAAAATTAATTTTCAACCCGTTAAATATCGCTCTAAAAGATGGGGTGATTTGAAGCTGCGAGTTCAGTTTTATCGCGTGCAAGAGCTCTAGTTCTGTATAAAAAAAACACCTCTTTTTTATAGCGTCATTTAAGAGGTTGAAAATTAATTTTTTCATTTATCCCTAACAATATAGCGATTGAACTTTTATGGAAATGTTCACTCAAAAAAAAGTGATGGCAATCAACATTTTGCGTTTTGGGATAAACAATTAGCAATATCTCGGCAACAGATTATCCGATTACGAGGGCCTCCCTTTAAAAGCAAAAAAGTGCAAAAAAAGTTAATTTTGCAATAAATAATTGATATGAAAAAAATAGCCAATTTTCATGATTTTTTGGCCTTTTTGCAATAACATATTAACAAAAATGATCGCTGAAGTTGTAGGTTTTTAAAATCTTTACAACTTTTATTTTAATCCTTGGTTTGTACATTCAAAAAACCTGTTTAAGCCAACTTTGATCCCCCCTCCCCTCTTGGCCCCAACCTATTTTCTGCTGTTACATTTTATGTAGGGTTTGTTCTTACATTGCCTCTAACACCCCTGGGTAGGTCTTATTCATCTTGGAATTTACGTCACTATATTTACCTAAGGCTTGGACTAGTAGTAGATCTTATGAAATTGTGTCCCCACACACATTATTTAACTAGTTACAGTGAGAGACCGTTGGCTGTGCTTCGTATCAATTTTAACCTCGCCGAAATCTAATGAGCAAAGAAATGCCAATTATTTGCTCAGATGTGTTTTGAACAATAATAACTTTACACCTACGTTGGAATGTTAAATAAGGCCTATCTGGAGGATTGTCTGTTGCGTACAAGAGTTTTTGAGTGGTGTAAGGTTTGTATTGAGGATCGTGATCTGCATTTTGAGCAGCAGTCAATATCAACTGATATCAAACACATCGCTTAGGCAAAGGCTATGGAGCCCGAAAACCGTTTTATCTCGGTTAGAGAGCTAATATATGAATTGAGAATTTCAAAAACTCGGTGCCATCGGATTTTGGTCGAAAAATTTAGCAAGAAATGCGACGCTTTTCATATAGTGCCAAAATCACGACCAATATCAATTCACAAATATCTTATTCGCTTGATGTGGTACCGTGCGATTTCTTTTTGTCCTTGATGCTCCATGTGTCACAGCGGGGGCAACGTTTTCAGACCATGGAATATATTAGAAGAAATTCACCAATTGAACGCTATACCACAAAGTGCATAGGCCGGGGTGTTTAAAGACTTGGAAACGTTGGCATATATGAACCGCCTCAAATGAGGAATACTTTGAAGGGGACAAAATAAATATTGATGAATAAATAACTTTAAATGTTTTTTTTTTTCGAAGTTCATCATTTCCGATCAAAAGGTATATTAGGATAATAGCAATCATGAATTTTGGCGTTTTAAGTGTCTTTATGGACTGTTTAAAATAAAGAAATACACAAAACTTGGATATATGCACCTATTATTTCGAAGACTATTTGTGATAATTTTGTAAAATACTTACTTCGATTTTTAGATTTAGGGTTTTAAGAAAATCCTTGAAACATCGACACCCAAACTAAAACCATTTTTAAACGACTTCAACGAAGGATGTACTTCTCAATTATACACTGTATAGACTTAATATATATAAATTTTTTACGTGTACTGATTTAGAGGCAATTCGACATTTTTAGTTCTAAAATTAAACTATATTATAGTGTAAAAATTATTAAAGTTAAATATGGCTCCACAACGTAAATAAAAGCATGCAGGGCGTGAGATGGATTTTTAAATTTTGCTTAAAGCATTGCTCCATGTTACGCGTGGTTATACAGACAACGAACTCTGCTGAAGTCCATGGTTCATAGACCTTTCGGAAGAAACCGAGAAAGGGTGCAAGACCAAGATAGGTGTACTAATTATTGCGTTTAAATTAAAAAGCTTTTCAGAGTCATTTTTTTATACAATTGTTAATTGAAATTTATTTAATTCCAAATTGTAAGACATTGAATTCCGTAAATCGACTATATGTTGATTGGGCTTTGTAAATACTAAGTCATTGTAAATACTATTGAGCAATAATTTTAATTTAAATGGATATGTAATGAAATGCTATCTCATTTACGACTTTTTTTTTTGTACATTTTCTAACCCATTTAAGTTTATCTAGACTTGATATGTACAGAATTATAATCTAAACGCAAATTCAGTAAAACTTGACCAGGTTAGTGTCTAGGTCAACGCCCTTAAACAGCAGTCGTAAATTACCTATGACTTGTTAAAATCTTAGTTTTTAGTAACAAACACAATTGGTTGCCAAGATTAGGTTCAGTTGACAAGCTATGCCAACAGTTTTGGCCAACATATTGACGAAATTATTAAGGAAGTGCGTAAATAATGGTATTTTTAAAAAGAACTTTTAAATCGCTTCCGATTACATTCCACAGCAGCGTTTTCCATGGGTACGATACTGAATGAGGTTTTTTATAAAATATCTTACCCGTACCCGAAGCACGTCAGTTCATCAAGTGGAAACCCTGTCAAATTTCTCTATTATGGAATAGGAGGTTCTATATTCGAGCGCTATGTATATATTGTTTTTTTATATTTGTACGTCAATTATTCTGAAACGATGGCACCGATTTGGATGAATTTTTGGCAGAAACTTGCTAAGGTTGTCCAATATTATTTTGGTCGAAATTAGTTCTGTAAAATTCAAGAAGGCAGACAAAAAATTAATTTTGTCGTATTTTCTCCAAAATTGGTATGGCGTAGTTTTCGGGATCGAATATAACGAAGCAAAAATTATTTTAAAAAATTCAGTATGGTGGATTAAAAACTTTACTATTATCACTCGATTTTCTTCAAAATTAGTTTATGGGGGTTTTTGAGGGTGCAAATTACAAATTTAAGATTACTTTAAAAGAAATTCAATTTTGCGGATCGAATATGGCGGACTAAAAATTTTACATCTCTCTATTTTTTCCAAAATTGGTATAAAATGGTTTTTGAATGTGCAAAGTTATTTCAAAATATTAATACGGCAGACCAAAAATTTAACATCTTCCTATTTTGTTCAAATTGGTTTTAAGGGTGTAAATTACGAATTTAACATTATTTTTAAAAAATTCAATGTGGCTGACTAAAAATTTAGTACAGATAATAAATTAAAATTGTTTTAAAGAAATTAATATAGCAGATGCAATATGGCGATCTAAAAATTTTATATTTCCGGATTATGTCCAAAATTGGTACTAGGAGGCGTTTCGAAGGTGTAGATTAAGAGTAGTTTCAGGATGTAATTTTTTTTTTTTGAAATTCAATACGGCGGTTCCAATATAGTGGGTTTAAAATTTTACACTACTCACATTTTTTCAAAATCTTTTTTAGGGGGTTTCCGAAATCGTAGGATAGTTAATTTTTTATAATTTGTCAGATATAATATAAGAGACTAAAAATTTTACTCCGATTATGCCCAGATTAATATGAGGGGGGGGGGGGTTCTTGGGGCATATATTACGGATTCTAAATTAATTTCTTCAAACTCAATATGAAGGACAAAATATGTCGGATTAAAAAATGTATAACATATATCTTGAGTCCTTTCAGTATTGGTGTTAGGGGGTTTTCGGGGGCTTAGGTTAAGGATCTAAAATTGATTTCTTAAAATTCAAGATATTGGATTTACTATAGCAGACCAAATATTTGGTTGGTACAATTCATTTAAAATTGGTCTTTGGAGAATTCTCAGAATCAAATAATTTTTTGTTCAGTTTAGTGTGGTCTATAACTATGGATAAAGTAGATACTTTTTTGCGACCTTAGAATGTCAACACAATTCAAAACTAAAAATCGAAAAATATGTATATTTTTAATCGAAACGACTTCTAAAAACCGCTAGAAAGCGAAAAATAACAATATAGTATTTTATATGAAATTCAAATTTTTGACGTCGGCGCCATATGAAAGAAATAACTACACTGTAAAAAAACTTCACATTAATTTTAAGGTAATATGCTGGAAGTAAATTTCATAACCGTTTATTAAATGCATTTAATGTTAATGCATTAAATTTAATAATTTTTACATTAAATCTAATGTAATTATACATTAAATTTGGTATGTTTTCAGTTATTTTATTGATAATTAAAGTAACATTCAATTAAATTTAATGTACAAAGCTTTAATTTCAAAGTACATATAACTTATTCACGATTTAAGGTACAAAATCATTAAATTTGATTAAGGGACGTACATTAAATTTAAGGTTATTATGAACGGTGTACTAACATGCGATACATATAAGCTACGGTAACAAAGCAATTACAAATAAAGTGATTATCAATCTTTTTATGTAAATTACATTTTGTCAGGTATTAATTTGGCGCCGATTTGACAAATTTTAATTTTTTATAAAAATTTGTATTGTTATTTTTTTTATAGTTTTGGAATAAATCGCCATTAACGAATTTTTTTCTTTTTCCATGTTCTATCCGTTTTGCTGGCAAAAAATTATGTTTCACGGTATTTTTTTTTATGTATTCCTACGTTTCGTGGGAATGTTATTACATTTTCTCTCTCTGTTAAAGTATCGACAGACAAAAAAATAAGTACCACCATGTTAACAAAGTGTGCAAGGATTTTTAAAAAACTATAGTTTAAAACTGATTTTTTTCTGTTTTCTTTTTAGATCTTAAAAACAAAACATGCTGCTGTAAAAGCTGCATTATATAATTTCGACTTACACGCCTCGCGGGCCACTCCTATACACTGAAAACGTTTTCTTTCTCTTCCACCACCAGAGTTTGTCTTTTGGTTCATAAAGCTATTAGACAGCTCATCCCACGTCCGGTGCTTATTTAGAGTCTGGGCGATCTTTCCGGCAAAATTAGACAATTTCCGGTTTGGGGAACTATTCGTGGGACTATCGGATAGTCAGGCATGTACCCCTAAAGCTTTTGTACTAACACATCTAAAAGATGATGAAATTCCCGTCATCTGACTGTCTAATGCTCATGACCTTTTCTTTCCGCCACACTTTTGTACCACGTCATTTCGACAATAATTAGAGTCGCTTAAGCATTGCCAGAACGAAAGACGGACCTAGTATGTACGAAGCTTATAGGCATCATCATTGATTCACTGTAGACTCAGTAAAATTCCCCTTAGAAGCCAATTGAAATTTATTCCCGATATTCATACCCCACACGCATTTTCCCGCCAATTTAGGGAAGATCACCAGTCGCCATATAATTCTTATTAAAGAAAAATATATCACTAGGGGGAACGATGTGAAATAATATATTTACATGATTTAACCCATGTATTGGACCATTTAAACTTTTTGAGACATCGTTTATCTTACTACTTAATAATTTATCGTTTATATCGAAGTTAATTTTTTTATTTGATTTGTTCCAACATTAAATCACAAACATATTTCCAAGAGTTTGCTGATCAATTCATGTCTGTGGTTGTAACAGATGATAATCTTATTTGAAGCTTGTGAATTAAAACATAACCTTACTAAAATGGGTGTAGGTAGAAAACTCTAATAGATTAAAATATTGCTAAGAACGGTTTTTTGTGTGTTTTTATTCAGTAGACTAACAGATTTGGTATTTTGGCGGGTTATAGGTTATATTGCGATCAAAGAAAACGTAATAAGTATGCGCCAAATGAATAGTTAGAATATAATCAGCAAACCCTTCTGATAGTTTTCAAACAGATTTGAATCTTAGTTGGAACAGACAACTGATCGTTAGTAAGTGTAGTTGGAAAACATTTAATTTATGGCGCATTATCCTGATTGTAAGAAACTTTCTGACGCGGTTTGGAACGAAGCTATTGACGATGCTTCCGGAATGATCATCCGCTATGTCAATGTATCTATGTTTATGTATAAATACATAACTTTATCGTTGATAACATCTAACTTACATTTGAGATAATCAAAAAACGTCGTGTCTATTCGATTTAGACGTATTTTATTATATTTGAGAATTCGGAGTCGCTCGGTCTTGAAATGTCACTACTTCATCTGGTCCCAAAAAGGCCTTTTGTAATTTTTTGCTTTGTAGGTCTGTAGATCCTAAATCTTAGGTAAAATTTATGATTTCTGGGGAGCGAACTTTATATCTTTAGGCACAATAAACAGTCCCTGAAGATGATTTTAACAATATTGCGTGAATTCTTTGCATGCGTTTATCAATTTTGAATTCATGACAAAACCTGTATTGTTTATAGTGTTTTCCCATTTATTGAGGATATCGTGAAGGACCATGCCCTGTTAGAACATTTGCCACTAGTTTGAGTTGGTTTTTATGAAGTTCTAGAAGCTTCTAAGTATGATTAAGCAAATGTGATGTGAACCTTTTCGCCTGCTTTTGTTCTGGGAGATTTTTATTTGTATTTTAGGACTTTTTTTCCTATTTTCTGAGTTTCTCCTAGAGGTGTTCTCTAGTTGTTCCACAGACAAGTTCGAAGCCATAAAATATGTGCTTCCTTTCTAGCTAATTAATCCGTAATTTCATTGCCCTTCGCTGTTTGTGATCCGACACCCGCATGAGAATAATTCTGTTGTTTTAATCAGTTGCATGAGATATTGTGAACGTTTTCAGGCTATGTACATCTTAGACCTTTTTGGCATATTCTGAGGCACATACGTTTATTGATCCTCTCAAAAGCGCATAATGCTTCTTTCTCTATGCGAGGAAAGTAGGTCTAACATAGTTTCAAGATCAACGTTTTACACATTTTCAGAGCTTCTCTAATTCCCAGACAGGAAAATCTAGCGACTCCATTTGCGGTAAAAAATTATGGAGTAAAATGAACTTGCTTTACCATTTATACAGTAACAATGCAAGTTCGAGAAACACTTTTTCGTTAATCATTGATACTATGTACAACCATGAAACAAGGGTATTTTAATAGTTAGATACAGTTAGTTTACCTGATGTTTCTACGTTTAACAATAACACTTGATAGTTGCTCGATTTATTTCCACTTGTTTTTCACATATGACGATGCATTTTTAATGAGTTGTGACGCGTTTGCGTTTGTTTTCGTTTTTCTTGGATACTGCGTAAAAGGGAATAATAAAACAATGAGTTATCATTTAATTTTAATTTGCGGCAAACAAAATCATATTCTTTGTTCTTGGAGAACCCAAATGAATTTTTACTATTAATCTTGTAAATATTAATAGTAAAATGCATCTGTTAGAGGTCGTCGGGATTATCAAGGCACATGAAATATCAAAATAAAGATAATTTTAAGTAGAATATATCGCTATGGAAAAGATCTATCTGCGTATTTAAGCCGATGTAATAACAATAATTGCTACATCAGAGTGGAACTGGGTAGATCATGTCGCTAGACAAAGATAATATATTTGGTCGGCAAGAAAGTATTTTTAGTTGTCATATATAGAGAGCGTGGTAATTGTTTTAAAGTATTTTTGTAAGTGTTATGGTTTTTTCCTTTTGACATTTGATACCAGTTACATTTAAAATAATTTAGAAGTAACTTGTGCGTAATTTTGTTTGTAGCTGTTAGTTTAGACTCAATTTTTGGTATATTTTACTTTTTTATTTCCGTAAAGGAAAGAAAACTGCTGAGGCTCACAAAGATATATGTGTGGTTTGTGGTGTAGATTGCATAACCAAACGCCCGTGTCAGAAGGTGTTGTATATTTTAAGCTGCTTCCAAGAGGCCGGACGATCAATTCAGATGTTTACTGTCAACAGCTAATAAAACTGAATGAAGCAACCAAAGAAAAACGACCAAAATTCATGTTAATGCAAAACCTCAGTCGTCTTTAGTAACTCGTGGGAAATTATTGGAGCTTGGTTAGGAAGTGATGTTGCATCCTCCATAGAGCCCTGACCTAGCACCATTTGATTACCATTTATTTCGAAGTTTGAAAGCCTTCTTGAATGGTAACGAAATTATAAACTGTGAGAAAGGTGGCAAAAGGTCGTTGAACAAAATGGAAAATATGTTATTGATTAAAGTTTGGCCTTTGTATATAAAAAAGGAGTTTTATTTCGCATTACAAAGTCGAAATTACTTTCTTGCCGACCTGATAGACCAAGCGAATAGTGCAGTGGCACAAAAGAAACAGAGGAAGACCACCAGCAGGGAGATAATGGCACCAAATAATGCAGGAAAGACAGAATTAATAAAAAATGAGAAGTGGAAGGGCTGTTGAAGAAGAAAGTAACCAAGTGCATGAGAGCATGATAATTTTTTATAGCAATTAACACACACTATGTCTTATTGTTGTCTACTTTCTAGTTCTACAAATAAGTATCAAATTTGTAACACCCTGTATAAGTACGTTATTTTTATACATTACAGCTTTCTGAATGATTTTGATCTGTTTTATTTTCACTTTCATTATTTACCTATAAATACTCTAAGCTACTTATAAATATATTTTAAATTTGTAGATATTTTCAAATGCCAAAGCCAACAATGGGAATTGGATAATGCATAAAACACTACTGCCGCACTGTCCATTGATGTTAAAAATAAAATTTGATATTTTTAGAAAAAGAATGTTGTTGACCGAGTAATTTAATGCCACCAAATGTCTAGCTACCGTTTCAGCTTTGCTTTGAATAGGTAAAACTTTAAACTTTGTCCGGAAAAACAGTCAAGCGACTGAGTTAGTTTAACCGGTTAAAACAAAGGAATTGCTAATATTAGCAAAGTCTTATTTTAAAAATATGTTGACTGATTAAGTTTGTTGTTAGACTCTCATGAACACGTCAAGCAGATTGTCACTTGAACTGTTTGTCTTTTTTTAACCAATATTTGCTTGTAAAAATATTAAGGATAGTTATACCCTCCTAAGATTAAAGGTTCTAGTAAATAAAAACAAAATTCTATTAAATTTTAGACTATGATTTTACTAACATTTATTAATTTACAACATTTACAAATCTTTTTGTATATAAGGAATGTTACGAGTATATGAGGCTAAATTTAAAACGTGTGATATAAAATTATTTTTGCTGTTAGGGTAATGATACTACTTGAAAATTACATAGATATTTTATATTAATAGAGGCCGTCAAGTCTATTCCAAACCTTAAAATTGTTTACTACCAAAATTGCTATAAATACGTGACAAAAAAACTATACCGTTTTATGCGTTACAACAAATCTGGTACTCCTTCACGCACCTCTTTTTTTTGAAAGATGCGTGTAATCGACTCATTGGTTTATTTTTTCTTGCAAATTACACATTATTTTACCATTGTTCATAATTTTTGTTTCACAAAGACAAATCAATATTTTTAAGGACACTAAAAATCAATAAAATCAAAATGAAATCACAAGTGAAAAAAAAAGAAGTATCAGTTGTTACAAATTACAACACAACGACTAATAATAAGCAACATTGCCGAGTTGGGCACTTAATCTGGAGAAGTTATAATATTACGAAATCTGTTTGATGGACAAACATTATAGGTAGAAGCCAAGGACTTTTAGGTAAAAGTAATTCTTTATAAGTTGAAAAATTATATATATTTCTGAATTTAAGTTATTTAATATTTTGGTATTTAGATAATTTAAAAAAGAATGAATAAAAAATTAAAATTTTTAAATTCTTTATATTTTCTTACGAACATAGCGCGGAGAAGGCAAATCATCACCTGGCGGTTGCCATGGCTACTGGAGTAATCGTTAATAATTAACTCGCTAATTCACTAACATGGTCTAACTTTAAAACCAGTCTAAATTGACAGTAGGGTGTTAAAGTTGGCAAATACAACAATAAACCAATCAAGTTTTGAACCGTAAAAATACAAGGATAACAAATTATTTTCTTTTTTCGCCTAACTGGCAAAAATCAAAATTTTTGTTTATTTTCGCGAGAGAGCCCATACTGATTTCAAGGCTGAATCTCTAGGTTTTTTTATCCTTAATATTCCAATGCGAGGATTTATTTATTGATATATGCCATATAAATTATAACAATATCATAGGCAAAACAAAACTGGCCAACAAGAGGATCTACCTTCCATTGCAACTAGATCCAGTTTAAGCCTTAAACCTTCTTAATGAATCTGGCTCGAAATATTGACATAGGTCGAGACTTTTGTAGAGAGTTTTTCCTATCTGTGCCTATATCTATTTTTACTAAACATCCCCATAAATTCTAAAATTATTTTTATAATGTATCAGTTTTATGAAAAGATTAGAAATTCATTTCATAATAGGAAGGGTAAGAAAAAAAAATTTGTAGGCCTTTTGCCACGTTTATTTGCAATGGCCTGCCTATATATAATATAATATATATATATATATATATATATATATATATATATATATATATATATATATAATTTCTTTTATTTTGTCTTTTCTTGGGTTTAGGTTCTATATTTAATAAATACATAAAATTATTGATGTTTCGCCCTTTATTCAAGGCATTTTCAAAATTTTTGCCTCCTAAAATTTTGAAAATGCCTTGAATAAAGGGCGAAACGTCAATAATTTTATGTATTTATTAAATATAGAACCTAAACCCAAGAAAAGACAAAATAAAAGAAAAATGATATAATCTATGGTTCAAGAATCAAGAAAATAAATATATATATATATATATATATATATATATATATATATATATATATATATATATATATATATATATATATATATATTATGGATTCATCGTCGAAAGCATAAATATGTACGTGTACTTTTACTTGGTCATGATTAAAGAAATGTGTATTAATTTAACCGTGATATATTAATATTGTAAATTATATATAGGTATTCGTATATCCGGTGAATCGTAAGTAACAAGTTAATTAGACACAAATTGTAAATTAATGTCTTGAGAAGTAACAGAATAGCGAACTGGTTAACAATTTGTGGATCAATCAAAATGTATACAGGCTGACCCAGATCTAATGTATGCAGCCTAGTGGTGTATTCTACTTAATAGTGTAAATATTTTTATCTGCTATGGAAAAGTTCTATTAACCACCCATAATGTCTTCATTATCCATGGCACCAATTTCAGTGAAATATTTTGCGTTATGTTCAGGAAGTTTCTGCGGTAGTTCAATATCATTTTGGCCAAAATTAGTTCAGTAAAATCCAAGGTGACATTCAAGGACACAAAAATTAATTTGTCCGATTTTCTTCAAGATTGGTATGGGGGAGTTTTCGGGGTCGTACATAACGATTATAAAATATATTTTTTTATTTGAATATGGCGGATTTAAAAACTTTCCATTTCTCTATGTTGTCCAAAATTGATATGGGGAGTTCTGAGGTTGTAAATAACAAATTTTAAAAAAACGGTATGGCTGGTTCGATACAGTTGTCCAAAAATTTTACATTTGGTACTGATATAGGTTTTCGAGGGTGTAGAAGAGTTTAAAATTATTTTTTAGAAATTCAATATGGCGGATCCAATATGATGCGTTGAAAATTTTAGGTTATTTACATTTTTTAAAAATTGGTATTGGTGGGTTTTCGGGGCCATAGGTTACGAATCTGTAGTTAATTTTTAACAATTTAATATGGGGACTAAAAATCTTACATTTTTCCGATTTTGTCCAGGTTGGTATTGATGGGTCCTTAGGGCTTATATTACTAAATATTTGTTTGGTACAATTCATTCAAAACTCGTATTTGCAGAATTCTTAGAATCTAACCTCCTAATTCGTTAACATGGTTTAACTTTAAAACCGGTCTAGATTGACAGTAGAGAATTTAAATTGACAAAGGTAACAATAAGTCAAGCAAGTTTTGAACCTTTAAAATACAATTAAAACAATATGATAAGAAAAACAAAACTGGTCATCTAGAAAATCTAATTTCCAAGGCAACTAGATCGGGTCTAAGTCTTAAACCTTCTTAGTGAATCTGGCTATAAGAATTTTTTTTGTTGAGTTTAGTATGGTTTAGAAATTTGGATAAAACGGGTACTTTTTTGCTACATTGGAAACATTGCGAGGTACATTACTTATCTCTCTTAGTTAAAATAATTTATGGATATCATAACCAATTTAAAACTAAAAATCTACAAATATTATTAATTCATTACGTTTAATAGAAAATGGATCGACTTCTAAAAATGCGCTAAAAAGCGAAAAATAACGATATAAAATTGAAATTTTTGTAGTCGATGCCAAATTAATACTTCACAAAATGTGATTTACAGAAAAAAATTGAGAAATACTTTATTTGTAATTGTTTTCTTACCGTAGCTTGGATGTATCTCGTGTTAGTAGTTATTATTTCATTGAGGAATAATTTGCCGCCGACTTAAAAAAATTCAATTTCATTTAAAAATTTATATTGTTGTTTGCTTTTTAGCGCATTTTTAGAAGTCGGTTAATTTTTTTTTTATAAAAATTGACCAACATTAAACATCAGAACAAAAGGTTATAACTAGTAAGAAACTCTTGTTGGTCGTAGATACTTTAATACTTTGCTTTTAAAAGACCTTAGCCCGTTGGAAAGGAATATCGAGCCCCTTTTATATAAGGTATAATTATACCTCAAATTTAAATGTTTTTTTTTTTTAAATTGTTTGCAATTTGACAATTCTTAGCTCCGATTTTAGACGCTATAAAAGACACCAACTCTATCTAACATTACCTCCTTAAAGTAAACATTTACAACAAATCAAAACAGTAATAGGGGTCGCAGGCAATGCAAAAATCACATTTTTAGATTTGCAACTGGTTAAAATAATTTTGCCTTTTGGATGTGACTGAACTTAAGATATTTTTTTTTCAAAAAATGAGAAGGAAGTTTTTATATATAGTAATAAGCAAAATAATAACTTTTTGAATTATTGGAGGAAGTAAACGATTAAAAAGAAATTAGAATGCACATTAACTGAACTTGAAAATTTGCCAATATAATGCGCCTTGTAAATGACGCTCAACTAAAATAATCATCGTAACTTTATTTGTATTGCCAGTGTCAGTAAATCTTATTATTTACTAAGTTCGGAAACCAATTTACCCATTTCTTATGAATTAACAATAATAAATAATTTTAATTTAAGGGTTTTTCCAAATGGTAAACATTTTTATTAATAAAATTTGTCGTTTGCGTTCTTCATATTGCTAAACATTTAATGATCTCATTAATATATAGGGTGTTTCGAGAAAGAAGGCCAATCCATTAGCCATATGTCTGTCTTCATTAGGTCATTTTTCATTTTTCCGCTTTTTTAAATACATGCGAGTCCAAAATTAATTCTAAAGAAATGTTTTCGCCTATAAATTTGCCCTTAAATTAATATTATAGCACATGTTTCGTGAAATTTTAGTTAAAATCAATTAATAAAGAATTGAGAAATAGGAGAGTCTTGAACTCTCTAACTCCCCATTTTTTTCTGATGTTTTTTAATGATCAACTCTCAAATTTTTTTACCGCGATTTTTATCGCGTACTTTTGAATGATACTTAATCAAGTCAAGTGCTTTCGTGCATTGCTAAAAATTACATGGTAAAAATCTCGACACAATAATCAAAATATTACATATCTCAAAAACTGACTATTTTTTAGAAGACAAAAAGTTAAAGAAATATACTATAAAATTAGCTATCAAGACCCTCCCATTTTTAATTGTTTATTGAATGGTTTGAACTAAATTTTCACGAAATATGTTTTTCTAAAAAAATTAGGCTTTCCTAATTTCATTTTAATATATTAAGACGCCCGAGTTATAAGCGAAAACATTTTTTAAAAATTATTTTGCGAGCCTAAAAATAGCCTCCCTTCCAGGACATCCTGTATTTTTCACCTAAATTTTAAGGGAGATAAATAAATGCAATTAAAAAAAAAACTAATATTTTAAAAATTTAATTATTTTTCTTTTTGCAACATATGTTATATATTCATTAAATGGATACAGCTAATTAACTAATTAATCAAGTTATCCTTAAACCTATTAAATTAAAAGAGAACATATATTTTTGACATTTTTTAATGAATTTCGAAACGTGTGTGGGTCATTGTTAAAAATATAGGCATATGTTATTGCGAACTTTTTGAGATCTCGTCAGGTGTTGTTTGATGCGTCTTAATTCAAGAAACCGCCCGGACCTCTGTTCTGTCTCCAGCTACTTTGCATTACTTGTTGATACAGAAGCTTTGTGAAATGGTCCAGACATACAGACAGATGCAGCTGATGACTTTCTTTTTATACTTATCCACAATGTTTTGCTTTTAAGCAGACAACAGATTAGGCTGGGTACAGGGCCGATAACCAACCACGGCAGCTTATGAAAACAGCTGCAACACACAATGGAGATCTGTAATGAAGAACCAACATGTAGACACAGCCTATTTTAACACATCTTCGAATACGCAGCTCTAACCTACTTCAAAGATTGATTGATCAGTTTTGAAGGTTTTTACCCAGAGAATGAACTAGGAATAGGCTCGTAAATAATTAATTGATTAAAGCAACCAGCCTATTCACATAGAACATATATAATAGGCCACATAATAAATCACTAGGCTGCTGTGTATGGGCCTGCAATATCATTCAATCAATCTTGGAGGAATGTTCAAAAAATAACATTTTTCGATTTTATTTTTATAAGTTACTAGGAATGAATTGCCATTCTGAAATCTACTATTTTTTTTATTAACTTCCATCTGGTTTAGGCAACTTCTCCCTATTTTCTATTAGCTGCTATCTGACTAAAGTAAATTTTTACCGCTATTTGTTACAAAAAAATTGCTGTTTTAACAGCAAGAAGAAACGTCGAAATATTAAAATCCCATTACACCAATAATAAATAATTTATTTGGCCGTTTCGTCCTCTTATCTTTTAATTATCACCCATTAAAATAGAAAATAGTAGAGAAATGAATTAATTTTTTGTTACAATAATTGTTATTTATTACGTTCCTCGTGCTGTATTAATTTGTAGATGAATAGGACGAACATCGGGCGTTCATTGATGTTTATAGTTAGTTGGTAGAGCCCGAAATTTTCTTAGTAATTGCAAAAGGTGTACAAGATAGCTTGTATCATTGACCTAGAGTCCGTACAGATTTGTTCGTCACCGCATCACCTTTATTACTTGTTACTTACTCCTCACACCAATACTGAATAATTTATTTGGCCGTTTCGTCCTCTTTATCTTTTAATTATCATCCATTAAAATAGAAAATAATAGATAAATGAATTAATATTTTGTTAGAATAATTGTTATTTATTACGTTCCCTCGTATTGTATTTATTTGTAGATGAGTAGGACTAACACCGGGCGCTCATTGATGTTTACAATTAGTTGGTAGAGCCTGAAATATTCTTAGTAGGTGCAAAAGGTGCATAAAATAGCTTGCTTTGACCTATAGTCCGTACATATTTGCTAGTCACCGCACCACCCTTGTTACTTGTTACTTACTTATTACACCAATAGTAAATAATTTATTTGGCCATTTCGTCCTTTTATCTTTTAATTATTATCCATTAAAATAGAAAATAATAGAAAAATTAATTTATATTTTGTTAGAATAATTGTTATTTATTACGTTCCCTCGTATTGTATTTATTTGTAGATGAGTAGAACTAACACCGGGCGCTCATTGATGTTTACAATTAGTTGGTAGAGCCTGAAATTTTCTTAGTAGGTGCAAAAGGTGTACAAAATAGCTTGCATTGACCCATGGTCCGTATATATTTGCTAGTCACCGCACCACCCTTGTTACTTGTTACTCACTTATTACACCAATAGTACATAATTTATTTGGCCATTTCGTCCTTTTAACTTTTAGTTGTTATCCGTTAAAATAGAAAATAATAGAAAAATGAATATATCTTTTGTTAGAATAATTGTTATTTATTACGTTCCCTCGTACTGTATTCATTTGTAGATGAGTAGGACGAACCCCGGACGATCATTGATGTTTACAATTAGTTAGTAGAGCCTGAAATTTTCTTGGTAGTTGCAAAAGGTGTACAAAATAGCTTGCATTGCCTATAGTTCGTACGGATTTGCTAGTCACCGCACCACCTTTGTTACTTGTTTTACCTACTTATCACACCAATAATAAATAATTTATTTGGCCTTTTCGTTCTCTTATTTTTTCATTATTATCCATTAAAATAGAAAATAATAGAGATGTGAATTTATTTTTTGTTAGAATAATTGCTATTTATTACGTTCCCTCGTATTGTATTCATTTGTAGATGAGTAGGACGAGCACCAGACGCTCATTGATGTTTACAATTAGTTAGTAGAGCCTGAAATTTTCTTGGTAGTTGCAAAAGGTGTACAAAATAGCTTGCATTGCCTATAGTTCGTACAGATTTGGTAGTCACCGCACCACCTTTGTTACTAGTTACCTACTTATTACACCAATAAAAAATAATTTATTTGGCCGTTTCGTCATCTTTGTCTTTTAATTGTCATCCATTAAAATAAAAAATAATAGATAGATGAATTAATATTTTGTTAGAATAATTATTATTTATTACGTTCCCTAGTATTGTATTCATTTGTAGATGAGTAGGACGAACACCGGGCGCTCATGGATGTTTACAATTAGTTGATAGAGCCTGAAATTTTCTTAGTAGGTGCAAAAGGTATACATAATAGGTTGCATTGACCTATTGTCCTTACATATTTACTAGTCACCGCACCACCCTTGTTACTTGTTACTTATTACACCAATAATAAATAATTTATTTGGTCGTTTCAGCCTTTTATCTTTTAATTATTATCCATTAAAATAGAAAATAATAGAGAAATGAATTAATATTTTGTTATAATAATTGTTATTTATTACGTTCCCTTGTACTGTATTCATTTGTAGATGAGTGGGACGAATACCGGGCGCTCATTGATGTTTACAATTAGTTGATAGCGCCTGAAATGTTCTTAGTATTGCAAAGGGTATACAGAATAGCTTGCATTGACCTATTCCATACAGATTTGCTAGTCACCGCACCACCTTTGTCACTTGTTACCTACTTTGTGGTTCACCAATTCAGTGTGCAATTGTTTGAGGCGTTCTAAAACAAGGCAGTTTAATGATAAATTAATGATATACATAATTTCTATTCCATTATTTTTAAAACATTTTTAAATATCTGTAATAGCAAACAAAATCGTTCATTAACTATGCATTACAATGACAAATATTACTTGAATGTAAGAAGTATTTTAAAATAGTTTTATATAACATAAAGTTATATTAAGGAAATATTTAAAATTTCATTATTTTGAGTTACTATTTGTTGACGTCAATAGCTTAGCATACACAGGCGTTACTTCATGTGAAAAATATCAGTTGCAGAGAAAAGCAAGCAAGGTAGTTGACAAAATAATTTTGCTTTCAATGAAATGGGCTTTTTCATATAGCCTATATAGTTACGATACGTATGAGAGACTAAAAGAAAAAAAATAAGAAAGCTGATGAAAAGAGTTACATTGAACGTTCGTCACAAACTTAACATGTACAACTAGACTCCCCCATGCTGGTCGCCACTACATGACAATATTTGTATGGCAACAATGAATTTGATGTCATTTTCTTATATTGGCGTAAATGTGTCGTGTTTAAATGTCGATTCTGTTATTCTGAATAATATTTTTAGACCGCAAATCTCTCCTTCTATAGCGTATCTAAGATAATAAGTCGATGTTCAAAATTATAATTTTTGTATTCAAAGTAATTACTTCAAAGCAAATTTTTTGCGCTCTTTTGGAAGAGCGTTTTTTGACAGAATATACTGTAATTTTATTATTTGATTTCTGGCATTACAAAGTAGTGTTTTGGCCAACTTTTTATTATTGATGTTGTAAAGCAAGCACAAAAATAAATAAAATTAAGGTAAAAAAATGAGTATTGTATTAGACAAGCGAATGCATTCATAAATACATTACTAATGAACGCAAGAATGCCTCTCGATCTTCCAAAAAGGGATATTCGAATAATAATAACTCTGTTCGACAACCGTGGCCTCCGATATACCATCTCAAAAAAATGGACAAAGAGAACCAGATTTGCCGTTTCTGCGAGATTTAAATTACTGGAAGGCGTCACCTTGACGTCTGAAGAAACCTCCCTGAAAATAATTTCATGAAAAATTCAGATATCCTGGGCTTAGATTAAGCTAACGTAAAATTATCTTAAAGCTCGAAATGCTGTAGAGAGGCAAAGAAAGGCTTGATAACCCACTCAATCTACAAAGCAAGTACGGATTGACTGTTCTTACAAATAGAAAAATTTGCAGGACGAGCCTCAAAACAAGATTTTATACTATATTTTTTCTATGATTCTAATAAATAGTTTCTATAAATAAATAGTTTTTGTACAAAATTAAATCCATTTAGCCAAATAGCTATAATGTGAAACATACCCTAAAAATTTTTAATTCAGTAGTGTTTTCCGGCAGTCAAGTTCGGGATTATTTTACTCTCCGTGTCACTTTCGGGTTTATTTGTCAAATCGGAATTTTCATAACTTTATAGCCAACACAAAGCTGATGTCAATATCAGCGACGCGTCGGTTAAGTAACTCGTACGCGTCGCTAACCTCCCCTTTTTATCGACGGTATCAATTTCAGGAATTAAGACACGTGCACGATCTTTATTGTCTATAGAATGTTATGTTGTCAAAGGCAACCTACTTTAAAAATCACGAGCTGCCTAAAAAATAGAACAGTCAACGTGGTTCCCGAGAGTTAAGCTCAATCGGAAAAAGAGCGAGTTGTCTCAAGAAGTCCTTAATTTTACAGCTGACTTTTCGCTTTTATAGCAGTGGTGATGTCGCGCCGTTTAATGTCTAGGTTTCCCCGTTTCGGCAATCGAAAAATTGTAGTTTTCGCACTGTATGCCGTATTATTTTGATTATTTAATTTATTTAAAGAGTTTGGGGCAATATTAAACCTGAAATTTAATATTTTGTCGTAAAATAAGCGTGTATTCACAACAGGGACTACTTGAAAAGTATGGTTTCCAACCTATTATCACCCAATTTAAATGTTTTGAAGCAAAGAATCACAGACGAAATCTACGCAATTCCAAGAGCGATACTTCAGCGAGTATTTGAAAATTTCATTTCGAGGCTGAATGAGTGCGAAGAACTGGATGATGCCCTTTTAAGGATGGTTCATAGATAAAAATTCAAAAACTACTCTATAATTTAACAGCAGTTAAACAAGTCTGAATTAATTCTGTTTTATTTTTTAAGAATCAGAAACGAAAAATATTCTGAGACACCCTTTACAAATGTGTGTTAATATTGTTGTAGTTTAATCAGATCAAATTTATAACAACAAATGCATATAAAAGACATGCATAACATTTAAATATTCCATATTATACGCAATCATTTGATTTATATTTTGAATAATGAAAATTAAAAGTTCATACCTCTTTTATTTTAATCCTCAGTTTTAGATGCAATATTAACTCGATGGTAAAGTAATATTTTTATGTCAATTAATGCACATCTAAGTCAGGAATTTTTGTGGGTCGGTGTATGTTATTAGGTCCGGATTTAGTTTGCTCCAAGATGTTTTCATCAAACATTGTTTCATAGCTTTTCCCAGGCAATTTATTTGTAGGAAGCGGACCATAAACAAGTTTTTGTTTATCTTCGTCTTGTATAAAACTATTTTCAGCAAAATACTGCGACCAGACTCGCCTAAATATTAATAAAATAGTAATGAACATGGTAAATTCGCATCAGCCGTTGCATTTGAAATTTCTTATCTTTTGGAATACTAAAATTTTAATTTATTTAGATTTCTAATTTAGGTTAGAGGTGAAATTTAAAATAAATATTAATAAACGTTTTAAATCGTACCTATGCTAATAAAATTACCAGATTGATTATTTGAATGTCCTAGGACAAAACATGGTATATATACCAAAAAAAACTGTAAAATTCTCGTCCTCACGGATTAGTCAATGTCAACAATATGGTGTCACTAATATAATAAAAAATTACGGGATTCATTGTTGCCAAACCAATATGGTAACTTAATGGTGGCTACTATGGAGGGGGGTCATTTTTGGTCTAAGGGGTATATTATACATGAGCAGTCTAATTTTATATGTTAAGTTTGTGACGCTCATAGATGAGTTAGATTATATATGAGCTATTTTAAAATGAAGGTTGTAGAATATAGTAGTATAACGATAAAAAATAGTTTCAACCTGCAAATATTTCCGTTTGTAGCTTATTTTTGTTGTAAATATGGTCTGAAAGTAATCGATCCATTGACGACTCGAAACATACACTCTTGGGTTAGTGTATTGCTGAATTTTCATTTTTTTGGTCATTTTGGAGCAGACATTATGTAATTAGAAACAAAATATACAGTTTTGATACCTATAGAAACTTTTTGTTATAAACGTTAAGTTTTTAACTAGAATATTCCTCATGGTAAATTTTATTTTTCAAATTTAATTTTGTATTACAAAGTCAAATTTTCTTCTGACCTTTAAACAAAAAAAAAAGCTAATTTAGTAAATAAAATTTGATTTTTCATTCATTAGCTTAAACAGTGTTAAAAAAAGCTTTACATAAATATTCAGGATAATTACTATTTTAAAAGTTTTTTACGTCGGTACTTATAAAAGTGACCCAGACACACAGGCCCATTTTGTACAAACACCTACGTGGAACATTTTTTGCGTATTCCGGTCATCCGAACCCCCAAGCTTGCAATATTTATAATTTGTAAATTGTTGCTTAAATTTGCAGAGGTATAAAACCCTATTTATTAATGCACATTTGCCTGGCAATAAATAAAAAGTAAAAGATGTACTAGACTACACAAATTCCGGATCCCTTACTAGGAGTGAAAGAAATTTAGAGTGCACCAATTAAATTGCCTTGAATCAAGATCCAGTGTTGCTAGATTAGAGGGTTTACCTCTAATTCTAGAGAATTATAGAAGGAAAACAGCGGTAAAAATTCCTTAGAGGGATTTTTAAACAGAAAAAAAAAGAAAACAAAAAATATTTAATTAAGCGATATTTAATCAATTACAATTGATCATAAATTAATTCAGCACGTAAACTAACTTCCACTCAAGTCCCTACAAAGGTTCACAATTCATATGAATTACCGTTCTATACCTAAAGTCCATAGTTTCTCTCAGTGACTCATTGAATAATGGTCACCAAAGCGACGAAGTGGCGGAATAAACATCTCGTGCAACTATAAATGATTAAAACTTTGCCGCTCTATTAACAGGGCAGGGACTAAAAGCTTAAAATGCATTGTTGCCATATTTCGCGAGCCTTAAATAGCAATCAGCTGATCGCATTTAAAATAGCACGGTGATGCCGAACAACATGTACTTGGTGGATGGATGTAAAAAGGAAAATAAGCATCCCGACTGGGTTTATGCATTGTTTGAATATTTTATTGATTTATTATTGATTCATGGATAGATTCTGTGAGTTCACATTATAATTACTATCATTGTATATAGATATTGTTTTGTGTAAAAAATTTTATTAGTGTAAATTTGGTGTATATATATTGTGGTAAATCTTCAACTAGTGGTGCGTCTAAAAAATAGTCAATTGACATTAAAGGAACGAATAATGATTAAGAATGTTTACCATGGTATTTCGGAATGAAATCCTGAAGTAACCACGTTAAATGTTGCAGAAATATGTGGCACTTTAATGAAAATTTCTTCGCATATGGTGTTGAGAGGGTTTTAAAGGTCATTATAAAGAAAACGGCCAAAAAAAGCAATGTAGACAAGAGGATGGTAAAAATAATCCTGGACTAGGACTCAAAATAAGCTTTTCGTCACAAAGTCAATGGTTTTTTTTTCAAAAATGAAATAACAGCATTAAAAAAAATTAAGTCAGAAATTAACGACACATCTTTACCTAAAATATCATTAAGAGTTTTGAAACGAACTTTAAAAGCAATAAATTTTAGATATTTTAAACGGAATCAAAAAAGCTTACTAATTAAGAGGAGTCAAATTGTTTTATGGCGGCGAAAATGTTTGGAAAAAACACGGGATATTCGGGAAAAAGAAAAAAAATTGTATTACACTGACGGTGTGGTAAGATCTGAACATTAAAAGTTCGAAGCAGGCATGGAAAATGTCGTCGTCTCATAATAACTCATATTGGAAGTGTATCTAGTTTCCTAGATGACAGCTTTAACGTTTTCGAATCTCAAAAAGCAGGGAACTACCATGAAGACATGAACGCCGATGTTTTTGAGTGGTGATTTTTTCGATTTTAAACCTTGTCGAACCTGATTCGGTAATTGTAATGGGCAATGCCTCGTATTATAGTCGACACCAAAAGAAAATCCGACTTCTGCGTCTAAAAAGGCGGAAATATGCCAATAGTTCCTTTCAAAAAATATTAAATAAAGAAAAATATATCAAACATGCTGTTGATGAAATGGTTCGGAAAAAATATAACAGTGTTGAGACTGCCGCCGTACCGTTGGGAACTTAACCCGTTTGAATTAGTATGGATACAAGTAAAGAGTGACGTGGCACGGAAAAACAGAACATTCAGATTAGTAGATGTCAAAATATTATTGAACGAGGCAATTACTAACGAGACGGTTAGTGATTGGAAAAAAGTGACGATCACGTTAAAAAAAAAAAGAACAAAGAATGTGGGACTTGGACATTCATGCTGAGGTTGTGGTTGAACCATTAATAATCCCTGACGCTGATAGTTCCTCAGATTTAAATGTCTCTTGGCAGCAATTTTGCCGATGAATCAATGTGAGCCAAGTGACCTACATTACCTATGTCACAACCGTGAGGATGACAGTAGATGCACCCTGGTAGGTCTGAAATGAACAAGTCAGAAGGGAACTGTAATGGAGGCCACTCAGAGGAGCAGGTAAGCAACAAACTTTCAATTAATATACATAAAATACCTTAAGGGCACCTAAAGTTCATATAAAATATCTTAAAATAACAACTCTACATTGTAAGCAAAATGTAGGAAGAGTGCGAAGCAATGGGTGTAACCGGCACCGGTAGCTCTACTGAGTGAAGACCAAATGTTTGTTAAGGCCTAATTGCCTGGAAACCGGAGGCCTCACTGAATAATCTTGGACTGCCAGCAGCCACGACTAAAGGAAAATCGGTAGGACCTTCAGTCCAGCGGTTTTTAATCGGTAAGAATCCGACACTACCTTTAACACTTTGTGAAGGTGACAATGCAAGGTTTCCCCTCCAGGAAAAAAAATTATAAGGTTTGATAAAATTGAGAGGAAATAAATTTAACTTAAAAAAATATTTTGATATTTCCACGAATTTTCATTATTTATTATTTTCTGAAATGCTCACGCCACTGGAATTGTTTCCCCTGACGGCGAACAACCAGGGCACTTTATATGCTAGCGATGGGTTACTGAGATAATTTATGGACTTTAGGTATATAATTGTATAAGTGATGCATAAGTATAGTCCAGGGGGTAGAGTCTGCTACTCCTAATTTCATAATCGCAGGTTCGATTCCCAGCAAGTGTTGTACATCCTTCGTATGTTAATGTGGTTTATAATATAATTCATTGTCTATATCTTAAATAAATATTTTGTATTTAATGGCACTTTATTAATACTGCATTCATATATGAAATGTTTAAAATGTGCTTATATATTTTTAAAAAGTTTACTTACGGGTTAGTAGAGCTAGAAGTAAAATAATTTTTAAGGTGGTAGCCTGGAGGGTTTTGAAAATTCAGTTAGAGGGCTCTGGTTCTCTCATCTAGCAATACTGTTAGGATCCTAAATCCATCGCAAAGTGATCATCGAGTACGTTAGAACTTCGATATTTACCTTGGCATTCGTGCCTTCTAAGCCCGTAAAATTAGGCCTTGTCCTAACCATACTGGCTGGTTCTATGAAAATAATAAAATGCTGGGCAAATAGCACCCCTATAACCATCGTATCTAATATTTTTTGTTCAAATAATCTTTATAATTTTGATTCCATCGGTAGATATATCTTTGTAAATATCGAGAACATTTAATAAAATTTCCGTTTCTTTACTCGCCTTTATCACGTGTCACCAACCAGTATGCAACAATCCGTTAGTTTGCCTCACCCGCCGCACATTGACTCAGTATCCTAAATAGTATAAAAGTACTCTAAATCGTTTCTTGATTGAATAAGAGAGATCGGCATCGTCCGATGGTCGTAATTAGGTTCCTAAATGCTATTAAACGGAATATCAGGCGTTCTAATAGGCCTTTAACCAAGACGCTTAGATTTTTTTTCAGTTAAAAAGAAATGTAATTTAATGTATTAAAAGTTCAAACGGTATATTTCAATTTAACTTTTTTTTCATTTTGAAAAAGATATATGGATGGCATAGCGACTGAGGTTGCTCTTCCAGGTTGTCAGTATCTGCATTGTACAAATGCTTTTGTAATAAATTTTAACCAGTATAAAATATTTTGAAGAAATCGTTTACCAGCCTTTATACTATTAATGAATATTAGGAACTTTAATTAATATAACTTTAACAAACTACATATTTTTCTGTAGCCGTATTACGGTGTATACGAGTAGAACTTGGTTATATTTATGTAAAATTAAATACCAAGGTACTGAAGAAAATATAAGCTTATTTTACATTGTCATTACTTACTACACAAAAATAAAGTTAATATATTTAAAAATAACGTTATTAAATGCCTTTTCGAAGTCTCTAGTACTTACAGTGTGTTTTAATCAAATAACATGATGGTAAAAAGTTGTTTTATTTTTGCCACCGTCCTCGCTACATGTACGTGTAAAATATTTTTGGCGCCTAAAATCGAATTAGATACGACCCTGGTTTTTTACTTAACAGATGCCAGGACAAAATGGTGACCTGTAATAATACACCAAGGCTGTTGCTAGGTCTTTTCATTGCCAGTATATCGTCGTGTTCGTTGGGAATTTATGCTCTCTTTGCATCTTGATTGGTATCCGGTTATTGCAACACTGCAATAACTACATGTAGTGTAGTATAATTAAAAAATGAAAAGAAATAGGATTGAATGTTAACTTTGTGTATTTAATATAATAAGTACATGGTAAAATTCTGCCTGAAATAAATTCGAAAACTTAAATTACCAAGTCAAAGTTAAATCTAGAGCTGATTTTTCAAATGGCATGGGATAATAACAGTTTGGTCTCAGTTAATTTTTAGATATGTTAATTGATCACCGGCGTTCCCAGGTCTATTTAAAAATAAAAATTTATCCTAGGATTTTACTGGGATCGAAATAAAATCTTATTTAGAAGGTCTCGTAAGAATACATTTTACTTGGTGTTTGAACAAAGATTTGCTATTAAATATAAAGTTTCTTATTTTAAGTACCAAAGTTTATTTTAAGGAAAATTTTATTTTTTATTTACGTATTCCAGCTTCCATTTTTTCTAGACACGCTACTACTATTTAGGATAAATTTTATATAAAATATAAAGTATATTAATATTCAGTAATTTTTGGGATAATGACATCTGAAAAATAAAATCTTAATAGGTGCTCAGACGCATATTTTAAGGCAAAACAGTTTTAATATTAGTTCTTAGTTTTTTTTAAATCTTGGACCTAAATGACTTCGTTTAAATCGACATTTTTCGAGCCAGCTTCAAACCGAAGCCGCCTCATATCTTACTTGAAATCTAGGCGTTTATTTCACAAACTTAAACATGACTTGACCTTGGCTTCAAGTCATTTTCGCAAAAAGTTGACGTCTTGTCTGTACCTAACCTCAAAATAACGCCTTGTTTTGATATTTTTCTTATTTAAAAACCAACTGTTGACTATTCTGAGGGATAAAATGTATTCTGTATTTAGCCTTTAACTTAGGTGTTCTTAAACATTAAAATTATTTCGAAATAATATACTAACGCCCCTTTGACGCATGACGTAATCGTTCAGAAGTCAACAGCTGATTTCAAGCGCGCTTGAGGTGTTTATTTCGCTCTCGAAGCGCGCTTGGGCCAAGTCAACCCTAAATTGTTTCAGGCTTGACTTAAGAAATCCAAGCCGGCTTCAAGTATAATCTCGCCCGTTTAATTCGTTATTTCTAAGCCGCTTGTAAAAGGCGCTTGATTTCAAGCGCGCTCGGAACTGTCGATATAAATGTACTGAATGACAATTGACAACTTCCGGTAAATTAATCAACAGTGAGCATATTCGCATAGAGCATAAAAATTAGGGACTTGAAAGGTGCTTTTCTTTAGAATGTACCGTTTTATACAACATATATTCATTCAGTGTAACCAAAAGTTGATTTTTTTATTTCTTATGAAGCTTTAAGTAGGCTAGACTCTGATAAACTTGGATAGGAACATTGATTCCGTTTTGCTCTAACACGAACTGTTTGAATGTTACAGCCTGTGCAAATGTAAATGCATTTTTGAGGTGTCATAAAATGTACTGAAGCTTTGTTTAACTTAAAAAGTTCAGAGAAAACATCCTCTGCATATTGTTAAATCCTCTATGTACATTGTCTATAAATATAATAATATAAACACCTAAAACAAGAAATTTCGTACTGAACTTTCCCCTTTAATTTCTTTTCGAGTTGGGAATGTTGAATCTTACTTTAGACAACGGGATTTAAGAGCAGCCATGTGCCGTGGTTAGTCAAAAAAACCAATTAATCCGAGTAGAAGCTTCGGTAACCCTAAGCGACACTAAGTCGATTGAGAAATTTAGAAAATTCCTGAACGCCCAAAAAATATAAACTGGCTTTGTTTTAATTTTAAAATAAATTACACTTTTATGTTGCCAGTTTTCCTTGTCTATAAAATGACATAATCCGTTTTTTAAATATTACGTTTTGGATTTCATGAGCCATCATTATATTCTGTTTCTTAAATGCAGACCTGGCGTTTTATTTTTAAAGGATTTTTTCTCCCAAATTTTAGGATCCACTTATGTCTAACTTGTCTTCTATAGTTCCTCTCATAACTGCCATGTTCGCCGCATTATCTGCCATAAACAATTTAACGTCACAGATGTATTTAGATTTACAAAATGAAATCAAATGACACGCAATCTTAGTTAAATAATCGCCAGTGTGAGGATTTTCCGAAGTATCTATTGTTTCATATAAGAATGCACGTCCATCGTCAGTAGTTATTGTGGCACAGACTATAGGCCATCATGCACATTACACCAACCATCAGTCGACATGTTAAAGCCCTGTCCAGAAAGATCTCCAAAACATTTTGCTTTTTCATTATTATAAATTTGATTTTTCCTGAAGGGGGATTATAACCAGGTCGTAATATTTCTATCGCCCTTTTAACATGCAGGTTGTCAACACATCTAAAACTACTGTTAGTTGCAAATACAACTTTGATAATTTATATGTCTGTTTCTTGCTTTTTATTGGCAGGTGTTCAAATAACGAAATTCTCTAAATTGTCTGAGGAACTGGTTTTTCTTTTCTTCTTCAATCAGTAAATTGTATTGCCTCGGGTAATGATAAACTTGCAGACAAATCTTTGCTTGGAAATGATCGTTTTTGATAACTACTCGTTGAACTCGTTGGAGCCGCACTGCTTGGAATTTTGCAATGCTTGATTTTCATTTTCTGTGAAAAAAATATAAATACAAAATACAAACCTTCACAGCTATTTTTAATTCCACCATTCACCTTTCTAAAAGATCTTAAATTTGGTCAAAATGCGGTAAAATATAAAGATAAAGTGGATATATGCATTTAAAGTTCCATAGCTATTAATGTCAAAAATAAAATACAGCAGTTATAAAGCAGTGTACATATTTTTTTGAATTTCATATCTCCACTTTTTCGACCGAAATCTGTTAAAAAAGCAAAAAAATACAAAAATTTAAATTGCCATTCTAAACAAAAATTCTTGTATATTTTACAACAGCTGTCCGATTGCGGTTCAAACTCAAAATCAATAGGGTTCATTTTCTGGTTAAGAGGTATCTTCAAAATTTGTTTCAAATCGGTTAAAGAGTTTAAGTGAAATTGTGAAACATCCAGATAAACCGATAAACAGATACTTTTTGAAAATAGTGTAGATCCACTTAAAGGCATCCAAAACATGGAATCCAAAGAACATTTTTTCCGAAAACAATAACTACCTTACTAGCATACTAAGAAGGTCAAAATAAATCACATGACATACCTGCAGTTAAATCAACTTCTTCGTTAATTAGTTCAGCGACTTCTGTATCAACATTTTCCATGATTTAATCTTTTAAAGAGCTTGTATTTCTTCATTACAATTTCTACAAAATCCTCTACTGCCAGTCTTTCCTTTTTTTTTCTATAAAATAATCCCAAATATTATCTTTTTTCCTTCCACTCATTTTTATTTTAAACTTATTTACTTTTGGATGGCCTAGGTTTCCCACACGGTCGACGAAGGACTTCCCTGGTTTTCGGCTGAGATGGCCATCATTAGAAGGATTGTTAATAAAAATTATTATTATTTAGACTATAAAAAGTACACATCTACTATTAGTATAGTTATTTTCAGTATTAATCTGAAAAGGAACGTTAAAAAAGAAAAAATTAAAATAATCATGATATTTTAAATTTTTTGATAAAAATCACTGATTGATTTAAAAAAATTCACGATTTTTTAGAACCCTGCTTGATAGCTCTTTACCGAGATCGTCATTCCTAGACTCGAATTTGTCGCACCTTGTATATGCGAATTGTTGACTGTATACTGTCGTAATAAAAAAATACCGTTATTAAAACTATAGATAGTTGAATATGCCAGTGTATACAAAAATATATACAGAAGTTTTTAAATATCTTAGTTTTCATTTGAAAAAAAGCAGCACAAACATCAACGTACGTTTCAGCGCGCTCGAAACTCGGCCCACATTGATGATCATAACTTCCGTGTAAAAAATCGCACACAAACACTGTAATCTTGCTTAGTTTTCCTTGGATCGGCGCGCCATCCATTAGAGATGCTATCAGCGGAGTGGCTGTTTATTCAATATAAAGTGCCTAATTCTGTCTGTATGTAGTCTTCGATATTTGACGTGTGTCTTTTAAGTTACTGTCAGTGTAAATATTAAAGTGGGGGAAATGAGAGTAATGATAGTGAGGCTCGTTTATTTACATAAACAAATCTAATAGAAACATTTGGTTTTCGTTCATGGGCAGTAAAGTAAGTTTACTTGACTGTGACCAATTAACACTCTATAGTTACTGATTAAATATATTGTTTTTGCCTATAATGCTTAATTCGAATATACAGTTTTTATTGTATTTAATTCTAAGATACACTTTTTTATTAATACTAAACAAAGCCTAAAAATATAGTGCAAGTCATACTTGGATGGTTTAAGTGTATATATATATATATATATATATATATATATATATATATATATATATATATATATATATATATATATATATAAATAAAACATATTTTGAATGCTTTATTTTTAAATTTCATATAACTAGGTCATGTTTTTGACCCACTGAAAAACAAATTCCTATAATTTATTAAACCATTTTGATGAGACAGTTGTACCATTTGGCACGTTTTTCGGGAAAGGAATTTTTTAGATTTGGTAACTTATATTTCTTGTCACTAAACTCTAATAAATAAATGTCCTCAACGATTCCACATATAGATCAGCACTCTTAAATTTCACAGCAATTTACCTTCCGCCAACGCATAAATACAAGATTAGACTGTTACTAAACAAAATTTTATTTTTGGTTTTGGTTAGAGAGGAAATTAATGAATTTTTTGTGTCGCTAATGATTTTTATGTACTCTTTTAAGAGGAACCAAAAATTTAGTTATAGCGGTGAGTAGCTAGCTACAGACTAACCAACGGGTATATACAGGGTTATACAGTTAGCAGGAAATTAAAGAAGGAAGAGATCATATAAAATGCCAATTGAATGGAAAGTTTATCTTATAATTTAAGGTGAAAGTGAATTAACATCTGAATAAAGATTCAAAAGGTTTTGGTCCATTTATTTTTTGTTGGAAAGAACCTTAACTGAACTAATCTGAATCTGCTTGGCGCAACCATTAGTATACTGAGATTTCTCGTAAAAGGAATGGTTTCAGTGTCTGAATGCGGAACCCAATTTATAGTCTTCATATTTGGCACCACTGGCTTACCGGTATTTTCATCACATTTACTTATTTCACTACTACCGGAATAGGTTTCGTTACGAATATCTTCAGAATTCATTTTTTTTCCGGAAAAATTGAAAATCTCGTCAATCTTTATTTTCGATTTGCCACATTCCTAGATTATTTTTATAAATAAAACCGCCCCCTATTTTTTTATTATTTTTTTTTCAAATTGAAAGCACTACCACACTACCACCTAACGTACTATTTATTTTTATGATTCCGACCTGTTGGTGAGCCGAAATAAATGAAAAACTAAATTTTGAAATTGAGATATCTAATTACAGAAATCTAAAATAATTATTCCTTGAATATTATGTAACATTCCTGAAGTCATTTGCTGTATCTCACATGTTATTCCCTTGATAAACTCTTGTTTTAAGGTGGTAAAAGTGGGGATAAGATCTTCCTGTAAAAAATTTAAATACTAATATACATTGAATTAATCCTCGAACTGTGAGAAAAATGCTTTATCTACTCGGTTACCTTGATTATTCAAGTACTTACTAATCGTTGTATATACTGATACTGATTAAGATCATGACATTCTTTGAAGAGATAGAACGGAATTATGGAAGTCAAATGACTATTATTTTTGAAAATGTTCTAAATAAAGAACGAAACGTCAGAGTGACGAAAACTACATTTTAAATATGAACCTAATCCCAAGAAAGTAATTAAAAATAAAAATAAATATTAACGGTTCAAGAAAATCAATACATATTACATAGTAAGGGTGGAAGCTACTATACTGATTGAGGTCATGCCATTCTTTGAAGAGATAGAACGGAATTATGGAAGTCAAATGACGATTATTTTTGAAAATGTTCTAAATAAAGAACGAAACGTCAGAGTGATGAAAACTATATTTTAAATATGAACCTAATACCAAGAAATTAAATAATTAAAAATAAAAATAAATATTAACGGTTCAAGAAAATCAATACATATTACATAGTATGGGTGGAAGCTACTACACTGATTGAGATCATGACATTCTTTGAAGAGATAGAACGGAATTATGGAAGTCAAATGACTATTATTTTTGAAAATGTTCTAAATAAAGAATGAAACGTCAGAGTGATGAAAACTATATTTTAAATATGAACCTAATCCCAAGAAAATAATTAATATATATATATATATATATATATATATATATATATATATATATATATATATACTGTTCGACGAGCGACGCAGGCTAACCTTATAAAATATATGCCATGCATATGGAACAAAAATTATAAAGAGTATTTTAACATAAATATTTAATTGTATTTTCATACGGTGCTATTATTTATTTATTTTTTTTTTCAAACAATCAACTAGGACAGTGTCTATTTTTACGTGCTTGGAAAACGCTGTGTCATGGTAAATATCGAGATTTTGGTGTGCTAGATTATCATTCTCCCTTGGATTTAGGATCCTGAATAATGAATGTGTTCATTCTAATTAGGAAGACTGAATATCGTGTAATTTAAGGCCAGATTCTCACTATAGGGCCGCTCTCTATACGCTCTCGGTTCGGTAAAATATTCTTACATGAGAAACAATGAACCTATTCACACTATCGGTTCGCGGAGATTCCGATATCGTAAACACTTTTTCATTAAAAAAAATATATATATCGAACCGAGATCGTATCGAGAGCTAAGAAAATAATATCTAAATATTTCGCGACAGAATATGAGAAACCGCATGAAGAAAAAACAGTTTTTTTTTACTTCATTTTTTATAATCTACTTTCAGCTTTATGTATATTAAAATAATAAAAATCGCAAAAATAGAGTGTGTAAAGATGCGTATAAATACGGCGCCTGTGACTAACCTGCGTCGATCCTCCTTTAGATTTTGCCATCTTTAATTGATGCCGAGCGCGATAGAGGCTCGTAGTGATCCATTTTCTGTCGGTTTTTGATGCAAACTCAAAGGATTTTTTTTTATTTCGTTGCACGCCCTTTCGAAAAAAATTACTTTATAGCGAGATTGATGAAATTAGCTTGTTGTACCCCAGACTCTTTTATTTTCTCCTTTGACGCCGGCCGCCAAAGACAAGAGGTTCGCGAGAACTTTGCATGGTGCACTAGATATCAATCGGAGGCAAAAAAATTCAAAGCAGGGTCGTGACGGGCGCGACGCTATTGTTATACGCATTTTTACATTTCTCTTTGTACAACGTTTTTAACTAGGTACCGCAAGACATCCCTATGCAAGGTAAAATTTATAAAAATACTCTACATGATCTGTTACAAACTAAATAGCAGGCGAATTATAGCTTAATTAGATAAAATATAATAATTTAAAATCTCATCCTGCAGCATGTAATTCATCACTTACACTCTCATCAAGTTCCTTGCGAAAATATTATTTTTTTTTAGGAGAAAAAATCGGGTCAATCTCGGAACATATTATGCAAGTCGACCAAGTCGTTGACATAAAATCCTCAAACAAATTTCGTCGATAGGTATTCATTACGCTCCGCGTGAAAAAATAGTTGGCGAGCGTTTGTTCCCGGTAGTTTTTGCAGTAGATTTAACCGGGATGAATTAAAGGAATGAGAATGAAGTTTTTTCAATTAGTTAATTATGTAATTAACAGTTATTTTTTTGATTTACTCATTTATTTGGAATATAAGGGGCTCTTTCACCCGTGCCGTCATATAAAATAAACTAAAAATAAAATTTTCGACGTACATACTTTTGAAAAGTTTTTATTGAGAAAATTAGAAAATAAACAAGTTTTCCAAGAAAATTACGAAATGAAACACATACGTCACAATTTTGCTCCCCGTATTGTCCAGACCAGCGGTTCCAAACCTTTTTCTTCTTGCGAACAACTGCTTCCCTGTGTTGGTTCCAAATCAGGGCCTGAAGTAGAAGAAGCAATTGATTGCTCGTCTAGCTTTTCATCAGACTTGACAAAACTACCAATTTTTAACCCCATACACATATTTACGGAGCAATAATTGTTTACTTTCATGTTTGACGTGCGATTTGTGAAGCTTGGGTATTTGTTGTAATTTATTTACACAAGAAGAAAGCACTAAACTGCTTAACATTACTAATATTTATGTACATGCTATGCATAAACTACTACTCATTTATCTTTTTGAAATCATTCGAGGTTTTTAAGCTTAAGTACGATTCAGTTCGACTCTACTCTTCGTTATATTCTTTCGTGCTCATTCGGCAAAAGTCTTGGTTCGCCCAAAAAAAAGTCGCCAGCTCGTTTAGAATGTATTCGCATTGCCAGCGCGCCTATTGCGAAGTTCAGTGTAAAATTTCGACAATACAATATTTTTTTCGCCAACCCCATTTATAAAGCTCACGTACTTCTGGGGGTTTGCGAACCACCGCTTGGGAAACACTGTATTAAAGCATTCAATAATTACAAGTATTACATTTAATCTAAAATAGCTTTCTTAGCTGAAGTTTTAAAGGCATTCTCAGAAGTATTAATTAAGCCAGTTGTAGCAGTTTCTTTAATTCAAAAATGTTTGGTTTTCATTTTCGTGACAAATTTCAAATATCCCTAGACTTCTTACTTTAACTAGCTGCACAAAGTTTCCATTCACAGCTTATAATTATTTCTTTTTAATGATCTAAAACTCCTAATAAATATCCTTTGGCAAGTACTTTATGTTCAAATGTTATTTTTGTTTGTACTATGCCTGTATCTAATTTGTTAACAGGATTAGGTATTTATGACTTTTTTCTTTATTCATAAATGTACCAACCTAAGAAGGATGCATATCATATGTGACTGTGAGTCACTGGTGAGATTTAGACAACAAACTTTCGGGTCAGTAAGATTGGAACCAAGATAAATACTCACTCACTCCTTAGCAGGACTGTACAGATTGAGCCAGGGGGCTAGGTTGACAGAGTGGCTGTAATGTCTAGGGTGAGCACAATAGGCCTACTCTGGTCGCAGTGCATCCGGCTTTAGGACGGACCCGGGAATATAATAAAAAAAAAGAAAAACTAACGTAAGAATATACATGGAATTTTATTATTAAATAGTAAAATCACAAACTACGAGGCATGTCCAGAAAGTAAGTGTACTGAATTTTTGTAGACTACAAAAATTTTTATTTAAAAAAAAATTACATGATTACATTAGTACATATGTAAGTTATTTTTCGACATAGTCGCCATTCCTTTCAATGTAGGTGATGAAACGGGGTATCAACTTTTTGATGCCTTCCTCGAAGTAGTTTCCCGCCAACCCCTTTGTCCACTTCTCCACTTCCTCGTCGGTTGAAAACCTTATTCCACACATGTGCAGCTTCAGGGAGGTGAAGAAATAGCAATCTGAAGGTGCCAGGTCTGGGGAATGCACGGGATGGTTCAGGATATTCCATTTAAACGAGACGAACAGTTCCTTCGTGGCGTTGGCCGTGTATAGTCTGGCATTGTCGTGCAGCAGGCAGACTTACTTTGTCAGCATACCTCCCCTCTTGTTCTGAATCGCCCTCCGAAATTTTTTTAGGGTCTCGCAATATCTTGCAGAGTTGATGGTCTCCCCTTGAGGCAAATATTCAATCAAAATTAGGCCTTGATAGTACCAAAACACGGATGCCATGGTTTTCTTGGCTGAAATTGGGGTTTTGAACTTTTTGGCGGAGAGTGAAGAGGTGTGACGCCACTGTTAAGACTGTCTTTTGGTTACAGGCATGTAGCGTGCAACCCAAGTTTCATCTCCAGTAACAATGGAGCGGAGAAATTCATCTCCATGGAGTTTGTAGCGCCTCAAAAATTCTTGCCCTGCCTTCAGTCGATTCAACTTGTGTTGGTCTGTCAGCTGTTTTGAGACCCACCTCGCAGACAATTTCCGATATCCAAGGGTTTCTGTGACAGTTTCGTATAGTAGACATCTGAAGATTTGCGGAAACATCGCAGACAGTTCATCCACAGTCAATGTGCGATCGTCACGGAGTGCATTTTCGATTTTTCCACAATTTCGTCAATCACAATTGAAGGTCTTCCCCTCCTCTGACGTCATGCACAGACGTACGACCGGTTTTAAAGTCGCGACACCGCTTGTACACACTCGTACGATTCATAGCTGTATCACCAATCACAATTGAAGGTCTTCCCCTCCTCTGACGTTATGCACAGACGTACGACCGGTTTTAAAGTCGCGACACCGCTTGTACACACTCGTACGATTCATAGCTGTATCACAATATGCAGTTTTCACCTCATTATAAACCTCAACCGGAGCTTTTCCCTTCCAAACGAGATAGCGGATGACGGCGCGCATTTCGCACTTAGCGGGATATTGGATCGACATTTTTCACGAGATGTGCTATCGCGTCGAGATTTCTCAACGTACTGACCTTGAACCGGTCTCGTGTGGAGGGGAGGAGTCATGCTACACGGCATTGTAGCCAACATGTCGAAAAAAAATCCCTCCGACCGTGAGAGCCTCAGTACACTTGCTTTCTGGACGTGCCTCGTAATAACTGAAATTTTGTACATGCACTTCGCAATTTTAAAAACAACCAATTTTGAGTAAGCAATTTTCAATTACTCTAGCACTTAAAAAAATGATGCTCTTCAATCAAATATAAACTATGTTTGTGTACACAATGCATTTTAAATTAGGTTAAAATATTCATATATTAGATGAAAAATTTCTGGATTCTACCTTATTAAGTCCTATAACCTAACTTTTATATGTAAAATTTTTAAATAATAATAGGTCTATAGAAACAATAGTTGTTCTGTAGAGTACATTATAGCTTTATATTTACAAGATTCGTAAAAAACTAATGCATTTTGTACACTTCGCTTGTTGTTACCACATTTGCTCCTTTGGAAATTGGGATTGGTGAAGAAAAATCGTTGACTATTTCAGCTTCTACTATAGGAAGATTATCAAATGACTCTTTTTCAAATCATGGCCCCATTATACATGCGAAAGTACAACCAAATGTAAATCATGAAGGAAAAAAATTATGCGGATAACAAATGTAAACAAAATTCCACACTTTAAAATCTCACAGACAGCCACAAAAGACGGCAGTCGCAATTAATGCTCTTCTGCGCAGTCGTGAAACAGTGGCGTAACAGACCTCTATGATTTTGAGTCTTTAAATCCTGTTTTTATCTGCTTACAGAAAAACTACAGAATTATGTTTTTTTTGTTTAAAAGATTATAATACATTCTAATTTATAAAGTTAGTGCTGTAGGGGTAAAGTTTGATTGTAATAAATTGAAACATAAGAAGTTTTGTTCGTTGCAGACAGAATTTAATGAAGTAATTATCATTACCCAGTATTATCGGACGAAGGTTTGAGTAACAGTGATCTTTTTCTGCTTTTTTATCAATAAACTATAAATATATTCTTAAATTATGTTTGAGTTACCTGATATAAAACTTTTCGGCACTGAATATCTTTTATAGGTAATTCAAGTGAATATCAATTAATTGCTTCGTCTAAAATTATTCCAGTACTTTCGAAAAGTTTCTGATGGAGCAGGTACACATCGTAAACATGATGTGCTTATTTATTTACTGTTTTTTTTTCTTATTTTATCACAACATATTAACTTTCAGTTGACCTGGAAGTGGCCAAAAATTATTATTTTTTATTTCTACGTTCGACTGAAAATTAAAATTTGCAGATACTTTAAACCATTTTTCTCAAGTGACAGTTAGATTTTAACACCTCCAGATTCAATTCTATAGAAATTGAAACTTTTATATCACCTGTTGTGTTTAAAGATTCTCATAATTTAATTTATATCTAGAAAACTTAATCATTTATCAGTAACCATGAAACCTGAAATAGTTAAAACTAATAATATTATTGCTTTACCGTATTTTTTAAAATATTTAATTTTATGTGAATATATACTAAAGGCATCTTTCGATTTTTTAACATATATCAAATTTCAAGTATCTATACATGAAATAATGCACTGTTTCTAGCATAGAAATTGGAGAAATCTAAAAAAGTGCCCCGCTCTATTTTAATCTGTAAAAGGGCATTATTCTTCTTAGGGGTTACACTACTGGCTTATACTGATTTGAACTACATTATGATGGTGACAAAATTAAAAAACTTAATTTGAGCACTTAAAAATTCGCATTATTTTTTTAATTGGGAAGTGTTACAACCTACCCCTGATTTTTCGATGGACTACATGGATTGTTGGTTCGCTACAGGAGAGAAGAGAGTCTGTAGAAATATTCTTTTAACGGTCGAAAAGGAGTAGGATATTTTTCATAACGGCATTGAATTTTATAATAAAGATAATCAAGTATTTCTAGTACTTTTGCTAATCACTTAAAACTAAAAGGTAAAAATTAGAGAAATAAATGCTGGCTTTTTTACGCGAAGAAAGTATTATTAATTTATCTGTTACAGCCCTTTTCACTGTCAGTAAATAACTTATTTCTTGTTTTGTAAATGAAAAATGTGTTTAAAGCTCTCATCTTTAAGGTCCATGTAATCATCTGCACCTTCAGATTTTAAAGATTTTCTCGTGACGAGAATGTCCCGATTATTTAATGGACGGAAAGGTGAAGGAATGCGGATCTGGTGCAATCGTTTCGTAAAAGTTCCCACGTCTTGAGAAAGGAGACCATCTTTGAAAATACGCCAGGTGTAATGCTAATATAAAAATATTCATTTACGTCAGTGCATTTTGAAGTATGATTATACAGTTGATTTTGTTGACATGATGCTAACTAGTGAATAAATATTTATAAAGGGATTAAGTGGACTGATTATAGGCAAGAGTATACATTTATTTACCTGGGATTTTAAACATTGTATATATATATATATATATATATATATATATATATATATATATATATATATATATATATATATATTATAAAATATCTAGAGATCGAAACTCCATAATATGTAAGGACTAATTTTTTAACGTTACATCGATTAGTATTGGCAATTGAATAATTCCCCGGGGACGCTTGGTGACCAAAGTGAAAAGCTTTCCGAGTCTTGTGACTTCAAAAAATAACATTGGAAATTACGTAAAAATAATTTAAAATAATATTTGTTGACTAGGTAGCAGGCACATATCAATTCGTAATGTGAATTGCTGACCTATTAGAATATACGAGGGGGGACCCAAAAAAAAAAACTGAAATTTCGTCATAATTTCTTTATTTCTTAATATTTTTACACCAAATTTTGATCACCTTCAAAGTCTTCTCCATTGACCACAACGCACTTCTCTAAACGATTCTTCCATTGTTCAAGACAGTTTTTAAATTCACTTATCGGAATGTCCTTAAGGCCTTCCAGCGATTTTTGTTTTACCTTCTCCACAGTGGCAACGCGCTTTCCTTTCATGTCCCTTTTGAGTCACAGGGGGCTAGATCCGGTGAGTAGGAGGGGTGGACAATCGGTGTCATGCCGTTTTTGGTCAAAAACTGCTTTGCGGAGAGGGCGGTGTGGGCCGACGCGTTGTCATGATGGAAGAACCAGTCGTCTGTGCTCCAAAGATCTGCCCTTTTCTTCCGGATACTCTCCTTAAATCTTTTCAGAACCTCCAAGTAGAACTTCTGGTTGACAGTTTGACCCGGGAGAACGAACTCCGCGTGCACAACACCTCTGCAATCGAAGAAACAAATGAACATTGTCTTGATGTTTGACTTCACGTGGCGAGCTTTTTTGGGACGAGGAAACTCAGCTGTCTTCCACTAACTTGATTGCTGCGTTGTTTCGGGGTCGTATCCATAGCACCACGATTCATCACCAGTAATCACCTTGGAAAAAAATTCAGGGCCCTCTTCGAGCTGATTTTGAAGCTCAAAACATGCCTGAAATCAACGCTCTCTTTGCTCGTCTTTGAGAGGGCGAGGGACAATTTTGGCTGCTACCCTTCTCATGTGCAAATCTTTGGATATAATTCTCTGAATTGGCCTTCATGACATTCTAGACATCTCACAGAATTGATCAATGGTTCGGTTACGGTCTTCACGAACGAGGGCATTGATTTTGTCGACGTTTTCGTCACTTCTTGACGTTGAGGGGTGTCCTGAACGGGGTTGGTCTTCAATTGACATTTGTCCATTGTTAAAACGTCAAAACCACTCGAAGACTCTGGTTTTACTTAGGGCAGCATACCCATAAGCAGTCTTAAGCATTATAATAGTTTCCGCGGCCGATTTCCCCAACAGGAAACAAAATTTCACAGCCGCGCGTTGCCTTCGACAATCTGCCATAACGTTTTCGGCGAAATGGAAAAAAGTCGTTTTACTAAAAAATTCTCACGGGCGAACCGATGCACTCACAGCGGCACAACTTCGCACCCTAACTTAGGAGGTATAACCCTAACGGACATCTGGCCGAACAGTGGGTTCTCCACTCTCCCTCCTCACCTCAGCCCAATTCTCATTACTATTAGATCCCCCCTCGTATATGCAGTTTTAAAATTATAAAAAGGTTTAGGGTTTTTCATATTTTTGAATAAGAAATCGCAACCATATAGGACTCTGCAGCGCGCACCTGCAGTATTTTCTTTTCTTTTTTTTTTCGTATGCTTCATGTGTTATTTTTTTTGTTGTTTTATACGAATTAAAGCTACCAATTAGCCAATGAGAAGCTGTGTTATTGGTAAGTTACATTTTATTAAGTAGATATAAATGCAGAGATGAGAAAGAAATTGTTATCTTGGCATATACCTCGCAATCCTCCAAAATTAGTGATAAGCCACATGGGACTGACATTAAAGTTTCAGTGAGTTGTATAAATAAATGGATTGTTTATAAATATTCTTGTTCTACAGGGAATTGGGGCAAATGTTTACATCAATTGGTTTTTTGCGTGATATTATATATAAACCATACAAATGTTAGGCACGGGGAAATTAAAAAAAAAAAACCTTCAGCATCAAATTAGAACAGTAGAAAGATGGGTTGTCCTAAAAGTGTATCGACATCATAGCAAAAATACAGGATATGGTTTCGGAAGATGTCAGTTAACCGAGAGAGATTTAGCAGAAGCCCTAGGGATCTCATTAGGCAGTGTGAGCAATTTTTTGACTGAAGTTTTGGGTTGCAGAAAGATGCCTGCACAATGGGTGCAGCATTCTAATAATGGAACAAAAACACATTCGAATGCGACTTTCTCAGCAACATTTGGAGCGTTTCAGAAAGGATAAAGGAGATTTTATGCGTCGTTTCATCACTATGGATGAGACTTGGGTCTACCATCACAATCCTAATTCAAAATGGGAGACTTAGGAGTGGTGTGAACCCGAGACTGTGGCTCCGAAGGGAGTTAGGGTGCAGAAATCGGCCAAGAAAGTGTTAGCCTGGCTTTTTTTAATATGCAAAAGGAATTTTGTTCATAGATTACCTCCAAACTGGTGAAACAATAAACTCAGATTATTATTGTAACCTTTTGGATCAGCTGGATGTAAGAATTCGTGAGAAAAGACCTGGTTTACAGAAGAAAAAAAAATTCATCAAGACAATGCACTGTTGTAATATAGGAGAAAGTCCGGCTTACTACTTATCGACTTATCCCTGTATACTCCTATATTACAAGCACGTTCGGTTTTCTTTTTTTGTCTCTCATATTGTTTGTCCATTCTTGTCTCTCTTTCCGGGCTATTATTGTCGTCATCGGGTAATTTGGCAGGGAAAACCTAGAAAAGACCTGCCGTGTCTGAATCGGGTCTCTAAAAATGTGGGTGTTTCGTCCCGGGACCAACTATAGGACTCGTCAGTGGGATTCTAGTTGGTACCTTCCGAGACACCCGTTGTCGTACTTATTTATGTTCGGATCTCTTATTTGAAGTTAAATCTGACCGGAGGATGGCGGTAAGATGTTGAATAATACGACAGCACCCTCTCATACAACTCAAAAAAAATCATCGCGAAAATCAGTAAATTAAAGTACAAATTGTTGCAACATCTACCCTATTCGCCAGATTTAGCTCCCTCTGACTTCTGACTGTTCTCACATATCAAAAAATTCATGCGTGGGAAACGATTTCCATCGAACGAATTTTTAATAGCAGCCGTGGAAGCATATTTCAACAGCCTACCAGATTCTCACTTCAGGGATGGAATCCATAAATTAGATCACTGGAACAAGTGTATTGAAATTCAAGGAGATTATATTGAATAATAAAATGTATTTCAAACCATAAAATCGTGTTTTTGTTATCGAACGACAAAACTTATTGAACAATTTTGTCATCTCAGGCTGATGCCAAAATTAAGTATGTAACTAAAGATGAATTGATAAAATTCGAAACATCTGACTTCTTGCAAAATCCTTATTCTGCTTCTACAATTTGCCGTTTATATATTTATAACATTTTTCATGTAATAATTTTATACAAAAATAGCAAAAATATGCATATATTTGCCTCCATGCACAAGAACATTTATAAACAATCGGTTTATTTATACCATTTACTAAAATTTTAATTTCAATCTTATGTGGCTTATCAGTTATTCTAAAGGATTGCATATTATCGTTTTTGCATATATATTATACACATAATAAATTTTGGTATGCCAATAAAATAACCGTTTCTTCGATAATTGAACGTTTTGATTGCCTAAAGTAACAAAAGTATCTTATATATTAACTTCTATGAAAGCTTCCGAAACACTTATTTTGCACGTTTTAAATACACGAAACTTATGGAAAACAATTAAATGAAAGTATTGCAGATGCTCGCTGCAGTGTCCTACATGGTTGTAATTTCATACTCAAAAATAATAAAATTTAGAAGACTTTTTAATAATTTTAAAATTGCATAAATTTTAATAGGTCACCAGTTTATGTTTCCAATGGATAAATGCAAGATTTCTACTCAACAGATATTTGAAATTATGTTTACCGCATTTCTCATGTTATTTTTTGAATTCACATGGCTCGAAAAAATTTTTACTTTGGCCACCAGATGCCTCTGGGGAATCGTTCACTTGCCAGTTTGTGAACTTCTTGAATTAATTCTACAGTAATGAAGGCTATTTTTATTTCCATCGAGGGTTTTGGGGTAGTTTAATATCAATTTAGTTTTAATATATAAACCTGGTTCTGTATATAGGTATGTAACCTCTCATTGGTAGTTTAGCCAACACAAGAAATTTTGTACTTCCTCTTCAGTTAGTTAATTATGACGTACGTTTTCATAAATTGATTTTTTTATTAAAATCATTCTATATTTTAAAGTTAAAAGATGAGAGACAAACTTGTAAATTGACACTGATAGGAAATTATTATAAATATTGTATAATAAATACATCATGTAGTCTTGCACATAATTTTATTGTCTAATTTTCATAGAACATAAAATATAATTATTTCCCAAAATATCTTAATTTGATCTCTTCAAATTTCTTTCTTTATTCAGACGTATAACATTTAATGATAATATAATTGTTTCGTTGACAAAAAGGTGTACCTTCATATTTGTACTTCTAAAATATTTCATAAGTAAATTATCAAAATTAATTCAAAATTGAACTCCTTTTCTTTATGCTCAGCATCAATAAACTTTGATAAATTATCAACGCTATTTAATTTTAACTTTTTGCGAAGACTTTTAAATCATTCTTAAATATATAATGCTATCTTGTAAGTAAAAGCCTTATTTCCTTCCTTATTTTTAAGGAATAATTCTCATTTCCAGCTTTATCGTGTTCATTAAATTTAAACAAAAAGAATATAAAATGGTTCTATGTTTTGCATAGAGATCTATTGTATGTTTTGCTTAAAACCCCTTTTGCATGTCCGATTTAGATGTTAATCAGCCTACAGATTCCTACAGGAACAACTGAGGTCTTGCGGATTGCGACGTGTATAATAAAAAACTAAATCGAAATTTGCGAATCTTAACGTTGTTAACTTTGGTTGCGTGCCAACTAAGTTTAATATTTTCTAGTCTTCTAGAATTTAATTGGGCTAGGTTTTACTTGGTAACATTAGATGCTAAAATGCTCTAAATTTGCACCATTTACGCTGTTCAGAAATTAGATATACTTACCACAAATCAGAATCACAGTGTAACAAAAGATATATTGGGTTGGCAAGAAAGGATTTTTGATTGTCACATATAAAAAGTGTTGTAATTGTTTTGAGGAACTTCTGTCAGCGTTATGATTTTTTCCTTTTGACATTTAATATCAATAGCATTTAGGTTACTTTAGAAGAAACTTGCGTAATGCGTAATTTTCTATGTAGCATTTTCGGCATATTTTACTTTTTATTTCTATAAAAAAAGAAAGCTGCTGTGACTCACAAAGAGATATGTGAAGTTTATAGTATTGATTGTATAACAGAACGCACATGTTAGAATTGGTTTTAAAAATTCCTTTCTGGAGATTTTTCACTCGAAGATGACCATCGTTCTGGTCGACCTATTGAAACTTCTGATTACCAAATTAAAGCCGTAATTGAAGACAATCGTCATATAACTGTTTGATTGCAGAGAAGTTAAATGTATCGCACACAACAATTAAAAATCACTTAAAATGTCTTGGACTCGCCAAGAAGTTGGATATTTGGGTTCTGCATGAATTGAAAGAGATTCACTTAACACAACGAATCAATAGTTGCCATATGCATCTCACACGCAATAATACCGACCCTTTTTTGAAAATAATCATCACTGGTGATAAAAATAGATCAGCTACAGTAATATCAATCAGCGACAGTATTAACTGTACTAATTAAAACTCTGAAAATGAGAAAGTGTTCTAAAGTCTTCGTACTCCGTTCAAATTGAAGTTGCGTTCTACAAGTAGTACGACCACTTATTTTCTGACCTGACTGTCGCTTCGAGAAAACCATTCGGCAGTCGCCTCCGAGCTATGGAGCGGAAAGGACAGCGTGTCCATGCACTTCTGCTTAGCTTCGTGTTCCAACGCGCGACGGAGGATTCTCTCAAGCAGCGCTAAACAATAAAATTTTGTGTGAAACTTAGCAAATCGGTTTTTGAGACTCACCCAATGATTTAGCAGGCCGACGGGGATGACTGCATTTCAAAATTACGAGTTTTCAGGTGGCCCAAGGCCTTTAAGGATGGCCGAGAAGCGGTCGTTCATTGCCTTTTTTGACATCCGGCGTATTGTTCATCACGAATTTATACCGCCCGAGACACCGTAAATGCTGCTTTTTACGTGGAAGTCCTCAAAAGTTTAAAAAAGGGGGTCGCCAGCATCAGGAGCGCCATCAAGGACACCTGCAGGCTTCACCACGATAACACGCTCAGTCGTACCGCCTTTCTCGTCAGAGATTACCTGACTCAGATCAATGTGACTGATCCTCCAGCCTCCTTACAGACACAACGTGGCACCACCAAACTTTTTTTCTATTTAACAATTCCTAACGAGCCCTAAAATGTCGACATTTGGAGTTCATAGACGACATCAAAGCGGTTGTAACGCGTGCCGTGCCCAAAAGGACATCCTGGAGCAGGCTTTCCAAGACGCCGTCTGAGCATGGAAATCTCGTCTCCAGAAGTGTATAGAAGCAGAAGGATCTTATTTCGAAGAATTTTAATTATTTGTACCGGCCAGTTGAATTACTTATGGAATGCACCCTGTATATAACTTATTTAGACTAATAAAAACATTTTATCCTTGGTTTATTGTAATTATTTAAGAAAAATAGATCTGACAGACTTACTTGTGAATTTAATACTTAATATTTCATTTAAGTAACTGACAAATTAAATAGAGTTTAAAAGTATTTTTGATAATTTAGTAAAATAAAGGTATCTTTTAGTGCTTATATTTTCCTATACCTACGGTTTTGTACAGTCATTTTTCATAGATTTAAAGCCTTGGCCTAAATAATCTCATATGAATCGATTTCTTACAATCTCCTATTTAAGTCTTATAGACTAAGAACACAAAGATTGTGATATTTTTTTTGAAATGGCTTATCAGAAATAGGTTATTTTATAAGTAATTTTTAAATTTTATTATAGCTGTACTAAATTATTATTGAAAATATCCTGGCCAAAAGGAACGGGAATTTTTTTTGAAATGGCTTATCAGAAATATGTTATTTTATAAGTATTTTTTAAATTTTATTATAGCTGTACTAAATTATTATTGAACATATCCTGGCCAAAGGAAAAAGGGAACGGGACAAACGCAAAACCCATATTCCTATTTGCGGCCATATAGAAGTATTACGAACTGTATCGCTTTAAATGGTGCGGTATTATCAACTGATAAACCATAGTTTACGTATCGTTGACCTCGGTTTGGCAACCGCATAAAGATCTAGTTCTGTGAGGCAAATATCTTCCTGTATCGCGAGAAGCATTTTAAAAAGTCATGTCAATTAATAATAAAACAAATAAGACCAAATTGCGATGATCATAGAAAAGTGAACAAAGCCACTTTGATATGTCGCCGTCAGTACTATAACATCCCGTTTATCTGCAGATGAAGCAAATTTTAACGTGTAAGGCCTAAGTATTTTGTAAGAAAGTTTTGTCGCCCATCAAAATTATATGCCTTACCACGAGCGGACGACACGATCAATAAAATAATTAAAGACAAAAATAAATCTCTTCCAGACGAAACAGTTAATATTTAAGGTATCTGAATTCATTCCGTACTTCTTTTCTACAGCTACGCTTCAATCTGGCAGTAGCATTGTGAGTAACAGGAACAAGGACCAATCAATCCATTTTTAAAAGCCATCTTTACAAAATAAAGTGAACTTTAGACCTAGATTTACTCTGCAAAAGACTATCCTCTATTAGTCTCGTTTTGGCTTTTAACCTCCTATTTTAAAAGTGATTTTGATATTAAGACAAACGGTGGTAAAAGTTTGTATCCGCTGATAAAGCTTGAAGTTAAAAAAATCTTATTTTTCCATTGAAAGTAGTTCTCAAGTTAAAAATTACATTATTTAATATTTAAGAAAAAAAATAGTAAGAATTTTTTGTAAAACCGCTTAAAAATCAGAATTACTCGAAATAAAATTTCTTAAGATGCTTTAAGTGAGGCTTAAATTTAAGTGGAGTCATTGTCTAATATTTATATTTCTGTTATGAAAAACATAACATATCATATAATCAATTTCGTTTTTTTTCTTTAGTTTTTTTTGGGGGCAAAGGGTAAATGAAAATTTGCATTTGTAAATGTAAAACTAAAATGAGTTCATCTAAGGTAGGGGCAACTTTGAGAAGTAACTCTTACTTCCCCCAAAGTCAACCCTTAAAATTATTGTTGTCAATATATCTCAGCATATAATGAATATTTTTAAATAAAATCAAGTGAAAAATATTCGTCATAATATGTCACAGATAGGAGATATATTTAAGACCAAAGGGGTTGCAATCTCTATTTTATATTTACAAAAAAATCTAGATTTTTTTTGAATATTTTTGTTATAAATATAGGGGAATGAACTTTAAAAAAATGTAAAAAATAATATCGATTATCAGTGTTGGCGTTCACAATGTCAAATAAGGGTTGCAACCCCTGCGGTCATAAATACACTTTATATTTCAGTATTTTTAGAAAAAAAAATGTCCAACTTAATTTTATTAATAAATATCCATAAATGCTGATGCATATGAAAAAGTAAATTGCAAAGTTAACTTTAGGGGTGATTTTCACCCCTTACAAGTGAATATTAGTATGTTAAAAAAAATTTCTCCATGTTAAATCACACAGAACTTATTTTATATTTTGTTTTATGAAAGAACTTTAATTAGACTTCATATTATATTAGGTACTTACTTTTGAGGGTGATTTTTTCACCCTTTTGGTACTATTATTGAAAAAAACTAATATATTTGTATTTTTTTTATAAATTACATTCGCTTTACACTTTGGATGACTTTTAAGAAGAAATAAATTTTTTACCACTTTTATGCAATTCATTACTGTATGGGGTTATTAACGATATTTAGGGGTGCTTATTTGAAAAATCCCGAAACACGCCGACACTAATAATCAATGTTAACAAAAATGCTTTTTATAATTCTTTTGAGTTCATTCCCCGATATTTATAACAAAATTATTCATAAAAAATGTATTTTTTTTAAATATAAAACAGGGGTAGCAACAACCTCTTTGGTCATAAATACACTTGATATTTGTGACTTTTTATGACCAATATTTTCCACTTGATTTTATTCAAAAATATTCATTAGATGCTGAGATATATTGAAAAAAAATTTAATAGTTGACTTTGGAGGTCAATTTCACCCCTTAAAAGTGGATGTCAGCCGATAAAAAAATACGTATCTATTATTTTTTCAAGTACTACAACATATCCAAAAATGATCAAAATCGGTGAGGTCGGATTGGGGTGGTTCCCTTGTTAGATATAATGGATATTTATGATTTACAATATGAACTCAAGTTAAAAGTTATTCTATTTTGTGATAATTTTCACTATTAATATAAATATTCTTTTATAACTGTAGTTCCTGCGATAATTATTATAAACATAACATTTTTGCATGTAAATATATTATTATAACTGGAAACTAACATACGGGTAGGACAAATGTTATTTTATTTTAAAGGCAATATTTTATTGTCGCTTTTAGTGTCGTTCTTGGTTATCTAATTATTGGAACTTGTTTTATTTGTTGATTTAGTTACAAATTATACATCTTATGATTATCATTTCTTCAAATAAACAAAACCAAATGAGCACAAATTGATTGGATTCGAGTTAGATATTTTTTAAAGTTCGGTCGAAACACCGCGATAGTTATTAATATCCTTTTTTAATGATACATTGACAATAACGGAGAAGTGTCATTATTGTTTGCAAAATTTACCGCTAATCTGTTAGTGTTTCCTATTGTTATTATTAAAACATACATTTTAATTGAGACATTTTTTTTACACTTTAGCAAGCCTTAGTACTTAAACAGCGGAACTGATTTTTTATATCATCAACGTTATGACAACTTGGGTATTTCTATCGGATAATAGCATGTATTTTGAAGCTTTTTACCTCTTAAAAAAATTTCGTTGGATGAACGGTTTCGTCAGTAAAAATATATTTTCAATTACAATAACAATTACTACCAACCCAATTAACTGTAATAATAAAAAATATCTATAGCAATAATTTGTCCAGTGACTTTGTTACTATGTCAATTAATAATTTAACTATTGACAAATTGCCATATTGTCTAAGAAGTCGACTAAAGTAAGATCAACATCCTAAGCCTATAAACATGGACAACTACACGCATTTCGAGTAGATTGCTATGTTCCTGGTGTATGGGTTTGTGAAAGAAATATACATTGAAGTGTTTACATGGAGATCTTTCCGCCGAATACCAAACCATCAATCATTGGTCAATAGTGAGCGGTCATCTCGGAGAAACGGGCAGCTTTGAGAAAAAATTTGAAGGTTGGGTAGTATTCAAACGCCTCGAACAGTCGAAAAAGAAGAGGTAATTTTGAATAGAGTTGAAGAAGAACCAAGTGTTAGTACCTGCCGCTTAGAACATGAGTTAGATATCCCTAGAAATATTATAAATGATATTTTAAAAGAACATTTGTTACATCCATATCACGTCCAAAAAGCTCAGAAACTTTCACCGATTGATAGAAAAATGTAGTTTACTGACGAGGCGTATTTTACAAGATCTGTAGTTACCAAACTGCAAACGAACATGTTTATGGGGATGAAAATCCATATGCCATTAAACCATCACCAGCGTAACATTTAAAATAAAAGTTTGGGAAGGTATTATTGATCGCTACCTTAATGGGTCTGTTGTGATATCATACAGGATAAATGGAAATATTTATGTAAATCTTTTGCAAAATACATTACCAGTTATCCTGGAAAATTTGCTTATTTTACTTCGACTAGAACTGTGGTATATGCATGATGGTGCCCCACCCGATTTTCCCATTGCGAATCGGCAATATTTACACCACCATAATTCCAACCGATGGATGTGAGGCATCAATAAGATAGCTACCATGTTCTCCAGAGTTAAATATGATGATTTCTTTTTGGGGGGCTCTCTTAAAACAGAAGTATACAAGATTCCAGTGAACACCCACGAATAATTATTAATGTGCATTTTAAACGCTAGCAACCTTTTTAATAATCCTGACATATTAGAGTCCAATTTCATTTTTTAAAAAGTGTTAATAAATGTATTCAGCAAAATGGACGCCATTTTGTACCTTTGCTTAACTAATATTTTCTTTTTAGTTAGTTTTTTTCAATCTTTTTAAAATGCATACATGTATCTCCAACATTTATTTTAAAAATTATTTTATTATTACATCAAATTGGTGTATACATGTAATTGAAAATATTTTTCGTCTTCTACTGCCTAAACGAAGCAGTCTCAGATATAACTAAGTTGGCTTAAGCAGCGCGCCCACTGGTTCGGCTCAGTTTAGACCGCTCGGCTCCGCGCAATCGGCCCGTTTTGGTTTACATGTAAATAAATGAGAGCCCGCTCACTGGTTCCGACCGGCCAGAACGCTTCCGCGCTTTCAGCATCGGCGTCTTCGACTGTTCTCAAGAGGGCAAAAATTGCCGAAAAGTCTGAAAGCCTTCGACTATTTCAAAAATAGAAAGAGGTAGTATAATCTGTGGTATAGACATAGTGTTTGTATTGTTACTATGTCGGACGAAGAATTGATAGAAGACGTGAGAGCATACAGAATATATAATAATAATAATAATATTCTCTATACATAGTTGTTGCCTAATAAACTTGAAGTAAATTGTCTAGGCGTTCACGTCACAGTCAAAAAACATTAGTTATGTCACAAAAATCTGTGATATAAACGTCAAATTTAATTAATTCGACTATATAATACACTTACTTTAAAGTAACTGCTAAACGTTCCTCTGGTGGAATCGATTTTCGAAGGTTAGTGTTTTGTTTCCTAAGCGGCAACATATTTAAAATTTCATAAAATTTTATACTAGACATTCTAAAATATTTGAAAAACTTTTCATTATCGGTCATCAACTCTGGAAATAAATGATAAAATTCCCCGTGAACTTTTCTTCTAAGGTAAATATCATGAACCCAATATCTTCTTCTCCGCTTTTCCTCCACTTCCGCTTCAACACAGGCAAGACCAGCCACAACAATATCCTTCTCAGAGTCGGAAAAACTACTCATTTTATTCACTTTTCATAAAAAATAACAGCTCTAGAAACTCTAATGGTTAAAACAGTTTTAATCACTGTTTAGTCTGAATTGTGCGGAGCCAGTGAGTGGGGGCCATCGGCGTTCTGACTGAAGCGGACGGAACGGACGGAGCCGAGCCGATTCAGTGGGCGCTCTGCTTTAAATCAACCTATTTTGACGTCAAGAGTTTGTCATCAAAAGTTGTACACGTATTTTCCGGACACCCTGTATATCATATGTTTCTAATCTAACAAATAACTTTTTGCTGTACTTTTTTGACACACCCTAAAATAATATTTTTAAAATATGCGCTAGTGATATAGTAAATATAATTTATCGGCAAATTGCACTTATATATAAGGCACAAATATACTTAATCTGATCGCTAACTAACTCTGTGTGTTTAATTGAGTTAAAACATGACGAGATAAATAGAAAAACAAATGATGAACGCATTTGCAATGTTACTATAATAGATTAAATCTAAAATATATTTTAAATAATATTCAAAGCCTTTGGTTTATTATGCATGTAAGTGATAAAGTGATAAATATTAAAAATGCATCTTTCCCAAACACCTGTTAAAAATGCGCATTAATCGCTACATCGAGCGTGTTAACTTTTATATATAAATAAACTGCAACACTTAGAGACTACACCGAGAGATAACGAATTTAGGTCAATGTCTAGATATCTCGGGCCAAACAAAGTCCAATGCGTTAAAAATAGATGCACAATTACACGTTCAAGGAGTATCACGAGTATATTAATATCTTTACATTTGATATAGTCGATTTTATATCTGTGAACTAATGTAGTAGACAAGTTTCGCAGCGGAACAAATTTACGTCGGTGCCGGAAGCTTAAATTGAAAAAAATTGGTAATTTTATTAAAGAATACCTAAGAAATATTTTATATAAAATTTATTTTAGTGTATAGAATGAACAAGTGATTTTTCTTAATTTTGAATTTTCATTTTATTGGCAAGCATACAAGGAAGGGATGAAATTTCTTTCCAACAATGAAAATATAAAAATTATGGCATAAAATTACATTATTTTTTAGAAAACTTCCTTTTAAAGATCTACACGTTCGCTACCGATACGCGGTGCTTAGATCCCTTGTTTTTAGGCAACTACAAAACAGGCGCTTATCGCTGCGATGATTTTGGAACTGGACTGGTGCTTTTTCCCAAAAAGACATTTTTCGTGATTTGGGGAGAGGTTGAAACCTGAAATGTCCAACAAAACAGCTCTATCAGACACTTGAATAATACCGAAAAACGATAATCTGTCAAGGTGACATAGCCAAAATGACGCTGAGTGTTATCTTTATGGAAGGCCGGAGGATTCATTCTATTCTCTTATATAAAAAAAATTCTGATGGATTAAACCTAGAAATAGTAAATTCGGTTAATGCTTTGCTTTTCTAACGTGATCCGTCATTAAGAAATAATTTTTCGAAATTCTTTCTCTAAGAGGGAGTTTTATTTTTTAAAATAATATTCTATTCTTAGAACAGCTCGCTGTAGGAGGCCGAAATTTCGCATTAAATTTTTTTATTACAAGTACTTGTTGCAGGGTTTTCAAAACTTCAACCCTAAACAAACAAATTGAATTAGGGGATATTTTTAAGAAATTTCTATATCCCAGGGATTGCTCGCGCTAGAAGGCAGGAATTTTTTGTACGTAGACTATCCGTAACAAATAATTAAATACGTATTTCCGCGTTTGTCAAAATTTTAACCCTGTTATAACTGTTTATAACAAACAATTAAATACGTGTTTCAGGGGTTTTTCATTACTAATCATATATATATATATATATATATATATATATATATATATATATATATATATATATATTATGTGACATCGGCAGATGTTATTCTCATTCTTTCGTGCTCATTCGGTAGTCCTGGTTCGCCGAAGTAAAAGTTGTCGGCTCGTTCGAGAATGTACTCGCATCGCCAACGGCCCATCACTGATTTCATTGCGGACTAACTACCAAAGAAGACATTCGAAGTATACTCGCCTAACTTTGTGATATATTGTAGTTAGACTTGCCATCTTTTCCCTGGACACTGTTCTCTTTTGAAGGACGTTAGGGGGGATATTTCCAATGTGTCCAGAGTTTTAAGAATTTGTGTCGTATTTAATATTATTTACAAATTATCTACATCACGTGGCCTAACGATTGCGAGGAGCGCACGGACAAACCATAGATGATGACTGATGTGAATAAAAAAGCAGAGTGATCAGATCCGGAATTCTCGATCAAATTTTTAAAGTCCTGCAAGATAATATGCAATGAAGATAAACTATTGAATGAATTTATTGCGTCAAAAAATTCACAAATGAAACTGCTATTGATAATACCACCGATTGTAAAACTAATTGCAACATATTTTGTTACACCTTTTTCAAAGAGAACAAAGAAAGCAGGAACTGTCAAAAACTGTGGATTTCTATTTCTGCATACCGGCGTATAATGCGCCTGTGGAAAGAATACTTCCTTGATTTCAAGATCAAAGAAAGAGATAAACCGGAAACTATCCGAAATTGTAAAAATTAAATATAATTTATAAATGACTTGTCGCAACTTTTATATAACTTCTTCCCAACAAGTGATAAAAAAGTATTAAAACATGTTGGCAGTTTAAATAAATGTATTGATAAAAATCTATAAATTTTAAAACCGAAGTTATTTTTCACCTATTGCTCATTTATTGAATGTTATTTATTTAAGATGGCTAAGATTTAAGTAAAAACAATATTTTTATTTTTTTTATGAGACATCTATAACGTCAAAAAAATTAGTTTGATTTGGAAAATTTAAAAAAAATATTTTTCAGTTAATCCGGATTTACAGGATTTTCTTCTCTTTCTAGTGTGTCCGAGATTATGGACATAATGTTCGTTTTTTTTTGTTCATAACTTCTAGTTTCTGCATATTTCTGATGACAGCCTTAATTGTAGTACATAAAAATATACACCTGTTTTTCTTACGTTCTGATTCATTCATTTAAGGGGGATTACCGCCACGGAAGAACCCACTGCTTTCGTCTTCAGAAAAAGAGGACCCCCCTATTCATCTCTAAAAACTTTCACAAGACTTATTTTTTTATATAAATACTCATATATTTTGGTTAGTAAATTACTTAAAAATTATTGTAACAAGTTAGAATACTAGTTGGAATATTTAAATTTATAACAACCTTTATGCTTGCTATTGCAGATCAGCTAATTATTCCATCTTGGACACAGAGGCTTTAACATATATAGTATAAGGTGTCGCATTTTAAACTTCGTACTGGGAAAACTCTAAATCTTCGCAGTGGGATCAGAATAGACCTAAAATCCGAAAGTCAAAGTGAGGGAACCCCTGAGGAACCCTCTTTTCATTCCAAAACCAACCTCAAAGGAGGAATCGAATAGGGACCTCCATCACCTTTTTTCTCAACAGCGCGACAAGGAACCGAACAGGTACTTTTAGCCCTTCCGGTCCGGGGGTAATATCTGGAAAACTAAACATTTTTGATTAATGAAAAGTGTGTATAGTCACCAGTGTACTTTTTACTCAGGGATTTTCTACTATTACTTTTATATCGCTTGATGACGAAATTAAATGTACTATTTGATGAGAAACAATAAATTTCAATTAAGGGTTGCCCTCTACAAGTACCTTTTTCGCAAAACGCTTCCACAACTTTATTTTTTAATTATCTATATATCAGTATCATTTTTAACAATTTGTAAATGTCGTTTGGCAGTTTCAATGATGACATTTGAATCTTTTAACAATGCATTTCTTTATTACAATTTCTGCAAATTGCTCTACTACCACCAGCCTTTCCTTTTTTTGTTTTTTCTATAAAATAATCCCAAATATCTTTTTTCCTTCCACTCATTTTTATTTTAAATTTATTTAGTTTTAATTAACCTGGGACTCACTTATTTACATTATACAATTTGAATTGTTAAAATACGCTTGGATGGCCTGGGTTTCCCACACGGTCGACGAAGGACTTCCCCGAGATGAATGGTCTCGATTTATGGAGTCGATTTACTTATGCGCTAGCTTGCGGTAGTCGTGGGCACTTATTGCAAAATAACTGATTTTTTTGTCCATCATTAGAAGGGTTGTTAATAATGTTTTTTATTATTTAGACTATAAAAAGTACACATCTACTCTTAATATATTAAAATATAGTATAGTATAGTATAGTATTAATCCAAAAAGGAATGTTAAAAAAGAAAAAAAAACAAAATAATCATGATTTTTAAGAAATTTTTGATAAAAATCATTGATTTTTGATTTTAAAAAAATCGTGATTGTTTCAAACCCTAATATGAAAGATATATGTTTAACGAAACGATAATTTTTATAGAATTGATTTTAAACATACCAACAAGGTAAATTAAAATATATAAAACGGAATTAAAAGACAAAGAGCTAAAAATAATTTTCATTATCCAATCAATAACCCATCCCATATCGCTACCGTATTTTTCTTATTTTCTCTAATATTTCTAATTACTTTGTATAAAACTTACTCTAGTTTGACTGACGTATTAAATAAGTGATACGATGACAAATCATTTACATGTATGATACTGATTAAATGTATTTCATTCCGGATATATCTGGATGTACTAAATTATTCAAATAATTAGATCATGTATTAGATGCATAGCAACGTTGTATGGAAAACATCTCTCAATTTTTGGTGACTATCTTTAATGACAGTAGTGAGAAAAACGGTAATAGTAATTAATTTTTGAAACGAACAAATGATGACAACTGATAGGTAGTAGTAGTAGTACATATTTATAAAGGGTCTCCGTTTGGTACTCCGTTATTCGTAGATAAATCGATGAAAAATTGCATAGTCGAAATTTTTTTATCAAAGTTAATCTCTCATCAAATTCTCTCTTCAACCCTAAAAGGTTTTTACCCTAAAATGTAATGTTGCCAAATTATTTAATTTTTAATTTTTTTTTTGGTCCAAATCAGTATATCATTTAAATTTTAATGTCCAGACCTCGCTGAAATGCAACTATGTGCAGTCATAATTCATTCCCCAATAATTACTTCAGTCTGTGGACGAGAAATAGGCCCTTTTATGACGTTAATTTGCCACAGGATGGGAAGAATTTTAAGTTTTAGGCAGGGTCAATACAAGAATGCCTATATAGTTTTGGACCCTGAAATAATCTTTATGGCTGGGATTCATATTTGGCAAAAATAGGTTTTTCGTTTCTGCAAGCGACAATATTGTTTTTAGAGCGTAAGTTCCTTTTTCTTTTTTGAAGGTATTAACGAGAGATTTAATTCATGCTATCGCCGGTTTCATTTGGTCAGTTAATTATTGCAAAATGTCGAGAAACCGTAGAAACTGGCTGTTTTTTGCAATGTTAATAATCATTACAAAAATAATTTTTTTAATATTAATATTGCTTTACATTGAAACTTCTAAATTTTGAATCGAACGACCTTTGGTCAAAGTTGATCGGTTCATTTGTTACTGTGCTATGGTAATTTGTTTGCCCCTAGGCACGTTTGTTGAACGCCATAACATATTTGTTTATGAATATTTCAACTCATTTAAGCGCTTATTTTTTTTCTTAAGTCATTCCTTTCCTTTTTTCTAAAACTATAGAAACTCTTCACTTTAGAAACAGAAATCTTATAATTAACCAGTTTTGTCTTAATTATAACATTGTTATCATTTGTAATATATTTATCAACAAACAAACCTTTATGTAGCAAAATTTAGGGTAAAAAACTAAAGATAAAGTCTTGGAATTCATAATAAGAATAGTTATCTCCCGAAAATAAGAAAAATGTTTCGTTTTGGTTGGTAATAAACGAAAATGATCTCCTTATTCTTGTATTTTCAAGATTAAAACCTGGTGGACTTATTGGACTATTATAGTTATTATTCCAAACGTTTTAATGTCAATTTAAACCAATTAGTAAAGTAAGGGATTATATTTTCAAAATAGAAGAAGGATGGTTTTCAAATAAATAAAAATATATAATTATTTTAATATTATCCAAGAAAGCTTAACTAACAACGCATGCGTGCCTATGGCTTGAGAACCGCTTTAAATCTCCTACATTTCAGCACCAGCCGAAGTCACAGAAATCTTGGCCACTTTATACATTTTTTGTGACGATAACGTAGTCATTATTTATGTTATAAATTATACATTCAGCTCTAGCTTTGAACTATAGTTGTTAGGCATGCTGCTGCCGGTCAACCAGATAACTTGTGTGCTTGGAGTTCGACCAGAACGTGGATCACTATCAACAAAAGTGTTTTGCCCATACACTCGCCCCCGAAGGCCTCTGCATCATTTCAATAGTTTCCGCACAACTTTTTTCGAGTTTAAAGCAAAATTCATTTTTAACGATAACAAAATTCGACGAACGTAAAAAACTGTAAACAAAAATTCACTGTAAACTAACACGGCCAATTGATAGCTGCGGTAATGGTGAGGGGTCACTAGTTACGCTCGTACCTTTCAGAGGTCATGGAGTGAAGCTATAAGCGCAAATGGGATACTTTTAGGAGACACCTTATACACAACATCTGACAAACTAGAGAATTTAATTTCTAACTTGATAAGAACGAAAACGAATTAAAAATTTAAATTTTCTTGGGAACTCAAAATCCAAACTCATTAAAGTTTTATTATGATAAGATTACCACCTCATTAGCAAACCATTATATCAAATTTAAAACATATTGTATAAGATAAAAATATAAAATAAAAATTGTATAAATAACTATTCTAAATAAAAAAATATAAACAACCGGTATTTGAATAACGAACGGAACGTAATCAAATATATTATATAAACACAGTTAACAGATAGCATCAATAATTAAAATATGTAGGAGTCATATGTATAAAATATCACAAGATATTTCATAAGAAAGTCGCAACACAAATGCAAACTTAACACGAAGTCGTTAAAAAATTATTTTATTGAATAGTAGGTTTTTTCAGCCAAAAATATTTGAACTTCCTTTCAATATTTTATTACTTTTGTAGATAACCGAATTGTACATTAAAGTTCAAATAGGAAGGGGAATATTACTTACAAGTAAAATATACAAAATATTTTCTAGATTTGCTCTTGATATTTAGAGTAAACTCTTTACATTATAAAAATACATTCTAAAATTAAAATTTTATGCTCGAGTAACTAAACATCAGCAGGGTTTCCTATATCGGATCAAACACAAGACGCTAATTTTACTCTGGCAGAAAATAGTATGTTATTTAACACAGATAAGTTAGTAAATAATATCAATCACCTAGAAAATGGAATATGGAAATAAAGTACCCAATAGGTTAGTAAAAATAAACAAAAATATTCATTTGTCGCATAATATCTTAATTTTGGTAATTAGTGGACTTATACTGACGTGTGCCTAAAACTAAAAGGTCGCTTCATTTCTTTTTAGTATGATAAGGTATAATATTACGTTCATTTACAGAACTGCTATCTGTTATTATTACATGTCAAGCTAGAGGGGCGAGAAGCTACGATGGCAATTTCCCCGAACTCGCTGATAAAAACTAATTTGTCAATATCGTTAAAATAATCCAACCTATGGTAAATTCTTCTTGGAAAACCTATGTCGATGATGTCCAAAACATTCGGATCACCGTGATGAATATATCATCGAAAGGTTCGCCCAAATTTTGCATTTAGTCCCTTTAGCCTTGTAATGCTTTTAGTAAATTTTAAAAACTAGAAAAAATACCAATAAATCAACCTCAAGATCAAATAAGCTCTGCTTAAGCCGTCAAAGATCTAAACTTAATATTAAACCAAGCTTCGAGAAAATTTAAATATGGTCAACAAAATTTTACAGCCGGATTCACTGACATGGTTTAAATTTAAAACCGCCCTAAATTAACAGTTGAGGTCTTAAATTGACAAATGCAACAGTAGGTCAAACAAATTTTAAACGCTAAAAATGAAAATATAAAAATCATTTTGTCTTATTACTGAACTTTCAAAAATTTAGAACTTTATTTGTTTTCAGGATACCACTATTTCTCCTAAATATTTCAAAGCTATATCGCAAGGTTATTATCCTTCATATCCCTATATAAGCGTTTATTTGTTGACATATCTAATACAAATTATGACAAAATCATAACTAAAACAAAACTGGTGAACTATAAGATTTAAATTTCATGGCAACTAGATCGGGTTTAAATCTTAAATCTTCTTTGTGAATCTGGCTATTAGGGTTTAACCATAAGCCAAGCTTAAATCTAGATGGCGCAAACGAAGATCCATCGTCCACAGCCAAACGAAAAAACTTATTTACACTAGTATTTGGCATGATCTGTGAATTGGAATGCCTTAAAATTGTCAGTAATTTTAAAAAATTTTAAAATTATTGCATATATATATATATATATATATATATATATATATATATAAATAAATAAATAAATAAATTTAAAGCTTTGCCCAATAATAATTTCAGAAAAAATACGTATCTTTGACTTTTGCGCTGTTCGAATTTGAAGTGCACTACAAGGATGGAATTACAAATTTTCGGCCTCCCCTAGAGATGGCTCTCGCAGTCCCATTTCAACTATACATTCTTGAAAAATATTTTTTTTCACAGTTACTTGAATGTTTGAGAGAGCTGTTTAGTGTTGTTTTTATTCTGTAATTTTTTTTTAACCAGCCTGTTATTGTCATAAGCTTTGTCCAATAATGATTTAAAAACAAGCAGTAGCTTTGACGTTTGCGCTATTCGAATTTGATGTGTACTACAAGGATGGGATTAAAAATTTCTGGCCTCCCGTACAAATGGCTCTCGCAGTGCCATTCTACCTATACTTTTTTGAAAAGTATTTTTTTTCACGATTACTTCAATGTTTGAGAGAACTGTTTTGTGTTGTTTTTATTTTGTATATTAATAAAATTCTCAGATTTTGTTTTTTTTTTCAAGTATGAAAATATCAAAGTGCGAAACGTTGATATATTTTTTTATATTAAGGATTAAGGTAGAGTTAGAGGCTACACTAAGAGGTTCTGCCCCTACATTTACTACTGTAAAAACGTGGATTGCGGGCTTAAACGTGATCGTGCGCACACCCAAGATGCTTAGCATTTTGGAAGACTAAAATCCGCCACAATCAAATAAGGTGTCCAAAATGTCTACAAAAATGCTGAGTTACCGCCACCTGAAATTAATGGAGGTAGCTAAGACAGATCAAAAAGAAGGATGTATCATATCCCATTTGGTATCTTGGAGATGACAAAATTGTCAGCAAGATGGGTGCCGCATTTGGTGATTTCGGATCAAAAACTGCAACTCATAATCGTATTGGTACAGTATTTCAAACCTACAAACTTTACATTAGTTGGTTACTGTGCACGAGTCCTAGATCGATCACTATATGACCAAGACCAACCAATACTCGGAAAGAGTGGATAGACAAGGGAGAACAAGTACAGAAAAAGGCGAAAAGGTCGTGACCACTGTTTTTTGGAACGCTAAAGTAGTCTTGTTGACAGATTATCTAGAAAATAACAGGACAATTAAGACCTAATATTGTTTTCTTTCTGGGCCCATTGAGATAAAAGATCTTCTCACCATTTCAAAATCATTTCATATTTGATAGTTGTAACAGGCATAATCTACCTAAAATTTAAAATAAAGAGAAACCTTTGTCGATTTCACCCATTATCCAAATGTCAGCAGAAAATTAAAAATTATTGATTATTTTTTTTTTAATTTATAAAATATAGGCAATTTAAAAATGTTTTTTTTTAATTCATGACCCAGCCGTCCATTAATATGAAAAAAGGCAGCATTAACGATATTGAATTGGCTCAACTAAATTTATCTGGAGAAAAAAAACCCTCTCAAAACCTACCCGAACGTTGCGTAGGTTGTTTGTGACCTACCTACTCATCTGAACGAGAATAACAAAAGCAATAAATGGGATTTTATTTATTACGCAGTCTTTTATCGAGTTGTCTGTTTAATTCCTGAACATTAACAAAGAAATAACACAAACAATAGAAGTAAAATATCTAATGGACAGGAAAAAAAAAATGTATCAAGGAACAGTGTAAGCTTTTTTTTTTTATCTAGTGTTACATTTTGGAGCTCTCGATTTATGCCACCTGATTCTATTAAACAAATTTCGGCAACGAAATATTCGGCCATTTTAAATTCTGGCGCCGACATTGTATGAACTAGAAAAGTTGTTATCCGCCGAGGCCTTATAAATAAATTTTTCCGATAATTCCTCTTTAACATTGTTTGTCGTACCAAAAAATTAGGTAAAATTACGTGTATGTTTTTACAGATTGAGCTAAAGGTGAAAACATTTTTCGTTAAGAGAGTATAATTTAAAATAAATCTCAATAGGAAAAAAATTTCTAAAATTGTATAAAACGAAAACTTTTAATGAAATATAATTATGAAATAACAAGACTCTTCCATAAATCATATGTATAGGCCAGCCGAATAAAATTTTTTAAAAATTTAGTGTTTCTAGATATCAGTCGGCGAGAAGATATTCAGAATGATGGTAATAATTCATGGTTTCTTGGGCTTCAATTATTTTTCCGACATAACTTTTTATTAAACAATTAAGGTTTAAAAACAGTTTTTTTTGAGTTGTAGAAAAAGCTATTGCTTTTTAGAAAAAAAGTTCCAAACAAAAGTTGTGCGCCTTAGAAACATGCTAAAATGGCTGTTTTTTCAACTGTTAATAAACAATAGAAAAACATATTGCGTATACTGCAGCATTTGTGGGTTTCAAAATGGGGATACCAAGTGAAGACATAGTATATGAAGAAATACTTAAGGCCATTAATTTGATACCTCTTAAGGAAAGGAGAACTTACATCGATACGCGCACCTTTTATAAAATTTTGCATGGATTAATAGATTGTCCCGAATTATTAGCTATGATCGACATAAATGTTCCACAGAGAGTTTTGAGAGAATTCAATCTGTTTGGTGTTCCTTATCACAGAACAAACTATGGCTTACCATCCTCTCTTACTCGTTTTTCAATTAAGGCGAATAAATTTGAAAATAATATAGATTTCTTTAATGATACATTGAATTCCTTGGTCTCAAAAATAAAGAATGCAGTGTGATATATGTATCTAGTCGTTTTATCTATAGATGGTAGCTTATTTTTAGTGTATGTATTTTATATTTGCCCACCTTCTGTATACCTCTTTATTTTAACTTTTGTGTTTGTATGAGTATATTATACCCTATTTTATCTATATTGTATATCTTCAAGTTTATATATTTTTGTATTTGACTAATTATCTTATTATTTGCTCAATGTTTTTTTGTATGTTTCTGTCCATGCGTGTGATACTAGGGATTTTTATATTATACTTATGTATTGATTTTTTTCTTTTGTAAATGGCTGGTCCGTCAATAAACATTTATTTATTTGTTTAAAAGAAGCCTCTTGTGGTTTAAAATAAGCACGCAAAATTTCAAATAAAAATGTTGAAATTGTTTTTGCACAGTCATTTTATTCATAACTTTTGGGGTTGTGTTTAATTGTTTATTCTTAGCGATCGGGAGGTCCTACGGCGATCTGCGGGTGCGCAGATTCAATTTCGAGGCTTATACTAGTAATATCAAAAAAGAACGAAATGAAGTATTAGTTTTAAATTGCTGTAATAGATTAACAAAAATAAGGGTCCATTATTTCGTTATAAACAGATAAAATACTGCTTCGACAAATACCGATATCCAAACGCCGATAACTGAACGTTATAACAGATATTTTTGCGTGAATTTAAAAATGAACTAAGTCTCTACGTCCAATAGAAGCCGAGATAGAGTTTTTTTTAAATCATTTTGGCATTGTTTATTAACATTAAGAAATTATTTTAGCAGGAATTCACAAGGCATTGCTTAAACTATCGTATGCGGAAGTTTTCGATTCAATTATTTGAAAATTGATGATGTGACAATAGTTTTAAGTTTCAGCTTTTTCGAAAGTCAGTGTAGTTGCGATGGTGGGGGGGATGCCGGCAGCTCGCGGGCACAAACGAAACTCTGACGCTTCAAATTCGTTTCGTAGGAAAATTTTAGATTGTCTCGGAGTTGGTCATAGAACCTTAAAATTTTTTTTTATTTATGGTATCTCGATAACACCTATAGTATATATATATATATATATATATATATATATATATATATATATATATATATATATAAAATAATAATAAATAAACAATCTTTATTTTAAAGTATACTCACATACAATAAAATAGCGTCATACAAAAAAAATACATTAGTAGCTACATTACATTCTGCTTAATGTCATACTTTGATTTAAATTTGAATAATATTTAATGAATATGGTTCTATGCCGACAAGTAGGTCAAATATTGTCTTTTTCAACTTTTTAAAATTTTTTTGTTGCTTAATATAGTTCGGTAAAGAATTATATATTTTAATACACTGATAATAAGGACTTTTTTCACTCATAACCAGTCTATGTTTAGGATATATGTAATCCATTGTTCGTGTTGGATATATCTTTTGCCCCTCACTATTTACAAATAAGTGCTTATTTTTAACAAAAAACAATATACATTCCTGTATGTAAACTGCATGAACAGTAAGAAGTTTATGTTCCTTAAATTTACCCCGACACGATTCCCGATAACTTAGATTTAATAATATTCTCAGTGCCCTTTTTTGACATATAAAAACACTCGATATGTCTTTACAGTTTCCATACAGGACTATTCCATATCTTAACCGGCCTCAAAATTTGCGTAGTAAAGCATTTTCTTAATATTTATTCCTACATATCTCCTTATAATTCTAAGTGTATAACACACAGCATTTAGTCTACCTGTTAAATATTGAACATGGCATTCCCAATTCATACAACTATCTAGAAACATACCTAAGGACTTTACATTGTTCATAACCTGTACTTCACAACCATTTATAGTCAGTTTCTCTGGTTCTATTAATTTGGAACGATTGGTTTTAAAAATTGTGACATCTGTTTTTGAATTATTTAATATAAGTTTGTTTTTTGTAAACCAGTCACCAACAAACATCATAAATTGTTGCATGTCAGGTTTAAGAGAGGCAATGCCCCTGTATGATAACAAAATGTTGGTATCGTCTGCGTAGGTTGTTATTTTACAGTTTTAATTCTTCTCACATAATTCATTTAGATTGTTTACATATAATACGAACAATATAGGTCCAATTACACTTCCTTGCGGTATTCCGACTCATATATTTGTTCCCTGAATATACTCTATCAATACCTTTTCCTATCACTACCCTTTGTTGTCTGGACGTTAAATATGATTTGATGCATTTCAGAGCTGTTCCTCGTATATATATATATATATATATATATATATATATATATATATATATATATATATATATATATATATATATATATATATTTCCGCCAAAATAATTGATTTTAAAAGAAAAAAATATGAATACTTTTTGTATATCTTATTGAGATGAACATTTTTTTATTAATATTTTTCGAGTAATTCTATATTACATATTTATTTGACTCTCCGTTTGTTAGAGATCAAGATAACCTCATTTTCGAAAGACTCATCTTTTTCGTTATCATTTTAAAGATTTCAAGGTATACAAAGATACCAAAAGTATAAAGCTCTGTGGGAACCCTTTCCATGTTATCGGGTCCCAGGTGATGTGGTCTGCTGTATTTCCTACGAACTTTCGGACGGTTCGCGCGGTTGGTTGCAAGGAGAACTGCTTTCTGAATCGGCTTGTACAGATGCTCACTAAGGCCAGTTCCCTTGATGTTCTGCAGCAGGTTCTTTGGTATCACTCCAGTTGTTGATAAATTATCATCATCATTATTATCATATTTTTCGATATCCCTTTAATCGTCATTTGAAGTAATATCGTAATAATCTTCAGTCACATTGGATACTGAATTCTCGGTGGCGATGATTGCATTGTCACTTACAAGGTCATAGACTGGGATCAAATTTTCAGACAAATCGATATTTATATCAATTTCTTCCACATTCGAACAAGGTTACCATTACAAGTGGAACAAAGCTATGAAAAACGTAAGGTATTTTTCCGGCAAACAATGCCCTGTGAATCCTTGCTATAATAATCCCTTAATGTTAATAAATAACGCCACAGTGATTTAAAAAAAAACTCACGTCGGCTTCTATTGGTAGTAGAGACTTTTTTTTCTTTTTTAGATTCCCACAAAAATATCAGCAGTCATGTCGAGTTATCGGCGTTTCGACATCGTTATTTGTCGAAGCGGTATTCTATTTGTATATAACGGAAAAATTGACTATAATTTTATTAATCTATTACCACAATTTAAAATCAAAACTTCATTTCGTTCTTTTTTGATATTACTAGTATAAGCCTCGCGCCCGCAGACCGCCGTAGAACCTCCCGATCGCTGAGAATAAACAATTAAACACAACCTCAAAAGTTATGAACAAATTCACTGTGCAAAATCTATTTGAATATTTTTACTTGAAATTTTGTATACTTATTTTATTCCACAAGAGGCTTCTTTTGATACAGTATGAAGTGTATGCAAGATGTTTTTTATTGTTTATTAACAATTGAAAAAACAGCCATTTTGGCATGTTTTCTTGCAATAACTAATGAATAAATAAGCCGATTTTGATGTTCCTTTTTTTTTATTTTGCGGGTATTCTCAAGGCGCACAACTTTTGCCTGGAACTTTTTTTTTAATAGCAATAGCGGTTTCTACCTTAATAGTTTAATAAAAAGTTATGACCATAAAAAAAAAATGAAGCCTAAGAAACCATGAATTACCACCATTATTCTGAACATCCTCCCGCCGGCTGATATCCAGAAACCCTAATGTCAAAATCACTTCATATCGGGGGTAATTCGACTAGCCCGTTAAATAAGTACGTTATATTGATAGGTGACGTAATATTCCTGATTAAAAAAAAGTCCAATTAAAATTAATTAGGAGTCTGACAAGATGCAAAACAATATTTAGATTATTCTGTAGTCGTGTTGAATCACTGGGAAAAATGAGACAATTTTTTAAATCGTGCCTCATTTTACAAAATCGCATTAAACTGTTTAATGGCTTGTTGCTATAAAAATTGTGTTTTGTTATGTTTCATTTTAATTTACTCAAAGTATAATCAAAATGACGAGTAAGTTATCTCCATAAAAATTCATTCATAAGGTTGCTAGGCTTTTTGTGACATCAATCAAGGAGAACACCATAGGCGTGCGTTCTTTGTTATGCTTTTTTAGATAACTTTATGAATATTTTTAATTATTTTGTCTCCTCAAAGTATTCCCGTCTTCAAACGCTTTAGCATATGCGTATAAACTTCGATGTTACCTTGACAGCAGATAGCGAGGACAACTTACAAAGAATGCTTTTCCATCTCAATCGAACAGCAAAACAGTATAATATGAAGATATCTGTGGAGAAAACCAAAGCAGTGGTAATAGCAAAAGAACCGGTAAAATGCAAATTAATGGTTGATGACAAACATATCGAACAGGTTGGGAAGTTTAAATTCCTGGGAGCACATATAACAAGTAACAGGGCAGTAACGGAAAAAGTACGCACACAAGCCAACAAAGCGTCCATGATATCAGGCCATAATCTGGAAAAATAAACATATGACAGTTGAGAGCAAAGCAAGAATTTACAAGGTCTGTGTAAGACCGATACTGACCTACGGCGCAGAAACAAGAAATGAAACAACAAAGACAAAACAAATTATGAGAACCACAGAAATGAAAACTCTGAGAATGATCACGGGAACAAGTTTAAGAGATAGAATAAGAAACGCAAAAATACGCGAGGACAGCGGAATGGGAGATGTTGTGAAGTGGGTTTGAAACCGTCGTAGGCAGTGGAGAGATCACGTGGAACGAATGGACGATGACAGACTAGCAAAAACCGTGATGAGAGAGAAACCAAACACCAAACGGCCGCTTGGACGGCCCCCCAAAAGATGGAGAGACAGCTGGATTTCGACCTCAAACGAGGATCGATGAGGCATTGTGTAGATAACAGAACTTGGTTCTACCTAGAAGAAGAGTATAAACTTCACGTGGCGAATTTTTTTTGTCTTCAGGGGTCTCGAATCGATGTCCTCGCAGTGGCAACTTGAAGTTCGGGACTAAAAAGAAGCTACATGCGAGTAAGTTGGTCATGAAATGATTCTGGTCGATTTTTTGGCTAAAAGCTCACGACGAGTGAAGTGTAAGCTGACGTACTATCGTGATTCAAGAGTCAACGTTATCGTGCCATATTCCTAGCCATTTGTATAATAATAATATTTCTTATTAACCGTTTGGCTCTTCGGAAGAAATTTTTAGTGAACTCGTTCACAAAATCTAAGACAACAGTCGGTATGACTTTAATTTAGACTTACTTTGACGTGTTTTTTTGGTTTTTGCCTTTCTTTCAGCCTGCATCGCGTTAATTATTGTGATGCTTCCATGTTAAACTCATATACCGATGTTTCATCGCCGATAATGATGTGTTTCATCACCTCAGAAGTAATTAACATTCCGAATTATTTATAAAGAAAATTCGAGGTTTTGGTATCATGCTTTTGATACCTAATTTTTCAACCAAAATCACGTGGCATTGAAGTTTTTTAGATTCTCAACTCACATGCTAGCCCTCTGAGATACGACGAGTTTCGAGCACCATGGCCTTTTGCTTGACCGACGTAATCGTCGCCAGTGTTGGTGGTCATCCAAGATTAGGATCATCTTCTACGTGTTCACGGCCCTCGGTGAACGTCTTATGTCACTCAAAAGTCCTGTACGCGAAATACCGTTCCTCGAATAGGCCTGTTAATATTTTCAATGTTGACGTAAAGTTAGTTTTATTTAAACCATAAAATTTAATGCAAATTTTTAGCTCAGTTAATTTTGACATGATAATAATTGTCATGAAACACTGACCATATTCAACCAAGTCCACTGTAACTTGTTTACTTAAGTATATATTTATATGATTGTCATTTGCATTTGCACCAACTTAAAAAAAAATAACACATGCGTTCGTATATGCGCGCGGTTTAAATTCAAAAGTTCTGTTTATTTACAGACATTAGGAATATTTAATAGTTTTAAAAGTCCATAATATAAAATAATTAAGAATAAAAATCTTGGAAAAGTTTTGCTTGTTTAATAAGAAAATAAAATAATTTTTTTTATTATTTGATTTTTAAGATCCGAAACTCGATCGACTATTATTTACAAAATTGAACTGTTTTCTAGTCAGATTTGAAATTAATTCTTATAGAGTTTACTGAAAGTACCAGCTTGCTCGAAACCGAGTTAGCCTACTGGTTATTATAGTTCTACTGGGGTTCAGCATGCTGATTGGTATCAATACAACAAATTAATTTAAAAAAAATTATGTTTTAACAATATTTGGTATGAGAGGGGTTTAAAGCATGCTTAATATATCGATAAAATCAAATTTCTGATTGAAAATTCTGTAAATTGGTTTTACCACAAAATGGTGACTTTTTTTTTAACAACTTCGCACACCCATGAAATAAATTAAATTTGTGTATATTATTTTTGTCCCTTTCAAGTCACCTTCCTTGCTACCCACGCTACGTTTGAAAAAATCTTATTATCAAAGCTTTAGGGGCGTAGCCGCCGAAAGGTATTATTGTCATTTAATTATAAAATGATAATAAATTTAAAACTAATAAAAAGTATAAAGTGTCATAATAAAGTTTGAACTTTGATGATAGCTACGTGCCATGACAGTTTGTATTTAAAATACACTAAATGTGGTTATTTGAAATTCAGTAGCCAAATGAAACATATTTATAGATGACCTGGATTTTTTTAATGCTTTTCTTCAGATTTGTACTTAATTCTTTAAAAACCCGAAATGTTATGACATTTCTGTCTAAGTGTGCGACTATTAAAACGCATACCAAATAGGTTATGGTTATATTTCAAGCTACGTTAAGACAGTAAGTATGCTTTAAAACACAAAAAAAAAATAGCAATAGCACGGATCAAAACTTGCGAAGATCTGCTTCAGATAAAAGCAAAATTTGCCGTCAACATGCATATTAACGTAACATCTGACACATACACACATACAAAATATCTAAGAAATTGTTGGAAATTCTTTTAAAACTTAATTTCTGTTGTCACCGAGGCCAAATTTATTTCACAACTTACACGATTTTTTTTTGGGATATATTGAGTAGTAGAAATATCATTTGGGTAAATTGGTCCGTCCTATAACTCGGTTTGCAATTACATGGCGTGTTTCCCAAATCCTCAATTATTCGTCAATTTTCGCAATATCATTTTAATCATTTTAGGATCGATTTAATTTGAAAATATACCAAATTAAAATTTTAGCTATTTTTCTTTTTGGATAGTATGACAAACGGTAGATGTTCAATATGATACATAATAATTTTTTAAATATATTTGCCAAAAAAAGTTATTTATTAAATTTTTTAAACAATGTATTTTAAGTTTCGTTGAAATAATTTATTTGATACATAGTCAAATACAAATTTAGTTTTAAAAACATTTATTTTAAGCTACACTGCGTCTTAAGGCGATCCTACAGAGATGAAGCCACAAAGATGTTTCGGGCAGTGAATGGATGTCTGGCATTCTAGCCACACGACTATATTGTTAAACATGAAAATTTTCAACGACCGATTTCAGTGGAATTGATACGCCTACGTCTTCTGCAATTCGACTCCATTCTCTATCTTGCAGTAATTTGTGTCTCGTATCCCAAAGGATATGAGAATTTTTATGCTACTTATTAATAATTTGACAAATGTGTCATTCATATTTATCATACATATTACACTACCAGTAACATGCCCGACGGTGGCGAGGGAGGCAGCAATGATTGCCCAAAACAGCAAACCTAAAAACCGGACATTTTGTCAGACATATTCTGGAAACAATTCCAATATAATCCATATTAAAATCGATAGACTTCATGTCTATAAGATATCACTTTGACATTAATTATGAACTAGTAACGGGAGACTTAAGGAAGATTCACTTGCATGATTTATTGATGGATATAAGGTTCCAAACAGAAATACATGCAATTCAAATTTGCGCCGACGAATGTCTCAGTAGAAACCAGAAAATGATCAAAATACAACCTTAATCAAAAAGTTCCCGGAATTACCACTAGGTGACTCCCTGAATCTTCAGCTGATTTGAGTTCTGTTCTTTTGACTAGGTTGCCACATTTATCATTGACATTCCCACCAAATTTCATCGTCATAGCTTATACATTTGTAAAAATTACGTCGCCGTGAGTACATCGACTCGACCCCTGCATGTGTTTTCGATTTTTGTACAGTTTCAAAAATGGAGTTGAACTTGCAACAATGGGTTTGTATTAAATTTTGCGTTAAAAATAGATTCAATGGTGCGAAAACCTTCGGAATGTTAGGAAACTGTTTCATAAATGATACTCTAAGGAAAGGAGTCGTTTACCAGTGACATGAACGCTTTTGAAGTGGTCGTGAGTCCGTCGAGGATGACGAACGCAGTGGCAGGCGGTCGACATCGAAAACATCAATAAAATGAGAAAAATGTCCATAACCGCAAATTAATCATCAAAGAGCTGACAGAGGACTTGAACATTGCTTATGGATCTGTTCAGGAAATTGTAGTTAATGATTTGGGTTTTTGCCGTGTTGCTGCAAAGTTGGTCAGAAAGGACCTTAATTTCATGCAAAAAAAAGGACCACATTCCAAGGCTGGATCCGACCCATCATTCATGAAACCCATCATTACTGAAGACGAGACGTGGGTTTATGAGAACGACACACAATCCAGATATTAGGCGAGTGAAAAAAGAAAGTATTTGTGACCAAACAACTTGTAGATTTTGCACCATGATAACTCACCGTCGCACAATGCCATCATTATCCGTGAATTATTGGACAAGAACGAAACGAATAATATTAGCAGCCGAAAGAAAAACCGAAGACGCTTTGGCTGACAAATGCGTTGCAGTCGATGGGGAGTACTTGGAAGAGGGCGGTATCAGTTTAGTATTCTGAATGTTCGGCTTCGATCTACCCCTATGAACTCGAAAGTAAAAGGCAGGGTATGAATCGTGCATGATGAGCCAAAACCAATAAAAGTTGTACTTCAAAGCAAATGGTCCCTTATTTTTCGGGAAAACTCGCCAAAACGCAATGGTACCGTTAGAAATTTGTCGAACAATAAATTCCGGATCACACTCATTTGGTTTCCGGAAGTCTTCGGTGAATTAAGGAAAACAAATCGGAGGCGACGTATCATTCTCCACCTCACAATGCGAGCTCTCATACATGGGCTTGAATACGTGACTTTTTGAGCACTCAAAAAGTGGAATTGACGGGTCATTCGCCGTACAACCCTAATTTGGCACCCAATGGTTTATTTTTGTTCTCGTACATAAGAACAAAGTCCCTTGTCGACAGTTTTCTACGTCAAAAGACGCTACTCAAAAACAATGTAATGGTAAAAATGACTTTTGAATTACTTGAAACGCATGCAAAAGTGAATTAATAATCGTGGAGAATATTTTGGAAAACAATAAAACCATTTCCAATGATAAATATTTGTTTTTGTTTGTTACTTCGCTTGGCCTTAAACAAGCGAAGAGATTCATAAATCCATTTCCTAAGTACGCAAGAAAACTTCTCGATTTCCAGTCCACATTCTAGTGATAACGATCGCTGAGATACCATCTCAAAAAAATGGATAAAGCTGAGAGCAAGATTTGTCGTTGCAGCAGAGACTGCCAAGTACCTACTATGCGAATGAAAGAGACTTAAATTTCTGGAAGGCTTCACCTTTACTTCCGAACAAACAATGTACCTACTCTCCTGGAAAATAATAGACTTTGTGAAAAGTTTAAAAATATACTGGATTTGGGTAATGTACAAAAGATCTTGTAGGTCGAAGTAGAGGGGCAAAAAGGCCTTAACGATCTGCTCACAATATAATATCTACCATACAAGTATTGTAATCAGCTAAAAAAATAACCAAATTAGGACCAGCGGCGTAGCACTGCGATGTATTTTCCAAATTATTTAAACCCACCATCCGTCAAAAAGACGGCTTCAATGGCGCGAATCACGCGGCATATTATACATAGGTATATCTCATCTCTGGTAGGACAGACCAATGTTGTTAATACGATTAACCTCGACGGCCGCATTGGTTGCAGCATATGTTTCGCTCCGCTCACATAGACCACAACCTTAGTCGATATTGATGGAGCATTTTCTTTCTATATTGTTGATACTTAACAATTTAATTTAGTGATTTTATAAACTGTAGCTGTATATTTTTAAATATTCCATTTTTTCCTAGCCGAACATATTCTGGAACATCGGCGTTAATAATAATAAAAAAACTTTTATCAGCAAATTACAATGTGTTACCATATGTCTCTTAGACCATATGCCTTTTAGAAAGATAATAATTTGTCAAAAAAAATGAGTTATGTTCCCTTAGTCACCAGATTTATGATACTGTTTATATATATATATATATATATATATATATATATATATATATATATATATATATATATATATATATATATATATATATATATAGCATTTATTTAGGTCATTTAAGAGGTTTCAAATAATTTTAGGAGTAATAATAATAAGGGAATTATTAGACGTTTAATCATTTGTTTTCCGAGAAATGTTATCTGTCATGTATTGATACTGTATTTATGACTTTTATGAAATAGCGTGCCTATTTTTCATTTAGCGTTGATTTCCTAGGTATAATGCCTTTAGATCCTATTGTTTCATCAAGAATTGTAGCTTTGTTACAAGATGGTCGAGGACAGCGTGGAACTGCAAGAATTGTTGGTAAGAGCCTTTGTGCTGTACAAAATGTGTACCAGCGCTATGAGGAGACTGGCCTGATAACCAGAAGACTAGGATCCGGCCGAAAAAGAGATGACCGTTTTTTGGTGTCGGCAAGTTTGGGGAATAGAACAGCTTCTATAGTTCTGCTGCGAAATTAACTCTAAGAAGATAGAAATATAAATGTTACTGAATGGACGGTTAGAAGAAGGCTTCGTACTGCTGCATTGTCTTGTAGAAGGGTGGCTACATATCCACTATTGCAACGTCGTCATCGAATTGCAAATATAGCTTTTACCCGAAATCACTTGGCATGGAAGAATGAGGACTGGAGCAAGGTACTGTTTTCAGATGACTCGCTTTTTTGCCTCAGTGGATCAGACGGACACAGTTGTTTATATGACACAGATACGAGATGATGGTTTGTAACGAATGCAATGGCCTGACGAGTCCCATACTAGGACGAAACAGCGTTGTCGTCATTTTTCGGACCCGGAGTTTTTCCATGTCCTTTGGAGATCTCCGCACTTTTTATCATGATAATAATATTTATTAACGGTCTTGGTCCGCATAGCCGAGAATTTCTTATTTTATTTTAAAATTGCACGGACGTTAACTTCTCTTTTTATTTTTATATGTATATTATATATATATATATATATATATATATATATATATATATATATATATATATATATATATATATATGTTCATACGGCTTTCACGGATTCCTCCGTGCGAGTTGCAATAGCAGTGGATACATCCACATTATGCCGTTGCAGTACTGAAATCACATTCAGCAAACGTACAACTATATGCAACTTCGTGTATAAGTGAAATAAAATGCAAACAGTAAATGCAAACTTCGTTCCATCATACCCTTTCCGTGTTAGAGGTTGCACAGTTTGAATAGATTGCTACAGAACACAATCCTTCCAATTCCACCACCATCGAGATGATGGCCTACCTGTACCACCATACCGAGAAGAAAGTCAAAACTTACCCTCCCCACCACAGTGATACGGCAGAGGCACATGTTTCGTCTCTACTAGACTCATCAGGGTACCGACATGCACCTGGCTGTGCAAAGGACAGATCGGAAAGAAGCATGCAAATACTGAACGCGGTTTCGCCGACCTCCCGTCGGATGGCGTATATATGTTCATACGGCTTTCACGGATTCCTCCGTGCGAGTTGCAATAGCAGTGGATACATCCACATTATGCCGTTGCAGTACTGAAATCACATTCAGCAAACGTACAACTATATGCAACTTCGTGTATAAGTGAAATAAAATGCAAACAGTAAATGCAAACTTCGTTCCATCATACCCTTTCCGTGTTAGAGGTTGCACAGTTTGAATAGATTGCTACAGAACACAATCCTTCCAATTCCACCACCATCGAGATGATGGCCTACCTGTACCACCATACCGAGAAGAAAGTCAAAACTTACCCTCCCCGCCACAGTGATACGGCAGAGGCACATGTTTCGTCTCTACTAGACTCATCAGGGTACCGACATGCACCTGGCTGTGCAAAGGACAGATCGGAAAGAAGCATGCAAATACTGAACGCGGTTTCGCCGACCTCCCGTCGGATGGCGTATATATGTTCATACGGCTTTCACGGATTCCTCCGTGCGAGTTGCAATAGCAGTGGATACATCCACATTATGCCGTTGCAGTACTGAAATCACATTCAGCAAACGTACAACTATATGCAACTTCGTGTATAAGTGAAATAAAATGCAAACAGTAAATGCAAACTTCGTTCCATCATACCCTTTCCGTGTTAGAGGTTGCACAGTTTGAATAGATTGCTACAGAACACAATCCTTCCAATTCCACCACCATCGAGATGATGGCCTACCTGTACCACCATACCGAGAAGAAAGTCAAAACTTACCCTCCCCGCCACAGTGATACGGCAGAGGCACATGTTTCGTCTCTACTAGACTCATCAGGGTACCGACATGCACCTGGCTGTGCAAAGGACAGATCGGAAAGAAGCATGCAAATACTGAACGCGGTTTCGCCGACCTCCCGTCGGATGGCGTATATATGTTCATACGGCTTTCACGGATTCCTCCGTGCGAGTTGCAATAGCAGTGGATACATCCACATTATGCCGTTGCAGTACTGAAATCACATTCAGCAAACGTACAACTATATGCAACTTCAGTATTTGCATGCTTCTTTCCGATCTGTCCTTTGCACAGCCAGGTGCATGTCGGTACCCTGATGAGTCTAGTAGAGACGAAACATGTGCCTCTGCCGTATCACTGTGGCGGGGAGGGTAAGTTTTGACTTTCTTCTCGGTATGGTGGTACAGGTAGGCCATCATCTCGATGGTGGTGGAATTGGAAGGATTGTGTTCTGTAGCAATCTATTCAAACTGTGCAACCTCTAACACGGAAAGGGTATGATGGAACGAAGTTTGCATTTACTGTTTGCATTTTATTTCACTTATACACGAAGTTGCATATAGTTGTACGTTTGCTGAATGTGATTTCAGTACTGCAACGGCATAATGTGGATGTATCCACTGCTATTGCAACTCGCACGGAGGAATCCGTGAAAGCCGTATGAACATATATACGCCATCCGACGGGAGGTCGGCGAAACCGCGTTCAGTATTTGCATGCTTCTTTCCGATCTGTCCTTTGCACAGCCAGGTGCATGTCGGTACCCTGATGAGTCTAGTAGAGACGAAACATGTGCCTCTGCCGTATCACTGTGGCGGGGAGGGTAAGTTTTGACTTTCTTCTCGGTATGGTGGTACAGGTAGGCCATCATCTCGATGGTGGTGGAATTGGAAGGATTGTGTTCTGTAGCAATCTATTCAAACTGTGCAACCTCTAACACGGAAAGGGTATGATGGAACGAAGTTTGCATTTACTGTTTGCATTTTATTTCACTTATACACGAAGTTGCATATAGTTGTACGTTTGCTGAATGTGATTTCAGTACTGCAACGGCATAATGTGGATGTATCCACTGCTATTGCAACTCGCACGGAGGAATCCGTGAAAGCCGTATGAACATATATACGCCATCCGACGGGAGGTCGGCGAAACCGCGTTCAGTATTTGCATGCTTCTTTCCGATCTGTCCTTTGCACAGCCAGGTGCATGTCGGTACCCTGATGAGTCTAGTAGAGACGAAACATGTGCCTCTGCCGTATCACTGTGGCGGGGAGGGTAAGTTTTGACTTTCTTCTCGGTATGGTGGTACAGGTAGGCCATCATCTCGATGGTGGTGGAATTGGAAGGATTGTGTTCTGTAGCAATCTATTCAAACTGTGCAACCTCTAACACGGAAAGGGTATGATGGAACGAAGTTTGCATTTACTGTTTGCATTTTATTTCATATATATATATATATATATATATATATATATATATATATATATATATATATATATATGTTACTTTTTGTAAAAATAATCCTTTTAATTACAGTCCGTCCATAATTTGCTGCTTTGAGGGATTCAAAATTTACGTAACATTCCAATTTAGTAAAATTCACATATACTGTCTTGTCAAATTATAAGTATAATTTTATGACTTCAGATGGTAACAAGTGAGGTACTGACGACACGATTTCTTTTAAATAGATCACTATGTATATATGGAGCATATGTCAAAAATAATAAATGAGCATTTATGAGCGGTTATTTAAAATTTATTACTTAACACCAATTTTTGGACTAACCCTAATCACCGAGTGAAATCCTGGTGTTTAACACTTTGATTGGAGAGATTGTCGACTACGTCATCTATTACAAACCTTAAGTATTATAATTAAAAGCTCATTTGACACCTGAGCATCTGCAAAAGAAAAGGAATTTCATTAAATAGGTAATCGCCAAGCGACCCTGTAATTACTGAAAAAAATCATACTTGAAATTCCCCGAAGTAATAATGGCAAAGAAAAACGGTGATGCCAGACGTCCCAATGCACGTTGGCGGGTCGAACGTAATTCTATTACCACCCATTCCTCCCCTTTGTCGAGGGCTGGGTCGCTATAATCTGAGATACGTAGGGCACTTAAAAAGTCTGTTAAGTTAAAATTCTAGTTTTACCTTAATTTTGTTCGCGAAGAAATAGGGTTTTTAAAAGTTTTGGGGTTAACGTAACAAAATATAGCGTAAAATTATCTATCTAAACTGCTGATCTACTCGAGCAACATTTGTTTTATGGCTATTTTCTCTTAAGTCGCTTATTCTGTAGGAGAACTACATATTGTACACCTTGTTTATTTCTTTTTGGAATAACGTGATATATGGTTTTATTTATTTTTGATAGGCCAACAGATTTGATTCCTATTAGCGTCAAACCTCGTACAATGATAAGGCGCTTGTTTGTTTATTTTGAATGAAGAGTTTGCTTGTCAAATTGTATATATTCGGCTTTAATAAATTTAGATATATACTTATTCTTTTAATACTCTCTTAGGTGTCGAATTTGGAAAAATTTACTATCAAGTACCTCTACCATAAAAGAACTATACTTTCCAAATCATATTCTGTCTGTTTTTAAAAGGACTTCGTTAGAAAACAAGTATACAGAGATCACTAGACCTAGAAATTATGTTAAGCAAGAAGAAGAAACTATAAGCATACATAATTATTTTTGTATGTTACTCGATTTGCAATATAAAGTTGGACTGTAAATAGATTTTATGTTGATGGTATTCCTACGCTTAACATTGACCATAGTCCGGCAACTACTAGGTTCTTCAGCGAATTTACGTTTCATTCTATTCGGAAATTAAATAAGATGGGTGCATTTTAATTTTAACAATTATTTCCTTCCCTAAAAACTACAATAGTAAATTACTAAAAAACCGTTAGAACATATTATTAGCTGGTAACGTAGCTATATTATCTATTAAAATTATCAAGTAAGGTGAATCATCACCATTGATTGAGATCGTTTCCGCCTTGCGTTTAACCGAAGCGAATATCGACTTTCAGTTTTACTGTCTTATGCATAGATTATTTCATCTTACAAATACGACAGCTTCGGCAATGCCTTTGAAGTTGAAGGTTCCAATTTTTGTGACCTTGTTTACCTAGCGGCCCTCTATTATAAAGGGTGTTTTTTATAGAGGTATAGAACTTTAAGTTGGCAATACTTTTTTAACTGACGGCCATTTTGTCAGCTGTCAAGTGATTTATGTTTAGTTTGGTTTGGCATTTCAACATGAATAGACTGACGCCTGAACAACGCTTCCAAATTGTGCAAATTTATTTTGAAAATCATGGTTCTGTTCGAAATACGTATCGCGCACTACGTCCATTTTACGGTCAATATAACCGTCCATCAGAGCAATTAATTCGATTAACTATAGAACGTTTTCGCACCACGTTTACTCTAAATGATAATACGCATCCACAGAGACGTCGTACAGTGCGTATAGAAGAAGTCATTGCTGCTGTAGAGCGTAGCGTAGAAGAAGACCCGAACCAGTCTATCCGCCATCGTGCACAGGAATTGGATATGTGTCCATTCACTTTATGGAAGATTTTGCGGGAAGATCTTGGTTTGCGTGCTTACAAAATCCAACTCGTGCAAGAATTGAAGCCACACGATCACCTAGCAAGGCGTAGATTCGGTGAATGGGCCAAAACAAGATTGCCGTTGATCCCGATTTTCATAAGCGAATTTTGTTTAGCGATGAAGCTCACTTTTGTTTGAATGGATACGTCAATAAACAAAACTGCCGTATTTGGAGTGATGATAATCCTCAAGTGTATGTTGAGACATCGTTACATCCAGAAAAACTGATTGTTTGGTGTGCTTTATGGGCTGGTGGAATCATTGGTCCGTACTTCTTTTAAAACGATGCTGGTCAGAACGTTACAGTCAATGGTGACCGCTATAGAGCCATGATTACTGACTTTTTTGTTCATCAATTGAACAACCATGATGTGCAGGAGCTGTGGTTTCAACAAGACGGCGCAACATGTCACACAGCTCGTGCCACAATTGATTTATTGAAGGAAACGTTTGGTAACCGCATAGTTTCACGTTTCGGACCCGTGAATTGGCCTCCAAGATCGTGCGAATTAACGCCGATAAGCCCGAAACGATTGATCACTTGGAGGACAACATTCGCCGCGTTATTGCCGATATACAGCCACAAATGTTGGAAAAAGTCATCGAAAATTGGACCTCCAGATTAGACTACGTCCGAGCCAGCCGTGGCGGTCATATGCCAGAAGTCATATTTAAATTGTAATGACAGAAGATTATCTTTCGAATAAAGTAAATTTCATGCCAATTTAAAAAAATCATCTTTGTTTTATTCCATTTAAAAGTTCTATACCTCTATAAAAAAACACCCTTTACTAGGGAAATTTCAAAAAATTGGAAAGAAATACTACAAGATATAGTTTCCATTGATGGAAAGTAAAAATAAAAGCCTAAATAGGTGTTAATACAATATAATTCCTGTGTAAAAAATGCCGTATTTTTTAAATTATGAAAAAAAAAACTAATTTGATTCTTGTACAACAACTAAGTTATTATTCTTGCTGGTAAAAGTTGCGATTTGAGAGAAATGTATATAGAATATATTTTTAGAAACAGAAAAATGCATAATATTTTTACACTGTTACTAGTTAAATTTTGGTCATATGAACTTCTTATTATTTCTGACTATATTCAAATGCTTATTTTAAAGGATTTTTAGGAAGTTTACAAAGAGCCATTTTTCTCCAGTTTTTGACATGCAGTTATATCATGCACAAGAAGTTCCTAGTATAATTTTTAAACAAAAATATTTTATATTCAATAGGTTCACATACAAAACACAAAATACGAAAAGAAAATTATGCAACGAAATCTAAGCAGTAAAGTTAGGTCCAATCTAATAGAAATCGGTATAGAAATTTGATTTTGGCAGGAACGCCTTTTGTTGCTAACTTTACAATTTCTCCTGGAATAGCGGGTAGCGAGGCAGGCAAAATCATGAAATTTGGTTTTGTCGGGAACGCCTTTTGTCTCATCTGTAAGGTGAAATATTCTGCGACTTGAGAGACTTAAATAAGGAAGCTAATGAGTGGGTTTCTCGCTTAATCGCTAGATTTTTCCAAAGCATCTCGTATTTTAATATAAATAAATATATATTATCTCTTCGGTGGTCAATTACCTAATGTGTTTAGTTTATGTTTTGATAGATAAAAGAACCAGTGGCGGCTGGTGCATTAAAAAAATCCGGGTTGCAATTCAAATGGTACGTTAAAAACATAGATATGTATAAAACCTGTGATAGGTACCGGTGGATGAAAGAATAAAAATCTTTAAAAATTTAGTTAGCTTGAAACAAAGCAGTGTATTTTAAACAACTAAACATAAACAAAATGCACGTATAACTTACTGTATGAATTATTTATAAAGAAAATCCATACGCCGATCTTTGGCATTAGCAAACTTATCAATAATCCGCTGATTGAAATCAGGTATGCTTTCGATAAGATCCCTTTCTTTAAAAAGCATTGCCAAAGTAGAAAATTCGAATATGGTCAAACAACTCTATAATTAAAATTGCATCTTGTGAAGCCGAACGAGTAAGGGAACAAATACCTTGTAAATTGGGAAAAAATATGCGGACATTTTTATTGGACATTATAAATTTAATTGATGTGCATAACAATATACGTAAGCAGCATGTTAATTTTTTTATAATTGCTCGCACCCCATTCGAGGAGCCGCTCATGTTTTATAGAAAATAAAAAGCGCTGACTTGGTTTTACTTACGCATACAGAAAGATAGAGAGGAGGAAATTCATTATATTTAACTGCTTTTCTAGAATTTCTTACAATATATTCTTAAAAATGTTTAACATGTACACGATGGTTTTTATAATTTCCTCCGTAACTCTGAATCCTTTGACTTTGGAAATCAAAATCGGCCACTGTATTTGCTTGCACCGTTTGGGACAGAGCAGTTAATTTTGAATGGTTTTTTCTCGCCAAACATTTTTAAAAAAGTAAAAACATAGTCACTTTCACAAAAATTAAAATACCGGTATAGTAGACATCACGCATAGAAATACCGGCAGAGTAGACACCACGTTTGTAATCTAACCTGAACTAAAAGAATGATTTAACTGCTGCTTTAAGAAGAGACCTTTACTTGATCCTGGCAGCGCCACGCGCGACTGGAAGCAAAAGATAAATACTCGTCCAGTGGGTTGCATAAGAGAAATTTTTCTAGTAGAGAGATACAGGTTTGCAAGTCGACTTGCAACCTAGATGAAGCTTATGAGACGAAATGAATTTCCATGTCTTAGATAAGCAACTCCATAGACGCCCCAATGGATTATCTTGGATGGCATTAAAATTGCACACCACCAAAGCGATAACGTTTCCAGGCGTAATATTGTAATACAGACAAATTATTACTAATATTTAGGCGAAGTAAGTTAAAGTATTTCAATAATTGACTGCTATTCGCGTATAATCTAGATAAGATTTGATTTAAATTTAATCATTAAATTATCAGTAGAATATTAAAAATATATTTGTACTTATAGTTATTAGTCTGTTTTATTTTAATTTACATTTTTTTTGGGGTTGCGCAAACCTGCAAATCTAAGGAAAAGCTACCACTGAAATGAACTATTATTTTTTTACAACTATTTTACATTTTTTAAAAATAAAATTCAATCATACATTTTATTTTCATTACATGATTTTATTAATTATAAAAATCAACGAAAAGCTAATTATTAAGAAAAGAGCAGCTTTTTGTATAGAATTTATTTATATTTTAATCAACTAAAAAAGGCTAAAAGTAAGTTAAAATTTTAGGTAAATAAAATATTAAAAATAATTAAAATAAAATTATAACATTAGGTTTATATATCATGTTACATACATTAAAATAAACAAACATCAGAAGAAAGTTAAGGTAAACAGTCCATTAAATAAAAACTAAATAAATTTAAACAGTTCAAAATATTTAGGCTTACTAGTCCTCAGTATGCCGACCTTTTTGTAAATCTATTACCATACTTCTGAAACTTCGTGAGTGGTTTCATTTTGACGAGTCTGCCAACATTTTTATTTGCGAAAATTCTTGGAAATGGGGCTTTTTCGAGGATGTAACCGCAAAATATATCAGTTTTATGTTGTATTAAAAGTATATGACCATGACCTCGGTTTTCACGTAAACGGTGAGATAATATGATAAAATAGTGAGACGGTCACCTAGTCCGCCACCCCAAACATGTTAAACTAACAAGGTTATGGTGATTTTTTACCAACTAGCTGAAATTTGTCATACAAATATCATGAACTGTTTTTCCAATCAGCCAGCCGGTAAATGGCACTTTCACGACAACCCCATTGCTAATTATCATAAACATATTTTTTTAATTTTTGAAATGAAGCTTAGAACGTAGGGAATTATGGGTCCGAGTAAATAAATATTTTAATGTACTTTTAAAAATGTTTTATAATAAATAATGTAAAGTCAAAAACTACGTATTCAAATGAACTTACTAATATAGAAAGCCTATATTCTTATTTGATTTTTTTAAAATTGTATATTTAAATGACTTGATAAAAGCAAAAAATTATATAAGTATTTGCCATGGTCATATTTAATAGACTAAAAGTATTTAATGTTTGTAAATCGAAAATAAATTATTTTGTTTATAATAAATTATTTTGTTAAAAATTACTTATTCTACCACATAAAGATATTTTTCCTATACAGCATCTCTTATCCTTGAAGCCAGAGTATTCAAAAATTTGCACTATTCTTAAAAAAGTGAGCTAAATTAAACATATAATGTGCGTAAATAATAAAAAATTTCTTGTATAAGTCGACATTCTTACTTTTTTACTACAACGAATAAAGTCCACAAAATAAATGTTTATCCTTGTTTTTAAAACTCAATTCCTACTCCTCCTTCACCAAAAATGAAGTTTGACATGCTCCTCCAAGTTTTGTTATCTGAATAATAAATTGAATGGTATAATTTTAGTAAATTGTATTTTTGGAAATTTTCGCTTTTTTTGGAAATTTAAAATTTTACGTAGAAAAGTGCAAAATGCACAAAAAAGGAAGACAAATTCGTGAAAATTCCGGAATTGACTTAAAATGGCCACATCATTTTCCCTGTCCTCCTATTGGTTTGTAGAACTTTTACCTTTTAAATTTTAAACTAAAAAAAACGAAGATTTTATTAAGCTTCAATTTAAAAGAAAACACAACATTACAAATTTTCCGGGGTTTCCTCAACTTCTAGGCCAATTCTGATAACGAGACCGGTTTCTACGAGAAATTTTACATCAGAAATAATGTCAGTACGATTTTTATACGAATCTGTAAAATTTATTAGGCATAAAATGCAATGTACTAATATATACATTTAATCGGGAATCCTGTTTTTATTGCTTAAATAAGATATCCGAAAATATATACCCATAGTCCCAAGATACGGGACTGAAAGCAGCGGGACGTCGAGCAGATTTTATCCAGTTTTAATTTTTACGGTTTTTCTAAACTGGTGGGCGTGATTGCAAGGAAACTGAATGACCAATTGAAACAAATCAAAGCCTGTTATCTTCAGTTTTATGCTCTCTTCGATTTTAATTAAAAATATTGATGAATAAATATTTTCAAACAATTTTTATAACAAGTTGAAGTGATTTTTTTTCAAAAAGTGCGTTTTTTTTTCAAATCTGGACAAAGTTTCAATTTCACCATTTCTTAGTTTACTTAGAAGAAAAATGTATGATAATTTTTTTTTTTTGGTTTGTCTCTTCCAGATAGGAATACCAACCTGTATCTTTCCCACCGATTGGAGATTCAATTGCGAGGCGCTTTCTGAATGTCTACATAAATCGGCTGTATTTCATTATTTTACGTTGAAAAAATTCGCTACATTCGGTTATTTTTACTTTCCGAAAAAAAATCTCGAAAAAACGTCTTTTTTAGGCCTCCTAAAGCAGGATCCACCCTTAATAATAATATACGTAATTTTTGCCCGACTAGCGATAGGCCCCAATATTTTTGTCGGAGATTGATTTTGTCGATTAGAAAATATGCTTCTCTATCATGTACGATGTTCGTCCGACAAAAGGTTTTTGTAAAAATAAGATTTTCCAAGCGGAGGATTGGATAAACGGCTCATAATATTTCTTGGACAATGATTATAAAAATAATTATTTAATAACCCTACAAATTTCAGCTAATTGATGATAAACTATCATAATCTCGTTATTTTGACATTTTGTAGGTGGCGAACTAGGCGATTGTTCCACTGTTTTTTCCTACAATTTTTTTCCCCAATTTTCTCACCATCTTAGCTCACAGTTTAAATGAAAAACTAGGCGATGGTTATACACTTTTAATACATCACTAAATTGACATGTTTTGCGGCGGCACGCTGGAAAACGCCCTGTTCCAAAAATTTTCGCAAATAAAAAAGTTGGCAGACTCGTCAAAATAAAGCCACTCATGAAGTTTCAGAAACATGGTAATAAATTTACAAAAAGGTCGGCGTATTAAGAACTATGCACTGTGGTTAAAAAAAACATTCTTTGCTGACAAAACTATTTCCACAAGTGCCCACAATCACTAAAATGATACTGCTTAGCTGCAAAACTAAATCTTTACCGACAAGAGGCTGAATACAAACACCAAGAACGCCAAAATATACATTCTGTCCAGCGAAGCAGCGCTAAAATCTGTCAGGTCAAACTCCTACGACTCTAAGTTGACTTGGGACTGTAGACAAGCCCTAAAGCAAAAAAGCCATACAAAAAAGGAGCACCGGAGCTGGGAATAAAATCAGATAAAATTAAGATAGAACAATACCCCAGTCCTTATGGATGTTGATGTGCATTGTGGCACTACGCACCATATATAAACCATTCTATAACGGTAAACAAATATATATCACAAGAAATCAAAAAATTTTGTTTTAACGTTGCTTTATTTACTATAATGTGACGTTATGTGGTAATTGACCATCCAAACTAATTGATTGTTTCCGAAAATACAATTGATTTCTAGGCAATATTTATGTAGCGTGCTTAAAATGTAATGAAAATTCATATGAAATAATTTTCTAACAATAGTCAAATACCCTATTGCCGGACGTGAATCTTCAATTGCGAAAAGCTATATGTAGTCATATCGTAAATTCATGTAAGTTTCTTCTCATAAAGAAATTAAAAATATGTTATTTTTTAAATTTTAGTTATAATAATTTTTTCTGTTATTATATGGTATGTAAATACAAACATTTGTATTAATATATTTATATAGAAATATTTTCGCTCGACTTATAATATTTTACGCGAAAAAACAAACAGTTTTTCTCTCTGCGCCACCTCCCTTAGCGGCGGCCAACTGTTGCAGACCTCTTGTTACCAGGGCTCTGGCCGAGATATTGGGATTACCGGGGTTAGTGCGCCAAATGACTTGAAAATGAAATATTGGTTAGTCTAGAAGTGGATTTCATACGGGGCTAGAAAAATCTCATCAAAAATTTATTTATTGCTTATTTTCCTTTATTTATTTACGCTGGATATCATAACCTTTCCGATTTATTTTAAAACTGCAACTGGATTTAACTTTATCTGTGCTTTATAGATTTATTATGTTGGTTGATATATTATAGTTTGACGATTGCGAAAGCTTAGTTTCTCACGTACTTTTAAAACTGGGGTTCTTCTTTGTTCTTTCACTTTAAAATAATGATTCAAGGAACAATATTTCTTAACGGGTTTTTTTTTGCTTCCCTGTAAATATTTTTCACAACAGATTCCTTTCACATTAATGTAAAAAGTTGTACGAAGCTTGGCTTTATACAACACTGACAGTTAATTAAATTCAAGTTTAATTAGTATATTCCTTTTAAGTACTTGAGCAATCCGGAACTCCTAGAAGGCTTGAAGTTTTAGAACCGTTCACGTTACCTGTAGTTGTGCTTTTATTTATTAAGCAATATCAGTAATTCTTAAACCTGAAAAACAACAAACTAAATGCTTGTTAGTTCAGATTTTCCATCTTTTTCTGTACTGTTAGTTAGTTATTTCTGTGTCCATCAAAGAAGATTAAGATTGATCTTTCAATATATTTCTGCTCCACACATATAATTTTGTGGGGGCTATCTTGATTTGCAGATGTTAATCCTTGTCATCTGTTGACATTAACAGAAAAGGAATCTTTACTCCAGCCACTAAACTTTTACTCCTAATTTACTAAGGTAGTCTAACTTTAAAATTAGTTAAAATCGACAATAAAGGGTTTATATCAGAGGTTCTCAAACTTTTCTGTCCTGTGGACCACGAGCCAACTTTTTTTGTTTAGCCTCTATCTTCCTAATATTGATTTTTTACAATTTTGTCAATTTAAATATGTTTTTGATGGCTGAAGTCTTAGTCTGGTGATCAAACTCGTAACGTGGCGAATTGGGAATAGTATCCAAATTGTCATCGTAACAGCAGACACTGTTGATGTTTTTATAATATCTTTTACACAGTTAAGCGCACCGCCGCGTTGTGCGTTTTATCACTAAACCAACGCTTGACATAGAGCGACGCAATTTGATAGGGTTTACTGTAGAGTGGAAAATATTAAAATACAAAAACTTAATTACAACTCATACCTTTATTAATTAAAATGACACAAAATTAAATCTCGTAAAATCTTACATAAATTAGGTAAACAAAAAAATCATTAACTTTATTCTACTCGTCAAATTTTACAGAATGGGGAAGACGGATGTACAGAACGCAAAAATTGCTAGAGCTGTCATTTATCTTTTCCTCGAGGTATGAAGATAGACTAGCTCCTAATAACTTTCTTGCAATCGTCCATAATGTACAATAAGTAGCAGGTATGTCTCTGAAGCTAAAATTGCTGATGTCCATTTCCAAACAGCACCTTAAGTTCCTCGTTAGTACTTATTCCGATCAGTTCTTGTAATATGACGTTTGATAATTCACTATGGTATATCCATGGTCAAAACATCTTTAAATCTGGTTTTAAAATCAATGTACAGGCCATTTAACTGTCGAATGTAGGCCGAAACGTCATCTTGGCAACAAGTTGGGAATTTTGGAAAATTAACGCCATTTTATTAAGTTTTCTTTTAAAATGGGCTCTTTAGCATCCAAAAACTCTAAAACAGACTTAAAAACTTAATGAAATCTGGTCAAACTTAAGCCTTTCAACAGCCAGCTTACTTCAGTATGGAGTAATTTATGAAAGTTCTTGTCGTTTTCTTCACACAACTTCGAAAATAACCTAGAACTCGACTCGTTGCTCCGACTGCATTTATGACGAATTAAAGAGACTGTTGCATATGTCGCTAAAATTTTTAGCAACTAAATATTCTCGATGGATGTCGCAGTGAATTACAAACATCTCGAGTACATTTTGTTTTAAATTACATATACAGCCACCGCAAGGTTCAATCAGATGTTCCATCTGTTGTTGCTGATATTATATTTGATAAACAAATTGGTTTTTCCATGAAATAGTCTCCCAAAACATTGAATATTGATTCTCCTTTAGTGTCTGTTGTCAAAGTTCTCGCAAAAAACAGTTCTTTATAGATTTCTTGATCTACAACAAAACGAACATATACCAGTAACAGTGCCTCATTATCAGGTAAATCTGATTCGTCCAGTTGTACGGAGAACTAAGATAATTACACGAAAAGCTTTCAACATTACGACTCATTTCATCAATACAACTTTGAACTATATCTATGTTGCTCAAAGAGATTTTTTTGAATATATCATATGCAGGGTTATACAGAACAATTTTAACAACCTGTTCAATAGCTGTCAAAATTAGCTCTTCCCCGATAGAAGGCGACTTTCCTAATTTTGCTGTCAGTAACGACAACAAACCATCATCATGTGTTTTTAATATTGAAGCGAACATACGGTCCACCTTGAGTGTCTTCTGAAGTTTTTCTTTCAGTGTCTGAAAGTATTCCAAGTCTGTTTTTTCGGTATGAGACCTTCTCAGATGATCCTCCAACTTACATGGTTTTATAACGTCTTGGCTTAAAACTTTGTTGCATATAAGGCTTGTTGGTGCTTGTGATGTTTTAAATAATAACGCTATACTGCCTACATTTCCTGTTAGATTCAGCTATGTTTAGTAGGAGTTATGTGTAAACAAAAATGAAACTATTTAGATATGGTTGAATGAAATTAATTACCCACGTAAAACCTATTTTAATCTTTATTGTGGTTTTTGGTATTTTATAATTAGATACAGAGGAATCATGTACCTTTGAATTTTATTAATAAAAATTTTAGACAGAAAAAAAAGGAGATAAAACAGGAAGTAAATAATGCCGATTGATTAAACGAAAAAACTAACAAAATAATTAAAAAAGTTAATAATGGTGTAAGCGGTTGATTAGAACCACCTTACCTTTACCTCGCATCATAATCGATAATCGGACTGTCGGAGGAATTAAAAACAACAGTATTATTAAAAAATGTATTTACTCATCTCTAGACTCCCAAAAAAGACAATTTTGATTCACTTTTACGTGTACATTAGGACGATTTTTGTTTTTGAAAAGATTTTCTTTTAAAATTCAGAAAACGAATGACCAGTGTTTGCCTATGAGTTGTCTTCCTTGCAACTCTGATTCATGTCTAGACAGGTTTACTATTGCACGTATGAGCGCAATACGTTGCTATCAAATGCACAAGTTTGTAAGTTACAGGTACTGTGACCACCTAGCGAATGGTTATTTACATAGTAATTTAATGAAATATACTCATATATAAATAGGTTAATTCTTGATCTATTCTTTTATAAGTATGTAAGTACGTAGGTATAATATTTGTTAGATACATTATGTTTATAGAACGCCTAAATTCTAGTGACGATCTGTTGAAATAGGATCCACTTTCGTAAACCCCATTTACATCTCGTGCCTCCCCAGTTTTTTTCCCGTTGACATGAACCTCTTGCAGGTCACAGTCGACCCTTGGAGATCCATTGGACCACTTTGGAAATGAATGGTTTAAATAAACGAGTGCAACCAGAGTTGCCACCCTTCTCGATTCTGTCGAGACAGTTCTGATTTCGATAATATTGTCCCGACGATTGTTAACAAGCGATGATCACTCACATGGCTCACATCACCCGCCGTCCCGCGCCCGTCGCTTAAGTTAAGTGCGTTATTTAGTGTTGTATCTGGTACTTTCAGCATACCTCCTTCAAATGCTTATGTTGAGCAAGTATTTTCCCTTATTATGCTCAAAAGGTCAAATTTCGCTCAACATACACAGGTCTCGCTGGAATTTAATAAATAAATACAAAAATGACGCGAAATAAATGAGAGCGGCCCGTTGCAAAAAATAAAAGATCGTTTGACTACTAAATCGACAAACATGAAAAAATTTGCTTATTTTCGTAGACAACTGTTCTTACCAATCCCATGGTTTTATTTGTAAGTTTTTAGCCTTAATTTTTCCATATGAATTTGCTGCTACCTGTAATACAAATTATAACATCATAAGTAAAACAAAACTGAGTAGATGGAAAATTTAACTTCTATTGCAACTAGAACGAGTTTAAAACTCAAGCTTCGTTAATGAATCAGGCTGCATATTTTTAATTAAAGCCTTAACTTTTTATTTCATTTGTTAAAAAGTTTTTTAAGGTCGAAACAACTATGTATCACACTAAGCAGTTTAACAAAAATCTAAGTAATTATAACAAAGAGATGAGGGGAATAATTTCCTATATAAAGTTCATAAAATTTAATTAAATAAAAATGTACAAGTCTGTATTTTAAAAAATAAACTTGTCAGTTGAAACTTTTCATAAAAAATTTAAATTTCGACCCTCTTAGACCAAATGTTCTTTTTAAATACCTGTATTGTTTAAGGATTGTTGCTATAGATTGTATTTTAAGAATACTGTTTGCGCGAAGCTTAATAAAGTTGATATTATCTATCTGTTTTATTACAGAGCTAACTCATTAAAAAGAACTTTTTAAATTTTCTAAACAATTTTTGTAGAAATTACATCAAATGACAAATTAAACTAAAATTGAAGAATTATGTAAAGTTTGCATCATTCGTGTTACATACTTTATTATATTATTATTATTGTTATTATGAAAAAACTTTTTTATTTTGAAAATTTATTACAGATTTTTAATTTTGTTTTAGTGCCGGTCTCAGCGTCAAGCGACTCCAATAACCAGCAACAGCGGCGTCACGTGCCTCTCTATGGGCGACTCGTGGCAGACGATCCATTGGGCGGCTCCATGCCTGCCTCCCTGGCTACCAGCGCGCCATCATCGACGGATATTCAAGCTATGCAGGCGCGGATACCCCTTACATTCCGGGATCCATCAACGGCACCCTTAAGAAAGCTTAGTGTGGATCTAATCAAAACCTATAAGCACATCAATGAGGTAGGCAAGAACAAAATAATGTTCGTTTATTTTGAAATTTTGATTATAAAAATTAATCTACTAGGTTTGTCCCAAAAGTATCGAGCTTATCTTCATATCTCCGCATTGGTGTTATTCTTTATCATCCGGTGAGTGACATCCTTCAGAGTAGTCCCCATTTAATTGAATAACACGTTCCCAGCGGTGTTTCCACTTCCCGAAGAAGTCCTGGAAGTCAATTTTCGGAATTGCCTTCAGTGCATTCGTCGCATTAGTTTCAACCGTCTCTTTGTCATCGAACCGGTGTCCTTTGAGCGGCATTTTTAATCTGGGAAAGAGCCGAAAGGCGCGGGGAGCTACGTCGGAACTGTACGGAGGCTGGCGAAGCTGTACGCTTTGTTAAATATTGCTGCACAAGGTTCGATGAATGCGCTGGCGCATTGTCGTGGTGAAGCAGCCAATCAACGCTGGTCCAAAGCTGTGACCGTTTTCTTCTGGCTGCGTCACGCAATCTTTTTAATACTTCAACGTAGTATTCTTCAGTGATCGTGTGACCTCTCGGAGCATATTCGTGGTGCACAACACCTTCGTAATCAAAGAAAACACTCATCATTGTCTTCACTTTCCTCCGACTTTAACGTGCTTTTTTTGGTCTTGGCGATTTAGAATGTTTCCATTGTGAAGACTGTCACTTTGTTTCTGGATCATAGCCGTAAACCCATGATTCACCAGTAATAATCTTCTTGAGTACATTTTCATCATTAGAAACCATTTCCAAGTGATCCTGAGCGATTTCAAAGCGAAGATTCTTCTTCTCTGCCGTTAGCAATTTTGGGATGAATTTCGCACACACGCGAGCCATTGCCAAATTATCGGTTAAAATTCTCCAAACAGTAGTTTTTGGTATTCCAAGATCACTTTCTAGTTCGCATACAGTCAACCGACGATCTCCTTCAATTGCAAGTCGCACACGCTCGACATTTACTGGTGTTATTGCGCTCGAGGGTCGGCCAGAGCGAGAATCACTGTCAACTGACGTGCGGCCATCTTTAAACCGCTTGTACCACTCTTTTATTTTTGCTTTACTCATACATTCATCTCTAAATGCCTTATTCATCATATTAATTGTTTCCGAGCAAGTTTTTCCAAGATTAAAGCAAAACTTGATGCAAATTCGTTGATCTAATTTTTCCGTCATTTTTTGCAATAACAAAATGCGACGAACGAAAAAAGACACTGTAAACAAACGCACACCATTCACGAACTAACACGTCCAGCCGGTAACTGCGCACCCTAACGAGTTCGTGAAGACTTACTGGTGACGCCCATGCCTCACAGAGGTCGCTTGGAAATTTTGACGCGGAGATATGAATGCAGGCTCGATACTTTTGGGACAAACCTCGTATGATTCCTTTAACAAATTAAGTTGCAAATTTAAATGCATACGTTTTTCTGCAGTGAATGAATTTATAATAGAGTAAAATCCAATGCTGCCATTGTTATTCATACAGTGGTTGCAATTAATATTCATGTTCCAGGTGTGTCGTCAATAAATACAACATGTTCTTTTTTTTGCAAATGGCTCACAAAGGATTACCCAACCACATTACAGAAAAATTCTAAAAAATAGTTATTTACAGAAGCATACCACAAAGGAGTGTACTGGAAAATTAAATTAAAAAAATTATATCAATATAAGTTGTAGAAGAACTGTTAGAAAGGAAACAAAAATAATATACTGGAGTAAACTTGAAATATTTATGGCCTTTAAAGTGTACTGCATTTCTAGCCCTGTTCACATTAAATTGAGAATTTAAATTAAGCTTTATTAGCCCACCGAACCTAGACGGCGATGGTTCAATAAGTAAGGTAAAAAAGGAATAAAAACAACGTTATTATATACATTTTTTTTAAATTTTTCAACATGATCTCCTTTGAGCTTTGTACACTTGGTCCAGATGTATTATGCCTTCTGAAAAGTAAGGAGTAACCAGATCCTCACAATAGTCTTCTACAGCCCTAATAACCGTTTCATCTAAGGAAAAACTCTGTCCTTCGAGCCACTTTTTAGATTAGGAAAGAGGAAAAAGTCACTAGATGCCTAATCTGGTGGATAAGGGGGTTGGGTACTAATTCAAACCGTAATTCATTTAATTTTGACATTGCAACTGCACAGGTGTGATCGAGCATTGTCTTGATGAAAAATATCTTTTTTGCGTTGTAGTCTTAGACTTTTTTCAATTACTTATCCAAACGGCCAAAAAGTGTTGCATATGTTGCATAGTAATCTCCTGTGATTGTTTAACCTTTTTTTAAATAGTCAATAAATATTATGCCTTGAGAATCCCAAGAAACAGTGGCCATAACCTTTCTGACCGACAAACAAATTCGCCTTCTTCGGCGCATTCTCGTAGGACGCCCTCCACTGTTCTGACAACTGCCTCGACTCAGGCTGGATCCAAGTCTCGTCCACAGTCGCCAAAAATTTTGTTGGGTTACGTTTAATTATCGATAAACACTACTCAGAATTGATCTTTCGGGCGAGTTTGTTTTCAGCTATTGACATTCGCGGCCCTCATCTGGCACACAGTTTTTCACATACAAATGTTGGTGCAAAATATTTTCTACAGTGCCAATTGATATACCTACACATTCAACTATATGACGAACCCCTTATTCGTCGATCGTTGTCAACAATACGATATATTTTTCAATCATTTCTGGTGTAGTGACCTCAACTGGGCGTCCCGAGCGTCTTTAGTTGATTTTCGACCACGTTTAAATTTTTTTATCCAAAAATAAATAGTCTTTAAAGTCGGCGTAGAACTTCTGTAAACAGCATTTAACTGAGTTTTAATCTGAGCAGCTATCCCCTGTTTCATATAGAAATGTTTAATCACTGTTCGACATTCGTCTTTTTCCTTTATTTATAGTAATGGTGTGATGACCTCCTTCAAATGACTTTCATACATAAACTAAGCATCGGATCACACTGAAAATTTGTAGAGGTTCCTTATTTAACCACCATCGTACATGTATACATTTTTTGATAAAATAATTTTTTTTTGGCAAAACCGCTCATCCAGTGAAAATTTTTCCAGAAGTAAAAAACCTTCCAAATACATGCCGTTATCCGATAGAAATATCTAGGTTGTTATAACGTTGATGTCATAAAAAATCAGAAGCGATGTTTACAAGTGATGTAATTTTTATAATACTTACACTACTTTATTGCCGGTCGCTATACCATTATAAAAAAATGTCATATTATAGTTCTGGACCACACACCGAAATCATTAAATTTAGTTACCACGTTTTCAAGAAATTTGGGAAAAATCAATAGTTTCTTAAAACGGGGGTCTTCTACCTCCTACACAAAGCAGTATCGGGTATAACTTAACTGTTTAAATCGACCTATTTTGACCTCAAGAGTCTGTTATTAAACGTTGTATACGTATTTTCAGGGCACCCTTTATAACACGCTATACCATATTAAAATCTTTTTTTCAACAAAAACAGGTTTCAATTTGTTTCTTCTTATAAACTGTTATGACACACTTTCTTGGCAGTGTAAAATATTCTGTCAATATCTACAGAGTTTCCCCAGGAGATACTGCCATGTCTTAATCTAAATTATATATAGGTATGATACCCATATTTGTAATAATTAATTGTAAGGGCACAACAATATCGTGCAATGTTACTCGCAAGTTGTTCCACATTGATCTTCAGTCCAATCTGCGATCAATCTGGATACCCAAAAATGAAAGGCTCCGACTGAATCAACCACCGTATTCTTATACTGAACTGATATTTTGTATTCAGTACGTACACTAAAGGTGAGAAGCCTAATATTTATAATATTTAGCAGCAAGTCATTCCTAGAAAGCCACTCATTCAAGTACCCAGGTCGCAATCGCCACACTCTTTGTCCTACATATCACTTTGGTATCATCAGCACACAACATCACTGTCAATGACATTTATTATTCCATTTGTTCCATGGGCACTCCTCTCTGTATGTTTCAAGGATCAGGCATTAACTGCTCCCCACACTGAACATCTCCTCTCCCCACTTCTTTCAATCACACCTTGTTTTCTCCGAGCTAAATATGAGATGAGAAGGTAGAAAACAACACCACTGATGCCATTTTTTCCAAAAGCACACAAAGTTGCTATTATTTTGTTGCGATTTAAGAAAATAATCATGCCCTACTGTATGGTCAAACAGATTGCAGTCGTGGTCGACTTACCGTTACGAAAGTATTTCATACCTTTTAAAAAATAACATTAGTCAATCAAAGATTGTCCTCTCAAATATTTAATTTACATTCGGGAGGATCGGGATTAGTCTGTTGTTATCAAATAGGTATGGTTTTGTGTATGTTTCTAATCCTGGCCCCCTTTAACACTTCGAGATATACTGGATTCTGAAAGAATGAGTTTATTATATGTGTTAATGGAATTACTATGATCTCCGCTACACTTTTAAGGGGAGGTTCATCACAGCCTACTGTTTTTTTTTTATTTTTTACATCATACTTAACTATGCTGTGTTGTTATGGTCTAATTTTGGATAAATTTGTTTGTTTATTTTTATATCTGAACAAATGTTAAGGAAAAATTATTAAAGAGATCAAAATGATCTCTGTTTAAAAATGAATCAAACATTTAAATGTTATTTTAATTCTTAGTAGTTATTTCTTTAATAACGAGTCATGTCGCTTTTGTTTTATTTTTCCGCAGTATTGATGTCACATGCGTGTCTTATAATGTTTGTCTTTGTTATTGCTTGTTTTAAAATGTTTCAGTAGTATTTATAATAATTTTCTGTGAAGGTATGAAATTCATTGTAATGGTATTTTATGTAAATGTGGGAATAGGCCAATATATTTAGTTTTATATTTCCCTTCAAAGGACGTTTGGCCTATTTTGATGGGGTGTCAGACCGAGTTAAATCTGACGACACAGTGGGTGGTCAGGCTCAAAGAAGTTATACTGGTGAGAATAGATCGAACTTTGGCTGCGAACTCCCGCATTATTGTGAAGAATAAGGATATTCTCATGATACAAACCAGGATATTTTTCAGTAATAACCATACATAATTATTCCATTTCAGTAAGTAACTGATATTATTGTAGTATCCCTCGGCATGTACTTAACGAGAATAACTCCAAAAGGAACCTTTTTTAGAGGCAGAAAACCATTATGAGTCCATTATATGGACTTTTGGTTTGGTTTCTGAGTACCAGTCGCATTGATTCTCACTAATTTAGAAAAAAAGAGTTTTTGTTTGGTAGTCAACAATCTTGGCATCCATCCTGTTAACACTTTTCTCATGTCCGCTTCATCATGTGGAATTTTCAAAATGCACGGTTTAGATATATTTATTGCTTTATACAACTTTAAACGACGATCTTCAAAAACCATTGTTTCCGCTCTCTTGCAAGCATCAGGATCGGTTACGTCTTGGGCCATTTTCGATGGATTCTCGGCCTTATCAAAACTGTTATGATCAATATTTTATTTTAAACATGATAGAGTCTCATCCCCATATACAGCAATCATTAGTTCGTGAATATTTTAGGACAATTATGTTTCTTAATTTAAAATACGATAACGCTGCGATTTTCCATTTTTTACTGCAAAATAATGAACGAATTGAAGCCTAATTTAGCATTCAAGTATAACAAAGTTGTCACTATTGGATGTTACTAGGCAGCTTTGAGGCAATTGGTGTCTATAACGTAGTATTTTTTCTAATTTCCATTATATATCCTTCCTTGGTTGTAAAAACATTTGACATAAAGGCATAAATTGGTTATAAATTTTGATTTAAAATTGCGAATGCGATTCGAATTTTACATCTGTACTAACTACTTCAGTGTTCACATATTACCGGTAATGAATTTTATTTAAAAAGCTGAGATAGAGAATTCAGAGTTAAAACAATAGATAGATTTAATATATTTTAGGTGGATATTAGCACCAGTAAATTGCCTGTCTCTATTTTAAAATTATTCTTCTTTGCACGGGATGTCGATTTCAGTTTTTTATCAAGATATTGTGATTTAACAAGTGCCATTTTTACCAATTTAATAGTCAACGGTGTGTTTTTTAGGAAAACTGCATTTGTATTTTTTTACTCGAGTTTAACCGGAGATTTGGGTAGAGGGTAAAAGATTCGGATAGGAACATACCAGACCTTTCACTGTTCCTGCCTAAATTATAAAATGAATAGTATGAATGAATAGTAAATCAAAATCATGTGTTTTTCGATATAATTCCTCTCATTATAATACATTTTTCAACGCGCTTTATTAAGCTCTTTTTTCGTATAAAGAAAAATCTCAAAGAGCGCTAAAATCTCCGACTTCACTTAATCTTTTTCTTCTCAAGTCCGATTTTAAGAATAAATAATCACTAGGGGTCAGATCCGCATGTCCGAAACCTTTTTCACGTGCATTCTTCTTTATAAAAATCCGAAAAAATTTCGAAAAACATCTTGGCACTGACATTTTATCCATATTATTATATCAGATCTTCATTCCTGTTTTTTGTGGCGAATCACTTTTTAGTGTTAATTTTTTAATCTATACTCGTTTGGCTTTCAACAGTTCCTCCTCCACTAATTTCATGTTTTCATCCTTAATTGCCTGGGCATGGTCGGTGTTCAATTTATTCGCTTCCTAAACGAAACTGATTGACCCATTTTTTTACAATGAATACTAAGAGGTCCCAAGCAAGCTCAGTGACATTTTTCGATGAATTTATAGTTTTAGTCAACAACCTAAGTTTTACCAAACGATATATCAACAACGAAATGAAATTAAATGATTTTTTTGTCATTAAATAACGAGTAGTTAAATAACTAATTACGCTAAAGTTGATATATTTTTTAAAATGTTTATGTGAAAAAAAAAACATTATCAAAGGACCAACGAGTGCATAACTTCTTTTTTGTGTTATATTTCCTTCTCTGTGTCGTTTATCTAACTTTCCCAAAAGACTGGAATAACAGAAAACGTCTTGCGTAATTTACATGCAAGTTTGACTAAGTTTCGATGTCTAGAAAACCTAAATAAATTAAGTAAAGATCGCCTTCCAACCGAATAAACCTTTGCAACAAGATCGACCCATAAAACTTATAATTTTGAAATTAATATTTTTTAAGAGGATTTTATTAATTCTTAAATTCAATATATTAAAATGACTTGTGCTCTTTATTTATCCTTTAATCACCAAATTATTAGTTTTACAACCTTGTATAAAAGTTTCCGAAATTACCACCAGGTGGCGCTCCAAGCTGATTTGAGTTCTGTTTTTTTTTTGGTTAAATTGCACGTCTATTATTGACATTTCCACCAAATTTGATCGTCGTTGCTTGACATTTATAAAAATTATGCCTTCTTAAGTACATCTACTTCTTCAAAAATGGAGTTGAATTTGCTACAACGAGTTTGTAGTAAATTTTGCTTTAAAATGGATTCAGTGGTGCAAAAAACTTGGAAATGTTGGGAAACTGTTTCGGCAATGATAGTCTAAAGAAAACAGTCGTTTACCACTGGCTTGAACGCTTCAGAAGTAATCGTGAATTCTTCGATGATGACAAACGCAGTGACAGATTGTCGACATCGAAAACCGAGAAAAACATCAATAAAATGAGAGAAATGTTGGTCAATAACCGCAAATTGACGAGAGTTGGTAACGGACTTGAACACTGCTTATGAAGCCGTTCAGAACATTGTAGTTAATGATTGGGGTTTCCGCCATGTTGCTGCAAAGTTGGTCCGAAGGACTTGAGTTTCATGCAAAAAAGGGACCGCGTTCCAAAGCTGAATCCGACCCAACATTCATCAAACGCATCATTACTAAAGACGAGACGTAGGTTTATTAGTACGACACGCAATCCAGACATCAGGCGAAGGAATAAAGAGTTACAAATGAGCCAAAAACTACCTCGTTTTCAATCGAAAAAGAAAGCGATGCTTACTCTTTTCATGGATTACCACGGTACTGTGCATTTTTGCCAGAAGGTCAGACGGTTAATAATGAGTATTCTTTGGGCGTTATGAGACGTTTGCATGAAGCAATTCACTAAAAAAAGAAATTTTTTGTGGGCAAACAACTCCTGGATTTTCCACCATGATAACGCACCGTCGCACAATGCCATCATTATCCGTTAATTTTTGACCAAGAATGAAACGAATACCATCCAAGAGCCATCGAATTTACCTGATATGGCCCTGGTTACCTTTTCTGTTCGATCGAGTCAAACAACCATTACGGGGAACACGTTTTTAGCAGCCGAAAGGAGGTAATAGACAAATCGTAGACGGCTCTGATGGCCATACCGAAAGTCGAGTTCCAGAACTATTTGGAGAGCTAGATCAAGCGCTGGGAAGTGCTTTGAAGAGGACAATGTCAATTTTGATGGATAAATTTGTATTTTGAATTTTCTCGAAAAATAAATTTCGGGAACTTTTTGAACAAGGTTGTATGAAGGTTTTAATATGAATGCCAAAACTTGCCATAATAAATGGTTAAGTATAATTTCAGTTGACCAAACGTTTATAGTGATTAAATTCAAATGATCCAAAATATAATGAGAAATCCGGTTGTAATTTAGGTTAACAAAGGGCTATTTATGTGTTGGTTGTTTTAAAACGAAACCGATATTTGGTATAATTAAATCTATTACACAGGTGTACAAAAAATGGGGTTATGATTAATGCTGGTGATTATTCCTGAAGTAATTTACTACGTAAAATCCAAATCTGAGGTCAGAATTATCCCATTACGTCAAGATTTTGAGATATTTGAAGTTATGGACTCGAAAAATATTTTTTACTTTGAGGTTATGTGAATATGCACAAAATTTTCTTGATCTTTTTTTCTAGTTACTACGATTTTTTCTTGCAAAGTTACGGTCATTTTAAGTACAGGTTAGTATGTTTTTGGAGACCAATATCGTTTTTTTTTGCAAATTTCAATCCGCCATTTTGAATCCACCATCATAAAAGTAAAAATTTCTATTTTCTGGCATAATATTCATAATCAAAGACTCCGAAAACCCTCAAGTGAAATTTTTTATACACCGCCAAGTACAAATTTTTCAAAATAAATGTATACATTAGAAAAACGTATGCCTCAAATGCTTAATGTGAATGTTCATGACGTTGTTGGGATATATTTCATAACTTAAAATGGCCGTAACTTTGCAAAAAAAAATCGCTGGTGACCTCTCAATAACTTATTTTGAAGGAAAAGAGAGGTATTAAATGATGCAATAAGAAAAAAAGACCAAAAATAAAAAAATTGTGCATCCTGTGCATAACCTCAAAAGTAACTAAGAAATCCATTGTTTAACTACATAACCTCAAATATATCAAAATTCTGAAGTGATGGGCTAAGACCATGACCTCGGATGTGAATTCTACGCAGCATATTACTTCGGAAATGACCTCCAACTGCCCAACAAGAGAATGTTATTGGAACTTATCGTTCATCAATGTTAAAATAACACAGGTTTACAAGAAAAAAAGTGGATGTCTATTTTATGACAAGACTATTTTATTCGTATATAATTAGACTCCCTGAATCCAAATCTGAGATCCGATAACGTCAAGTTCAAGGCTATTTCAAGGTCAAATGTAATAAAATTCACTAAATAAACCCGGAGAAGTAGATACGTACGTTTTTGAGGTCGCTAAATCTAAATTCATTGTTTGTTTAATCCTCCAAGGTCAAATTGAGAAAAATCGACTAAATAGATGTGTAAAAGAAGATATATAGATTTATGGGGGTGCTGAATCTGAATTCGTGGTTTGTTTAACACCTCAAGGTTAACCAGAGGCCATTTCAAGGACGAATTGGTAAAATCCACTAAATAAATCTGTAAAAAAGAGAATACATGCGTAGCTAGATCGATATCCGATATACATATGAGACAGGCAAGCGGATCGAGTTTTTGAGCCGAAACTCAAGGTCTCAATATTACGTAGTCCACGCAGACACGTGAACGGAGCGAGTTTTTAAGGCGAAACCCAAGCTTCTAAAACCACGTACCCCTCCCGCAGCTAGAGCGAGATCCGTTACATAACAGCTAGGCTCGCGAAGCGAGTTTTTATAAGTGTATAACACAAGCTCCAATCTCTCATACATGCTGTACCTGGGATATATGGTTTTCGGAGAGCTTGGGTTTTATTTCATATACTCATAAATCCTTGCTTTTTGCCTCAGTCTGCTGCGTAACGGGGATTGATCTCGCTGCATGTGGGATATGTGGCTATGAGAGCTTATGTTTTGGCATATTATTAAAAACGTAGTCCGGTCGCCTGTCTGCTGTATAGTGGCAATTAATCTAGCTGGACGTAGAGTGTGTGGTTTTTGCCGCTTGGGTTTTGTCTCAAAAACTCGATCCGCTCCCCTGTCTGTTGTGTAATGGATATCAATCTAGCTGTGCGTGGGTTATGCGAATTTGAGAGCTTGGGTTTGGATTACTATTTCATAATAACTAACTTCGCTTGCATATCTGCTGTGTAATGGACATCAAACTAGCTGTGCGTGAGGTACAAGGTTTTGGAAGCTTGACTTTCGACTCAAATGACCTCAGGTTTACCTTGAGGGATTAAATAAACTACGAATTTGGATTCAGCGACCCCAAAAGCCTACATAACTTCTTATTTATTGTTTTTCTTTGATATGACCTTGAAATTACCCTGAAATGACCTTGGGGATTAAACAAATTACGAATTCGGATCCAGTGACCCCAAAAACCTACATTTTTTTTCAGATTTATTTAGTAAACTTTACTCCGTTTGACCTTCAAATGACCTTGAAACTGACGTGATAGAGGTTAGCGAACCACAAATTTGGATTCAGGGCGTCTAATTACATAAGAATAGAATGGTAATTGTTTTAAAGGACTTTTCTCAGCGTTTTGTTTTTTTTTCCTTTTAATATTTGGTATTAGTCATATTTAGGTTAATTTAGAAAGTTTGCGCGTATTTTTAATTATAGCTTTTACTTTAGGGTCAGTTTAAAATTTAAATGTCGTACTTGATACTGTTTAAAGAATTAAATATATATATTAGTTGATTTTTTAAATAAGTAAGTTGGTCTATTCCACCCAGGCGCGGATCCAAGGGGGGGGGCGGTGGGGGCGATCGCCCCCCCCCAAGAGCTTTGAGTTTAGGAAAATGGACTCGATTTTTCCCCTTATACTACAGTTTATTTAAGAACTAGAGAGAGTAATAAATCATTTTTTACCCTTTTTTCTCTTCGCAAACTACCTGTGTTCTTTAGTCCGGTGTCTTTAGCAAAATCTGTTTGACATATATATTTTTCATAAGAATGGGTTAGAAATTTTATACCCAAAAATACCGGTCTATAATAATGGACTAAAACGTAGCCTTATTCTCTCAAAAAATTCTAAGTTCTAATTTAAATACTTACAAAATATCCATTATCAAAAATACAAAAAGTTAAACTATATGAAAAAATAAATTAGTCCATATAATATTAAAATATTTTTGGGGCTATCGGTCATTTTATTATTATTTAAAAACATTTTTAGGGTATTTGACGTTCCAGTTTATTTATTTCTTAAACCATCTGCAGAATTAAAAGTAAACACTAAAAAGGGATTCAAATGTAATTACTTTTTATATGTTGTAATTAAAATTAGACCTACTTATTTTTATTTCTATTGTACTGATATCTTAATTTAATTTACTTTATTATATGGAAATACGATAGCCCCCAAAAAATAAGATAAACATGTTAATTCTACACGCTTAAGAAAAAGACACAAATACAATAATAAAATAATTAAAAACTTACGGCTAATTGGAATTAAATATATAAAAAATTAAAGAGTGGGACACACTAAAATATAAATATATAAAAAATAAAAAAACATATAAACAACATTAAACAATAAAATACAACAAAAACAAAAATTCAAATAATAAACTGTGTTTACACTAGTAATCATTACGTATTTTATTCCTAATCAAAGTTAGTGAAACTATCTTCGGTCAAATTAATTATAATTGGTTCCTCTATCTCACCGATCATGAGATCGAGTTCTCACATTTTGTTTTATTCTTTTATTATGGATTTTTCCCAGTTTTCCGCAGTAACTTTATTCAAAAAAATCTTTCGAAAGTTTAGTTAAATTACTAATTTTGTTAATTGTGTTATTTCTAGCAACTCTACCTTTTACTTGAAAGAGATATTTACTTCTCCAACGGACAGTTTCCGGACGATTTATAGGAACATATTTTCTATCTGGTTTTTCCCAGCAAAAATTAAGTTCTCTGAGCAATTTCCAGAGATCAGTTATTTTAATTTCACGTAAATCGTGATCTTCATTGATTTTAGTTAGAATTTTGTAGACGGTTGGGATCTGCTTCTCATAATAAAATGTATATACAACCCCTTTAATTGCAGTTTTCATCTCTTCTTCCAACGACGTTTTTCGTCTGCCTGTGATCGAATGTGGCTTGGGAGTACTTACAATTCCAGTCGTTTTTTCTCCTTCAGTATTCGGTACATAGTAGATTTTCCAACTCCTGTCATGTTGGAACATATCTCAACATTATTATCTAGATATTGATATCTTAAGGCATCATAAACATTCATCGTAATAAGTTTTTCGTTGAGGAAAAATGCCCTGGTTTAACGATTTTTTAATAAATATAGAGGTGAAAGCCATATCTTTTGGGTATCTCACTAATCTCAAATAATATATAAAAACAAGGACAAACAAGATAAATCACTAAGAACAAACTGTAAGGTGTACTTTGCTCACTGACAGAAATTAAAGTAAACTATCAGAAATTTTATGTTGCAGTATATTTATAAAATATATTTAAATCTAATGAAATATAATTAAATTTACGGCAGTTCTCAGTTACCTGCGGCACTGGAGCAGGTACGTTGGAGATTTCGGTAACAGTTTTATTACTCTCTCTAGTTCTTGAACAGAGTATAGGAATGTGTATGTTTCTGATCGACCCCCTTTCCCTCCCAAGAGCTTTGAGTTCAGGAAAATAGAACCCATTCTGCCTCTTTATATTAGGAATGAGTAAGCTGCTTGCACCCTTCCTCCTCCCCCCCCCCCCCCCCGTTGACAACTTTTTTTTCTTGCCAAACTGTACTTTTGTGATATCACCGCCCCCCCCCAAAGAGAGAGGCTGGATCCGCCCCTGATTCCACCCTGTATAAAGTGGTCTGAAACTACAGCAATATATACGGAACCGATCATTAAAACATTTATTGGCACACTTTTATAAAGGGTATTTTACTAGTACGTCGTAAATGGAGTTAGTAGAATTTACGATACTCCATTGATTTTGGGAAGACCCTGCCATGTTCCACTTTTTGTACCAGGTGCAATGACCGAATTAACTACCCGGAACGTAAACAGCGTCTGCTGGTGACTTATTTATTTATAATATTTAATGGGGCGTGTCGAAAATACATTGATTTTCCGAACATATTATTTCTTTCCTTATCACTTTTAAGACATACTTATGCATTACTACAAACTCAATAAATAACAATTTCCTTTCTTTCATTTTTACGTAATCTCATCCGTGGTTCTCGTATTTATTACTTTATACCTTTAATTACCAAACCGAAACTTTTACAATTTTGGTTGTCGGTTCTTTAGTCACTATGAAGTCCATTTTCTATCTTTTGTCCAATATGGCGCTAGGTCACGATTCTTCGATGTGTCGAGCTGTCGCCTGGACTGTTACTTCTCGGTTGCCATAACTTTTCCAACAGCAGCAAGTCGCTCTTTGCATACGAAATATAGCATATTTTATTCAAAATCGACTTCACAAAACTTTTCTTAATTGAATTCTAGGTGCTGAAAATCACTATATTTTTTGATAAGGATACTCGTATTTGTTTTTAATAATGGCGCACAAGGTTGCACGTTGTTTTAGTTTTGAAAATTCACTACAAGCTTATCATACAGTAGGTCTTGTATATTTACAAAAAGGCTTGAATTGTTTTATAAAGTATCAATGAACATCAATCTTCGTAAAAATACCATTTTTCAAGAGAACTATCTTAAAAAGTTTAGTATGTTTTGGTTGAATGTAAATGTTTAAACAATACATTTAAGTAATAAAATGTTTTTAAATATTAAGTATGAGTATTTATCGAAAACAAAAAAGTGTCAGTTAGTCCAGTTAAAATAAGACCAAAAAAAAATTCTAACTTCGCAAGAATTCGCATAGAGCTGAAAGTTGATATAGGTCTTAAATTCACTATAAGGAATAAAATATCAAAAGTCCCTACATGTTCTAAAAATTTTATTCAAGGTCAAAGGTCAAAAACATCGATTTTTCGCATTTTTCTCGTAAACAATAAATGTTATTGTAAAAATTGGTCAGACAGACAGTTGTAGATCATGCATTCTCTATAAAAATTGTTCTTATATTTTTTGTCCTACGAATCACCATTTCTGAGATATTGGAATTGCAAAAATTGGAGAAGCTGTATTCTACATAAAATACATTTCTGCTGGCGCAGGTGGTTTCCCCAATAGACCTACTCCACGATCTATTATGATTTTATTAAGCAATATCCTATTGATTGAAAATATACTACTATTGGTAATGATTAAAGTGGAATAGATTATTGTTGATTTCGGGCAAATTTTAGTCTAACGGATTGAATATCCTCTCGAATGATCGCTACAACAGTATTCAGTATCCTAAATTGTCCTACCAAGCTTTGTTGACAATATTGTACTGATTGTCAATAAGACAGATAAATGTTGAAACTTCCTTGTTTCTCTGTTATAATAATTTTGTTACCATACTTTAACTTTAATTTTGTTTTATTACCTATAGCTGGATTTTTGCAAATATTTTTTAATTCTTTATTCCATCGCTAAAGCAATAGAATTATCTGCTGCCACGTCATCCGAACGAGTCCAAGCTACCTTCAAAATAGAGTCTTTAAATTGCAAGTGTAGCAACTTGATAAATATTACTCCGAATATTTTGCTGCACCACCGCAAAATAAGCAATATTTCTTTAAACAAAAAAAGAGTCACTTACTCGCGCTCTAGTACTGCTGGACTAATCGTAGATGTACTGGCTTGTTCCATCCCGTCGTATTAGCTGCAGCAATACTACACTGCACATAGATTGTCGGATTGCTTTTCTTTCAAGTATTCAAGAAACCCATCATTTCTTTCAACACTTGAAACAAATTCTTCATTCCACGATCAACAACAATGTTACTTTCAAAGATTTACTACATATAAAGTAAAATTCTGACATTTTTTTAAAATTATTTGACGGCACAAATTTAAACCAAAAATATTACCAATAAGCACGTCTGTTCACTGTCAAGAAACGTTCAATACTAAAAGAAGTTATTTCATTTACGTCCTTCAAAAAAATGGGCAGGTATACGACTCGCCACTGGAACAATAAAGTAGCAAACAGATGTTGCTCAAGGTTATACGGACGAACGGAATTACGGACTGAGCGTATATTCATTCAGAATCATATTATTTATAAGCATATTAGTGTGTGAGTCACACTACCCAATACTTTCATATTTTTACTTATATTGAACGTCCGATGACGTAACAGGCCACGTGCATATTAGTATTTTTGATGTTTGAAATCGTGATATGGCGATTTGCAGGAAAAAAGTATAAGAACAATTTTTGTAGAGAATTGCATGATCTACAACTTTTGTCTGATATATTTTTATAATAACACTTACCGTTTACGAGAAACATGCGAAAAACCTATATTATTTACCTTTGTCCTTGAATAAAATATTTAGCAGACGTGGATTCAATTGGAAGTTTTCATATTTTATTTGTAATAGTGTATTTAAGATCTGTACCAATTTTCAGCGAATTTTTGCCAAGTTAAATGTCTGTTTTGACCAGATTATAGCAGTGTGAATTTAAATGGTACTTAAAATCAAATATTAAGATATTTATTTTTTTAAATTTCAAGAACTTAGTACTTTACAATTCTAAGTATCTGAACTTTACTAGTAGAATATTTTAACCGCAAGGAAGTATACTTAAGGTTAAAAATGTATACACGTAATTCACAGCCATAGCAATTGGCGGTAATTTTATAATTTTTAGTGCGGTTTTTACTTTGTTGGGTTTGAAAAATAGGCACTTTTTAGGAATTTCAAATCGTTGAAGTTAGTATAATAAGAAAATCAGTATATTTATAAATATATTTTTCTTAAACAAAAGAAGGAATATCCATAGTATCTCGACTTGTACCAGGAGCAAGGAGACAGAATAAATGAAGAGTACTACTAAATGGTGGTGGAAGTTCAGTTCAGACAAAAATTACACAACTCAAGAGCCAAAAAGATTATTTGATTTAGAGCTTTTATTTCCAGCATATTTATTTATTTTTTTCTAAAATAAAAGTAGTCGAAGATATGCGCCAGTACTCATAACATGTCATATCTATCAGTCAACAAAACTGCTTTAATTTGAGTTGAACGTAATGACTGTCTATTTGGACTTCATTATAATTATATTTATTTTATTAATAATATTAATCCTATATTCTAATAAGTATAATTTTCTCTAAATTTTTGTTGTTCTGGACTTGCTTTGATAAAAGCATATTAATTTTTGTTTTTTTTTTCGTATAGATAATACTTTGCGACACGTTTTTAATCTGCCGTGGTAAACAACGGATCTACGGATGTCTTTGTTACGATAGCAAAACATCAGTAGGTGAATATCTATCCTGCAGACAGTCATCAGTCAAATGCTCAGCGTACAGAGATTCAATCCTAAATACTCCTGGTCGGTACCCAGATACGGTCGAGATATCCCTATCCTCTGAACTGGTCAACGGTTTGACTCTCCGGTGGTCAAGATATCCTCCCGATCTTGGATCTCGGGCGCCACCTTCAGGATTAACGTAGTCGAGTGCCCACTTTGTACCGGCCAGCTTGTCACAGTGTAGAAAGGGCAAGCCATGGGTTAATTGCTCGTGTTAGTACTGGCAGCCGGCTGCCAATTATTACCTCACATGTGAGAAATGGGAACTAGGTAATGAAATAGACAGTTTTAAAATATTTTAAACAACCTAAAACTAACTTACAACCTAATATTTATAACAATATAAACAAATATACGGTATGGAGAAAAAGAGTATATATCTGCGCTATTCACGATACCTCGTACCTTTCGAGCGGCAACGATACGGTAGAGAGTAACCTGGTGATATCTTCATGACGCTATACGTCTACGATGCTATTCACGACGCCTCGTGCTGAAAACCCGCTACGCTGTTCACATCGCCCGTACTATAAATTCGACTGGCGACGGTACTAGATCTCGGCATCGATCAGCGGTAGGCGACGTCTTTTGTACGCTGTGGTTCTCTGCGCGTCGGCGGTAATGTCGGGCGGTAACTCTGGCCATGACGGACGGCGACAGTTGTTATGCACCCTTAATAACAAGCAGCGCTGGGCACCTTTCGGTAAAACCCGTTTCTGGCCATTCCGAAAATAACAAAACAAAACCGACGGAGGCAATGCGTGCGTACATAGATGACTGTAGGACGGAAAGAAAGCAACTGACCCTGTCCGTACTTGTAAGGGTCCTCGACAACGTCGGTAGGATGAAACGATATTGTCCATACTTATAAGGGTCCTCGATATTGTTGACCAATAGTGGTAGGAAATTAGGAAAGGGGCCAACATTGCCCGTAATTACAAGGATCCTCGACAAAGTTGACCACTAGAGGTTGGACGTAAGGAAGACAATGAATAGTGAAACACTATGTACACACATGCCTTGCCTCACCTGCATTGCTAGACCAGAAAGGCGCATTCCGGCAGGTGACCCAGGCAGTCAATCTGTTTGGACTCTACAACGTGCAATTCCAAGCAAATTAATGACCAGCTCAACCTTAAATAGTGCTTTCGTACTTTCACTATGCCGGCCAGTGACGGCGTGGGGGAATGGTGCATACAGTACTGCGGTATATGGCTCGGTACCATATACGGACGTTCCGAAAGTCATCAGAAAATCTTATTACCCTGTATGGAACGGTGAAACTAATTAAAGAACGGTAATATTAAAGCTTGAAATATTCTTTTTTCCGCAAGAACTACATTTTCCCAATGGGTAATAAATTAGATACAATCCGGTAAACATACTTATACCTAAAAATTCAGTATCTTCGTTACAACTTCTTGCTTGCTTCTAGACCTCAATTTTTGGTGTATTTTCCCTTTGCTCTAGCCACGCTCTATTCAAAACGGGGGGAAGCTGTCCTCTATAATAAAAAGCCAACAGAAGAAAATTGATGTCACCTTCGGGTTTCGTTGTCTCATAAACACTATTATCAAGGAACCAAATTTCATGACTCATTTTGTCGTCTGGTATTACAAAAACAAAAATTCGTTTAGTTTTACAATTTGTAGATATATTTGCGTATAAGAAAAACCACACCTCTTCCACAATTTTTATTTTTTGGGTTTGAGTAGCAAAATGGATTTTTATGATTCTAGTCTATCTTATGCCTGGCATTAATGTTGCGTTATATTTCTCCATCAAAAGGACTTTTTGGATTGTTAAAAAAAAAACATTTCTAAATTAATTTCAAATGTCTAACTTTTGGTAAATAAAAAATAAATAAATAAAATAAAAAGGTAGCATTATTTTGTGTGATACTAGTCTATTTGGGATGCGCCTACCACCGTATAACAGGATTTTTGAGACTTTTTATTTAACTAAAAAATGTTGGCTTAATGCGATACAAATTATTTTGCGCGGGGTGCTGCTTGGGATTTAAAGAGCTCCAAAACAAGTAAATGTATTAACTAACGGCATTTTGTTGAATTCAACCATGCACAAAATTGGCCTTTTCATTGAATACATTTGCTCCCATTACTGTAGGTAGCATAGATATATAAAATGATACACCTTGGGTCTCATAGAGAAAACATGGCTCCCCATGCGACGGTGAAAACAGTATTAAGGACAACAGCGTATCTCGCTCTAATAGGCTGAGTAACAACAACACCAAGTGAGTTAAATCATAAAATCTTAGATAATGAAAGAGAAAGATGATAATATGTAAACTTTGCTCCACATGTTAAAGTGAGACGGACTTTTCGCCTTCTTTCTCCCTCATACCGAGAGCCACCTTCTCTCGACTGGATCCTTTTATACGTCTATGACTTGCACTGTGAATATTTTTACAGTAATAAGTAAACATATGATTGTATATAATTATTCTAAAATGTTTTAAGACCGACCGAAAGTTAGATTTTTCAGAAGACATCCCCCCTGCATCGTAATATTTTTAGGTTAACTTAATCCCGGTTCTTTTTTTCAAATCAACCCTTTTATTAGAATAATATGTAAATAGCTCTGAACTGTAATATTGTATATTAAATAATCCTTCATGGCCTGCAGAGCTCTATAAATAAGTAACCCCAGTAGATTGTTTCTGCACCAACCCTCAAAACCGTAAATGTTTATAGGAGTATTTCAAAAAGAAAAACTTTGATATGTTCATTCTTAATTAATACCTATTTAGGAATCATTCTGAAATACCTAATACAATTTTGTAAGCAAGAGATCACTTTAGAGCTTAGTTCCGTTATCCATTATGTTATTATGTCTGTTTTCTGCTCGAGTTTCGACCTTTTTTTTCATACGAAGGATACTGGAAAGATATTTGAAAAGTATGGAAAATTTTTAATGAGATAAAGTTACAATTACAAGGTGAAAAGTTGAATTTAATTAAAACAAAAAACGTCATAGCTTTTATGGGGAATTTCTTCTATTCAAAAGGAATCACTGTAAAGGTGAATACAGCCAATTTCCAGCATTATCAACTGTGTTTGGAGAGGTTCCAGGATATTACTCTAAACATGAACCGAGTTGGGTTTTAGATCCTTTCTCAAATGTATTTACAGCAGAGTCATCAAATTTAAAAGAACTAAACAAGAACTTAAAGTAAAATTCGGAAATGGACACCAAAAGTTCTGACTGAACGTGGGTTCAACGCGATCGTAAATATACGTCCTAAAAAAGGAACAGACGACAGATCACAGTATGTCGATCTGCGAGTGTTGTCAAAATTGGAACCCGATATTAACAAATTATTAAAACTTCATTAACCATCTCGTTATTTTTTTTTTAATATTTATTGATTTTTATTTGAATTTCATAATTCAATTCGTAATATGGATTGCAAAGGGTGCGGGGGCTGAGAAACGATTGGTAACCTTTTCCGCCTCCAAGAAGAGTCTTTTGGAACCCAAGTGTAGTTTTCTTATTGATTGCTTCCAAAGGATATTACAATAACAACGATTATTTATTGTTACACATCAACAAAATTAAGTATGGCTATTGATTAAAGACGTTCACGAGGTAGCCAAAATTTAACTCATCCTTCACAAGTGTATCTTATAAGAGCTGGACCACCCGCCATCCAAATTTGACTCTCCGATTTCCTTTTGTTCGGAAAGTGAAAAACTACCTTAGAAGACATTATTTTGCATAGAGTAATCAGTTCACAAAAGGATATTTTGAAGGGCAACAGGAATCATTCAACCGCTATTAGCTATAATAATCTTTGGTCGAAGGTAGAGGAGATTATGTTGGAAAATAAAATTATGATCCGGGAGAAATATATATATATATATATATATATATATATATATATATATATATATATATATATATATATATAATGAAGTAAAATGCGAACAGTAAATGCAAACTTCGCTCCATCATATCCTGTCCGTATTGGAGGTTGCACAGTTTGAATAAATTGCTACAAAGCATAATTCATCTTATTCCACCACCATCGAGATGATGGCTTACCTGTACCACCATATCTAGAAGATAGTCAAAACTTACCCTCCCTGCCACAGTGATACGGCAGAGGTACATATTTCGTCTCTTAATAGACTCATCAGGGTATCGACATGCACCTGTTTGTGCAAAGGGCAAATCGGAAGGAAGCAAGCAAAACTGAACGCGTCTTCGCCGACCTCCCACCGGATGGCGTCTATATGTTTATGCGGCTTTCACGGATTCCTCCGTATGAGATGGAGTAGCAGTGGTTATATCCACATTATGCTGTTGTAGTGCTGAAATCACATTCAGCCAACGTACAACTATATGCAGCTCCGTGCATAAATGAACTAAAATGCGAACAGCAAATGCAAACTTTGCTTCATCATATATTTTCCGTGTTAGAGGTTGCACAGTTTGAATAAATTTATTCACTGTTATTGCATCTCACATGGAGGAATCCGTGATGTCCTTTTTCATTCTTTAAAACATGATTTGAAAATTTTCTACATCTGTGAGCCTATACATTGCAAGTTTGGTAGTAACATTTTTAATTTACTGTGGTTTTAGACAAGTTACTGGTGTCACTACAAACATGTTGCTGAAAAATAAAAATTGGGCGTAAAGGCGTCAAGGGCGAATCCACTGAATTTCTTCTTTAAATTAAATTTTATTAGGGATGGAACTTATGTTCGGACTACTTACCGTTTATAACGGATAAATATCATTCCACCGCTTGAAAACACTGATAATGTATAAAAAGAAATGAAATTTGCCTGATCTTTTATAAATGCTTTTAAGAATAAATAATAGATTAATTATACGTAATCAATAAATTAGTTCTGCACAATAAAAACGTCCAGTTTACATTCGATAAAGTAAATATTTATAATAAGGTAAAAAAACGGGTCAACTTTTATAGCAACGTTGGCGCCGGCACCATACAAGAACATTTCTAATTTCAATTTTGTTCAAATAGGTGCAAATAGGTAAATTAAGTAAGTGACAAACAAATTTAGTTATATTTTGGCTTTTAATGGATATTGATATAAGTTTAAAAGTTGTTTATAACATTCAGGTTTGCTTATTTTATTAGTTGCTTGTATAATCCAATTTGTTCCTTTAATTCAGTAACTGTCATTGTGTGTTTTTTGTTGGTCGATATTTTCATTTAAGAAGTATTTCAATACAATTGTTACTATTTTTATTTAATGAGAGTTTATTTATAGTCTTTTATGTATCGTAAGTAAAAATTAAGATTCGTGACACATGAAATAGAATTTACCCAATGAGTCAAAATGGGGTTGAAGAGTTCGCGCGGAGACGTCAGCAGAGATGGACGTTGTCGCCCTCCTTCGTACAAGCGTATGGCGTTCGAGGAAATACATTACAATTGCTTACCTCATATTTCACAAACAATCAACAAAAAGTCAAAATAGTTTTAAATGGGTAAGAATATTTCTCAAGCTTATTGACTACTAGAACAGGTATTGCTCAGAGAAGTATAGCAGGGCCTATACTGGTCATAATATTCCTCAGCGACTTGGGTCATATTGAAAAATGCAGAATGATTGAGGCCCCCCCCCCAACTATGAGTTGAGGAAAATAGTTCCGATTCTGCCTCATACTAGGAATGTGTATGCAACTGGCATCTCCCCCTGTCGACAAATTGTTTTTTCTTGCGATGCCTCCCCCCTCCAAGAGCTTCAAATTCAGAAAAATAGACCCGACCCTGTCTTTACACTAGAAATGGCAATGTTGCTGGCGTCTTCCCCCTCATTGATAACTTGCTTTTGCTTACCATACTATATTTTTGTGATATCCCCCCTCCAAAGAGAGAGGCTGGATCCGCTCCTGGAATGAATACGTAACTTGCTATTCTAAGGATACTAATCTTCTGACCGATGAAAAAAGTATTGAGGATCTGATAACTTCGGGTAAACCTTTATTTGACAAAGCTCAAAATTGTGTTTCAAATAATCTTTGATTATTACTTAATGAGTCTAAAACAAATGTTATAATGTTTAGAACAAGGCAATCCAGAATTGGCAGAACCATAACGCTAACACTTGTTCAATCAGACATTGAAATAGTGAAACACACAAAGTTTCTTAGAGTTCATTTAGATGAATTTCTAAACTGGTCACACCACAGCATAACAGAAAAACTCAATTTAGTATGCAACGCAATTAGAGTCGTTGCAAAATATATAAACCCAAAAAGTGTAAAAATATTGTAAACTACAAATTTTAAATCTGTTTCACGATATGGAATATTGTTTTTCGTGAACAACCGTATGAATAAGATATTTTCAGTTTAAAAACGGACATTACGAATAATTACAAAAATGGGGTTTTGAGAGAGGGGGAGGGGAGTTTTTAAATCATATATTCATAAATATTTGAATGTTTAATGTTCTTGTTTAAAACCAAAAGTAGACTTCAACTACCATACCATAAATATAATACAAGAAGTGTAAATTTAGCTATTCAACTCATAGGCTAACTTTAACCTAGAAAAATCCATGTCTAAAAATTTTCAATAACCTACCCGATAAGGTCCGTATACAGTGAAATATGTTTTAAAAATATGGATTAAAGCAATGCTAATCAATTTAAAATCATATTGTATAAAAGACTATGTTGAAAATTAGGATATAACTCTTTTTGTGAAGCTGTTTCTTTTTATGTTGTTTGTATTTCCTGCGAGTTATTTGTTGTAATATGATTAGAAATAAAGATCGTTACTATTGGTATCCATAAACTCAGCAAAACGATTTTCGCACTCTCTCCCGATAACATTCCCTCATCCCAGATAAACACAATCATGATGGAGCTCTGTGGGAGCCATTTTCATATTGTTGGGTTCTAGATGATGTTACGGTACTTCTGCATTTGTCATAAATTTCCGGAGAGTTTGATGACCGGTTCGAAGTAGCACTTCGTTTGTCTAGCTTTATGCAGGTATTCGCTTGATAATAAGCAGAACACTCTTTGGTACTGCGTCGGTTGTTGATAGAAGTGTGGGGTTTGTTCGGACACTACTCATTCCTCATTATCTGTATATTTGTACCTCCAGGTTCCAGTCATTGGTGATCATAATGGCTTGTCCCCTAGATTTGTGCTGTTAGAGACGGGGACTTCTTTTAGTGTTGCTCTCTTGGATGTTTTATCCACTAAAATGAGGTCTGGTCTATATGTGCACCTATATGATCTGTACGCACAGTTCGATTCCAGTACAGCTTAAACTCACTGTTCTTCAGTACAAGTTCCGGTATGTATTCATTGTATTGCTTTTTCTTTACTATAACCGTTTGATTTTCTCTACCAACCGTTCAGACAGTCACCTCGCAATTGTGTTTAACCTAGATAAATTTGGTAAACAAATTAATTCGCCTTTAGTATCTGTTGTCAAATTTCACGCTAAAAGCAGTTCTTGGATTTCTTAGTTCATAACAAAACGAACATAGACTAATAATAATGCCTCATTACCAAGTTGACTCGTCCAGTATGAAGAACTGAAAAAACTTTTAACATCATGACTCATTTCATCAATGCAGCTTTGAACTGTGTTATTGTTTAAAGAGATTCTTTTGAATATATCATATGAAAGTTTGCGTAGAACAATTTTAACAACCTCTTCAATATCTGCCAAAACTAGCTCTTCCTTGATAGTACGCGGCTTTCCTGATTTTGCAAGTGAGATAAGAATCTTATGTGTTATCTTTTAAGTTGTTAATATTAAAGTTAAGTGTTTATAATAGTAATGATATTCACGTTGTTGTAACCGGTTTAATTTTATTTTGGTATTGACCATTTAATCAATTTTAACTGTGACTTGATTTGAACTGTGTTAAGGCTGCGCTGGCATTGGAGACTGTTCTTTAAATGGCAATGTTGAAGTGTGCTGTTTAACGAAGTCTGAGCCCTGGGGATGATTTAAATAAAGCTTAAAGCGCTTGGGTGATAATTCAAAAAATATACACTGAAATACACAATATCTCTCTTTTTCTTGATTTCTGCAGCGTACTACCTGTAACTTATGCGTTACGGAACGCCTAAAGTTTGATGATCTACCGAAACAGGATCCAGTTTCGTGGTTCCCTATTTACGTATTATGCACCCCCAATTTTTCAATGCTCTAGATGGCCAAAAAATATCCAGAAAAGCGAAAAACTGTTAGCTTAAAAATTAAACGCAGAAAGTGCAAGTTGACCTTGAAAATTGGATTTGTAACTGTGAAACTTGTAATTTGTCACTTCAAAACGGGAAGTTGTAAATGACCTCTAAATTTAGTGTAAAACCTTGAAAATATTGGAATAGAACACAGGTGTTTCCGATTTTTTCTATTTCAATTCTATAACACTCTTCTTTCGACGAGTAGCATAAGAAATATTCACAACAATTTGATTCCCAAATGTCAGAAACAAGAAATCTGCGAAAATCACCTTTTTAGAAATTTTAATTCTAAAATCCTAATAATAAAATAATCCATTTACTTTTCAAAAAATTGTATAAGTATCACCTTCCTGTAAGAAATGTATATATTGTCCTACGCAACTACTACAAAGTCTCGTCCAAGTATAAGAATTTTCAACACTTTCAGGCTATAAAATGGAAAATCAAGTGACATACCTAGAATATAATAATAAAACAGGTGTAAAAATAGAAATCACTGTTATGGACATATTGTTTTTTCGTCAACTTCATTTCTGAAAAATGCAAATATCCGGGAATACTCGTTGCCCAAGACCACTTTTAACCCTACGGAAAAAACTAGTCTATTTTAGAGCAAAATCGGTACCTTCCCTTACAGCGACTGAATTGAAAAAAAAATTGCAATTATCCATAACTTCATACATTTGCATTCATTAATTATCGTTTCTTTATTTTAGGTATATTATGCAAAGAAGAAACGGAGGGCGGCCCAAATTCAGGGCGATGATAGTTCCCACAAAAAGGAACGCAAGATCTACAATGACGGGTACGACGACGACAACCATGACTACATCATTAAAACCGGTGAAAAGTTCCTCGACAGGTAAATTTCAGATTATGATCAATTTAATATCCTAGCATCTTTTATGGATTGTTCCGGGCATAAATAGAATATAACGGTCTCATAAATTGGATCGGAAATACCATAGAAAGGAGCAACCTATTGCAAGCAGCTAGAATAGCAAGTTAATTAAAAATACAATATATCTGCTTATGATAATTTAAAAAGTATTCATAAAGATTTACATGCAACATGCTTAATCACTATTTTTACAGTAACGATTACGGTTTTTATCATTATTACTGTCATGAAATAAATCATACAGGTATCATTTTAAAGAAATCTGGAATGAGATATTCATCTCCACGTGGCGCCTTCAGTGCATTTTCCAAGTCGTATCAAATTAACAATTTGAATACGCTAGACGACCAACTTTGTTAGTATTTTTGTGAAACGGATACCATTTATATAAAGTATGTAAGTATGGATCAGAGGAAAGAATGAAGAAGCTAATTTTACAACTTTTCCCTATCCTTATCTTATCGATAATTATACTTATCGTATATAGGCATGACCCGGATACTTTTTTATTGCAAATTTTTGAGCTGTCAGTATGAAAGTTAAGCCCAAAGATAACGATCAGATCAGAATGAGATCCTGTGTTTATAGCACTCTTCAAACAATTAATTTATTTGATACTGTAAAATTTTCTAGATTGGATGCGTTAGATTTTGAAAGTAATAATAATAATAAAAAAAAATATGATTAATACTTAAATTTCTGAATTTTTTAGTAACTACTTGTCTAAATTTAGAAATCATAGACATGTAATTACGAATTGTGTATACTATTACTGCATTTATTAAATCAAAGTTAGTAAACAAACACCCGATTCACTAAAATGTTTTCACTTTACATTAACAATTAGTGAAAAAAATGCTTTTTACATGTGGATTAAATTATATAACAAGCTACTGGTTTCAGTTAAAACCATTACAACTGTTAAAGCAGTTAAAAGGGTTTTAAAACAGTTGTTAATTAATTTGGAACAATATTTTGTAAATATTTCTTGAATTGCCCATTTATATGAAATTAGTTTTTTTCAGTTTATGTATACTGTACAAATGATATATGTAATTTGAAAGAAGTATTATGATTTAGAGCATCTCTAATTTATCAATGGAATAATCGACAAAAAAAATGTACAATAGGTAACTCAGTACATAAATATTGTAATATGGTCGTTATTACTGGCTGGCAGCTCTACTGAGAATATATAGAGTCGACGTAGATATTGTATCCTTTTTAGAACATCTCATGTCAACTTGTAGAACTAGGATCCATGCCAGAGGTGCAATGAGTTGCAAGGAGCAACTTATTATCGATTCGGTCGTTTGCAATCAGGCCTTTACCGACCGAAGAAAAATTTTCGCTGCATATGTGCACTGCCAAAAAGCCTTCGACTCATGACTGGCTGGCACCTATACTGAGAATATATCGGTGGTGTCCACGACGACAATGACGCTGAAATATGCTGCGAAAAAAATAGTTCCCAAAGATTTGCGTTGAAAAAAAATAAATTTATAAAACCACGGCGAAAATCGCCACTAATATATGGTGGTGTCCACGAAGACAATGACGCTGAAATATGCTGCGCAAAAAACAGTTCCCAAAGATTTGCGTTGAAAAAAAATAAATTTATAAAACCACGGCGAAAATCGTCACTTCTTCATATAATCGGCGAAAACTAGAATGCCAAAGGGCATAACGGTGAAAAAATTTTTTTTTAATAAATACGGCGAAAAAAATTACATCACTAATAAATACGGAGAAAAAAAAATCATCTTTAAAATGTTCAGCGAGAATTATTGTAATTTTAAAAATACGACGAAAAAAATAACGTGTGTAAAATATGCGCCGAAAAAATCTCTTACTCAAAAGTGCTATTACAGCTAGTAAATTTCTATTACAGCTACTACAGTTCGGTGAAAAAATTATATTTCAGGACATTGCTACGAAAATTGCGACGAATACTATTACAACAGTAAAAGTGCGGTGAAAAAAATTAAAGTAAAAATATTGCGACGAAGAGAATGATACTTCAAAAAGTACAATGAAAACTATTACACTATAAAAGAGCGGTGAAAAAAATTACATTTAAAAATTTTGCGACGAAAAAAATAATTCTTCAAAAAGTGCGACAAAAACTGTTTTCCACATTTACATTTTTTTCATAAATTTTTCACTATTTTCAACAAAAAAAAGGTTATTTTTAAAGAATAATATGAATTAAATATCAAAAAGTGCGAAATTTTTTTTAACACCACGTGCTCACAAAGATACTGACGCTCAAATATGCGGCGAAAAAAATAGTGTCTAAAGATTTGCGGTGAAAAAATACATTTATAAAACCACGGCGAAAATCATCACTTCTTCATATATGCGACATAACGGCGAAAAAAATTACATATTTAATAACTGCGACAAAAAAAATTACATCTTTAATAAATTACATCTTTAAAATGTGCGACGAAGAAAATTATATCTTTAAAATATGCGGCGAATTATCTTCACCGTATTTTAAGAATTATAATAGTTTTCGATGCACCTTGTTTTTCGCCGCATTTTAAAAATTGTAATAGTTTTCGTCGTACTTTTAGATGTGTAGTTTTTTTCTCCACGTTTTTGAAATCGTAATAATTTTCAGCGCAATTTTAGAAGCGTCATTATTTTCTTCGAAATAAGAAATTTAATTTTTTACACCGAAAATTTTATAAAATCATAGTTTACGCTGCCTATTTTGAGATTTAATTTTTTTCACTGCATACTGGTTAGCTGTCATTGTTTTCGTAGCCACCGTCGGTATAGAGTTGGCGTACACAATGTTTAGGAAAAATACAACCGGGAGTATTTGAGATGTAGAACAGGGAAACCATTGCAGCAATGGAGGCAAAACAAATCTATAAATGCTTAGGCATGAAATAGGCCCAAATAATTGACCAACCAACTAAGAAGAACGAATTAAGCAACGAATTTATAAGACGGGCATGAAAATACTGCGAGTCAACCTAAACAGTAACAATTTATATAAGGCACTCAACACCTACTTTTGCTTTATACTTAGTTACTTATTTGGAATTGTAAAATGAAGCACAGGAGTACGAGAGCTGTTCGGCCAAGTCTATGCGATAATAATAGAGGGCCTTTATTTTATATATGAGCGAATTATTTTTTATGTAAGAGAAAAAACGGATAAAAACATCACCAGTATATATCTAAATTGAAGTTGTATACTTTTTACAAGATTTGTTTTGAAAAATTACTGTGCGGAAATTTACCTATAATTTTAAGCATGGTATCTTGAGGAAATGTCACAAATGTTGACGTGTGAATTTTAATTTAACCGTTTTTGTAATAAAACTACTGGTAGAAAACGGGCATGTGACATGCCGTTAGAGAGTGGAAACACACAATTTTAATTTTTAGATCTATTAAAATGAAATAAACATTTCACTTGCCGATTCAAATACCAAATAATAACGAATTAGAAAACTTTACATGGTACTTAAACAAACTGAAGATGTCAAATTAGAAAATCTTTACAGGATCACTCATCTTGTTCATTTGCTTCTTCCAGCCGTTTTTCTAAAAAATGATAAAATATAGATCATAGAAATTGGACATGTAAAGTATTTTGATAAAAGTTACTAACTTTTTCCTTAGCTCTCCTCATTGATTGATTGAGTGATTGAATGATATAGCAGGCTAGGGTTGAGAAACCCCTACAGTACAGCCTAGTAACTCATTGTATCGTCGGTTATATTTATGTCAACAGGTTGGTTGCCTTAATCAGGTTTAGCAGCCTGTTCACTAGTTTGTCCTCTGGGTATAAGCCTTCCAGATCGATCTTAGAAGGTCTCTCCAGTAGGTTAGAGCTTCGCATTGGGAGATGACATATGAGGCTGTTTCGTTCTCTTTGTCACATAGTCTACATGTTGGTTCTTCATTATAGATGCCCATTGTGTGTAGATGTTTCCTCGAGCTGCAGTTGCTAGTTATTAGTCCAAGCAATAATTTGCTGTGCCTGTAGCCTGCAATGTGGTTCCAGTGGGTCTGGTGTTGATGGTTTATTCACCAGGATAACCACCCATGAATAGCAGCCCTTTAACTGGTTCTGATCTAATAAATGTGGTAGCAGACCCAATCTTGCAAGTTGGTCCACTTTTTCGTTGCCTAGAATGCCCTTGTGTCCTGGTACCCACACAAGAGTAACCTTGTTGTATTTTGCCAGAGCGATAAGCTTTTAAAACAACCCCAGACCTGTTTTAATACTTGATAGTCCTATCACAGACTCAGCCTTATGAATAAACATCAAATATTTTTACTATTTCTATTCAAAGACAACATTGAGACCCATTTTATAGTTTTGCATGTTGTTTCAAGTGATTAAAGCTACCTATTATTATTATTATCACTATTCCTATTTAAAGCCAGTGTGGAAGTCAAAGCTAAATTTATTGGTAAATTTGACCTACATATGATAGTAAAATATTGATAAAATAAGCTTAAGAATAAAGTTAATGAAAAAATAAGGAAAAGTTAAAAACTTGGTTTCATGAGTCATTAACCTTGTACTTATTCTTTTATTAATAGAAAAATTTAAACAGTTGTTTCTTTTAATTAATAAAACTGATGTAACCGTGAGACTTTACAAAAGAAAAATCTGTAATTTACACTTAGGATGAAATGTAATATTCGTAGTATTGTAATCATCAGGATCACTCTCTAAATAATATACATAACATTACTTTTTGTCTGTAGGTTATGGAAAACATTCTCTATGCTTATTTGATAATAGGTAAAATTGCATAATTTAGTGATAAATTGTTGTAAGCCCAAAGTATAGATATGACATCTGTTATATTTTTGTCTTTTGGCTTTAACCTTTAACCACTTAAACATTACACATATGCTATCATGCAGTTCTAACGGTAAAATTTAACTGCGAAATTTTTATTTCTTTTTTCAACATGTTTTGTAGGTTGTTTTGTTACCTACCGATAACGTTAAATTTTTAATTGGACTTGTTTTTATTTATTCGGAATGTAAGATAGACCTTAAGGTTTATGTTTAACTAATTTTGAATTGCTAGATATAGGTGGATTATATTTTTGAAACCGACTGATTGACATTAGTAACATGTCATTATGAACTTGGTAAGAAAACTGCCGGTTTAACTGGAATTAGGTAGCCTTTGATGACGGGTATTGCTTTAGGCACTGAAACTAGTACAGAATGGCTTAAATAATTCCTGTATGCAACCATACCAACAAGCGATGTTTAAAAATATAATAGTAAATTTTTATTATTTTCAATAGTTACAAAGTTGTTAAACGTATAGAAAAAGATACTTCCCAGATCATTTTTTAATGACGGAATATTCAGTTACTAAAATAATAGTTATATTAAATTAATAATAATGCCTAAACAATTACCTATAAAGGGTGTCCGTTAAGTGCTGAAGGCGTCGAAATTACCCTGGTGTTTCATATAATTTCCCCCAAGGTGTCCCATAACAGATGTATGGGGTTCAAAATGGGTACCCACTGATTTTATGTTTTGAGCTGTAGCTTTTGAACAGATTTGTGTATTTTAATGAAATTTTGACATGTTGTTAACCGATAAAGATCTTCGAACATACCCCTGTAGAAGTAGCATAACGTCAGAACTAGGGCCCGGTTGTTTGAACGCTGAATAACGTAATAATATTTTTATTTATATTTCAAAAAGTGTTGATAAACAGTAGATATTTAATTTCTTGGTACAGACATGCCGATTTTATGCTATCCTTTTCTAATTGCATTATTTAAACGAGTATCATCGGTACATCCTTCGAACATACCCCTGGGTACGTCAATTCTGAAAACAAAGTATGAATATATGGTTGCCTAAATTTTTATTATTGTTATTTTCAATATGTAAACAATCTAACAATATTTACAGATAAAAATAAGTTTTTAAATCCTCTTTTTGTTAATATTAATTGTAAACTTCGCATTTATGGTAATTTCTAACACTTAAAAACACCGAAAAAAGTCACGACAAGCAATAAACTGAAAGACAAGATAAGTAAATATGTTTATGTCTGTCAAACATCAAAAAAGCGTCTCCCCCACCGACCATAAATAGCCTTCAGACAAATCTATTGTTGTTTATATCTAGAGTATGATCGAAGATAAAGACTCACGACTAATTCAGGCAATAAACAACCTTTGATTTTACTAAAGAAATTAGAAACAGACTCACCACTAAATTCATAAGCCAAAAAATTGTAACAGTTCCGAGCTTTTTTAGATACTTGAGACAGTTATCTAAAAAAATGTACTTTATCAACCATTTTGGAGAAAAATCAATTTGTTTTCGTCCAAGAAGAGCATGAAATGCCGAGTTAGAACACACTTTGAATGAGATTGCTGATAATCCTTCTAAGAGTATAAGAAGGCTCACAGCTCAAATAAGCACAATAAAATGGGTTGTTTATGAAACATTCTAAGAACAATTGTTTCATCCTCTCCATGTTTAAAAGATACACCACCCAATGTCTCCAGACGATTATCCTGTAAGATTTAATTACTTAAATTAGTTTTTACAGAAATTTAGGGGAAATCCCCATTTTACTAGAGCTGTTTTAATTATTGACGAAGCTGGTTTTACCAAGGACAGCATTATAAATCCTAATTTTACTCATTTGGTATGAAGAGAATTCCCATGCAGTAATACAGACTAGACACCAACAAAGATTTAAAATTAACATTAGGTCAGGGATGATTTGGAAGTGTTTGATTCGGCCTTTCGTTTTGGAAGATAGATTAACCGGTGCACTCCATTTACAGTTTTTACACTAAAATTTAAATAACCTTTTAGAAGATGTGCAAGTTAAAGCTCAGATATGGTTGATGCACGATTGTGTTCCACCACATTTTAATAAAATACTGCGTCGCCATTTATCTTGCACAGCAGAAGATCGAAATCCAGAAGGATGACCCACATATATTTTTATTTTTCAGCATAGTCTTCTTGTAAACCTTTTCACCTCTCTCAGTGATGTTCCCATCTCTTTAACCCGTCCACATAGCTATTTACAAAGATGATGGGTTTCTTCATTGAACGAAAATTTGTGTCCTCTGAACACAACTTTTCGCTGGAGCTAGGTTTAGTGAGCAAGGAGGGTAGTTAAAGAGTTCAAACCGCAATTCGGTGATTTTCTCCATGGCAACCCCTGAGGTGTGAAATTGAGATTATCTTGGTAAAAGAATTTTTTTTTCTTGTTCAAATGTGGCTTTTTTTCACAATTTCCACTTTCAGCTTGTCAAGTAATGACGCATAGTATGCTCCTGTAATGGTTTGCCTTTGTTCAAGATAACTGCGTGACTATCCCAGTCACCATCATTGTCCTGGCTGAAGGAACTTTTACCTTTTTTGGGGCCGATTCTTTCGCAATCCACTGTTTTGACTGTGTTTTTATTTCTGGGGTGTAATGGTGTATCCAAGTTTCATCTACAGTAATTAATCGGTGCTGAAACTGATATGTTGCGCCTGAACTGCACCAACAGAACTTTGCAAATGTTCTTCCGAACACATTTTTGATACAGAGTGAGCAATCGCTATACTCAGCGCGCGGTATGCTTTCTCATGTCTAATTTTCATTTAATATGTGACAAATACATTTTTTTAATATGTTCATAGCCTCTGTTATCCCTCTAACCTTAATTCAACGGTTGTCTAGCACCATTTGGTGAATTTGAGCGATGTTATCACTTATGCTGGTACGGTAACGTTTAAATTCAACTACTCATAATATCACAGCGTCCGTAATTTTAGTAGGCGTGTTGCTTTTCAAAAATAAATATCTAATGACAGCTCGATACTCGATTTTGTCCATTTTCTCAAAAACACTTACATCGACTCACTAAGCCGACTGTCTAAGAGCAACTGCTCGTGCGAAATGGCTGAAATCGTTCTGAGTAGACTTCTACGCGTATGCGAACACATTCTCCAACTTTGGTTGACGAGTGCTGACATCTTTATCTTGAGGTCGGAAACTTTCCAGAATACTCTCGTATTTGTATATATATATACGTACAAGTTGGGCCTGTTTAAATAGTTTCTCTTAACACAGATTTTTATAAAATAGTAGACAAGAATACACAATTCAACGATAAGTCTAGGAGAAATTTTCGAGTAAAGTTAAAAAAGGAAAATAAAATGTTACTTACAATAATGTAATATTCTAAAATGTTACGTGGATATATGCCAAGCAAAGTACTATGTGCACAATTTCGACGGTGACCATCCAATATTATGAACTACACAGAAATACAAATATTAGACTTTATTAGAGTCACGTTAGTTTTCTTAAAAATAATATATACACGTATGTCGATAGAAGCAATTTTGCCTACATTATTTTTTTGGCAATGTATGATAATTCTTATCTCAACAACTACGACCTACATCGCCGCTATAATTTTTCTGTAAATTTTAAATATATAATCAAAGTATTGAATGAACTTAGGAATGACATATGACATAAGCGACAGGCCTGAGTGATTCTGGTTTATATAACTCTTATCAGTTGGTATCAGGTTTGCATAAAATTCAGGACTGGACTTTAAATTTACTTCACGATTTTATATTAAATTATTCCACTTTAAAGCATTAAATAGATAGCATAAACGATTGAAGTATGGGAAAAGACAACTTCTTTATGAATTTATTTACGTACAATATTATTAACAAATTCAAAGCACTACAATAAAAAAATATTTCGACGACTTGGGCTGATACGACCCTCAACAATAATTTACTGATCTAGGAAACTACCTATTTTACATGATCGATATCTTTTTACGTCGTTTGTCAAATCGAGGAGCTTTCTCTGTACTATATTTTTCGAAATTTTAGATTTTATAGTTTCAGGGAGGGTAAGGAACAATGAGTTTTTGAAACATATTTTCGCAATATTTCTATTACCTCCCAACGTAAATTTCTGAAAAGAAAGGCTTTAAGATTCTTATATAAAAGATTTTTTTTTATCAAACTTGGTTGTCCGGAAAAATTAAATACTGGTGTATTTGAGGGTTAGTAAGCATTATTACTATACCAAAATTCAACTGTCTGTTAAGCCGTCTCTGAAAAAGAGGGCTGTAACAAAGGCATGAGTGATCCCACGAGAGTTTTTCTTTTTGATGTATAGAGCATTAAAAATTAAATATCACTCTATTGAAGGGTTAAATAAAAATAATAAGAGGTTAAATCGGGTAAGTTTAGATCAAAAATTAAAAAAAAAAATCTAATGAGCGAATGTTTTCAATTTTTTACCTCAATTTTTGGTTTAGTAACATTCAGAAGCGTTGCTCAAATTTTCTGAAATATTAATAATAAGGTTGTTGTATATACAGGGTGTTTCATAAGTCATGATACACTGAGCAATAGTAGGTACCTTACGTAAAAGTCATTACATTGGTCCAATGTTATAACTTTTTTACACGTTAGTTAATCTGTCTTTTTAATTAAAAAAATATTTTTCTAATTGTTCTATATAAAAAAAAGTGTCTTTTGTAAATGTCACTAAGAGATATTTGCTTTTAAACTTTCCAATGCAGCCAATTTTAAATCTTAATTAGGGAATTACAACTTTTTACAGTGAACAATGATTAGAACGAAAAGATTAAGACACGCTTTTAAACCTAATTTCTGTCAAACTTACTTGTTTGTCAACATTTTGTATATTTTTGAAAAGTCGCTAAAAGAACTATTTAAAAGGCATAACTTATTTTCAAACGTAGAAATGCGAGCTGCAGTCGTCCTATACGCGCAAACAAAATGTAACGGGTGCACAAGCTCATCGACGATATTTGGCAATCTATCCAAATAGGAGGCAGTCTAATGTTAAGGTATTTGTGAATCTTTACAATAGGTTGGGGGAACTAGCTCTTCTCGTTCTAAAATTAATACCATGAGTGGTTCGGAAGATATGGTATTATTTCACATGAGAAAGAGGACATTTTTGATTCAGGTTGCAGAAAATCCGAGAATAAGTACGAAACAGGTGGCTACGGGCATTATAGTATTATTTACAGATGAAGCCACGTTTCCGAAACCAACCTGCGTGGGACAGTGAAAATCTGCACTTAATAACTGGACGCCACTTTCAGCACGAATTTAAGCCAAGACGCGCACAAAAGTGGAATCACCAAAGTATTCGTATTATCTTATCGCCACACACGTCCTTTGCTTACCACTTTAGGGCCCGCCTGGGCTAAAATTGACATTTGGCGTGGGTTTACTGGTAACTTGGCTTTGAGACCTTCCGGATTTCCATTTAACTAAAATGATGAATTATTCTTAAATTTCCTCCAAACTCTGTTAGTCATCGTTCTACACAATTTACCACTGAATTTAAGGCAAAATATGATTTTCCAGTAGAATAGTTCTCTAACGTATTTTATCAAACCTTTCAGAAAATACCTAAATATTCATTTACCTTATCGTTGGATAAATCGTGGAAGTAAAATACTTTGACCTGCACGGAGCCCTAATTTTAATCCGATGAATTTTTGCTTATGGAGGTATATGAAATCTCTTGTGCATGAAGGTACAATAAATACCCGAGAAAAAGTATGGAAGAAAATTGGAAATGTCAAGGAACTATTTCGAAACGAACACTTGTTCTTTAGAATTAGGCGGTCGTTTGTTAAACAGGTCATCAAATGAAATGAAGTAAATGAAAATAACTACAAATATTTGTTATCAAAAATAGATCGCTGAAAAGTTATTCGCATTTAAATTTATCATATTTTCTTAAATACTTCCGTTTATGTATTTAAAAGCCATTGTTTTTAAAACATTTTTTGCCAGTGTTATAATTTAATGAATTAAAAACACACTGCTAGATTCACTAAGAAGGTTTAAGTTTTAAGTAGGATCTAACTGCTATGGAAGTTAATTCTGCTATTCGGCCAGTTTTGTTTTGCTTATGATTTTGTTACGTGATAATTTATATTATGTCAACAAATAAACCTTCAAGTAGAAAAACTGAGAATAAAGACCGAGAGATAAAGCCATGGAATCGGTAAGGAGAGTGGTCTTGCGAATATAAACAAAGATATACATTTTTTGTCGTATGAGAAATAAAAGAAGGCGATGCTTATTATTCCACTTGTCAATTTAAGCTTTTTATTGTCAGCCTAGTTTTAAGGTTAGATCAAGTGAATAAATTAGGGGCACAAAATTTAATTTTCTCTTCACATATTTTTTTATTTATTTATAATTGACTGCACTGGGAATTTATAAAAGCAAATAACTTCAAAACGTTTACAAAGTATACCTTTTTAAGTAGAATAGAAAGAAAGACAGATGTACTAGGCGGAATTAATAGCTTTGTTCGCAGGTCACTTTCCGAACCGATTCAGAACTAGTACGGAATTAGTTCAGGATTGCCGTACAGCGCATGCTCAGGTATTAACGGTTCAGGATTTGTTTTTACCGCGAACGATTTTGGAACTTTGAATCGTCTACTCTTTTGGTTTTAAATAATTTAAAACTGTCTTTTATTAGGTTTTATTATTTGTATTATTTTAAAGAAATATTGAATTATAATTGTTATTCTTATATAATATAAAGTCTAACTGTCAGTTCCTTTTGGAATAAAACGTCTTGTTTTTTGCTGAATAGAATTTTTAATAAACAAATATATATTTTAACAGATATCTATTGTTTACTCTTTATTTTGTGTTAAGTTCATATTTCGGGAGCCTCAAAGTAAATCTAATTCTAAACATACGCCTAATAAAAAGATGGGGGTTTTTCTAAACAAAAAATAAAACGCAATAGTTTTAGGTCCATTTCTTTTTGACACAAAAAACATTTTTTATAAAACTAAAAACCGGTCTGATACGTCCCTATACGATGCAACTTCATTTATCGCAAACCATATTACACGCCAGTTCTTGTCCATTTCTCAGCTTAACTGAAAAATGGGGCGGCAAAATTTTGAGTAACTCTAAAATTTCTTTTAAGTCCTCATCGCTGGATGATTTGACATAATGGGAGTATTCACTAAAAATATATTTTTTTAGGTTCAAACTAACACTTTTTTAACTTATTATTTAAGATTCTAGGTCGATTAACACTAATTAAAGTAAAACCCATATAATATAATAAAATATATACTGGAACATCAAATGCAACGAATGACATAAACAAGAGAAAAACCTAAAATAAAGTAAAAACAATTGTCAAATAGTTGCACATTGCGGCCGCAGCATGAACGCTGGCGCTGCATAAAATTCCGAACTTACAATTCTTCTTCAATCCTTAGAACCGGTAGGACTGGTTCAGAATCGATTTGGAACCGAATTATTTTCTCCGCGAACATGGGACTGTAACTAAAAATTCTGAACTTTGTTATCCGCGAACGCTGCTATTTCAACTGCGCATGCGTATTAGTTCAGAATCGGTTCTAAATCCTTACCGCGAACAAAGCTAATATTAATGATATTTTAAAGTCACACACAGTACCACAGATGGCGCCCTCTGTAACTAGCAGCAAAACTATTATAAAGTTGGATTCGTGACCTCAGTATTATAACTTCGGCACCCTGTATTTTTTGGTTACTATTAAGGTTGGTTAAATCGCAATATTTTTACGTAAGAGATCTATTCCTTTATGTATGTACCTTTAATTATGGGGCAACCAGTATCTTGGTTACTATTAACTTTTGGTCTAAGGTTGGTTAAATCGTAATATTTTTACGTAAGGGATCTGTTGATTTGTATATCATTAATTATGGGACATCTTGTATGTTGCTTGCTTTTTTATATTGTATGTCATTTTATGAAAAAAGAGTGGGAGATATGTTGCCCTGATTATTTTAAGAAATTTAGTTACAAGTTCGGCAAATTTGTGAGTGATTATTAATTGGCGTGTTACTACTCTACTAGTCTTGTATGCGTAAAATATACTATGAACACAAACTAAAAAAATTAGAACACCTGTGCCACTCTAAAGCCAATATCTGGCCGCACCGTTCTGAACTTATACTCGGGACTAATTACAATAATCTAAAAATTCCTGATATATTATTTAGGAAGAAACTGTAAGCATTATGATTTAAAATTTCTAGTTAGTAGGGTTTTATTTATCATATCCTTATGGTTTGTATTGTATAAGTTATCAAACCTACTTACTTGCTTGCTTACTTACTTACTTATTTACTTAATATTATGCCTTTCTACCTTATCGCGGCTGCTTCTTTTCACCAATTTTCCTTTCATCGTTTTTTTTTGCTAAAAAGTTAAGTTATGCCCCCAAATCGTTAAAAATTATAATTGTCTTCCAAAATTAAATAGTTTTTTATCCGTAAACGATTATTCTACCATTGGAAGATTTATAAAAATTATTGGACTTATTTCCTGTATCAATTTAGATTATTAAGTTGACAAATTAGATTTTTGGCGACACTGGTTAGGCCTCATAAGCATATAGGGTGTCCGGTAAGTACCTCCTAATTTCTCAGGAGCATACAGGGGAGGTCAAAATAACCCTACTTTGTCATAGAAAAAAAAATTCCTAAAGTCCTAAACGAGTTCCTAGCAATTTACCTTATTTACCTAAGTTTTGAACCGACTTGTAAAATTTAATGAAATTTTAATATTCTATAGAGGTCATAAAAACTCATTAAACCATACTACAGTACATGTTTTAGATCAACAGAAAAGTCAGGAACGGACTTGCAGCCACACTCGTAATTTTTGATAGGTGTCATTTTACAGAGCTGAAAACTGATTTTTTAAATACTTTAGTCATTCCTCTTCAGAAAAGGCACTCTTAATTTATTTCGATAAAATTTGCGGTTTTCGAGATAAATCGGTTTTTATGCAAAACACTCAAGAATTACTAATGCTAAAAACAGACACTTGAAGTGCCGCTTAACGGAGATAATGAGCCCTAAAGGGGTACTCAGCGATTTACCTTATCGGCTCTAGGTTTTGAACCGACTTACTTTCAAGTAAAGTACAAGTTCTACGCTCAGGACGACGGACTTCCGATGGGTTCTTCACTCTCTCCAGTCGTCGCCAATATATATGTATAGAATGGTTCGAAACTCATGCAATAAAAACGGTAACAGTAAAACTGAAAGTCTGGTTGAGAAATGTCGATGATACCTTCATCGTATGGAAGGGCAATGATCAAGAACTTAATGATTTCCTGAAACATTTAAATACCATTCGACCTACAATTAAGTTTACCATGGAAAAAGAGGTAAATAATCAGTTGCCCTTTCTAGATGTCATGGTGAACCGTTCAAACGAAATTATTAAAACTTCAGAATACACAAAGCCCACACATACTGGACAATACCTTAATCATAGTTCTACCGACTTGTATAAATTAATGAAATTTAATATTTTATAGAGGCCATGAAGACTCATTAAACCATTCTTCAGTAGATGTTTTAGATCATCAGAGAATTCAGAAACGGACTTGCAGCCATACTCGTTGGGCCTAATTTTTGTCAGGTGTTATTTTACAGAACTGAAAACTGATTTTTTAAATACTTTGATCATTCCTCTTCCAAAAAGACACTCTTAATTTATTTCGATAAAACTGGTGGTTTTCAAGATAAATCGGTTTTTATGCGAAAAACTCAAAAGTTACTTATGCTAAACATAAACAGGTAAAAATAAAATATGCAGGGTGTGCTTGCTGATGTGTTTTAATTTATGGAGAAGTACTGTCTAACTCTTAGAAGGCAAAAATATGTTATACTGAAAGATTTCCAGCTCAGACATCGTCGAGTCCAGAAACCTTTCAAAGAGTTGATCAGGGCTCAATTAATTTACAATGTTATTAAAATGCAAAAATAGTGAAAACGTTTAAATGTTATTTTGGCAAATATTCAATATGGACTTCACGTACTTCATTTTCTTATTCTTATGCTGTGCTATTCTCGCTACTAGTTCTTTTAGATGTCCCCAGAAGTAAAAGTCTAAGGGATTTAGGCCTGGACACCTTGGTGGCCATAAAACAGGCCCATCTAGACCTATCCATCGAAGGCCAAAAACATTTATTAAGTGTTGACGTACTATACGGTGAAAATGAGGTGGAGCACCATCATGCATGTACCACATTTGTATTATTCTATCAAGAAGTACATCTTCCAATAGATCATTTAAATTTTGCTGCAAAAATTGTAAATAAATCTCATCATTGAGTCTTCCTTCCAAAACAAATGGACCTGTAAGGTTATTTCCGATGATGCCAGTCCACACATTTACACTAAACCTTTGTTGGTGTTTGTTTTGAAAAATGCCATATCTTGCATAATTTGTTTTTTTTTTGGACTTGGAAATGTTCGAGCTGGAAATCTTTCAGCATAAAGTCTTCTTGCCTTCGAAGCATTTGACAGAGTTTCACCATAAATTATATGCATATCAGCATACTCTGCGTTCTTCCGGTTTTTTTTTAAATTATTTTTACTTGAAGGTGGTTTTGACAAGTTCCGTCAATAGTAATTCATTATATAGGTATTAACAATAACAACCTGGTTTTTACGTGTCTGTTTTTAGCATTAGTAATTCTTGAGTGTTTTGCATAAAAACCGATTTATCTCGAAAACCGCAAATTTTATCGAAATAAATTAAGAGTGCCTTTTTTTGAAGAGGAATGACCAAAGTATTTAAAAAATCAGTTTTCAGCTCTGTAAAATGACACCTATCAAAAATTACGAGTGTGGCTGCAAGTCCGTTCCTGACTTTTCTGTTGATCTAAAACATGTACTGTAGCATGGTTTAATGAGTTTTTATGGCCTCTATAGAATATTAAAATTTCATTAAATTTTACGAGTCGGTTCAAACCTTAGAGCCGATAAGGTAAATTGCTAGGTATCCATTTAGGACTCGTATATCTCCGTTAAGGGGCACTTTAGGAATATTTTTTCTATGACAAAGTAGGGTTATTTTGACTACCCCTGTATGCTCCCGAGAAATTAGGAGGTACTTAAAAATTAATTTTAATGGTTAAATCGCTTTAACAATATCAGATATCAAATTAAAAAGGTTTGAATTTAGCATCTTATAATGATATTTTGATAAAAATAATTTTTCTATCCGATTTAATGAGCCAAATTTGTTTACGTTTTAAAATCAGCCCTTTTCTACCTACTATCAGTGGTTACCTATAAAATCATGATACTTCTTTCAAATCTCTAAATATTTTAGTTAATATATTTATTGAAAGTTAATGGGAACGTATACAAGCCGTTTTCAGTCAGTTATACACGTAATAGAGTTAGTTGTAAGTGAACTTTATAACCGAATTAGTTTTTGAGTAACCAATACCGCCATGTTTCGTAAACAATCGTGTAGTGACACAGGCTGTAATTATGTTATAAATGAAGGCGAAACAATTGATAACAGGTTCGTAAATTTATGTCTTTAGTTTATTGGCTAAGAATTTGTAATAACAATATATTGTATCTAGTAACATAAAAAGGCAAACTTATTTAACCTTTTTAAACATAAACAGAGTCAAATTTTTTAATTCATTGTATGGCTTTTTCCGTAAATTAAGAATTTTTTATAATTATAAACAAAACGGTTATGCACTATTGATATTGTGAATACTTTATCAACCTTCAGGTAAATCTTAAATACATTGTAAAAAAATTCTATGAATAAAAAAAAATACTTCATAATATGTTGCGATTTTATTGGATTTCGTCAGGTCCGATATACTTTTTATGAAACTTTTGACATTAAAGGGAGAAAGTTTCACAAAAATTATCTGTCTTTATGGTCTACATATACACATTTCACTAAAGAGAGCAGGATAATTTTATTTTATTTTTTTTTGACGTTAAACAAGTTAGTCTTATTATTTTAATTTCGCAAAATAGGAAGTTATATTTTTTTGTTTTTTCGCAAATTATTTTTGTTTTAATTATAACCAAAACAGATATTTATTATTAATAACCTATCTGCTTTCTCACAAAAGTTTTATTTATGAAATTTTATTTATAAATGCAAAATATATTTAAAAAAAAAACATACCAGCTTTTGGGAATAAAAAATATCAAAAAGTGTGATACAATATATTTTGTCACATTTTTTTTGTAATTTTTTTAAATATAGTGATCATATTGTATAAACAGCGTCACAAGGCCTATTAAGAGTCATTTCTCAATTGCATAAAACTTAGATCTTTTCAAAAGAATATATTTTTTTGATTGAAAGCATATTATGAAACCTTCAGCTTTTCTCTTAGGATGTATTTCTTTTTTAAATTTTAATAAAAAAAAATTTTTCCTTCTTTAAAAATATTAAGCCAAAAATTGCAGAAATTTTTAACGTTTTGATTTTTAATAATAAAAATTTTTTTTGTTTAGATGCATTCAATGACAAATTCGCGTTAAGTTTTATGGTATGCAATGCATGCAGTGTTTTTTATTAAAAGCTCGTAGATTGCTAATCTGAAAAAATTAAATAAAATATAATTAGTAAAGAAATTTATATTTTTATTTATGGTTTTCTAAGGCGAGCAGGGTTGTTCCAGAATTTTGCAGAATTTTTTAAAAACCCTTTTAAGAATATCTATATCGACAAGTTGGCACATTTTGTGTCTTTTCCGCAACACAATGCATTCAAAGAAGGTAGATGTACTTTTTAAACCGTTATAAACTTCATACTTAAGTTACTAGCAACACGTGAAAAATATAAAAACCACAAAACCTAGCTCTTTAGAACGGTCATTGAAATATTGAGAGTTGGTTGTAAAAGAAGCATTATGTAATAATAGTTCGTGGATTACGCTAGGCGAAATATTTATATACCCATCACCATTTATTTCCTGTATAAGATTTACATTGTCGAGAAATTCTGGGGTTTGCTAACGGATAACGATGTAAATTTTGCCTAGTTCACGACATCTTTTTTAAATTTGTTGGTTAGAGTAAATAAAACTCTGATATGTTTATAAATTAAAGATATATTACATACAAGAAGTAAAATTATACATAACATCGGAAAAAGTCTGCATCAAATAAAAAATATATGTTTTTACCTTTATTGATACATAATTTACTAACGGTATTCCATTTTATGTCTCTTCATTGCCAATATAATAAACCTTCAGATTTAAAAATCTTTGTTTACCCAAATTTGATTGTTGGAATTGGGAATGCGAAAAAACTGCCCTCCATATTTTAACATCCAGGAATGCAACATTTGTTCGTTACAGATTGTATTTTCTGAAAAAGCCTTTTTACATAAATAAACTATTTTCTTTTAAGTACGTCGTAAAATCTGAAAAAAATTTGACTGTAACTTTGTTGAAATTTTTGCTCACAGAAATATTTAAGCCATCTTGTGATTTTTCCCATATGACGGATCATTAGTACTTTTCTAAGGATGTATATTTTGTGGTTTTAACGTTTTTATTGACAATCCTTACATTTTCCTGCAGAAAATATTTTAAATAACATGAAAAGTATTTTATGATTTGTAATCTATTTTCAGATATGAAATTGATTCTCTAATTGGTAAAGGGTCTTTTGGGCAAGTGGTAAAGGCCTACGACCATGTGGAACAGTGCAATGTGGCCGTCAAAATTATTAAAAATAAGAAACCCTTCCTTAATCAAGCCCAGATTGAGGTTAAGTTGCTCGAGATGATGAATAAGGCTGATGCAGAGAACAAGTATTATATAGGTTAGTATTTTTAAAACAAACTTTCTTAATTATGGGGAAAATATTGAATTATTATTTCATCATTAACGGATCTAAACATAAAGAAGCAATTATAAGATGATTGTGGAAGGTAGTGGCCTAGCTTTTATGTACTAGTGTTTGACTATGCGTGCATTCATTCAAATTCAAGTAAACTGATTTCAAGGACATATAAACAAATCAATGAACAAACGCACGTTCAGCTAAAAGCATGGACTAGTAGGTAAAAAATAAAAAATTCATACTCTTTCAAAGACCTCATTTACTTATATAAAATTACTTCAGAATATAGAATACACAAATCTGAGGTCTGTAAAATACAGTAAGGTCGGTTTATTTTATCTAGTCAAGTTTCTGGGGCTACACGTAGATTAAGATTTCAGTTTTCGGACTTCTCTTTATTTTTATAATTATGAGGTTTAAAGTAATTTCCACTTGATAATGACCAGAGATTTTTATCAATTACTTCTGTTGCTACTCTAAAAACTCGCATTCCTCCAGATAAAAAATATTTTATTTAAAAGTTGCGCAGGCGTCTAGAAATATATTTAAAACACATTGTGAACTAAACTTAGATTTTTATATGTTATGTTTTTAATATATTTTTAAATATTTGGATTATACAGTTGATTCTAAACACAGTGTAAGTGTCTTAATCTAGATCCAAATTAGTTTCCAAGATAGAGACGTCTAAGAATAACTTTCTTTTTACTTTGATAGCCGTGAAAGTCAAATGGCATAATATAAAGTTATATTATATATTAGTTTTTCATTCTCTATATATAAATTTGATCTTCTTGTTTTACGATTATTCATAAATTTATCGTTTTAATCCGATTTCTTTCACACTTTATACAAAACTATTTTTGATGAATAATCCTGTTCATTTTTTCTTTTCTACTGCCACTAAAATATGCTATTTTTCACAATAGAAGCTGTAAAGATTTTGTTCAAGTTTTTATGGGGTAGTTTATTGTAGACCTTAGAAATAGCCCAATTTGTTTTTCCCGAAAGGTCCTACACTGATTAATTTATAGAAGGAAATGTGTACACTAGAGCATACCATGTGTTGCTACTTAATTTATTAACTATGTGATATAATTGTACAAGATAAAACAGAATTATTTTTTATATGAAATACATAATGAGTTAAAACTCACTTCTGTCTAATAAAGGGTGTTTTTTATAGAGGTATGGAACTTTAAGTTGGCAACACTTTTTTAACTGGCGGCCATTTTGTCAGCTGTCAAGTGATTTATGTTTAGTTTGGTTTGGCATTTCAACATGAATAGACTGACGCCTGAACAACGCTTCCAAATTGTGCAAATTTATTTTGAAAATCATGGTTCTGTTCGAAATACGTACTACGTCCATTTTACGGTCAACATAACCGTCCATCAGAGCAATTAATTCGATTAACTATAGAACGTTTTCGCACCACGTTTACTCTAAACGATAATACGCATCCACAGAGACGTCGTACAGCGCGTATAGAAGAAGTCATTGCTGCTGTAGAGCGTAGCGTAGAAGACCCGAACCAGTCTATCCGCCATCGTGCACAGGAATTGGATATGTGTCCATTCACTTTATGGAAGATTTTGCGGAAAGATCTTGGTTTGCGTGCTTACAAAATCCAACTCGTGCAAGAATTGAAGCCACACGATCACCTAGCAAGGCGTAGATTCGGTGAATGGGCGAAAACAAGATTGCCGTTGATCCCGATTTTCATAAGCGAATTTTGTTTAGCGATGAAGCTCACTTTTGTTTGAATGGATACGTCAATAAACAAAACTGCCGTATTTGGAGTGATGATAATCCTCAAGTGTATGTTGAGACACCGTTACATCCAGAAAAACTGACTGTTTGGTGTGCTTTATGGGCCGGTGGAATCATTGGTCCGTACTTCTTTAAAAACGATGCTGGTCAGAACGTTACAGTCAGTTATAGAGCCATGATTACTGACTTTTTCGTCCATCAATTGAACAACCATGATGTGCAGGAGCTGTGGTTTCAACAAGACGGCGCAACATGTCACACAGCTCGTGCCACAATTGATTTATTGAAGGAAACGTTTGGTAACCGCATAGTTTCACGTTTCGGACCCGTGAATTGGCCTCCAAGATCGTGCGACTTAACGCCGCTAGACTATTTTCTGTGGGGATATGTGAAGTCGCTAGTCTACGCCCATAAGCCCGAAACGATTCGTCACTTGGAGGACAACATTCGCCGCGTTATTGCCGATATACGGCCACAAATGTTGGAAAAAGTCATCGAAAATTGGACCTCCAGATTAGACTACGTCCGAGCCAGCCGTGGCGGTCATATGCCAGAAGTCATATTTAAATTATAATGCCAGAAGGTTATCTTTCGAATAAAGTAAATTTCATGTCAATTTAAAAAATTCATCTTTGTTTTATTCCATTTAAAAGTTCTATACCTCTATAAAAAAAACACCCTTTACATTAGGTAGGGAAATACTGAGCGAATAAAAAAAATACTGTTACTTATAAAGAAGGTAGAGATTATTTCTAATTTGATTTATTTTTTTTTTAGTGAAATTAAAAAGACATTTTATGTGGCGGAATCACCTCTGCCTAGTGTTCGAATTATTGTCCTATAACCTCTACGACCTACTTCGAAATACAAACTTCCGGGGAGTATCGTTAAACCTAACCAGAAAGTTTGCCCAGCAACTATGTACAGCGTTGCTGTTCCTCTCGACGCCAGAACTTAGTATAATTCATTGTGACTTGAAGCCTGAAAATATTCTCCTCTGCAATCCTAAACGATCAGCGATAAAAATTGTAGATTTCGGCAGCTCTTGTCAGTTAGGGCAAAGGGTAAGTAATCGAAAATAACTTATTTTCCACCTGGATTCTCGGAGACTGACTTGTGTGTGTATGTAAAATAATAAAAAAGGGGTGTCTGGAGATTTAATTTTAATTGATATTTTAACATATGTCGTGGATAAACATGCTAGTTCACAAGGCTAGAGAATAGACAGGGTTATTGCATTACGATCAACGAAAGTAATTTAATAACCTTGTTAAAAAAAAACTTCCGAAAAATGATTTTCAGGATGTTAAAAATATCTATGTCTATCTGTCATTTTAAGACTCTTTTATCTCACAATCAATAGAAGGTTTTTTAACACATTTCAACAACATCTTAAACTTAATATATTTCAAATTTTAGAGTATAAACCTCTTTAGCATGTTTTTTTTTTGTTAATCGGATTTTTTATAATATTTCTTACGGTACAAGTAAAGTTCAAAATCAATTTAAATTACCCTGGAATTTTCCGACTAATACGAACCAAGTTAAAAAAGATAATTAAAATACTGTATACCCGTGGCAAATGTCTGGGAATGTGTTAAATAAATATATTCTCATAATCTATAGTAATAAAATTGTTTTACTATTTTTTTTATTTTGTATGTTGGTAAAAAGTCATACTAGAATTCGAAAATATTTTTTTGTAATCTGCAGGGTCAGATAAAAATAAACTAAGGTTTTTAATATTGGTACCCTAAATACAGTTGTGGTCAAATAATTGCAGTGCTTCAAAAATATGACATATTTTAATAACATTAAATCTATTCTATCAGTCAAAAGGTTCTGTTCTAGGTTCGATCCTTGGCGCGGTCAAATATCAGTCACATTTTCAGTAGTAAAAATGAGCCCCTAGGTCGACTTAGCCCGCAAATAATTACCTGGATGTATCTTGGGGTAATAATAAGCGGTTGAATCGTAGTGCTCATAACATTCCTTGTATACCGATCGGCCCTAGTACATTGCCGGTGTACCTGCTATACTCTAAGACAAACTCGCTACGAAAAGATACTGTTATTACTATTATAAATCTATTCTGATGGGATGTATTTATGTATGACGAAGATTTTATTCCAAACTACAAAATATTTTATACAATTATATAAGAGAATCTTAGCTCTCAACCAACTGAAAAAAACTTATACTATAAGGACAAACGTGCTCTGTTCTAACACACTTGGAGACAAAGCACTATCTCTGATTGCAAGAATACCAGGAAAGGGTGGAAGCCTTTCCTATGGTAGTGCTCCGCCATCTGTAGAACGGTTTCGAACTTGTTAGTCCTCGTCAGTACAGAATAGGCCAGCGCACTTCCGCATCAGAAAAGTAAATCCTTTAAGCAACTTATATTAGACAAAACATGAAATCTAATACAACCGGCGCCATCTCCCAGCATTCCACGCAATCTGAATATAAAATCTTGTAGAGATCTGTATATATAAACCAAAAGTGGATAATATACCTGCAGTTGGGTGTATAAAAATACAATTATTTAAGAGAAACTTAGCTCTCAACCAACTGAAAAAACCTTATACTATAAGGACAAACGTGCTTTGTCTCTAACTACAAATTTTTGGAATAGACAACCTTATACAAAGTTACCCTTATTTTTAATATGATAAAATTATAAAAATAGGTGCTTTCTATTTGAAAAAATGGACTTTTGACGATTTTTTAAATATAATTTTTATTCTTCTTTTTTGACCACTCTGTACTAATTTTCAAAATATCATAAAAAGACTACTAAAGTCGACCTTCGTCTACAAAAAAACTAACCCAAATTAAATAATAGACTTTCTTATAGGAAAAATTTGTAGTTAAGTTTTGGTCCGCAAACGTAATTTTTGACATAAAAATTTATATATGTCCAAGACGGTGAGACTTAAGTATAGAACATTATATATGAAATATGTCTAGAATTTTACGTAAAATTCAAAAATGCAATAATATATAGGATGTTCCATTTAAAATAAGCAAGTTGACATCTACTTCCGGTATAACACGAAGTGGCGCCATCTTGAAAATATTTTGGCCGGCTATATATATATATATATATATATATATATATATGATACATCCGTTCGTTTGGTTTTTTGTAGAAGTTTGTGGTTACTGTAGCAGCAGTAACCGTTGTTTCTCGTATACTGCTAAAGAAGCAAAATCGTTTTTATTATTTCTTAGATACACACTTTCAGGCCTGAATACGTGATCAACTTTATTATATTTTAAAACTGCTATTATTTTGATTGGCCACGACTGTATGTGTATACAGAGTGTCCGGAAACAATGTCACTAAACTTAAAGAAATGATTCTCTATGATAAAATGAAAATGTAGGGTAATTTAAAAAATGTCAAAATCTCGACGGTTTTCTAGTTGCAAGTAAATAAAATTAAATTTTTATTTGAGTTTTAATCCATATTTGATTTATTTCTTGATGAATCAAATTGATATTTGGTATGAATGCTAAGTATAATGAACAGTCTTGTCTACATGTAATACTGTTTCTCTCATAACTTTTTATTTTGATAGATATCAAAATAAGGATATTTTGGATTTTTTGGTGTATTACAAAAAAGACAAAAAAAAACTATAAATGCTTAAACTTTAAATACAACGAAAAAGTACCCCGTTAAAGAGAGATTTGGCGTTAAATTTATTTTAATTAACTCGTTTTTAATTTTTTTGTTTCAGGAGGAGGTAAGGAAATATTTAATTTTTAAGCACGATGCCGATATAACAGAATAAAACATACGAAAATAGAACACAAGTCACAAAATAAATCGTACATAACGTAGTATATTTCCTTTTTATTCTGATATGATTCTTCTATATTATAGGCGATTGTAATATTGATGAAAATACTGTTATAAAGTTTTAGGAGAAAATTATAGACGTTACAAGCGAACATTTATAAAGAAATAAATTTTTAAATAAAAGCCCAAATTCCAATTAACTTTTGGTTTAGCTTTAGCCCACCCTTATTATTATATTAAGACTCTTCAAATAAATTTCTGATAGCAATAAAAAATAGTTAATGTTTATTATTTATGCTCGGTTATAGTTGATTTTTCCTCCAATTTCTAACAAACTTGTTTCTTGACATTTCATAAATAATTAATACATAATATATAGTAAGTTTTAAAAAATTTATGACATTTATGGTTTTTTCCTGATACTTTGCAACTTAGGTTTTAAGATATGTGTGTATTTCACGACCAGCTCTTTTTTAGCCTATTTTTTTAATTGTAGATATACCAATATATTCAATCAAGATTCTACCGGTCTCCTGAAGTCCTCTTAGGCATATCATATGACTTGGCCATTGATATGTGGTCATTGGGCTGCATTTTGGTCGAAATGCACACTGGTGAACCATTGTTCAGTGGTTCTAATGAAATAGATCAGATGAACAAAATTGTAGAAGTCTTAGGGATGCCTCCAAAGCATCTTTTGGAACAGGCCAGCAAGACGAGAAAGTTCTTTGAAAAAATACCTGGGGATAGAAGGTAATAATACACATTTTTATCTTGATTACAAATAGACGGTATGGAGGGCAAGAGTATGCTCGTGCGGTGATATTTAGGACGCTATTTACGGCGCCTCGTACTATTCGAGTGGGTACGGTAGACGGAAACCCAGTGGTACCATTCACGATGCTTCGTAATAGAAATTCGTAACGCTATTCATGAGGTCTCGATCTAACAATTCGCGACGCTATTCATGGCGACTTCTTTGTATCCGATGGTTCCCTATACGACGACGATAACCTCGGGGCGGTAAACCCCTGGCCGTAATAGACGGTGACAGTTGTTATGCGCTCTTAACAACGATACCGATAAGCACCTGGCGCTAAATACGTTCCTGGTCATTACGGAACTAAATAAAACTGACGGCATTTAATGCGGGTGTATAGATGGTAGTAGAATATAAAGAAAGACATCGACACTGTTCGTCCTTACAAGGGTCCTCGACAATGTCGACCAATAACAGTAGGATATTAGGAAAGGAACCGACACTGTCCATACTTATAAGGATCCTCGACAGTGTCGGTAAGATGGAACATCATTACTGGCTCTTACAAGGGTCCTTAACAATGTCGGCCACTAGGGGTCGGATGTAAGGAAAGCAGTTGGATGTTGAAACACCATGTACACACAAGCCTCACTTCACCTACAATGCTAAAACTGGAATATGCTGTCCGGCAGATGCCCCGTTTGGACCCTGCATTCGAGTAGAGAACGTAACGTTCTCAGTGAACTGGATTTATTTATTTATTTTTTTTTTTTGAAGAAGGGGAAATCTTGCATAGACACCAACACGACGTGTGAAGGTAGCGCCGGATTCCTACCAACTAAAACCTTTCCTGGACTGAAGGTCCCCACGATTCTACTTCAATTGACTGTAGTGAAGCTACAGTCTACAGAAGCGCTCTGTGAGTGTCCATTGGTATCCTGGCCGTAGCCTTTTTAAACCTCCGGTTATCACACATTAGTATTTCCGCTCCGGATGCCGGTGCACCCATTGCATCGCACTCTCTTACATTTTGCCCACAATGTAAGGTTGGTCTCGCGTCTCGTGAGCATGCATGCGTCAGTTATACTTTCCCTAAGAATGGTATGTTGATCTGGGCGCTTAGTGCTCCCTAATATTCTACGATGGCGCCCTTAAGGCTTCCTCCTTCGGGTTCTGCGTCTAGATATCTTCTAATTTCCTACCCTGGATCTTTCATCTCTCTTCCTTCTCTCCTAATACCTGGAGCTGGTATCTACGTCTCTTAAAGTAAACTGATGGTGTGCGATGCCTTAAATAGTTTCCGATAGTCGTTCGGTCGTTCTCGCGGTCTCACTACGATGCCGACGAGTGTCGGCGTGGGGACTCGCGCATACAAGAGTGAGGTATGTAGCTCAGTATTATATACGGACGCTCCGAAAAACACAGGACTATTACTAATTAACGGACGGTAATATCAATGCGTCAAATATTATTTTCTCGCAAGAACTACACTTTGCCGATGTGTATTAAATAAGATTCACCTCAGTATACATACTCATCCAAAAAATTAGTAACAGTAAATATGTACTTAACTACGAAATATCCGACTAGAAAAAAATACTTAAAAAGACTATTCCTACCAACTGAGTCATATTCAATTGAACAGTGAGTTTTTTTTAACCTTACGTAAAAGATGCCAGTTGTTATTCTATCTTTAAAGATAGCAACAACTGTAAATTACTTGAGCTATGTAGATGTGCCCAATTATTTTGGAAAAAAAAAGATAAAGAAGAGTTAAAAAATAATTAATTCCATACCTTTTTCATGTATTGCTTTTCTTACTTTTTCTTTTCTCCCTGCTTGTGTTTGTGACATTTTAATCAAAAAAATGTATAAAACTTTTGGCACTTACCTGTTTAAAAAATTATAGGTCAAGATTTAACAAAAAAAAAAAAAGAAAAGAAATCTACTACAACTCTTCACAATAAAACAACAAATGAAATTGACAAAAAAAGAGACGCCTCTTCTTCTTTCTTTAAATATGGTAACAATTGTAGATTACTTCAGCTAGGTATATATGCCCAATTTTTTTGGAAAAAAAAGATAATGTCAGCTCCTTTTCAAAAGTTAAAAAAATATTTAATTCCCTTTTTCATATATTTCTTTTCTTATTTGTTTCTTTTCTCCCTGCTTCTGACATTTTAACCAACCAACCAAAACTTTTTCTGCTTACCTGTTAAAAAAATTACAGGTTAAGATTTAACAAAAAAAAAAGGAATTTACTACTGACGGACTTGCTATGTCAATTTTATCCCCTTTTAACGCGCAAAAGCGTTTTCCACTGGAGGCAGCATACAATGCACCGAGCGCATTACACGGCAAAGAGAGCTATCTCTCTCGCTCCGATCGCGATTGACCGGTGAGCGCTTCGAAATTATGGGAATGTTCACATAGCACGACTGCGTATTCGCCCTAGCTCTCTCTTTGCTGTGTAACTCACGCGGTGCATTGCATGCTACCTCCAGTAGTGTCTACTCGAAGGTTGCATCCGATCGAAACTTAAATCACAACCGTTTATTAGGTGAGTTTAACGTGGATGTAACTGCATCGAATTGGTCCGATCAGATCGAATACTACGTTAGAAACATGGTCAATCAGTTTTATGGTTTATTTTATATAAATTCTTTATTTAGTCATATACTAATATAATTACACACAAATCCTAAAAACTAAATTCATATTTTAAAATTACAAACAACAATCAAACATCGTCAAGCTGCGCAAAATAATGACATCCCAAATTAAACTGACACAGTTTTAAGTTAATATAGTGATTCTAATATATTTAATATTCTTTAATCAAACCCTTATGTTTAATATTTGCCCGCGCTGCCTATAATGATAACAGGAAACTAATTTCAATTTTGTGGACTGACTAGTTAAATTTTTTTTTTGAATTTTTCATTTACTTTGTCAAAATTATTGCCTTGAGTATCTCAGCACTATTATATATTTTTATGCTATTTAAATTTGAATACCATCTGTAGATTACATACACAATTTGTGTTTATTCCTATTTTTTTATGAGTAGTGAACCAACATGACACTGGTGCCATTTTCATTGTCACTCTACAAGAATATTTCTGTAAATTTGTATTTAGATTATATTGCAACATAACTTTTATAAACAAAACTAGAGGTTTTACAAGAACACTCCTCATTTATAATTACTTTTTTTTACTTATGATTTTCCCCTATTCAATATTTTAATAAATTATACTTAATGTTTTACACATTAATAATAAATTACATATTAATGCTATTAAGTTAATTAAATTTTGAAATTAATCCACTTGTAGTATATAAAATGAACAGGAAAAATTGTATATTGTTTATGGTAAAGGATAAAAAACATATTTTAATTTTTAGTTCTAGCCTTCGAATAGACAAAAATTTAAATCCTACTCTAAGAGGCTTCTACAAATTTGTCCCGGACTTGGCCTTTTTTTGATAATTTGAACAACTAGAATTTGGAAGAATTATCCCCTATTCGAAAAATGTAAATGTAAATTCTGTATGAACCCCTTTTTAAGAGGGCATGTACATCGAGCTATTTCCCCACAGTCTTGCCATAATTTTAGTCCGCAATAAAATGAACACCAAGAAAATATAAAATAGGACTTTTATTAAGTCATTTTTTATTTTGGCGCTTCTCGCCTAAAATATAAGGTGTCAAAACTTAATTTTAACAAAAGTTTTCGCTTATAACTCATTAAAGCTCATATTGCGGGGAAAATTTATTAAAAAGAGATAATATACAATTGAAAAATAAGGGATCTCTAACCATTCATTTTTTTCTAACGCACTCCTACAGACTTTTTGCCAATTTTTTTTTCCATTGTGTGTCAACTTTTTTGTCACATAATTTAAATGTAAATCTAATAATTTTAAATATAAATTTTATATTTTTAAAGATACTACTAAATTAAAATACCTTTTTAAAAACAAGCTTATAATGAAACGTAATACAGTCAAGAAACTTTATATTAATAAAAAATAAATTAGCTTATTGATTACAAATTAATAATTCGGAAGCATCATTTACGAATATAACAGGATAATAATAAATATTATTAAATCAATGATATAGAAAATACAGATCTCCTTACACTTAATAAAATTTCAAAATAAAACTTATACTATTAAGGCAATGCAACCCTCATGGAAGACATCTTAAAAGATCCTGCTTACAAGCCTACGCCAAGGGATCCTACTACATATCTTGAAAAAACAACCAAGACCAATATCATAGGCTCGCCTATAGAAGATACCACACGAAAAATCCAGCAGGTGCCCAAGACTTTACAAACATCCAAAGATCCACAAGCAGAATATTCCTCTAAAACCCACCATCAGCACTTACACCTCTCCTACTCAAAAACTAGAAAAATACCTTGCTGGCATCATGCAACCTCGTGTGAAGAATGTAAAAAAACTCGTAACACTTCTGAAAAATTTTACACTCCGTAAAACTTGACATTGCAAGGTTTTACAAAATCCCATTATTCTAACGTTCCAAGTACTGAACCAGATCGCTCAAAGAGAGGATTTCCCAATTCACATTATATACCTTACCAGACATTGCCTTAAGAACGCATATTTCTCATTTGACAGACAGATATACAGATATACACATGATGCTCCCATGGGCCCATTACTATATTTGGCTGTTGCAAATCTATTCTTGACCTATTTCGAAAACAAAACTCTGGTGTCGCTACGTAGTTGATGTATTTGTGATAGGGTCACACAGCAAATAACACCTCAACTACTTCCATGATTTTTTAAATTCTATCCACTCTGAAACTTGAGAAAAACAATCAGCTCCCGTTTCTAGATGTTCTAATAACCAACACAATGAATGGACGCCTGCAACATACAGTATATCGAAAACCAACCCACACGGACAGATACCTCATTGCTGATTATCACCATCATCATTCACGAATACAAGGCACAACCAACACCCTAATATCAATAACCAAGGAAAAAAGAACTATCATACATGAAATAAAGCTCTCAAACAAAATAGCTACAAACTACCAGATGTAAAGCAATAAGATTGTAACAACAACCCACACAAGAAATAAAAGTCCCTACCGATTGTAGATAAATCACTATACATTAAGGTCACAACAAATAGAATCGGCAGATTGCTCCGGATAAAACCGATCTGGAAAGTCAAGGCGTATATAAGATCGCATTCGGCACATGTAGTAAAATATACATAGGACAGACCAATAGAAGAACATTGACAAGGCAAGTAAATCGTTAACATAGAACCCTACAAGGCAAGATTAATTCACGAATCTATTGAAATCGAAAAGAACGATATTCTGAATAAAAGAAACCATGCATTTAATCTCCCTTCTTCTGGAAAACCTTCCCCAAATGAGGTCATTCATTGTAATAAGTGGAACCAACGCCAACCAATAGGTATGAATTACGATTGCGTATAAAGCATGCTGCATGTCATCTATTTTCGTCTGCATCGAAGTCCCCACTAACGATATCATCTATCTTCATTTCGTCGCGCTCGAAGACCATTATTATTTTCCCCTATTACGGCATCATTTTCGACGGAAGAAAATGAACTGAACTGAAAGCTGCTATCAGAGTCGTATTGAGTTATTCTATGTTCCTTGTGTGGATTAACCCCACCAGGAGGTGATAATTCGAAAAAATTCATTAATTGTTTAACTGATAAAAGACTGTTGGTTCGTGAATAAGTCTCATCTTGAATATACAGATTAGATAAATTAACTAAGTCTGACGCGAACCCATGTAGGGCCGTAGAGGTTCCATCAAAACCGCCCCAGTAACTTGTGAAGCCGCCCGCCTCATTTGACTTGGGGAGATAAGTAGACTTTTTGGGATTGGACATTTTTCAAACAGATATTATTTATTTTAATTATGAAACTGATTTTCAAAAAATTCTTTACTCACGGAGGTATTTGTTAGGTTAATTAAGAAAGCTTATTAACGAGGGGGTAATTTTATCACAGAGGACTTTTTCTAATCGTTTATTTAACCGAAGTTAAAATCACGGAGAGCTGTCTTAATTATTTGAATAATTAGAGGAAGTAAGTAACGAAGTATTATTAACAAATCCTAACTACTTTTAACAACTCATAATTTCTAATTAAGGACTATTATTTGTATGCCTATACCAGTATTACCATTAACTAGTTTCTGAGAACTTGGCCAGTTATTTGCGCAACGGATTTTCTTGTCGTTATTCCGACTATGGTTTACGTGTCAGTCTGAGGTTATTTTGCACCTTCTGTGTTTCTTTCAAAAATTTGTTAGAACTCTTGTTCATTTGATAGAATTTTGAAAAGAGTGTTAAGTTCAATTTCCCAAAATTTGCTAGAACCGACGTTCATTTGACGAAATTTAAAACAAATTTATGAATGGTAAGTTGAGATAATACTATAAGAATAGAGCCAAATCTAATGTTCATCGTACAGTTATCACGATGGTGCACTTAATGTTACTTAATCCTGTCGGACAACAGGGTTCACCGACTTACGAATTTATCTAACAGAAGTAACTTTCATGGCCTTTCTTAAGGAATTTTCCAAAGTTCTGGAAGTAGTCGTAAGCAAACTTTAATCGCTCGTTGAGTCGTCATAGGCAGATGTTCTCTTGACGCGTCGTAAGCAGATCGACGGTCCTCTTGACGCATTGTAAACAGATCGGCTGTCCTCTTGACGCGTTGTAAGCAGATCGGCTGTCCTCTTGACGCGTTGTAAATAGATAAAGCACTCGGTAACGGCCGTGAATTTCGCATCCGTATAAGGTAGCTGCTTCAAAACTTGTCACTCGATTTCGCACTTTCGAACTGACAAACTCTGATGTCTTAATTCACACTATCAGAATTTGCGCTGATATCGCAAGAATTGTCTTCGTTTTTATTAAGCCACTCCTAGTGCCTTATGGGATGAACAATCCATGCTTAGTATGATTTAACAAAGCTGTTCGCCTGTCATCTTGTTGGTTTATTGTGTCGTAATCTCGGCGAGTCAACTTCGTCGCTAACTCGCAAAATTCCTTGTAGAACGGCTTTTCAATCGTTCTTACAACACGCTCTCCCTTTAGACAAGCTCGCGCGCCTAAATTGTCTTCGGGTCGGTGCTGTAGCAAGTGGCATTCGTGAAACTGAATTATAGAACAAGTCTTGACCTGTATTTGTTCTAACGGTTTTTGTAACTCGTTAAATGCTTTAATCATATACCGTAATTATTTCACATTTAACTTTGAATTGTTCAAACCGTTCTGTTTCGGTTTGGTTTACTGGTTTATACATATTGACGTTTTTTGTAGTCCAAGGATGTCATACTGGTTGACTAACGCACGCATTGTCAGTAAATTATTTTTCCTTAATTGCTTTATATCCTCCATATGTCCGTGCTTCCACCTTTGTTTTAAAAACACGAGAATTGGATGCAACTATGATTCTGATTCCAGTATAACGTCTGTCTGACAGTACTGCCAACGTAGACTCATTTTCTTAGAAATCAGTTATGACTTTCTTCTATTCCATGAACGAAACTTCCAGCAAGAGGTCGTCGATAACTAAGAACGACGCTTTGTTATCTTGGTTGCCTAGTTTGAAGTTTAGTTCGCAAGTTCTGATTTTAACTCCGGCATTGTTGCACGCTAGTTGGAAGCTTTTAAGCGTCGCGGGTCTGAGATTCTGGCTACTTCCAAGATACTAAGATGAATTCCGTAGGTCCAGCAATGCTTTGTATAGGTTTTACCACCATAAACTGCTTTCATTACCCGTTGATTGCGCACGCGCAATGTGGTAACTTGGGGTTTGTTAGTTATTTTCTTACCAATACGCGAAGATCCGACATTGGCGTTGTCGTTACTTTTTTCAAAGGCATGTCGACACGCTCGAATCTTTTTTATCCGGTAATCATTCTTGTTTTGATTGCTTTTATCGTCATTGCTCTCTGAACTTGATTTATTATTTCTTTTGTTTGAATTGTTTTTTATTTCATCAAGCTTTGGACATTTATTTTCCCAACGATTTCCATCACAATGTCTAGAAAGCCTAAAGTTCCTTTTTGCATTGCTGTTTGTGTGACTATGCCATTGACAAGAATTTCTCCGATCATGTAGATCATGAGAATTTGTTGGAAGTTGTCGATAGCGAGAATTTAACTGGTTCTAATTTTTACGAGAATTTATTTGTTTTTGATTATCGTGAGAATTTGTTTCATTTTGATCATCGCGGGGAGTTATTTGATTGGAATTATCGCGAGAATTTATTTGATTTGAAGTACCTGGAGAATTTATTTGATTTGAATTACCGCGAGAATTTGATTGATTTTTTCAGTACGAAAAACATCGTTTTCCTGTTTTAAGTTCTGCTCTATCATTCGTGCTAATGCACTAAGTTTTTCCAAAGAAGCGATTTCATATCCTGTTAGTCTTGACATAATTGCTGATACTAATTGTGTTATCAATATGGCTATAAATTTATCTATCAGCCCATGCGCGTTTTCGTAAAATAAAAGTTTCTATGCTCCCATTATTTTTCTGTTGTATACCGTACAAATTCATTCTTAGTTATGTAATGTTTTCAACGCTTAAGAATTTTTCTATCGGTTTATATTTAAAATCATCAAAGATTTTAATAGGTTTATACGATTCAAACCAAGTCTTATCGTTCCCACTTAGTTTTTCCCGTGAGTAATAAAATTTTTCACTTTTTGCTATGTTTTCCGAAATCCAGTTGTCTATTTCTTCAAGTAATTATCCTGGATCTTCCCGATCTTCCCCTGCAAATTGTGCTCGAAGAGGTGTTTTTCCGATCGAAGTCTGTTTTGTTAATTGCTGAACTAATACCGACATTGCTTAAGCTTTTTCTAGTGTATTCAATAATTCCGTGTCTCATTGAAACGTAGTTTTTGCATACAATTCATTTCCGACAACTGGCGCATTTCTGAAATTTATTTCGTCTTTCATTTTCTGCTAGTAATCTCTTATATTTTGTGGTTTCCTTGCGCTAACATCAGCGCCGGATTGATTCTAGAATTTGAAACTTAGTTCCGCTAAAAATGTTTCATTATTTATCCGGTCCGTTTCTTCAGAAGCCGTCGAGAGACTCGCGAACTCCCCACCAGGGATGCCATGTCATCTATGTTCTTCTGCGTTAAAGTCCCCGCTAACAATACCATATGGTCTATCTTCGTTTCGTCGCGCTTGAAGACCATTATTATTTTTCCCAATTACGATATCATTTTCGACGGAAGAAAAAGAACGGAATTGAGATTTGCTATCTGTGTTATTTTATGTCCCTTGTGTGGATTAACCCCACTAAGAGGTGAAGATTCGAAGAATTTTATTAATCGTTTAACTGATGAAGAATTGGGTTCGTGAGTCAGTCTTATCTTGAATATACAGGTGAGGTAAATTAACCAAGTCAGGCGCTACCCCATGTAAGACCGCAGAGGTCACACAAAAACCACCGGAGAGCTTGTAAAGCCGCCCGCCTCATTTGACTTGGGGGGTTGAATTGAGTTTTTGGGATTGGACATATTTCAGCTGTACAATTATCACCACGCTGCGCTTAATGAACGCGTATTACCAACGGTTTTGATCAAATGTGATTCGCGATCTTTAGTTGAGGAGTCGTCGTAAGCAAATTGACTGTCCTCTTGACGCTTGAAAGATTAGCCCAAGAAACTATTTACTCTTTTTAACCTCCCTTTCTTTATCGTAATGGTAGTAATAAACTACTCAGTAATGGTTGAGTCACATCCGTATAGAGTGGTTGGTTCTAAACGCGTGTCATTCGATTTTGTACTACACTTTCGAACTAACAAACTTTGATATCTTAATTTACGCTATCAGAATTTGTGCTGATGTCGCAAGAATTATCTGCGTTATATAGTTTTAATAAACCACGTCTAGCCCCTTATGGTATGACCAATCCATGCTTAGTATGACTTAACAAATCTATTCGTCTACCGTCTTATCGATTCATTGTATCGTAATTTCGTCGAGTCAGCGTCGTTGCTAGCTCTCAAAATTCCTTGTCAAATTGCTTTTCAACCGTTCTTACAACATGCATATTAGAATTTCTTCAGTTGATTTTCAGTCAGCAAGCACAGAAGATGAGATTTTGGCGAAACGTCTGCTATTTGCTACAAAAAACTAGTGGAACGAACGGATGTACTTCCGGATAAATACATTTTAAAGATAATACCAAAGAAATACACAATTTTCGTATTTCAGTTTTCTTTTCTACCGCGTATAATAAAGGCTCCAGGTATGGTGTTCAATATAAAAAAAAAACCTATACTTGCCAGTGGCTTTACTACTTATAGAATTTAATGTAGATTGGGTGATTTTTAAGCATCTGTAGATTGTGATATTGTTAATTTAAGTAAATTAATAAACAAATTATTAGGTTTGAAACTTTGTTTTATTTCTAGAAACAAAAAAAAAAAGATAAATTAATTTTCTTCTTCCCCTTCCTCTTCTTGTACTTCAAAAATGGATTTCATTTTTGCTCATTTTAATTTTACGAAAGAAAGTAAAAATTTCTTCTTATATCTTATACATATGTATATACTGCAAGATTGTCTTTTGTTATTTTGTTTGACACGTGTCGTTGTGTTCATTTTAGTCTGTCTCTGTCTGATGATGTTGCGAAACCGGTATCTTATTTGTTCCTTTCGTAATTCCATTGCCCAAAAACAGATCATTTAGAATCTTCATTTTAATTTTCTTAGCCTACTTTTATTTTTAATTTTTGAAAGTTCAGCTTCAATCTGAAAAAAATTGTTTAAAATTGAATCACCAAACTAATTGTGCATATGAAATAAAAATATATTCATATTTTTATAAAATTATCAAAGAAAAACAAAATATATTCTAACTTTTATTTAGCTTATGAATGTATCTTTATTTGACTTAACTAACTGTTGCACAGATTGGTAATAATATTCATCTGGACTTATTAATATAGCAGCTTCCTGCTAAATATTATTCCTTGATTTTGTCGTAGAGGATGTGGAAGGTGTCGGGCTTTTTTTTTGATCAGACTCTTTAATTGCCTCGATTATATATAAATAACTTCCTTTAATATTAAATATCTTTATATTTTTCATTAAGACAGTATGTAATTTAAATATTTTTTTGAGTTTCTTAATTTAACAATACTATCCTTTTTTTGTTGTCATTGTACAAATTTTTAAAACCAAACGTTTACAATGGCAGAAATACACGGAACAATATTAAAAAAGTGGGGTTAATGGCGATATCAGATTGGCAAGCTTGTTTTTTAAGGATTTTTTTCAAAAACGCGTTACCCAAATCTCGGCACGCCAACTTTTTCACCCATAGTTGTGACACAGAAGTATAAATGAAGAAAATCACGGGTATTTAACTCTGGGTGAACGCAGGGTTTTCTCTATTTTGCTACACGTGTATATTTTTTAAAAACCTATCTACCGTTATGTACAATATTAATATAAGGAGGTAAAAATATGTTTTTCAAAAAATATTTTTGATTCTAGGTATATCTTGAAAAAGACAAAGGACGGAAAGAAGTACAAAGCGCCTGGCACTCGTCGTTTACACGATATCCTGGGTGTAGAAAATGGAGGACCTGGAAGTAGGAGAGCTGGTGAACCGGGACATTCAATGTCAGATTATCTTAAATTTAAGGTGAGTTTTAAGACTAAGAATAAAGGATCGTTGAACCAAGTCTATACAGATTGCAGGCCAGGAATAAAATATAAAATATACAGAATATACATAGGAGGGGTGTCTTAAAAACTCTTCCTGACGTGATATATGTTTTTTAAATTAAATACCCTGTATTTTTTTTGATTGAGCCAGAAAATTTTTTTGTACAGGGGGAGCAAAAAATTTTTCAAGGAATTGTATGTATGTATGTGTATATATATATATATATATATATATATATATATATATATATATATATATATATATATATATATATATACATATTCCTTCCGATCTGTCCTTTACACAGACAGGTGCATGTCGGTACCCTGATGAGTCTAATGAGAGACGAAACATGTACCTCTGCCGTACCACTGTAGCGGAGGGGATAAGTTTTTTAACTTTCTTCTCGGTGTGGTGGTACAGGTGGGCCACCATCTCGATGGTGGTGGAACAGGATGAATTGTGTTTTTCAGCAATTTATTCAAACTGTGCATCCTCTAACATGGGAAGGATATGATGGAGCGAAGTTTGCGTTCACTGTTCGCATTTTACTTCATTCATACGCGGAGTTGCATATAGTTGTACGTTGGCTGAATGTAATTTCAGCACTACAACAGCATAATGTGGATATAACCACTGCTATTGCATCTCACACGGAGGAATCCGTGAAAGCCGCATAAACATATATATATATATATATATATATATATATATATATATATATATATATATATATATATATATATATATATATATATATATATATATATATATATATGTATGTATGTATGTATTTTTTTAGCACTTGTACATATTGGAGGGGGGCATTGCTCCAATGATTTTTCCCTGGATCCGGCCTTGCATATAGGTATCAAATAGTGGGATATGCTGGGGTTCCGTCAGGGGAGCGTGAATTAAAGATTGGAGTGCCACAGGGCTCTGTACTAGGCCCAATCCTTTTCCTTATTTATATTAATGATCTAGCACTACTTGATCCAAATTCAAACTTCACTCTATTTGCTGATGACATGTCAGTATCTGGGAGCAAGCCAAAATAGATGACTCGTTGGCGGACTTCATGGTGGCACAAGCGAGAGTTGTAAACTAGTTTAACTGTAATAAGTTACATCTAAACTGAGATAAACAGCAAAGATGGTACTTTAATCCGATGCCTGATGGAGAGGGTATCTGTCTGGGTTCTCAGGACAGTGTGCTTTGGAACTTTCCATCCACATCTTTCCTATGCAATACTAGCTTGGGCCATGTGGCTAGGACCCAGCGACTTTTTGGGATACAGCTAAAGGCGATTAGGGTCATATGTGGTTTGGGCTTCCCTGACGATGGCAGGGCGTTATTCTGGAGCATGGAAGTGCTTACTCTTCCATCTCTTTGTATCCTTGATAACCTGCTATATCATAAGAAAAACATTAACATCTATAAAACGCACCAGGATATGCACGGTTATGAAACCAAGCATCGCGATTATATTGCACCCATTTACCGGCGGCTTGATAAGTGTCAGAACGGCCCCGGATATTGAGCAATAAAATTTTTTAATGTTCTGACAGAACAAATAAGGGTACTGCCTTAACAGATTTTAAGAAATGTTAGCTTTTATTGTTTTATTGCTTTAATGAATATCTATCTTTAGATTTTAATGTTTATTTTAGATTGTGACTCGGTCTGAGGTAGTTTTTATTATTATTTTGTGTACATCCAATTGTGATATTAATACGAATAAAGAATTCGAATTTGACCCCGACCTCAACAATGGAGTGCATTCGGGACCTCCCTCCACTATATTCAGTGATTCAGGGAGAGGCAAAAATGGAGCTTCACCGGCTACACCACTCACTGCCACCAGCACAAAAGCTGATGACAGGACATAAGTTAGAAATGGACACAGGCCATATGACCTCGGGCTAGCGTTATTACCGTTTGAGATTATTATAATTATAAATGACAGAAGGGTTAGTAAACAAGTTAAACCAGAACCATCTTCTCATGTGCTTATTTGGTACACTGACGGTTCAAGGACCAAAAAGGGTACCGTATCTGGGATATAAGGGTTACAACCAAGAAGAGAACTACTTTTCCCTTAAGAAGATACCCAACAGTATTTCAGGCAGAAATATATGCAATTTTACAATGTTGAGCAGTCCTGAAGGCTCTCAAGGGACAAAAGGTATCATCTAGACTGTCTTGGGAATGTCAGAAGAAACTAATAACTCTGGCAAAGGATAACAAAGTTATTTACAGTGGATACCAGGACAAAAGGCATACATGGAAATGAAAAAGATGATGAGTTAGCGAAAGCCGGCTCATCATCGCAATATATTGGTCCAGAACTGCCTCGTGCTAAGGTGTGCGGCACAAGAAGCGTCAAATTATGGATCAACAAAGAACATAAAAATCACTCGAAAGCCATGAACCATATCAGGCTTTTTATAGGAAATCCTGACCCGATACTAGCAAAAAAACTACTCCAAATGAGCAGGAACCAACTATAGTTAATCACAGGTATAATGACGGGACACATGGCCGTCAAACTTCACCTGCATAGAATGAATCTTTACATCGAAGACAGCTATAGGCTATGTGATCAAGTCAAAGGAATGGTAAAACACATCATATGCGATTGCGAGTCATTGCATCGGAAAAGACAGCAAAACTTGAAATCGAACATGACACATTCTAATTCCTTAGTTGACCTGTACAAATTGGCTCAAGAGGCCAAATTAAAAAATTATCAGACTGGTTGTAAGTCAGGGGTGACAACAATAGGCCGCAATGCATCCCGTTTTAGGAAGGACCCATGGGAAATAAAAATACTGTTCACAAACCTATGTACGAGGGTAGTTTGATAAGTTATTTGGTTCATATACTAATTACATCGCTCTAACGTCCTCTGTGTGTGAAGTCATAACGTTTCCTTCCTATAAATATATGATCTTGAATCATTCTAACAGTAACTTGTTTGACAATTGCTTAAACAGAAGTGTTTCGAGTAACGGTGAAAAATAGATAAATTTGAATTTGTATTCTCATTTGTTTGTTGTTTTTTTTTTAAATATTATAAAAAAATCCCGAATATAAGAATAAAAATTCATTAATACTGTAGTATACCTTTCCAACTAGGAGTTTCTTCACAATCCTAAATGTTATCTTGCAAGGTATTTGTCGCATGTGCCTAGGAAGGTGATTAAACATTTTGTTGCTTTTACAAATAATCGAATCTTTGATCAAGCTTAAAGATGGTATAGGAAGCCTTACAGCCTAGTCGCCATGGCGTGTCCGAAAATGAAACCGCTCAATAATTTCAAAGCCGAACTTCTCACGAATCAAGCATACAATCTCCAAAATGTACAGTGACGGTAAAGATTACTGTGTTAATTCATTTCCGAGGTGATTGTCTATTTTCTGTCCTTTCCTTATTTCCTTGACCAGTTCCAAAAAAATAATGATGTCGTTTCAGATCCAATCAAGACATGAATAGCAGTAATGCCAAACAAAATTTCAAGCCAAAATTTAGGATTATTGAATGTTCTTCTCAGATGAGGTTAGCATACACCTTCTCGTTTCAAACCACATTTCCAGATTATTTGTAATATATATTTTAAAATATTTTTTTTTAAATAACGAGTCCCTTTAAAGTTGCCAGTTGAGTTCAAAAAACTTGGGTGAGGTTTTAAGTCTAAAATATTATATTTATCTTGGTTAATTGTGAGCGCCTGATCGTAACTGCTTGTTTAATAGCTCTAAGATGTCTTCTACGTCACTTGCTAGCAGTATGGCAACAGTGTAGTGTAGATTGCCGATTTTTCTTTCATTGATAAAAGCACTCTTGTTCTAGAACGATTTCCATTATGTGTTCTGTATATATGTTAAAAAGCAGCGAGGAGAATTGAATGCATCTGTGACGGACGCCTATTTGAAATAATATTACCATGGAAATATTTTGATGTGTTATCAATCTTGACTGACGCTGTGTTACTTGCATAGAGCTGATTTATTAATAGTAATAGGTGTTTAGGTACTCCGATTTCAAGGAGGACCTGCCACAGCTGTCTTCAATTAAATGAGACAGATGATTTTGAGAAGTCAATAAATTATATGATTAAAGGTTAGTTAAATTATCTTGCTTTTTCTATAATTTGTTTTAAGATTGGAATTTATTCACAATTCCCCTTCCATTGACAAAACTTGTTTGCCCTGAAGAGACGTGTGTAGATAGATATACTTTTAGCCTTTCATTAATTATGTAAATTACCATTTTGTAATATTTTACTTGAGTGGGATATAAGGAATATTCACTTGAGACTATTGCATTTCTCAGTGGGTTCTTTTTATGTATTGGAATGGATGTGGAGCGAGTCTAAATTTTGTACCATTGACCCCTTTTCTATACAAGATTATAGAGAAAGTAAAATAGTTCAGCTTCATACTCTCGCACAGATTTAATTATTTTAATTGTCACCCTTGACCGCTCTCCTAGTCTTTAGGTGTTGTATAGCTGCCTGTTTTTCATTTTCACGAATATCAGACTCTTCGTGCATATTTATGTGCTCTAGGATGCTGTCAACCCAGAGTAATTTACAGTAGTCATTAAAAACCTCATTTATAATTAATTCATTCCAATAGCACCTGTTTCTGAATCTTTCAAGTTTCGTTTGCAGATTGAACGATAAAATCAAGTTTTGGCTCAGACAAAACTATGGAAATATAATCTGCATATTGCATAACTGTGGTGTTCTCGTTTAATTAAAAATAGTTACTAGACCATTTATAAATAGTAGGAATAGTAAGGGGGAAAAGTACACTCACTTATAAGAGTTCATATTTTTGTATTTTGTAAAGTTGATAAAAAAAAATACCAATTGATTTATAAATAACAGCCAGTGCTGCTGTAAGAGTTGATTTATTGCTTGTAAAGTCGTGCGGGATATCAGAGAATAAGTTATATAGTTTGGAAAAAGGCATTAAATCAGTCACTGGTCGGAAGTTCTCAATCAGCTGCAAATCTCTTTCCTTATAGAATGGTGTGATTTTACCACATTTTAATTTATCAGAAAAAGTGTTAAATAAATGACAGAATGGGTATTTTAAAGAGTTCCATAGATATTTAAATGATTTTTTTTTATTTGGTATAGTAGTCTGGGCATTAAAGGTATATATATATATATATATATATATATATATATATATATATATATATATATATATATATATATATATATATATATATATATACAGGGTGATTCAAAAATCGATCACGAAACTTAAGGGGGTGATTCTACTTGACAAAATAAGGGTAGAGCTTCATATAATTTTTTTTCAAAATGTCATTCGTTTTCGAGTTACAAGCCGTCCAAGTTCAAGTTTTTATTTTTTGTTTTTTGAATTACTCGCTTACAGGAAAACCGATTTGACTAATATTTGAAAGATAGGCTAAGTCTTCTGCGCTTCATCATTTTAGTAACAATTCACATTGATTGTTTGCCGCTAGAGGGCACTTTACCTACATTGAAAATTGTTTTTTTGTCATAATTTTTTAGTGTTGACAGCTACAGTAGTTTTTGGCATAATTTCTGAAAGACTGATGCCAGGCCTTTAAAAAAGGTGTTCTTTATTTACATCGCTAAACCCAACGGTTTAGACGTAAATCACCCTTAAAAAGTAAGTGGTAAATTTACTTTTCTCATTTCATTACCACCAGCTACCAGGTAAATAGCTATCAAAGTATACTAGAGCTGTCAGTTTAACATCAAATAAATTCGCTTTTTAAACTATTTAATTTATAATCTTAAAATAACTAATAATGGCTAATCACCAATATTCAAATATCGAATATTGTGATATCCATTTTTGTTATGGTAATGCAGAGTTGGCAAGAAGATATTATATGGAGAGTTATCCGGAAAGAAATATCCCTCCAGTGTGCACAGGAGGCTTGCGGAATGTGGTTCCTTTAAAAGTTATAATGGAAATAGGGGAAGACCTAGAACTGCTAGAAACGTGCAACAAGAAGAAAGAGTGCTTGAAATTATTGAAGATAATCCAGGTATTAGTACTAGAAAAATTGGGAATGAAGTGCGGCTCTGTCAGGCTAGTTCATGGAGGATATTAAGAGAAGAACAACTCTACCCGTTTCATTCAAAAAAGGTGCAGGCTCTTTATGACGATGATCGGCCGAGACGGTTGGAAATGTGCAATCAGATCCTAGCTAAGTATGAACACGATAATCGATTAATTGGCGTCATATTATTCACTGACGAAGCTGGTTTCACTCGTGATTGCATAACAAATCTACACAACATCCACACATATGCTTACGAGAACCCAAACAATGTGGTAGAAACGAAACATCAGCGTAGATTTTCACTAAATGTGTGGGCAGGGATAATAGGAGATTACCTTATTGGTCCTCATTTCTTTGATGGCCCATTAACTGGTGACGTATACTTAGATTTTATCCAAAATCGTCTCCCATTGTATCTGGAAGATGTGCCATTGGAAGTAAGGGCCAACATGTGGATCCTCCAAGACGGAGCTCCGCCCCACTTTAGTATACGTGTCCGACAGTATTTGAATGCAACGTATCCTGAGCGATGGATAGGACGAAGTGGACCATTGGCATGGGCAGCGAGGTCACCAGACCTTAATCCTATGGATTTTTTCTTTTGGGGTCATTTGAAACAATTGGTGTACGATATTCCAGTAATCAACGTCGAGGATCTTCGCTTCAGGATAATCGAAAAAAGTTAGGCGACATTTTTTGAAGAGTGTTAGGAAATGTATGGAAGAAAATGGGGGACATTTTGAGAATCTTTTTTAGTTTGTTTAGTACTGTTTCATTAATTTTTATCAATTAAATGTATATCGCAATAATCCATAATATGAATATTTACTGATTAGCCATTATTAGTTATTTTAAGATTATAAATTAAATAGTTTAAAAAGCGAATTTATTTGATGTTAAACTGACAGCTCTAGTATACTTTGATAGCTATTTACCTGGTAGCTGGTGGTAATGAAATGAGAAAAGTAAATTTACCACATAATTTTTAAGGGTGATTTACGTCTAAACCGTTGGGTTTAGCGATGTAAATAAAGAGCACCTTTTTTAAAGGCCTGGCATCAGTCTTTCAGAAATTATGCCAAAAACTACTGTAGCTGTCAACACTAAAAAATTATGACAAAAAAACAATTTTCAATGTAGGTAAAGTGCCCTCTAGCGGCAAACAATCAATGTGAATTGTTACTAAAATGATGAAGCGCAGAAGACTTAGCCTATCTTTCAAATATTAGTCAAATCGGTTTTCCTGTAAGCGAGTAATTCAAAAAACAAAAAATAAAAACTTGAAATTGGACGGCATGTAACTCGAAAACGAATGACATTTTGAAAAAAAATTATATGAAGCTCTACCCTTATTTTGTCAAGTAGAATCACCCCCTTAAGTTTCGTGATCGATTTTTGAATCACCCTGTATATATATATATATATATATATATATATATATATATATATATATATATATATATATATATATATATATATATATATATATATATATGTATATATATGTATATATATACGTATATATATACGTATATATATATATGTATATATATATATATATATATATATATATATATATATATATATATATATATATATATATATATATATATATATATATATATATATATATATATGTATATATATATATATATCTGCACAAATTGCAGCAGTATAATCAAGACTTTTTATTATTTTTTAGGACCTAATTCTGCGCATGCTTGACTATGACCCCAAGACGCGTATAACGCCATATTATGCGTTGCAACATAGCTTTTTCAAACGCACTTCAGACGAAAGTACTAATACTGCTGCTGCAGCAGCTGCAGCCGCTGCTGCAGCAAATTCTAGCGCTAGCAGTAGTCCAGCGGTTGCGTCGCTTGATATGGCCAATAGTCAACATGGTAAGTAATATCTTTTATTATTAAAATAAAAATAAACTGTATTAATGAAACGTGTATGTTTAAAAAACTTTTAATATTGAAGGAATTAGTAAAGAAAAATGTAATAATAAATTTGCCAAGATTTTAATGAAAAATTGTTTCATTTTGATTGTTTTTTTCATTATTTATAATATTCCATTTACTTTTCATTGATTGTGTAGAAACAAAAATTCGGTATATAACGTAACCGCCATTTTTTGTTTTATAATGGTTGATACAACTTTTATAAACAGAGGCTAGAAGGTTGTAGTTTTAGTATTATTAAGGGTGCTAGTTAGGTTTGTAAAAGTAAAACAAAAAACTAAGAAACATTTACACACTTTAAATAAGAAATAACTCAGCTTTAAAAGGACATTAGTTTCCTGGAAGAGAAATCTCCAACAAACTCTCCGATGCCTTTGAAAGCTGATAGCGGAAAGACATGATTTTTACTAAAATCTTAATCACAATTATGTCATATGCAGTGGTTCACGTCCAGACTGGTATGTGAATCGTTTATTGCACACCCTTTACTTTCAATGCAAATACATTTATATCAAAATATTTGCATTAAACGCAGAAACGGAAATTTTGACATGATATAAAGAAGTAAAAATATTACAATGTTCTCTGTTGTTTTATGATGTTGCTTGTTCATTTTCAATAATTTAGTTCACTATAAAGGATTATTATTCAGAGACTAGCCAAAAATTGTTCTCCAGTATCAATTCCGGGGTATATTCATGCTACGGCACTTTCTCTACATGCAACAGTTTGAATTTCCCTGCCAACTCTTAATAAATTTTCTTGGCAACTCTGCTTGTACTCCGATGCGGCAAATGCTAGGCATCTTCTTGTTATGTACTGGATTGTTTCTGATGTTCGACATCCATATTGACATTGGTCATTCTGAATTAAGGGGTCTCTGATAATGCATTTCACATAGTTTCTCGTTAGGATGACCTCATCTTGGATAGCTAGTAGAAAGCCTTCGGTTTTAGGAAGGGTGTTCTGTAGCCAGATTTGAAGCTTTCTTGGTGTAGTTCCTGATGAGAAGTTGGTTCATAATCCCTCAAACGCAGCAGCGTTATGTCGTCTGCCGCTAGGCGCTAGCCTGTGAAAATATGAGCATAAGTTTGTTAGTTGTTGATCTAATTGCTTACCATTATCCACCAATCATCATCCTTCGTGGTATCTTGGTAGCATTATCGGCTCAGTAGCAATACGAAGATAATATTTGTGTGCTTTTGTTAGGAGTATTCTGACTTTCCTCTGCAGACTTTCTATGTCCGTCCTGCTTTATTCCACAATTCCAAAATAGTAACTAAGTATAGAACACGTATAGGTATTGAATGTCTTAAATAGATTTTTACTTTTCAGGTTGGTTCGCAGTGCCTGCCTCACCTGTTTTATTAACTCGTTGGTTAATTCGGTCTTCATAGTTCGTTTGGTCAATTCTTTGTGCCTGTTTCATACGTAAGTATTTACAGGTCTGTTATGTCCCCATTACTGCAAAGGTTTGACCGTTCTGCATCTCAAATGCTCTCGGTTGTATCTTTCCCCTAGTTGTGTTTAAATTGTGGCATTGATCAAGGTCGAACAGTATTCCTATATCCCAGAGAACTACCCCACAATTTTTAGCATTTGTTCCAGCTGATTTCTAATGATTATCCCTATACAGAAGATGATCTAGTCTTACCACCTCTGCAGGATTGTTTTTAAGACTGAAGCCTCATCTGGTGGAATTTAAACAGCATGATAATGGTTTCATGGCAAGGTAGAATCATAATGGGCTTAATGCATCTCCTTGAAATATTTCTCTTCGTTGACATGAGGTGCGCTCAAAAACACACAAACTCTTTATATTCTCAGTATAGCTGTCCGCCAGTCATGTGGCATTGACTCGAAGGCTTTTTGGTAGTCTGCGTAGATGGCAAAAAAAAATATGTGTTATAATTATTGTTATTATTAATTTAGTGCTATAAATGTTTTTACAACAGTGCATTTGCGCTTGAGCACAATATATCGTATTATACTTTAGCTTGTATAAACTGACTTATTTGAACGTTTGGACTTGCTCACAAAATAAAATCCATTGCCGTTAACAAAAGCTAGTGATATACTGTTTTTATCAATAAAAAAAATCTAACATATGTGTTCTTGAACTGTGAACTCGGTTGATGTCGTTGTTAGGGTTTATTTTGTATTGATATACATTAATCTGACTAAATACTTTGTACATAGTATTATTTCAAGGCGGAATGTTTCAAAATTTTAGAATTTTTAACGCGGGCTATATAGAGGACTCTTTCTGATGGCTAGAAGGAAAAATGTTAGTTTTTATATCCATAAGACAGTTTACATTTGTGTAAAATTTGACATAAATCAAACTATAATGTTCAAAATGAGAAATATAAAGAAATGATCGAAACTGAAAACGATTTCTCACTAGTTTAAGTTAATAAATCAGTCTTATAAGATGTTGTAAATACAGAATTGACATGGTTTCACTAGTTACTCTTTATTATATTAAAAGTGTATATTTTTTTGCACTGAAAAAGCTGGTAAAATTAAAATTACCCACGTTTACCATTTCTAAACATATTGTTTAATACATTATATTTCACTATGAACAAAGGGCTTTCCTAGATGAAAAAAAATTCTTTGGAAATTTCTATCGCCGCTACAGAGGCTTTCTAATCATATTTCTTTAGGAACTTTTAAAAATTCCTATTGTTGTAAGTATATCCAGTCAATTTTTTCATTCCCTTTAAATTATCTCTGTTTTCTTGAGAAAATTTATTTGGGGCTCAAAAAGAAAATAGTTTCAAATACAATATTTTCTTCTATTTTATGCAAATTATTGTTATATAGAAAAAAATATATACCTATATATGCTTATAAGTTTGCTTTAAATTTCCAACAGAGAAAAATATTTTATGATAACCCAGAAAAGTTGGTGGGGATAATTGGAATGAGAATACCATAACATGAATTTGACCAGACATGTAATACTGTACTCCCCTAACATGGGCTATACTATATTTAGGCAGTAGGTCAATAGGCAAGACTGGACTTACAAACCTTTTACTTACCTAAGGATCCATATTAAAACCACCAAATGTGCCTCAGAATTCACGCTGGTAAAAACTATTAAATGTTCCTAATAAATCTACTAAATTGCCATTAGTAATGTCATTTTTTCTCTTAACAGAATTCTAATTGGTTTAAGCAGTTCCCATAACGAAACGTAGTAAACAAAATTCTTGGGGAATTTTAATGATTTTTTCATAGAGATATGAGGCACAATATAGTAATCGTGGATACGTTGAATATTCTCGAACCGCATTGGTTATAATTAACGTGTAAAAGTCTTTATATAAAAAAAATATAGTAAATAATCTACAAAATTGACGAAACGGATAGAAAACTAGCTACCTAGAATAATTAATTATCTGAATCATGCTATGGGATTTACAGGACCAAACTCTACATTAATGCAATATTATTAACAAATTTGTAAAATGTCAGTAGATAGTTTGTGTTACTGATAATCATCACACACATATAGAAAGTTATAAATACAAATTTGGAATTTTTTTTAATTCACTAATCGCACAATAAATATAAATCAAAATAGCTATGAAACTAATGACTGCCAACTGAAGACGACTACAATACCACCACATTCGAAAAGTTATTCTGGGGTTTTACTTGCTGTGTTGCCAGAGTTTGTGCAAAATTTATTATTAGATTTCTGAGTGCACCCAATCTATATAACCGGTTTATGTTAATTTATTACATTTATTTTCTGAATATTATGGTCATTTTTAAAACTTTTAGCCACTGTGGAGCTTTTCATTATCTTCTTCAACTTCCTTATGATAACAAGTTATTCCATGATAAAAATAGAGGGCGTATACTGATAAAGTAACCCAGGGCATCATCAAAAACTTGCCAGTGTTGTTATAAAGAAGTTGGAGAGGAAAACTACAGAAATAGACTAAAGACTTAAGAAACTCTCCTAAGATGCAGAAATAAATGTCATAAATTGATATAAAGGGGCTATATAGATTCAGTACACAAAGAAATTTCGTAGTAAATATGTTATTAAAATTGCTACACAGGAACTAAAAAACCTGACAGAATTTTGGATGCGGCGCATTCTGGGGCCCTCACCGCTCATAGTTCCATCTAACATGCGTAAAACAGTATTTTTGTCATTAACTCATTTATTAATAAATTACAAATTGTCATTTTTCAGTTTAATACAACTATTTATTATCTAATATATTGAAAATATTTAAACAAAGTAAATATATATAACATAATTAAATGTTTGTCAATCCAATCGTATTCACTGATCTACTGCGGAATTGGAGCATCGCTATTTTCAGGGCAGTATTACAACTTTATATGCCTGACCAAATGTATTTTACGGTAATCTTCCATTTATCCCCTCTAGCAAACGGACTGATTTGCTACGCCGTTTAGAATAATACCAATAAGCAAAACATATTTTGAAATATAATCGTTTGAGCATTAAGGCAAAGTTGGTGCATATATGACGGATTCTAATTTTTTGAATATGCATTAGTTCTATTTTATTACACACCAGAAAATTATATTGCCAACTATAAATAAAAAAAAATTAGACATCTTTCACTGCCACTGACTTTTATATAGCTTAAAATGGAAATAGAAACATATTCCCCCTAATTTAGTATTATTGGTTTAACTGTAAAATTGGTCCAATACACAGTTCATTAAAAAAGTTCAGAGACTAATTTGGTATAAAAATTTACAGCTAGCGCCATCTGTTCCCAAACGGCAGAACTATGTAATATCATGCCTTTGTTATCCACAGTGGAGATGTGAGCGCTGTAACTTCATTTATTGGCCAGTTGTGTTCGTTTGAAGTAGACGTGTTTCTGAATGTTTTGTCTTAAGACTACGAGCTCATATAGGGACTGTGTCTAATGAAGCGCAAAGTTTCGCTTCACTGTACACACCTCAATGATTTGATGTTACAAAGTAGTGGTTGCCAAAGATTAGGTATCTCAACACTCGGTTTACTGAAGATTCCATTATTGTTTTTAATGTAAGCTGCTTCTATAAATTTTCTTTTTTTCATGTTGGGTTCCATATACATTGCCGCAGCCTCAGACCATTTTATATGGTGTTGTTTATCCCAGGCGTGTTCTGAAATACCTGATCTCGACGTTTCCCCTTTTTGTGTATGGGTTTTATGTTCCTTAATTCTAACTTCTATTGGTTGTTTGGTTTCTCCAATATACATTTCACCACGCTCACATGGAACTTCGTAAACACATTATTTCTTATCGGTACTTTGCGGTTTTGTTTTTGTTAAATGAGCTCTAAGTGTATTTCCTGATTTAAAGACTGTTTTTATATTATAACTACGGCAATTCGTCTTATTTTCTCCGAAGCTCCCTTAATGTACGGAATTGTGAAGAAGAAATGTGTTTCTTGCTGTCCAGTGTTCGTTGTTCTAAAGTTATTTATAACATCGTCAATTAGTTTCAAAGGATAACCATTCTGTTGTAAATCGGATTTAATATTTGTTACCTCTTTTTTCAATGAATCGGCATTATTGCATATAGATATAGCGCGATTATAGAGGTTACGTATAATTCCCCGTTTTGTTACAACAGATTGATTAGAACTATGATTAAGATATTGTCCAGTATGTGTTGGCTTTCTGTATACTGAAGTTTTAATAGTTTCATATGAGCGATTCACCATGACATCTAGGAAGGGCAATTGATCATTTACCTCTTTTTCCATGGTAAACTTAATTGTAGATCGAATGTTATTTAGATGTTTCAAGAAATCATTAAGTTCTTGATCATTGCCCTTCCATACGATGAAGGTATCATCGACATATCTCAACCAGACTTTCGGTTTTACTGTTGCCGTTTCTATGGTATGAGTTTCGAACCATTCCATATATATATTAGCGACGACTGGAGAGAGTGAAGAACCCATCGGAAGCCCGTCGTCCTGAGCGTAGAACCTGTCCTTTACTTGAAAGTAAGCACTACATAGGCAACACTCTAAAAGATCCATCACCCCGTCCACTGGTAACGTGGTTCGATCTGATAAAGTAGTATCATTTGAAAGTCTAGTTTTGATTATGTCTAGTGATTCCCCTAATGGTACATTAGTATACAGACTGTCCACTTCAAAACTTTATCTATGAAACAACGTGCCGCAATCAGATTTTGTTTCAAATTGGGAAAACCTGGTTCTTAAACGTTCGAATTATTGAAAACCGCGTATGGTGAGGATTGTTGAACAATTGACAAACGCTGGAAGACGATCAACGGAAGTGGCGCCCTTTAACACGACTACCGATGACAATGTTGAATATATGCGCATCGCACTGCCTTGTAATCGTTGAATTACGGTTGAAATGTGTCAGAGGAATTCGACATCACTGTAGGAAGCTTGTACCCCATTTTGTACGATGTTCTTAGGAAAAAAGTGTGTGCTAAGTTCATTCCGCACTTATTAACGGAAGAACTGAGAGAGCGCCGTATGAAAGCTACACGCGTTTTGGTTAAGTGGGCAAACACGCATAAAATTTTTTAAAATAAAATTGTAACAGTCGACGAATCATGGTGTTTTCAATACGATCCATCGACCAAACCCAAACCGCTGAGTGACGAGGCAAGGGCGAAGAGCGGCCCACCAAAGTTCGACAACAAAGTCGAAAATCAAAATGATGCTCATTTCGTTTTTTGATTCTCGCAGAATTATCCATAGCAAATTCATGCCCTCGGGCCAAACAGTAAACGCACAATTTTAAAAAAGTGTCCTGGATCGACTTTTGAAGCGTATTCGTCGCGTGAGATTGGAATTGTACCGCACCGGTTTCTGTCGCACGACAATGCGCCAGCCCATTCCTCAATATTCATCACACAATTTTTGGTCCAAAAGTCCATCTCCATGATTCATCACCTGCCCTACTCGCCAGATCTGGCTCCAGCAGACTTATTTTTATTCCCTAAATTGAAAATGACGATGAAGGGAGAACGTTTTGAGAATGTGACCACGGCTCTGAAAGCTACTTTAGAAGAGGAGTTTTCCAGGTCGTTCCAGTGGCTACACAGGCGCAGCAAAATCTGTATAGAACGAAGAGGAGATTATGTTATAAGTTAAATAAAATCTTTTTTCTAAACCGTTGTTTTTATTCGTAAAAAAAATTAGTCCCGGAACTTTCTAAATGAACTGTATACAATCGTGTGTGCGTGTGTACGTATCAACCAAAGTGGAAATTTCCATATAATTTATAGAACTAAAAACATTCCGATTCCAAGGTTTTTATTTTCTGTATAAGTGTTTGTTTTATGACGTATCCAAACTATAAGAATGTTGTAAAACACAACAGGCAAATTAATTCTGATTTCTATGGCAACATGATCGTATTAAGGATATAGATCTTTTTGGCGCTGATTTTGTGTCTTAAATTATAGAAAAATTTTCTAGGTTTTTGCCTCGGCGATCTTTAAAGGGTTATTTTTCAAAGTTATTGTTATAACATTTTAAAAACAAACGGTAATATGTCTGACACAACCGCCCTTTACAAGATAATGAAATTGTACATTTGAATAAGAAATGTTATTATTGGTGTGAAAACACACGGTTGATGTATTATTTGTATTTATTGTAAAGTATTTGCTAGTTCCTCTGGGTTTAATAGTAATTTTCTCCTGCTGAAAAGCATTTAATTTCTTTTCACACTTTACATTTGTGATGTTTTCCGGTAAAGTATAATAGCGTATCTGATATATTCTTTTAATATTTCCAGGGACTAACCCAAATCAATGACTAACATAGTGATATGGTTATAAGTAACCACTCTAATTTAATACAGGTATTTAAATTAAATGGTAGTTAATCTCACCTTTTAGGCTAGTTAAAATTTTATAGTTTCTCCCCAACAAGCAAAACACTTTAAATACACTCTTTATCTTTGCATGGTTGAAAACAATGGTTAAAATAAACGCAGGTAAAATTAGGAAAGTCCTAATTGAAAACTTTACCATAGTGAAAATGTTTGCAAAAAAACCCCTTGAGATTAAATTACTTTTTTATGGTGTTGGATTTTACGATATTATATCATCTACAAATCATTGATTGTTTTTAAACTACTGGGATTATTGACCAAAAGAAAGCTCAAAGGGGCAATTCGTAATTATACCTGCTTGCCAACATTATTTTGCATAAAATGGTTAACAAATGTTTTGTGTCCAACTAGATTAAATGTAACTTATCTGAATAAATTCCGGTTTTAAATTTCATACAACTTTGAATGTATAATTAATGGCTTGCAGGAAAAATCAAATTGAAATTGAATTATTCCAATTGACCATGTGAAATATGTTATTTCTATATATAATTTTTACTTGTAGATGGACTTACCTCTGTTCTATTGTGTCTTTTTCATTCAGTTACTGAGCATGACAAATATTTGATTCTAAATTTTTAACTGTATATTTGTTAACCACCTTTTTTTTAAATTATTTTACACAACACTATTTTACCAACTGTATGCCTTTGTTACTTTTCCTTACAAATTTCAGCGTTGAATGTCTCGCTTTGGTAACAAATTATTATCGAGTACACTATGTATTAGTTAACATACCCAAACCATAAGGACTTGTGGACACAAATGTAGTTTTTACTAATATAGAAAATTTTGCCAACATTGATAACTTGCTTATATTTTCGTTTCTAAATGAAGGTTTCAATTAAATTTAGACAAGAAAATAACGATTACTTAATTTTTATCAATAGTCTTTGAGTGGATTATGACTTCTTGATTTACGATAGTACAGAGTTTAGTGACACAAATTAAACACATTATTAAACAATTTACAAATGAATATTTTGACTATTCCCATAAGTATTGTGTTAATATTAACGATATTGGGATTTCTCAGTTTCGAGTTTTTGAGGAAACTATATGCAAAATACACCCTGTTGTAACTTATCTGCGAAAGTGATTCCTTTTCCATCTAAAAATGCTAAGAAAGTAGCCATTTTTTCTTCTACATATGAATGGATAAGATTTTCTTTGGCAAAAAGTTTTGTAGTATACCTAATCATAGAAGAAATATACCAAGTATTCCTATCCTGTGCTATAATTTTGACGCTCCTAAATGGTACGCCAAACTGGTACGTCGTCTCATTCATACAAGGCAATTTACAATATTGTCAATAACTGATATCTATATCAGTATTTTAATGTGTTATACATACTTTTGTTAGAAACAAGTATAAAAAATTTAAATTTTCGGATTTATCAATGACCGAGTTTTAATACTTAGCGCTTCCAATCCTCCCATAAGAATGAGCCGTCTTAGTATAATTCGTCAATGACCTAATTCAAGATAAATCGTTATATATTAATATTTTATGCCAAAATAAAGCGAGAAATCTGGCTTTTCAGGGTCCCATAGCCAGTAGGAACCCTTATAATTTCATCATGTCCATACGTTTTACAGAAGGGCCAGGTACAGAAATTTGACCAAAAATAATTTTAGCAGTTTTTTACTGTAATTAAATCCTTGTAATTTTTTAATTGCATGATTCTGCTATAATTGTCTTTATATATAGATAAAAGTACAGTTTGGAATAGTTAATTTCAAAATATAATATGTGTATGTATACATCAAATTCTAACATAATTGTTGGCTTGCGTAAATAGTATGTTGTTCGAGTGATCCTGTAACAACAAGTTTCATATCAGTAAGCAATATTTTAATGGCATTTACAAAAAATGGCGCAAACATGCACAAAATTTTTATTCACGCTGGAAGTAAACAATGTACGTACAAATAGTTGCTTAAAAAAGTAAACTTCAGAACACTACTAAAAGTTAAAGATTATTAGGCCATTTTCAGAGCATATGATTTGTCTCACTTTAAATCACTTACTATGAAAATAAAATACATTTCTAGAAAATGTTAAAAAGTACTCACAACTAGGTAGAGAGTCCATAAAAATATTAAGTTCTAGTAATAAAAACAACTTTAAAAATAACACACAAAAAAGTATTCTACAATATTTTCTTATAAAGCTGCTCGGCGACCTCTATTACAAACTCGAAACATAAATGGATATCTTAAGAATAAGAATTGCGGCTACATTAAACAGTACAGGGATGAATTAAAGTAGAAAGGCGATGTCTCTTAAAAGCGTGTAAAGGCAATGCTGTTTCGCCTAAATTGGTAAAATTGTTTTTGGCCAGCGAAAAATTTCATTGGCATGCCCATTAATTCGTCCGTCCGTCCGTGGAAACATCACATGCTTTCTAACTTAATTATTTTTCATTGTTTTAACGAAATTATGACAGGCCTTTCAGTTAACCCAGACACAAACGTGAAACAAAATTAATTAAAAATTGTAGTACCTCCCCCCTATATGGAAAGTAGAGATGAATTTTTTAAAGCCTATCCCATCAGATGAGGTATTTGAATAGATTTTCGAAAATATGGTAAATAGTATTTTTTTATTTAGTTGCCTCAATCGCGAAATATAAGCTTCCGAAGTTGCTTATTATGTGCCCCCGTCTTGAATTTTCAGTATTTTAAAAAATTTAAAAAATCATAACACTGCTTAGTAAATACTTCCATCGAATATTGAGACGATTAAATTCACGTTCATTAATTTATCACATGAAAAAAATTGTGTGTATTATAATATTTTGAATAAAACAAGCTAATAAGAAAAAATAACTCTTGAGTTAATGTGCGTCCGATACGGTCTTGACCTTATCGTATTTATCTTGCCATATTTGTGAGTGTTTATAAAGATGTCTCCACCGAAATGTCATTACTTGAGGCCATTATAAATATTTTCTGTCGAAATTTTAGTATGTGATAGTTTATCTGTATGTTCTAAAGTTTTTGAAATAAGTTGTTAAAAAAAATTAATTATATTTTTAAAAAATGGTGATTATTTTATCATTTCGTGAATCCGGTAAATGTATCCCTTTTCAAAATATGAAAATTATTTTAACTTTTTTCTTCAACCATGATTAAAAACTAACACTTTTTAGTTAGGTATATTTTTATTTTTTTTTTATTCTTTTAGTCTGTGCTGTAGTTAAGTGTTTTTAGTACTTTTCAGACTTTTTATTTAATAATACAGTATTTATCTTTTTATTTCAGGGTTAAATTTAGTCAGTCGATCTCGAGAGCTACTCTCGGGCCACCCTTACCAATCCCACCAGCAACAGCAACCCCCGTCGGCCTACGTAGCCATGGAGTGCGACTCGTCGCCCTCTTCCGGGCGTTCTCAGCAGCACCACTCTCATCGGGCTCAACCGCAACAAGTGCCGCAACGGTTTCATCAAGTGCCCCAGGCCGTCTTGAACCACGGCCCCGGGTCCCTACCTTATGCGTTGACTGGTCATCCAATGATACATCAATCGAAACAACACCATAACAGTCAAAGCGCTCAGGTTGTACCCCAGCAGAGCACAAGGAGCAGGCAACAAGACGGAAACGGTAGAGACGGTAATCGGGACGATGGCAGTCCCATGGTTGGGGTCTGTCTACAGCAAAGTCCTGTTGTGATTCATTAGATATATGTGAAGCGCGAGTGCGGGATGGAGCAAGAGTGTTGGCGGACTCTTAAACTACATGAGCATTGGAGCAAATAATGTGATATTGGGGTTCTGACTTGAGATGCTTTCAAATGAAATACGATTCAGGCCCTTTAACATGATGACGTTTTTAAAATAGAGCGTCCCAACAAATTGTTTTAAAAAAGCATTTCCTTTTATCTATTTATTTATAATAGCAGTGCTCTCTAAACGTTCTGTGATTGGGCTTGTTTAGCTTGAGAATTTTTGCCATAAAAAGAAATTGCTGTAATCCATAAAACATTCCAATGCATTTTTTAAAAATATTTGAGTGTATTTTTACCAGAGCTATTGATAATAGTTTCTAGAGCACCGCTATAAAAGAAAAACAACAAATAGGTATTTTTTTATAGCTTTTTTAAATCTGAACTAATTGTCAAAATCAGTACACAATACAGTACTGAACAAATACCACTTATTAATCATCCACCATTTTTTTCGAAACTAAAATACTTCTTTGAAGCTTGAAATAATCCGTTTTTATTTGTTATTTATTGATTTCATTGAGATTATTTAGGCGTGGTATGAGCTCAACCGATTAGATCGCTTTATTAGTAGGGGATAACCACGACCAAAATGAGTTTAATCCTAGTGTGTGGCGACTTAGAAAAAAAAAACTTGACACCATTTGAACGGCTAGAATTCTAATAGTCGGTAAACACGAAAAAAATAAAGAGTGAAAACTCGAGGTTACTGAAGTGTCAATGACTATGGTTAGGAGCCTACATTAAACTGTAGGTCCAGTCGCTAAATGGTTTCCGTTACTGCTGCTACGTTAGTTCAAATTGACCGACCAACTAATTATATTATTAATTCGTGATTAAATAATTTGGTTTTTCACTTTTGTTATCATCTTAACTTCATTTCTATCTTTTCTTTCTCAGAAACTATTGGAAGAAGTCTGAAAATTATAGTAATATAAGAGATCTGTTTTAATTGATCAGATTTGAGAAAGTAAACTTCCTGGTACAGGTACCTAAATCCACTTTAGCTATTCTTCTATATTTGTATTTTTATTTGTTAAATGATCCTAGACCATGTTAGTTCTACAATGAAATTATTTTTTATTCATATTTATTTCCTTATTATCTTAGCAATGATATTATTAGGTAATGAAAACTTTAAGACAATGTTAATAACATGGTTAAGGCAAGAATAGTATTATATAGGTATTTTAAACCTTTATCTGCGCGAGTATTTCATATTATTTTAGATATCAATATCTACTTGAGCAAATCTAATAAATTTTCATTTATTTTGTTTTTGAATTACTTGACTGAAAAAGTTATTTTATATGTACCACATTTACTTTTTTATGTAAAATAATTGCCAAAAATATATGGCCTGATTAATAAAGAGTATGATAATATTAGTTTAGATGAACCACGTGCATTGTGTTAACATAGTTTTCTACGATTTTGATAGACCAACATCTTGATATATTGTTTTCTTTATTTATTATATTGCCAATCACAGATTAGAAAATAACTGTCCCTCTTTAAACGCATTTTCAAAAGTTCTCAAGTCACAAACCCCATATCACATTAACATCGATTTAGAGCGATTTTAGTTATGGTTATTGTCAATAGTTAAAGAATGGATTAAACTTCAGTTTCTAAATAAAATTTAAGGTTCTTAAATGATATTTAATCCATTATGTAACTGTCAATATAATCAATTATAACGATGATCAAAACTGCTTTAAATCGCTGTACATTAAGAATGCAATGGGATAATGTGCATGAAAATATTGTGATTCTTTTATTGTTGACCGATATTGCTGTTACATTATTTAAATATTTTTTCTGGACTCAAAACGATTTAACAGTGGTGTTGACAACAAACTGAGAGTCTCGAAAGGCTTTGTTGTTTTAAAATATCACGAAAAATCATTTGCTTAACTTTTAAACAGTCTTTCGTTAATTCCGTTGTAATAAGGAGATAAAGCAAGTGATATTTAGGCAAAAGGCAAATCAATACATTAATAAGTTGACAAGTTTTTAAGAGGTAATCTATGACTAGTATTTAACTATAATATAGAACCACGTATTCTATACATGTTTTGCCTATAATTTTCGAAGTTGACTGTACAATTTATTTGAGGTTGCCTAGTTTTTGATAAAATATTATTTATAAGTTAAATAATTATTATTCTTGTTGAATTTTTTGTAAACTGGTTGTTTCTTAATTACTAAGAAGTATAATTTACATTTTAATTTAGATTATAATTGCAATTTGAGACTAATTCAAATTTCATATTTTAATATTGCGATACAGATTTCATTATTGTTTTTTTTTGCATGGATATAATATCGAGGAAGAAAGTTTTTATTTTCGATGTCGCAAGGGGATACCTTTTTTTATACATCTGGCTGTTTTCAAATATTTAAAAATTAAGCTAAGACACTGTGAAACGGGCAAAGTAACGAAAAAGTTTCCAGAGTAATAACTTAGTTATTAGTAATGAAGACACTGAACTTTTTCTATAATTATCAAATGTTGATTATGAATGTATTTTCAATTCCAAGAAGAGAAGTATTTATAAAAAAGTTAATCAGTAAGGCAGTTCTAGTTCAGTATAGGAAACGCGTGTAAAGTATTTTTTTACATTATATTTAATAAAAAAAAAATGGTTTATAAATAATTTAGTTTTCATCACTATTTTCTTGTTATTAAATTTTTTTACGCAAACAAGGAAACAGCCCTACTTTAACTGACAAATTACAATTATAAATATTGTATTAACGGATTCGCGAATGCAACTGTGATATGTTGATATTTTGTGTGTAATATATATATATATATATATATATATATATATATATATATATATATATATATATATATATATATATATATATATATATATATATATATTATAAAAAGGGTATATTGCTGTGTATTAAATATAGAAGACATTTTTAAGTGGAATACATTTAAGCACAAAATCTTGCAGCTTTACCTCCATTAAAAACCTCTCCATGGCTAATTACATCTAATTCAAATTCAGAATAAGCTTCATTATCAAAAACACCAATTTTTGTTCACAAAGCACAGTTTTTTTCAAATGTAAAACAGATAAAACAAAGTTCATAATATCAGACAAAAAAAAAGATACACATTCAAGAAAAGTAAAAACACAATATTCTAGGTCAGAGATTGTCGGCATAATATTCCTCGCGGGGATAAGAAGCTCCTCCAGAGAGTCCCCTTTTTATAATATTTCGAAATGGACTTGCAGACCCCTGCTCTTTTATTAGCACTGGTAAATGTTAAAATTTTTATGCTTTCGTAGATTAATGACTTACTAGTGAGACTGGATGTTGAATTGGAAGTGGCAAGTTATGATACTGGAGGCTCGCGTGTGTACTGGTTACCAAGTGACCCAAGTAAATTCTTGTTTTTAAACACCAAACATAGTCTCAAAAATAAAGGTATGAGTCAATATTTTTTTGCTCAGGAGCAACGGTCTGCACGAGTCTCGGTCTGGCGCCATAGACAAAACAAAGAGTTCTCTTCTGTATAACAAACAGTATATTCAGAAGATATGAACCGGACATGACCCAAAACGCTATATCTTCGATCAATGAACGGTACACCGTTTGAGCGATAGCACTACATAAACCATTAGTCACAACTCGTGACTGCATAACAGGCAGAGGCCAGCGTTCTCCCAAGAGAAGTGATGTTATCCACAAACTTGCTGTCAATTGTAACTCCCAGAAATTCCGATTGTTGCTCACTATTTATATATTTAGCCACAATCACAATCCGATCCACTTGACACCGAAAATCGAGAATCTGAGCAAAATCTTCTACTAGTCTTCAGATCAGATGCGTTTTCTGCATTCCATAATATAGTAGTATCATCTGCATGTAGACCCTTTGTCCCCTCCCGCCGAAACCAGTCCAATGCAATCTAAAGGGTGTTTTTTTTATAGAAGTATAGAACTTTTAAATGGAATAAAACAAAGATGAATTTTTTAAATTGACATGAAATTTACTTTATTCGAAAGATAACCTTCTGGAATTATAATTTAAATATGACTTCTGGCATATGACCGCCACGGCTGGCTCGGACGTAGTCTAATCTGGAGGTCCAATTTTCGATGACTTTTTCCAACATTTGTGGCCGTATATCGGCAATAACGCGGCGAATGTTGTCCTCCAAGTGATCAATCGTTTCGGGCTTATCGGCGTAGACTAGCGACTTCACATATCCCCACAGAAAATAGTCTAGCAGCGTTAAGTCGCACGATCTTGGAGGCCAATTCACGGGTCCGAAACGTGAAACTATGCGGTTACCAAACGTTTTCTTCAATAAATCAATTGTGGCACGAAATATTGCATAATTAGTGTTCTTGTTATTTAGAAATCCATATTGATTTTTATGAAGAATTGTTTTGTTCTAGGAATGAAAGAATTATCTTTCCTAATCTTTCCATAACTTTGGAGAGTGTCGATAAGAGGAAAATAGGACAATAGTTTGATGGGTCGTCGATACACCATCCTTCTATAAGGGAAGTTTCGGGCAAGAAGGGAAAGCACCAAAAGTCCACAAATAGTTAATTGCGCTATTCACAGCCTGAAGCGCATTATCTAGCAGATTTTAAAATAATTTTCCAGATATTCCATCATCCCTGATGAGTTCTTATTTTTAATGGTCTCTATAATGCTTTCAAGCTCCGCAGTATCGCTCGGGAGAAAATAAAAAAAATCACGTCCTCACTAGGTATTCTATCGGTTCTTTTGTGGAATCTAGATGACCAGTCAGCTTGGCAGCTATATTACAGTAATAATTATTCAAATTATCGGGCGATAACTTTAAGTCATCCTGCTTGCTACCATCGGAACAACTTTTATGACAAATATTGTTTACCATCAGCCCACTCTCCCTCTGTGACTGATCATTACAAATCGATTGCAATAAACCTTGTTTTTCTTTTTTAGGGATTGCGATAGGTTCCTAGTCTAGATTGATGATCTTGAGCAAAACTATCAACAAAATATTTATTTATTTATTTAGTTCATAGATTATCAACAGCCGAAGCCAATTACAGATACCACTTAATTAATAAATGCAGTATCTAATAATTTGCTATTTATAATTTTCTTAAACTTATTTAAGCTAATTAATCCTTATTTATGTCTGAAGCATACAAATTAAACAAGTTACCCATATTATACACCGGACTGCTTTGTCTCTGGATTGCAAAAGGCAATTTGTGAAAGAATATCCGGGGCATCAATTGCGCCCTTGATAATCTTAAATAGAGCATAAAGACATATGCGACTTCGTCTTTTCTCAAAAGACATTCTTCTAAAAATATTCAGTAAGTATGTCTGGTCACATCCTCTTTCTGGATATCCGTATTTTTTATAAAACCTATATTTTAATGAACTTTTTTAATATGTTCTTTCCAGATATTGTAATATGGTGACCACACAATACTACCATATTCAAGTACAGGGCTGGTTGCCCCTGTACTTAATGTATCAAACAGTCTAAAACTAACGTCAATATTAAAATATTTAGAGTTTCTGATGACAAAACCCATTGTTTTTTGTGCCTTCTGGATCATCATAACAATGTGATCAGAGAAATATAGAGTCGGATCAAAGATTACGCCTAAATCATGCTAGCTGCTTACTCGCTTAAGTTCATGATTCCCAATTTTATAATTATATGGGATAATGCGTCTATTCAAGGTAAAAGACATACAGGAACACTTACTAACATTTGATTTAAAACCATTAGTATCACACCAGTCTGCTATATCACAGAAGTCATATTGCAATGTATCACAGTCGGTTTCAGAGTTAATCTCTAGAAACAGTTTAAAATCGTCGGCAAATAACAAAGCTTTAAATTTTTCAGAGATATTTGCAATACAATTTATTGTTATTATAAAAAGTTATGGTTCCACATTGGAGCCCTACGGAATTCCTGACGTATTGGTGTAGATTGCAGATTTATACCCTTTAATTTCAACGTATTGTTCACGTGTGATTTCCAGACGCTGACATAAATTTGAGCCACATCAATGTCAATTAAAGCTTTTAAAATTTGACAGCGTCTAACTGTGTCAAATACTTTCTCCATATCAGTGTACATAACATCCACCTGTGATTTTTTTAAGTGACATATTGACAAAAATATGTCAAATTTGTGAAAGTTTATTTTTTTGGCAAAAACCCATGTTGCCGAACAGATAAATTTGGTGCCACCAGTGTATAAATACTTTCAAAAAGAACTGTCTCAAATACCTTAGAAACTGCACACAAAATACTAATTGGCCTGTAATTTTTAATATTTGTCTTGGATGCACTCTTAAAAATAGGGACAACTTTACTGGTTTTCCACTTAACAAGATACTAATATCATTCTGTTCAGTCTTCTTTTTTGAAACAATTGTTTTCATTGTGCCTGCAAGGTCTGATTTCAGTTTCTAGTTTTTTTAACGAGACTTCTTTGAATGTTGCCTTTGCGTCTTCGCTTCCGCCAGTTTTTGGTAACATTTTAATTTTCTAGTCTTAATGTTTGAGTTTTTGTCTTAATTCTCCCTACGTTTCCTTTAGATAATAAATTTAAAATGCGTAACTATTAAATGTTACAAACAGATATTACCACGTCGCGGAGTAATATTAATAGAAAAATAACTCTTGTGTAGTTTAATTTGATTAAAAAATTAACAGCCAGATTCACTAACATGGTTTAACTATAAAAACCGTCCGAAATCGACCGCAGAGGGCTTGAACTGACAAGAGCAACAGTAAGCCAAGCAAGTTTTAAACCCTAAAAATACAAGCATAAAAAAATCATTTTGTTTTATTACTGAACAGGCAAAAATAGAGAACTTTATTTATATTCGGGATACAATTATTTTTCTTACATATTTGAAGGCTTTATTGCCAGGTTCTTATCCTTAATCTCCCTATATAATCATATATATCAATATAAATCATGACAATATCATAAGCAAAACAAAATTGGTCGACTATAAGATTTAAATTTCATGGCAACTAGATCGGGTTTAAGTCTTAAACTTTCTTAGTGAATCTGGCTGTATAAGAACATCATTTTTCCGTGAAAGCTCATAATTTTATATTTAAATATATAGGAAAAACTTTTCCCACTTCTATAATAAGTTTAGTTGCACGTAAAAATAAAGGTATTTAACTTTCAAGTCATTTTAGTAAATTTTGTATATATAACCTTTGGAAAATAACCTTACTTTTAAGCATTATGCTAAAAGCAGGAATATTTTTAAGAAATAATTAAAGTTTTTTTCTCGACTCATACAAATGGAGTTGGATAAAAAATGAAAAAGGACAAATGTTTTTTTATTAAATATATTTTAATTGCACCGAAAGTTGTTTTTCACTTTTAGTTTAATATTGTCTGCAAAATGGCTTTCTTTATACACATATCTAATTAAACAATCAGTATTAATAATGCGGACTTACAATAGGTTCGTTCCAACCCGCGTCAGAAACAGTTTCTGACCGTCAGGATTCTGCGTATTACCTTATTACACATTATATTTAAGTTAATGCGCAGAATCCTGACGGTCAGAAACTGTTTCTGACGCGAGTTGGAATAAACCTTATATGTAATAAACTTCTGGTCAATTAAACCAAATGATAGGTTAAATAACAAGTTAAAAAAATATTTGGCAAACAATCTAATGGTTAATTACTGACCAGATATTTTTAAAAAGAGTAAAAAGTTCTTTTGGTATATAATATTGTAGTTGATAAATTGAGAGGTTAAATTATATCTTGTTAAAGACAAGCCAAACTTTTTATTTTTTACTCGTAGGTCATAAATATTCACATGAATTAATACAGTATAACACAAACAGGATTATTTGTATAGAAATTTAAATAAAATACTACAAAGACTGTCGATGGCTGGCCTCACAACTTGGTAGAAAACTATTCGGAGCTGTACAAATTTATGATTAGGCCCATAATTTGCAAATCTTTTTAGATTGAACTCATTTTTCTGGCATAAATAGTGAAAATAAGACTTAAAAAACATTTTTGATTCCAAAAACTTTCTGACAATTTTGTACAGCTTCGGAGGAATTATATACGAATTCGTGAATGTTTGTTGTTCTTCATTGTTTTTTAAAACTTGTCCATTGTGATAAATCATTGCTTAGAAAACTCGTACGGTCACGACACAAGGGTAAACTTGCACGTTTTTTTTTTGTTTATGCTGTATCGGACAGCAATAAAATGCCCGAAGTCTATTGTTAATACAATAAAAATATACTTAGTAATGTACTACCAGTATATTGATTTGTATTTATTAATTCTAAAAAGTGATTATTTATGTAAATGTACGCATTTACAATTACACAACCTAAATTTAGTGTTTAGAAAGTCAATGGGGATCGAATTTATGAGTTTATTTTAGTAAAAATTGTGTAAAAAAGTTTTTTTTCATGTAAACTTAAAAATATATTTTTTAGTCTATGAATTTTTTTAATTTATTTAATTTTGTTTAGGATCTGTTCTGCACTACTTTAGTGTTAAATTGTTTATCGATGCAATAAAAAGTAAATATTTCTATGTAATTATGTTTATCAAAAACTTGGCAACTTCAAAATAATTGGCTCTGGTTTTTTCACTTTTTTATTTTTGATGTTTTTAAAAAGCGACATATTTTGATACATTTTACAAGAAAGCCAATAAACTTACACGTAATACAGTATTAAGTTGTACCTACAAAGCATTCAATAGTATACTGAAATACCTCAAAGCTCAGTTGTATTGTTCAAATTTATAGAGAATATATTATACGCAAAACCTATGAATAACCAGGGCCAAAAATCTACCATTAGGGGACAATGTGTTCAATTGAAAATGTTGGTGTGAAAATTTTAATTTAAATCCAAGAAGCAATTTAAATTTATTTTCGTTTACTGAAATTTGTATAAAATAACGAGTTAAATAAGACTGGAAAATTAACAGTAATTTATTTAAGTATAAGAATTTAATATTTACCAATTAACTTCCAAAAACTAATTACGGGTATGGATACATGGCCTAATATTTTATTACCCGTTCGGGTACACAGTCACATATTTTATACAAATTAACTCAAATTAAATATTGTAGAAATCATTAGTTACTTGAAGATCCATATTATGTATATAATATAAAAAGAAACTAAACTGTTTCAGATCTTCACTTATTTTTTAATTAAAATTATATTTTAAATAGACATGACATGTTTCATAATGAACACCTTCAATATTTATTTCTTAACTTTGTCATTGCTAATTTGACATCTAACCAAGTAACAGTGCTAAGAAACATGTCCTGTCGGATTCACTAACATAGTTTAAATTCATAACCGCCCTAAATTGACAGCAGAGGGCTTAAACTGACAAGAGCAACAATAAGTCGAGCAAGTTTTAAACACTAAAAATACAAGCATAAAAAAATCATTTTGTTTTATTACTAAATCGGCTAAAATGGAAAGCTTTATTTACTTTCGGGATACAACTATTTCTTTTACATATTTCAAGGTTTCATCACAAGGTTTTTATTCTATATAAGCGTTTGTTTGTTGACATGTACTATAAATTTTGACGTCATAAGCAAAACAAAACTAGCCGATTATAAAATTTAAATTTCATGACAACTAGATCGGATTTAAATCTTAAATCTTCTTAGTGAATCTGTCTGGTCATGTCTATTTAAAATATGATTTTAAATAAAAAATAATGAGTGAAGATCTGAAACAGTTTAGTTCCTTTTCATATTATATAAATAATGTGGTATAACCAGAAAGTTACTAGATGTGACTAAAGCAAGAATTTTCACAGTAATGTAGATGCCTTAATTTTACTATTTTCAAAAATAGTAACAAAATTAGATACATTATTTTGTATATTGATTGTGTCAGATTATTCTCAGCCAAGTACCCAATATCACCCAATTCTAAACCCTTTATATATTTAAAAATAAAATTTTATTGTTGTTTTTTAAATAGAAAGTTTTGCTTAAATAAAGTTTTCACAACCAATAATTTGCAAATTTTACCAGTTAAAGTCCAGATTGTTATTGTTTTAATTTAAAATAAAAATGATTGTAAAGGGACTTTTATGTTAATGTGTAAATACCTATCCCTTTAATCACTAGGTCTGTAATTTGTAATTTATAAATACACATTTAATTTATTTTTTTCTTTGCCTCATAACATGCAATCATTTACCATTTTTAGTTAAAAAAGGAGGATTTTATAAAGGCTATGACAAGTCCGTAAAGTGTAGTAAACTTGATAGTGTAAATTTTACATAAGCCATCATCTATAAATTCCTACTTGCTCTTAAATAAATTTACAAAGGAAAATTTTCGTTTTATTGGAGTTTCCTTGAATAAATCATACACATTTTTTTATTGCACTGATAGTGAGAATTTAAAACATTTACTTTCTACTTCCCAACTCACTGGCTGTACTTTAAATTGATCCACAGTAAAATAAAGTCAACAAAATCGTGCACCTGAAAATATGAGATTATTTTTCAACATAAAGTGGTTGGCGATACATACATACTTAGGGTATTATTAACTAGCATGTATCCTCAACTAGAAGTACAGGATTTCAGGCCAAGTTTAATTTTTAAAACCTCAGCAAATTTGAAGAAAAAGTTAACTATTTTAATTATTGCAGTTACAGGGCGTATTTTTGGGTCGAAATAATGCATAATTATCCCGATTTCTATTTTAACTTAATATTATTGATTAGAAATTTTTGATTTTAAAACTAAAGTTTTAGGTATCGAAATTTATATATGCACTTATATTTTTTTATACTGCGCTAATAAAGCAACGACAGTGCCTATAAATACATATTTTTAAATGAATTTTTTAATCGGTATGCACAATAAATAATAATAATAATTAAGGAGCTATACAGCCAGCAATAATCGAAAACGAGACAAAGCTCTTTTTGACCGATCGGAAAAATCTTTTTATCGGAAGTTAAAACTGTCTACCAAACTTGGCAGATAATAAGCTACAAGTAGGAGAGTTCTAGAGAAGTCGACTAGCTACAGCCCACTGCTCCATCAATGCTCGATGGATCAATAAAGAGCATAAAGTCTGCCAGAATTACAGTCGGATGCAATTCGAACCCTTCATCACCGAGGGAATCACTAGCATTGTCAAGAGACTTCATGATTGGCAAGCCCCGGGTCCTGATCATGTCCAGAACGTCTGGCTTAAAAAGTTTTGACGTATGCATCAACGACTGACTGCTGTGATAAATGATGTTCTGCTTTACCCACAGAAAATGGCATTGTTTCTTACAGAAAGTGTTGCATATCTCTTGTGATCAGCATAATACATAAGATCCAGCCAATAACTGCTTTCCCACGCTGTAGAAGGTGATCGTATCTTGCTTGACAATAACAATAAGAGCAAACGCCATCATTGTAATTCAGCAAAAAGGATGTTCCAGAGGCGTAATGGTTTGTAAGGAGCAACTTATTATTCATTCAGTCATCTGCAATCGGACCTATACCAAACGCCGCCTACGTGGACTATCAAAAAACCTTTGACTCTGACTGGCTGGTAGCTATACTGTGTACTTTTTAGAACATCTCATCGCAACTTGGAGAACTAGGATCCAAATGCAAATACTTTCCAACAAAAAAATCAAGGCAGACACAATCCCAATACGAAGGGGAATATGTCAATGAGATTCATTAAAACCATTATGGTTCTGCCTTGCCATGAACCCACGCGTAAAATTCCACCAGATGCGACTTCAGAGCAATCGTGAAGAGGTGGTAAGACAACTTCTGTATATAGATGATCTTAAATTGATGGCTGCCTCCAGAACTCGGCTAGAACAACTGGAAATAACTAAATGCAGCTGTTGCAGAAATAAATCTAGCCGACCAATTCGAGCTGTAGGAAGAGATTTTAATATTCCTGAATCAACTTTGCGAGATAAGCTGAAACTACCGATTGTAACGGTTCCAAATATAGGACGAAACACAGTATTTACAACGGACCAAGAGTAACTCCGTTACAACTCAGTGAATTGGTGTTTAGTTATGCAGAAAGAAAAATATAACTCACAACTTTAACCGTCAATCACGAACAGCTGGCAAGAACTGATTAAGGTTATTTCTAAAAAGAAACAAAGATATAAGTATTAGAAAACCGGAAGGTACTAGTATTAACAGGATCCAGGTATTTAACAAAGAAAAAATAACGAGGTATTTTGCTAATTTGGAAGAAGTCTTAAAGAAACATAATTTTGAGCCAAACCGAATTTTTAATGTTGATGAGACAGGGATCTCCGCCGTTCAAAAACCTTCTAAAATCTTAAGTCCAAAACGCCAGAAACAAGTGGGGTCTGCCATTTCGTGGGAACGAGGCAAAGCCGTTACAATTGTTTGCTCATTTAGCGCTTCAGGAATATTCCGCCGATGGTCATTTTTCCCTGGCAAAGGCATTTTCCCATTAGGTGCAAAGTATTCATTCTCCAAAAATGGTTGGATCAATGCAGATATATTTTTTGAGTGGCTAAAACACTTTCAGGATTACGTGAGGTCATCTACACAAGACAGCGTGCTATGAATACTTGACAATCATGTGTTCCACATATCTCTTGATATATGACTATGGCGGATTTGTTTAATAGGACATATATTAAAACGACTACATTAGAAAAAGCTCAAGCAGGTTTCAGAGCTACTGTTATGTTCCTATTTCAGCCAGATAAAGATACCAACAATTTTGCCCCTGCACAATATTTCAAATCTGTGGAATGTATTGAGCAAGAGACTAATCAGCTGGACAATCAAAATATGCACAGCTAGGTTCCTCCAAGGAGGCACAGTTAGAACTTGTAGACGATCCGCGACTTACGTCTTCTAAAGAGAAAAGACCCAGTCCATTGAAATAAGTAAATCATACAACTCCAAACCTAGTAACAAAAGGAAACATTCTAAAATTTTGACCAGCACTCCAATGAAACTTGTATTGGAAGGAAATGAAATTAAAAGAGCCGCTGATATAGAAAGAAAAGCTAAAACAATTCGCAACAAGAAGGAAAAAGAAAATAAAAAATTAATGAAGAATTTAAAACAATTCTTTTAAAAGGAAAGTGCATTTTAAGGTTTTAAAAAGCGATGAAAGCGAAATAGATTTAGACGACTTAAGTGATGACAACGAATTAGATGATATTGCTCCAACGATTGATCCAGGCACCAAAGATGACATATGCATTATCTGCCATGAATTTGGTCATATTCAAAAATTATGGTGCCGGTATATTTTCTGTGTGAAGTGGGCGCATACCGAGTGCACTGCGGCCAATGCCGCAAAAGACTTTGTGATAATTGCCAACCATAAGAACACAAATATTTTTATTCTTTTTTCATAGTTTTGTATTTTTTTTGAATAAATATTACTTAATTACCATAATGTGTCGTATTTCCATTAACAGTATTACCCCAATATCACAACGGAATTACCCTAGCTAGTAGGTCATTTCGAGCAATGATATTTTTATTTTACTGCATCTAACATCTCCAAAACTTCTTTATTTTAAAGGCGATACTTTACTTAGAATTTTCCTAAATTTTGAGCCTAATTAATGCAAATATAAAAGAATAAAAAAGTTTTTCTTAGGTGCGTGGAATTCGCCCTCTTTCCACTAACCTTAACAAGAAAATTGAAATAATAGATTATTCCACTTGTTCACTCACATCTTACTAGCACATGTGTTTCCAATCTTTTTCTAAATTCTTCTTACATAAGTGCAATCGTATCTGCATTTATAGTTGCAACGGTTTCCACAATTTTTTTTAATAGGCCGATGTTGTCACTAAAATCATTAATGTAAACCTTTTACTTTTAGTAACCCAATAGGGGTTAGATCAGGTGACCGAGCAGGCCAGGCCAGTGGTGCAAAACGGTCAATCCACTCATTTTCGAAGTGAATATTTAACCAGTTTGTCACTCGGAATGTAGAGTGAGCAGGACATCCGTCTTGTTGACAAATAAGGTTTCTTTTAAACTCTTATGTTCATCCTCCAGTTCGTTTTAACAAAATTGGCTAAAATTTTCAAATACGACTTTGTATTTAAATTTTCTGCGAAAAATAAGGTCCAATGCGGCAGCAAACATGACCTTTTTTTAAATTTTTGACCAAGAGGGTTCTTATTTTCCTGTGCCCAGTATCTACAATTTTGTGAAGAGCATTTGTCATAAAAGTTGCCTCGGAAAATAAAATGCTCCTATAAAAAAATCTATTAATCGCAAGCAGGGATCATCTCCATTTTGCAGTTTAATAAATTTTGATTTGAACGCCCAAAATTTGTTGCTTACCAAAATATTATGAATATGAGATTTGCTAACAGTACCTAAGGTGTTTGGTCTTTTCCTTGAGGATAATTTAGGGTTTTGTGGAACCGAGTCAAGAACTACCAATGTTTGCAGCGTCATCATGGTTTGTACTGTTTTTTTACCTTCTTGATATTTTTCACACCCCTTGTAGCATAAAATTTTTGATTTTACGCACGCCTTTTCAAGTTACGTAAACATTTGGGTACTTTTCATTGAAAATTTCAATCGCATAAGATTCATTTCCAATTCCGTTAAAATTTTACTGAATAAATATATTATTCTAAGGTTAGCATAGTCAATCTGTTGTTTAGTAACTATTTTTTCACAAAACACAACTAATGTCGGTTACATTGACAGAAAAATATCCATTGTCGGATTCATTCATCTGTTCGATCAAAAATAATAATGTTTATATCTACAGGTCTGTATAACTTATCTTCAATAAAACAACGTTTTTGAAACTGTATACTATTTATTTATTCAGGGCAATTTTAAATACAAAAATATTTAAAATTTCCAGTTATTTTAAGTTTGTTCTGAATACTCAAAGTAGAAAAATATCATTATACTTTCAATTGCAAATTTATTTAATCACATAATAACATCGTTACACTTAATATGGTTTACATTAAGTAAAAAGACCTAGATCCAGTATATTGAGAAAATCTTAAAGCATTCCAAATTTTTGAATCCTTGCAATTTCAAGTTTATTGGTTGGAGTATTCCCAAAAATTCCCTCGACTATTGATTCTTACCATACAGTGAAGTTCACTACATAATTACCATGTCTACATTTTAATTTTATAGCTATACCTAAATCACTACATACAATTTTGCTATAAATTGGTGTTGTTATTCTTGATTTTCAGTTCTTTCATGAAAATATTCACGATATACTTATATTCATGTGCTATGAAAATAATGCAATAAATATAATGACTGTACCTGTGCGTTTCTCCTATAATCGAGTAATGTGGAAGACCATGTTTAGTAGAGAAGGAATCATCAAGAAGTCACGAGGAAAACAGGTGTGGTGGAAAATTTCTTCTTTCCGTCTCAAGTGGCAAATGAGATTCGGCTGTATCGTCGTGGTATTATACCTCTAATCATACTTTTTACACTAATAGAACATTAGCGACCTTTACATAGAACATATTAACGGTCATAAATTTTGTGTTGTAACTAACATGTTTTAGCTTTAATAATTTTTTTAACACGGTTTGAACTTGGAATGTTGTAAAAAATGGCAGATGGTCACTGATGGGAGCAAATAAGAAACAAGGATTTTAATAGAAACTTAAAGATTGCCGCCTACGATAAATTGGTCAAATATTTTTAAAAAGCTTATTTTCCTGAGGCAAACAGACACTGTGTATTAAGAAATTCAGTGGTTAAGGGCAGTACGAGGTACGGAATGTCGCAGGATATACACCAATGCTATGGTATTTTGACGTTCTTTTATTTACTAAGGGCGAAGAGACTCCAGCTAACAATATTTGCAATATTGAAGAAGGAATATCATTGCTGTTAATCCTAGTACTATTATTACGGTTATTAAGACTGCGTTTGTTATAGAGTTTGTTATTTTTTACTCACAGTTTTAAAAATTCTCAAACAAAAACCTTATCAAATTCTTTAAAATCCAACCATGATTTTTAAAAAAGTTCTTCATTTAAAGTAAGTATTTGCATGCGCGATTTGTTTTAAATGTCGTCAAAAATTTAAGAAATAGATGTGATCGGTCATGTATGTCATCTACATTCTTATCGATTCAACTATCGAATACAAATTTTGTTTTTGTCAAAAATATAAACTCTCCTTTTATCACAGGCAATCGTTTTGACAATGTATATATAAAATTTGTACCAAATCTCAGGATAAGTATGAACTATGAAAATTTGCTCTAATATGAAACTTCAGGGTACAATCGACTACATGGGTGAATAATGTGAAAATAAAGGCTGTGTATTCCCACGTTACTTAGTAATTTTCCAAATGTTATTATGATATTAAAAGAATTCCTAAAACTAAAAGAATATTTTTTCAGATTTCCACACCAACTATAATAAACTTTTTACATAAAATGTTACGCAATTTGCCTGTTAAAAAGGCCTTCTTTAATAATTTAATAAAATAGAAGGGGGGGGGGGGGGGTGTAAATTGGACATGTTATGAGTTAGTTCTCATTCATTTTTTTTTTAATTAATAACCATAAAATTATTAGCAAGCGAGTGAAAGTTACTCGAAAAAATTAGTCCTCATGGTCGACTCGAAATATCAGGCCTGATTCATATGAAACCGAAAATACGGGATTTTTTAAAACTAGTAAAGTGTCATTTCTGCCAAGATATATGTGGGCATATGTATACTTTGCCAAATGTAGAATTTATCAAAAATCGATTTTATTCGACCCGTCCCGTATGTACCCCTTTAATTTATAACAAAAATATTTTAGTTTTAAGGGTTTTCCTTCACGGCATAAGAATTATTGTATTTAAAATTCAGTTTCCGTTAGTTTGTTTGGAATTTCGTTCTCTTATTTATTAAGGGCGAAGAGACTCCAGCTAATAATATTGGCAATATTGAAGAAGGAATATCATTGCTGTTAATCCTAGTACTATTATTACGGTTATTAAGACTGCGTTTGTTATAGAGTTTGTCATTTTTTACTCACAGTTTTAAAAATTTTCAAACAAAAACCTTATCAAATTCTTTAAAATCCAACCATGATTTTTAAAAAAGTTCTTCATTTAAAGTAAGTATTTGCATGCGCGATTTATTTTAAATAGTTTTATGCTTTACATTCGAGTTTCTTTCATTCTAATTTTGCATGTACAATTTATGCATCTTTTAACGCGAAGTTAACACTTTCCGTGTAAAGTCCGCTATTCTTTGACGTTTTATGTTCTTTTATGTTTCCGATAGACCATTTTTTAACACTTCATGTCCTTTCATGATTAGTCGCGATGTCGTCAAAAGTCAAAGAAATGTTTATATCTAATGATATCAGTATAACGGGAAAATGTTAAAAAATTTAAAAAACAGATGTGATCGGTCATTTATGTCATCTACATTCTTATCGATTTAACTATCGAATACAAATTTTGTTTTTGTCAAAAATATAAACTCTCCTTTTATCACAGGCAATCGTTTTGACAATGTATATATAAAATTTGTACCAAATCTCAGGATAAGTATGAATTATGAAAATTTGCTCTAATATGAAACTTCAGGGTACAATCGACTATATAGGTGAAGAATGTGAAAATAAAGGCTGTGTATTCCCACGTTACTTAGTAATTTTCCAATCTACCTTATGGGTTTTTACAATATGTAATGTCTCAACAAAACAAAAAATAGTAATAGATAAAGTGTAAAGAATAACTTTTAATTTTAAGTAATGTTATATTGATATTAAAAGAATTCCTAAAACTAAAAGAATATTTTTTCAGATTTCCACACCAACTATAATAAACCTTTTTACATAAAATGTTACGCAATTTGCCTGTTAAAAAGGCCTTGTTTGATAGTTTAATAAAATAGAAGGGGGGGGGGGGGTTGTAAATTGGACATGTTATGAGTTAGTTCTCATTAATTTTTTTCTTAAATTAGTAACCATAAAATTATTAGCAAGCGAGTGAAAGTTACTCGAAAAAATTAGTCCTCATGGTCGATTCGAAATATCAGGCCTGATTCATATGAAACCGATAATACGGGATTTTTTAAAAAGTAATAAAGTGTCATTTCTGCCAAGATATATGTGGGCATATGTATACTTTTCCAAATGTAGAATTTATCAAAAATCGATTTTATTCGACCCATCCCGTATGTACCCCTTAAATTTATAACAAAAATGGGTTTTCCTTTACGGCATAAGAATTATTGTAATTAAAATTCAGTTTCCGTTAGTTTGTTTGGAATTTCGTTCTTTTAAAATATAATTAGGAATTGTTTTTTAAAAATTGGCGAAAAATTATTATTCCCGATATATTTTAAAGGCTCATTTTTTTTGGGAAAATCAATTCTTGTTTTACACATATATTTACTCAAAATATGTACAAAGTGATGGGATACAGTTTTAAATATCAACATTAGTATAGACGATCTACTAGACTAAAAATAAGTAAAGAATTTTTCAAATTAATAAGTGATTCTAATTTTTCTCGTTTTCAAAGTAAAAATTTCTTGAGAGGAAAAATATTAAAAGTACGGTGAGTAGTTAAGAGAGGTTAAGATGATAAATTTCTACACTACAGAAGTGTTGACTTATTAACATCATTAACAAATATAAATATAACTCGATAATAGTTTTGACTTGTTATTTAGTTTTATTTAATTTAATTTCGAAAATAAAAGATTTTGACTTCTAGGCAGTAATTTAATTTACCTAAACACGACCGAAATTCAATAGACCTTAAATGTTTTAAATATATATTAAACAATTATGCCGACTCAGATGCAGTGATCAATCGTAACGTCGACTAACGTTAGCAACGATGTATGACTGTGAGAAGACTAACCTGTAGGTAAACTAGTTTGCATTTTCAAAAGGTGAAAAAATTGTGGGAAAATAGATCAGTTTTAAGTCCCAAATTGTAGGAAAATTCGTTGAATAATAAATAGATAATAAGGTAATATTTATATTTCCCTAAAATATTTAAAAAATATAACCTAAAGACGATTTTCTTTAACGCCAGAAATCTATAATATATATAGTTGCCTCCTTTTTATAGTATTATCTTATTTAAATAGCTTCATTTTTGTTCACATGTAACTGCTACTAAATATGACCGAATCTGAACGGAAATATGGGCAGTATAGCGTTGATTATTTGAAGTTCGATTACAATCCCCTCATTGTCGGACAAACGCCTGTTATGTGCTTTATATCCAACAGTGATAACTCTACGAAACCATCCAAGTGGGAGGATCATCTGAGATGGTGTCATCTTTATAAAACAGCTAAGATTTGAAATACTTTCAGACGCTGGAAAATAAACGGACCCACCGAGGACAGTAAGTTCGCTTCAAAGTCAAAAAAGATGATAATGGTTTGCGGGTGACGTACAATATCTCTTTACTAATAGCAAAAGCAGGAAAGCCGCATACTATTGGGGAACAATCAATTTTGCGGAGTTCTAATGAGGCTGTTAAACCTATTCTACACAAACCTGCATATGATATACTTAAAACAATCCTTTTAAGCAACAACACAATCCAAAGCTGTATTGATGAAATGAGTCATGATGTTGGAACTTTTTTATGTAATTATATGCAAAGGACCCAGTTCTCTATAGAACTGTTGAGACAACTTTACTTGGTGATAAGGTACTGTTAGTGGCATATGTTCATTTTGTTATGGACCAAGAAATTCACGAAGAATTGCTCTTCGCAAGCACTTTGACAACATACACTAAACGCAAATCTATATTCGATGTCTAGAGAGATTATTGCAGCTTTTCTTGCCAGAATTACCCCTATGAAGCAAAACATTGAAAGGTAGCTGTGTCGAGCTTGGATCTAGTGATGAAACGCACAATGCGGCGGTAAGAGTTGTTGGAGATATTATGAAAAACTTTTTCATACTCTTCCCGACACTCATTGCGTTGTGCGTTCGATCACCAGACCAAGGTTTCAGCTGTTAAAAACACGTTTAAGTTGATAAAACTGTAAAAATTCAATATTAGGAAAACAAGGGGATCTATGGAAAACAGAAAAAGTTGTCAAAAAAGTTTGGGAACCTCTGGTCTAAATCTTACTGAATAGTAAGGAGTCTGTAACAGAATAGATCCTACTTGGTATAAAACTTTAATATGCATTTAGAAAATATTAGTTAAATAAATAAAAAGTTAGAAGATCGAATGTATTTAAAATTCTACAATATTGTAAAATTCGTAAAAAATCAGAAATGAGATAAAAAGGTGTCTATGTTGCCATCGCTGAGAAGACAGACCCTTGAACATGCTGCTGAATTCTAGACAGCTATAAAAAAGGCTAAAAGTGTTTTGTCAAATACCGGGTTTGAGATAATGTAAAATGTAAGCCCGCGGCATGTATCCTTTTAATCTTTCTAAAATACATGTAGATTTCTTAGGGAGCCATATCTAATTGCCACTTTGAAAAGATTACAATACATTTTCTTGAAAAACTAATATCCCAAATATCTGAATATTTATTTTTGGCCCACTTGTACCCTTTTCTTAGTACACAATCATATTCGTCTTTGAACCCTTCAAAACACTAAATATGAACGTTATAAATAAAATAAAAATGTCTTATAATTTTTGTAAAGTAAACTTTATAAAAAATAACTTGTAGTCATTTTAAAATTTATATTTTCTTACTGCACCTTACACTGATTTATCAGTATTTAATTATGAAAACATTGACAAACTACACACTGAAATGTGTTGAATTTTATATCAATTATTTTGTGAACAAAAAAATATAGGTCTTAACCAAACAATTTCGATTTACAATTTAAGCATAGGTAACGATCGAAAACTTACATAATTTAAATTATACCCTGAAGATTTACAGTCACGCAAATGACTTAATATTTTTTATTATACAATTCTATATTTAACGATAGACAATACAATAAATAACACTAATTTTAAAACGAGGAAATGACTTTCCTGTAATGACAAAATTTTCAATTTCTTGGTTATAGGATACCCAAAAAATCTTCTCTTTTTTAAAAACGATTATTATTAAAATGTTGGTATGATATAATATTATTATCATAAAAAATATGTACATTTATGTACATACACAGATAGCTAGCTATAATTACTTATAATTGTCATTTACATATCAGATAATAACATTATATCAGCTTATTTATTGATGAATTATATAAAATATATACATACATAGATGGTTACTTTGACTTTACACCAGTATATGCCCAAATGTAGGCACATTTTTTACTAAACAATGTTTCTTGATTGGAAATGTAATTTAAAACTACTTTTTGAAATTCTAGAGGTACCTTATCTACATTTGTCAACCATACCGTTTTACAGTTTTAATTCTGAGGAGTGAGTTTAAATAATTTAGAGATCATTTTGAATTTTAAGTCAGAGCCCTATAAACACTAAAGAAAGCCTATATTTAAATTCACAGATAAAAAGGTTCCTAAACAAATAATATATTAAAGTTAAAACAAATTTTTCTGATAATAACCTAATACCAAATTTACACATTATAAACGTTCATGCGATTTCTCAAATCAAAAATCCACAACTCTCAATATCAACTGTAATTACTAGAATAAAAGTTCATAAAGTGGAACGTCTTTAACTTTATATCCTATAATTTTTTGTTTTTCACACAAAAATACCACAGAATTTCCTTCACTGCTAGGTAACAACTTAATGCGTTATTGCCTATAACATATAAAATAGGTTTTAATGTCGGAAATCAGCGGATGAACTTTCGATACCAATTATTGGAAAATCCAAACATAAGGCAGTAAAAAAGTGAAGGAAGTATTCTGGCGGTGTATCCAGACAAAGCGTTCAACAAAAGTATTTAAAATTGATCTCAACCTTACAATAACAAGAAGTGATTTGGTACATAACCATGAACTTCAAAGAAAAGTGGTTACCAATGTGAGTAAAAGAAAAAGCCTACTAGAATTATCAGAAAAACTCTTTGCTACACATGATGCATTACACATTTGTCGCCGTAACCTGTTACTAGATTCGTTACCAAAGTATATATCAGAAGTTAATGATATGGATAGTAACTATTCTTCTAAAACCTGTATTTTCATGAGAAACAATAATGGATGGTACATTTTCATACTATACGAAGCCTTTTCTCCAGTTATTCAACATACATGTCTTGGAAAACGGTCATTATGCTTCTTTAGCATACCGTTTATTAAAGGACAAATAACATATAAAAATTTATTTTCTTTAACAAAATAAAAAATTGTTGAAACATTTCTATTTAATTGGTGCCATTTGAAGTATTTGTGGATTTCAAAAAAGTAATACATTCTGCTTTGTTGTTACTTGACCTACCGTAAAAATTAACGGTTGCTGATTTCACTTGCATCAAAGCTCGTTAAAAAAAATTTACAAATTGGAAAATGGTTGAAATATACATTTGGTTTAATTTACTTGAACCCAGAAGAGGTTGAGGTTTGCTTTATTTTTAATTTAATGTCTTACAAACCTAAAAACGAAGCACTATGCAGATTATTTAGTGGAAAACTATATTATTGATGACGCTTTATTCCCTCCTAACATATGGGCTAATCAAAATCTTTCTGTTGCATGAACCACTAATGCCAGCAAATCTTTTCCTTTCAGGTTTAATTTTCTTTTTATTTTACACACTCGTCTTTATTGAGAAATTGAAAGAGTTTCAAGTAGACACCTACATATATAAAGATATAAATAATTTGCACATACCGGTATATATTAAAGATACTGCTGTAAAGGCTAAATTGGCATTTTTGGAGAAAATTATATAAAAATTCTATTGGTAAGAAATATATAGATTAGATTTGATTAAAGTTGTATCATATCATTTATATAACAACAAATAAATTGTTGCTTTGTATATATGTGAATCAACGATTTTAAAAAATAATTACATATATAATAATAATAATAACACCTATACATATTTTAAAGTAATAATGTATAATGCAGTGTTATAAATAAATTCTTTTGTTGTATATGTTATTTTTATTAGTTGCCCTAAATCCATAATCTCTACAACCATTAGCATATACCTCTGATAAATTTCTTGCGTGTCAAAAACACTTGTAAAATAACAGGGATTTTTCGCCGTAGTCTTGAAAATTCCCAGCAAATCATAGTCGCTACCTGCTCGGCATCGGAAGTTCCTACTCCCTCGGAAAGTAATACACATTTTAACACCTTTTATAAAGGTGGGGATCAACATGGACATTTTTATGATTTTCAAAATATGGCGGTAGGAATGACTATACTCTCAATCAAATTAATTTGTTTTTAAAGTTTGAATATCTTCTAACAGGTTATATTATCAGCATCGGAAACATTTAAGGAACAAATTAAAAGGGCGAAACAAAATATGTTTGAAATGAAAATGTAAATATTTTTTCAAGAAAAACGGATGTATCCATGATTATTAAAAATTAAAATGATTTAGATGACATCGAGGATGTAGTTTAAATCATAACTTTTCTCTTTAAATTTCTACTAATATAATAAGCGATTTCAAACAAAAGGGTTTCAAGCAAGATTTTAGTATGTAAAAGGTTATTTTAAGGTTCAATATGACGAATGTATTTGGAACACGCGAATCACTATTTGGCATTAATCTTACCTTACAGAAATGTCATGACCAAGGAAAGGACGTGTTCGCTATATTTCTAGATTATGAGAAAACATTCGACAGAAACCATCATGACAAGTTAATAAAAAACTAGTAATGCACGAGAGGTAAAAGCTCAACTGATGATATTAACATTCAAAGAGTTATTCATCAAATATGAATCATCGCACCTTTAAAACTCCACTGGGAGATATCCCATTTTATAATTAAACTAAATGGTATACCTATAACAACTAACAGATATGCTGATAACGGTCATATTATCGAACTCGATAGATGGCTTTCAGTTACTACTCAATGGAATCAACGCAGTCTGTGAGAGATACAGCTTAATCAATACTAACAAAACAAAATTTATGATTTTTAGTCACGTAAACTATATTAAAGCTGGACTCGATCAGAATAGCATCCTGATTGAACAAGTAAGTACATTTAAATATTTCGTAAATATCATTTAATAAGACAACGAATAACTAAATACTATAATCTGGTCAATACTTTTATATGGAGCGATCTTGGACACTTTAAATCAATACGCTTTTGAGATGTGGTTGCACGGCAGAATGCTGGTATATCTTGGATGGAGCGTACAAGTAATGTGGAGGTATTTCGAAGAGCTGATGCAGACAGGCACTTACTGACATCAACTATATGCCGTAAAATCGCATATCTCGGGCTATTAAGAGGAAAAAAATATCACAGTTGCCCCAACTCATAACTAAAGGCAAGATAGAGGAATGTCGAGGACTGGGGAAAAAAAAAACAACAGTGGCGACGAAATGTTCGTGCATGGACTGGTATGCCTTTGTTGAGTGTTTTAAATTTTTTTACATATAACATTTTAACCCAAAATTCCTCAGTTCTGTTAATGTACTTAACAAATTAGATTGACTAATAATTATTAGTTATTACTTCAGTTAATTTTTGATAATTGACATTATTAGTTATGATTTAATAAATGTCATCTGATAAAACTATATTCAACTTATTTTTTTATTTAATAGTAGTATACACGTTTTGTACATCAATTTTTAAAATTAAGTTTTTTAACCCATATACATTTAAAGACGCAAGAAATAAAAGCGCGCTAGTGGAAAAGAATTAAATTTTAGAATTTAATTTCAACTCGACTCTTAACTCTAAATGATACATGTGAATGACTACAAGAATCCCTATTTCAAAAACAATTTAACAATGTTCATTATACACTAAACATTCAATTGTTAAATTTTCCACGAGCAAATAACCAATACTGTAAGCTTAAGCAAATATTCAATATTTTACAGGCATCGTAATTTTTCAATCCTAGAAAGTCATTATTAAAAAAAATACTCACATTATTTTTTAGATTCTGTTGGAATCTTATTTAATTCCTTTTCATACAGCTCAAACCATAGAGGAATATTCGCCGCAAAAAACATTGCAAAAGATTTGAAAGATTTCTTATACGCAGTAATCTTTTCTACTCTTATTAATGCTTCATCCTGTTCATTGACTATACTTATTTTAAAACTAAGTATGTCGATGGTATCCTGGAAATTTTTATATATTTCCTTTAGATGTTTAGTAATTGCAGTTTCCCTTTCCATTAGAGTGCTATTTACAAGACTAAGAGCAAGCTGTCTAGCTGTAGCCTTTCTAGCATGCCACATATTGGTTTTACCGGCACATATAAAAGTAATTTTATTCGAGTCATGTACGTCAGCCTGTCCTTCGTTTTTACTGTTTTTGCTGGGGGAACTATCCTCGTCTAAAGGGGATGTTATTGTTAGTTGTAAGAAGTCGCTTAATGCTATTGTGATAAAATTCACCAAAGTGTCAAACCATTGGGCGCTTTTTGATTTTTTATCTGTCGATTTTGACGCGTTATTGGTACATTTAAAGTTAGGTCCCCTGTGTATTGACATCTCCAACAAATCATCTTTATAGTTATATTTCGGTTTTTTAAGACTAGGAGGTTGCTCAGTCAAAAGTCTATACAAAACTTTCGTTCTCTCGGAACAAATTTTTTCCCCAAGTTTACACATAAGTATAAATTTCTCCAGCACTGACGCTGTTATGACGCCGGTGGTATTCCTGCAATGTTCAAAAGGATCTTGAACACATATACAACTGTCAACTTTAAGAGGGAATTTGCTATTTTCTTCTAATGCCATAAATTCTTTATAACCTTTATAGTAATCAGGTAACTCGGTCGGTTCTTTAAAGTAATTTATGGGTAAAGTTTTCCCCAAATATGGGCAGATAATCTCGGTTTGGTACGAAAATTCCGAATAATAAGCAAAAAACTGTTCTAAAATTTCCACTAAAGGGGTAGAAGTCAATCTGTCGCTATTAAAATTGTAATTAGGAACAAATCCGCCATTCCAATAGTCTTGAATGTTCATACACCAATTATAATCCAGTTGTTGTAATGTTAAAACACTTGGAAAATTATAAGGCTCTTGTTGTAAAAAGAAAATAAATATCATCGCTAATGAATAATTACTTAATAAGTGATTTTGGCCAGTTATTTTATGACACTTTCCCCAATATTTTAACATTATCATCGCCTGTTTAACTTTTATGTCTATACTAAGATAATAGTGAATTAATTTACTATTACACACACCTAACATATTTTTTACGTTTATATCGCATCTAATGCCTGTGTATTTATGTATACCTTTTAGTATTGGAATCTTGGCACCTGGTATTACAAAACAATTAGCAAACCTATTAGATTTATTTAAGAGTCTTTTAATTATGTTAAGGCAGTTAATTTCATCTTCTTCACTTTGTCTGACATGAGATAAAAATACATCTATGTCACTATTGTTAAATCCAAGTCCTGTTAGAGTTGATCCAAATGGATGCACTTGAATATTCGGAAATCTACCGGATAAAAAGTTATACAGATCTTGGCATATGAGGTTGTATGTTTTGAACGATTCATTGACATTTGGTTGCAGTCGGCGGGCCATACAGAGAAATTCGTCGTCAAAATTATCTATATTTTGAAGATCAGTGATAACAGACTGATAAAGTTTTTCATTTATTTCTTCGTCATTGACAGGAACTAAAAAATTACAAAAAATAAAATTTTGCTGTTTCTATGCTTATTTTTTTAATAAAATAATTATATGTTCCTTAATTAAGCAAAAACTTAATCTAAACAATTTCATACTTAATTTAATTCAACGTAAACTAAAATAATTTAGTTTAAATTACATCTAATTATTATAAGAAGGAAACATTTTGAATAAAAAATTTTTGAGACGTTATCATTTTGTTTATTAACATAGCAAACATTGAAGAAAAATAATTCAGTAAATTTTTATGAATGCGCGACCTCGGGAAATACTGGTGTGCTTTTGTAACCATAATATTTCAGTATTATGAACTTTAACACTCATTTGTTTGATCGAGTAGAAAAGATCACAAAAGCACCTCGTTATGCACAATGTAGATAATTTGATTTATATTAATTTATCGAAAAAAAAACATCAATAACACAGATTTAACCAAACGGCTCTCATGCTCCTTCCAGGGAACTTCCAGAAACATAGAGGAGAGCTCTAGTGTCAGGCCCTAGATGATATTATGACGCTACATTTCTAGTAAACTTCCGGGCAATTCCGTCGGTCCCTCATACTATTAAGAAGACTATCTCGTATTACGCCAATTGGTAATAAAGTTACAGGAATCGTCTGGAACCTATTCATGTCTGCACATTGGTACCTTTAGATCTCTGTATTTAGCGAACTTCTCATTATGTTTGTTGATTTGGATCCGAGTATAATTTGAACTCGTTATTGTTCAATATAGGTACCAGGCTGTGGTTGTAGTATATAACTTTTTCAGTTTGCAAAAGTTTCAACCTCTCTACTAACTCTTAGGAAAGTATCATAGCGGTTGAATCGTAACTCTTCTTATATCTGAAGCAGCAAATCCTCTCGTTATATGCTAGATTGTCTCTGATGTTCGACATCCATATCGATATTGATTGTTCTAAATTGAGGAGTCCCTAAAGATGTACTTCAGGTAATTTCTCATTGAAATAATCTAGTGATGAATAGCTATTAAAAACCTAGTAATTCAATGCAATTTGCCAACCTTTTCCTCGATAACTTCATTTGAGTGTTGTCATGAAGGTACTTTTTCAGCCAGATCCGAAGCTTCTCCTGATCTATTTGGTGGTGTTAAATTGTCGGCTTCACATATTGTCTGATAAAGTATGGAGGAGTTTGCTAACCTATGGAAATACGTATTATTTGTTGGTCTAATTATTTCCCAATATCTGCCAATCCTCTTCGTCCATGGTATCTTGGTAACACTGTCCGTTTGATGGTAATATGTGTACCTTTGTCAAAAGTGTTTCAACTTTTCTATAAACTATTTATGTTCGTGCTGCTCCAGTTCACAATTCCAAAAGAATGATTTAAAGCGCCACATGCATACGTGTTGCGTGTCTTAAATAGATTTTCACTCTTTAGATTACTTTGCAATATCTGCCTTACTCCACAATTTTGACCAATGTTACAGCTGATTTCTGGTGACAGCTATCAAAGATCACCCATATAGATGATTTAGTCTTTCCATCTTTTCGTGCTTGTTTCCAATATTGATCTGGTGGAGTTTAAAAGGTGTGATAATAAATTTATTACAAGGCAGAACCATGAGAAGCATAATGAATGGCCTTGAAATATTTCTTTTTGTATTAGGATTATATATGAAGTTGCTTAAAGATATCTTTTGGATTTTAGCCTTCCAAATTGACACGAAGTGTTCTAAAAAGGACACAATATGAATATCGCTTCTGTAAATCCTCAGTATAGCTGCTAATCACTCATGAAACTCCAAGTCGAGGATCTTTTGGTAATCGATATAGATGGCGAAAACGTCTCTTGGGTTAATATAAGCATTATTGCAGATGGTAGAATTGAAAATAAATTGCTCCTTGCAATCTATTGCATGGCGCATTCTTTTTACTGAAGTGTAATGATGTTGTTTTGCTAGCCTTGTTTTTTAATACGTCGTGTCAAGCATGGGCAGGTGATTGGCCGATATTTAGCTAAATCTTGTATATTATGCTGATTTTTGAAAACTATAAATAAATCCTTGTGAAAGAAACAATGACAATCTCTGTTGATTAAGTAAAACATCTGCTGTATTCTTTAGAGTAATTATCAGATGATCAAAATGAAAAAAGTGAAACTGATAACTTCATGTTCTTTTGAATATGTATTTACTTGTCATTGGGTCAAAGTGATCATGATTATTTCAAGTGATAGAACTGAAAGTGAAAATTACTGAAAAGAATAGCCCTATCATTGGTCAGAACAGTCACTCGTTGATGCATACTCCAGAACTTTTTAAGACTAGATTTTCTCGGTGGTGAACAGTTCGAATCTCATCAGACTGTAATCCTGACCAATTTGATGTTCCGCATTGACCCACTAACGTAAGTGTTGCATAAAGTAGATGCAGCTGTTGACTTTTCCAAAACCCTTTCACCTGTTTTTTATTTGAGTATCTATTATCTACTGTGTTGGGTGAAAAGTTCCAATTTCCAATAGAAAGTATTTTATAATCGCTCGAAACGGACACAGTTTCGTTTTCGGTTCTTGCTAGCTTTATATCTCCTAAACTGGTCTGCAGCGGCGGAGAGTTTATTTTTGTTCTAACACCTGTAATTCTGTTATCTGCCGTATGTCTTTACGAAGATCTTTTTTAAGTATTTTCTCCCATTGTGGGATCATAGATTCTGTGCTTAAGCAGTCTGTTCTTTTCCTCCAGGTTATTTTAACCTCCATAGTTCTAGCTGCTTCAGTTGCAGCGCAGTAAACTATCACATGTAAATGTTCGAGTGTAACTCTCTGAAACATAAACTGGTAAAACTCTGTTGTTTATGACATAATACGATACGGAGTTTTTTTTTTTAGATGAGCTCTGTGTAATGTGTTGGTCCATCATACTTCAGCACTGCCTTGTTGATGCCAGCGAATAATTTTCGGTCGAATTCAGCGTGGTTCTCGAATGGCGTCATTCAACTGTTCTTGGATCTCGGGTTCTGGCCGCGGCTTAGGTTTAGCGATTTGTTGTTCATTGTTATCGTCAGTGCTCTTAAGCTCACGTCCAATTTCCATTTTTGTTATGCTGTCAAGTTTCTGGAATTAGTTTATTTCGGAGAATAACCCGATATTGATCTGCTAGTGTGTTGTGACACTTGTTGTGTGGGTATTCATTGCAGAACTCGGCATATAGCTATTGGCTACAAGGTCTGGCTATTAAATAACGAGACTGCTAATGAAAAAGAGTTTTATTTTAAAAATTGTTCTACAATCGAATGCTCCCTTTCAATGTACTCCCCTCCCCTCGCCACACACAGTTCCATTCGTTTCTTCCATTGGTCAAAGCAATGCAGAAAGTCTTCTTTTGTAAGAGCATTTAGGAACTTCGCCGATTTTCGCTTTACCTCTTTCATCGATTCGAACCGGCTTCCTTTTAAGGTAGACTTTATCTCCGGAAACAGGAAAAAGTCAGAGGGTGCTAATTCTTCGGGCGAATACGGAGCAGGTTCGAGCTCTGGAGTGCCTCTAGCGGCTAAATAACGCTTAACAGACAGCGCGTTATGGGCAGGTGCGTTGTCCTGCTGCAAGATCCACGACTTGTTTTTCCACAACTCCGGCCGTTTCTTACGAACTCGCTCTCGCAGTGATGTCAAAACTTCCACGTTTAGTTTACAGTTTGACCCTCTGGAACCCGTTCAGTCATTACGATGCCGTTGATGTTGAAAAAGACGATTAGCATGGCTTTAAATTTTGATTTCGACATTTTTGCTTTTTTCATTCTTGTCGATGCAGGAGTTTTCCAGTGCATGGATTACCGCTTAGTTTCAACATCGTATTGGAATATCCAGGTTTCGTCGCAAGTGATGATGTTTTCCATCAATTCAGGCTCTTCATCTAACCTCTCTAGAAAATCTGAGCAGATCTGTTGATGGACGAGCTTTTGGTCAGGGGTCAAATTTTTTGGGACCAGCTTCGCACAGACCTTCTTCATGTTCAATTCGTCATGTAAAATTTTTCTGGCAGTTTCTTTATCGACGTTTACAGTCTCAACAATCATCCGAATGCTCATACGACGATCTCTGCGCACAATTTCATTGATTTTGGTCACTGTTTGCCGAGTTGAAACAGAGACAGGTCGACCTGGACGTTGATCATATGCTCTCTCGGACTTCAGAAAACCGTTTAAACCATTCGAAAACATGCGCACGAAATAGAGAATTCTCACCATAAACCTCTTTCAACAACTTATAGCACTCAGACAGAGTATTTTTTTTTTTAATTTAACAAGAAATTTCACATTGATCCGTTGCTTGTGTTTTCCGTCACACATTGTTATCGGTACGAGAAAAAAACACGTTCGTTTCTAACCTCCATAAAAAAAATACTACTACAGCGACAAAAAAGTGTTTTCGTACTGGAATAGTAGACACTTCCAGCTATCCAACGCTGCATTCGTTTCCCCCTACCACCCTATGACGCCTTCTGCGCGCGCAGTCTTGTTATTTAATAGCCAGACCTCGTATAGCTGAATCTCTGTAGCCCTAGTTGAGTAACCTTATAATGTCGTGATGGTCCTAAACAACCGATAACTGATTGAGGTTTCTGCACAGCAGCTTCGGTGGTGTTGTTTAGCTCTCGTGCTGATGCAGTTGCTATTGTTGGAATGTAGCTATCTGTAGGGGTTCGTCTCTTCAACTCCCTACTACCGATATGCCGTATGACCAGTGCCGGTCTCAGACATGCCCTGATGATCCCCAGACAGCGGTAATTTCTTCCGAATTTCTTCTTTGTTTCATTTCGATAAGGGTGCATTTTTGACCTATTACCCGTCTTGTTTTATTTCATTTATTAACCTGGATCCGGTATGTTCGTCAAAAACATGACACCTCTGATCGGATGTGGCTCTACGCCATGCACACTGATCTTGAATAAGCGGAAGCAAAACTTGCGCATAACTTATTCCTGGTGAATTGACTAATCTAAGGATAAGCATAGTGAGAGATCGAAGAAATATTGTTTTATACTTGTGCTTAAAAACAAAATCATATATTACATTACGGGAGATTTATAAACTTTGATAAATCGATAATACGGTTCAAAATATTTACACTACACCAGATGGGATATTTTAGGATATGAGATGCATTTCTGTATGAAATATAAAAAAAAAGGATTGTATGGGTTGTAAAGAGACCCAATTTAAAATTTTTGAATGTACATGTTAAAAAAATCAACTTTAAAATAATGTTACTTTTGAATTCTACTCAAAATTCTAGACACATAAAATAATAGGTGCAAATTTAACACTGCTGTAAATTCTGAGAACAGCAGGCCTATTTGGGTTACAATAAAAATACTGTCACAGATGCTTTCCACAAGTGATAACCTACTCAATCAGCATCTTTGTCAAACTTTATAAGCAACAGAATAAGTAAAAATAGTTCGATTTTCTTAACTGAATTTGTGGAACAATATCAGTAGGGTCTAATTTAGTGTATAATTTCTTAATTAAATTTTGAAATTAATATATTAAGGGGGCATCCCACTCTGAACGCTCGGAAAAACGGTCATTTTTACTTTTTTTTAGCGATTCCCATTATAAATATCCATGTAATTCTTTTTATGCTACATTAATACACTATTGAAGTATGTGAAATTTTTTTTATTGATTTTATATATGTTTTATAAAAAAAATGCACTTTAACATAGGCTGTCAAAAAAAGATAGGTCGTTGGCGTTAAGGGGTTAGCTGTGCTGGTTCATCACAAACAAAAAACAAAATAGTTTCATAATCAGTATGCTTCTGGCTATAATGATGATGCTGACAATAATGATGATGATACTAGTCAAAACGATGAGTCTTTCGAAAATGTGGCTATCTCGATCCCTAAGAAATGGAGAATCGAATAAATATTGTATATAGAATTACTCGAAAAATATTACTGCTACAAAAAAATGTATAAAAAATGTTCATCTCAATAAAATATACAAAAAGTATCGGTGTTTTTTTTCTTGTAACTCAATTATTTGTTTTATGCTACATATCGATAAGTATTAATGGTATATTAAAAATTAATCTGGTTTTCAATATTTCTAATCAATGGTGTATTATCGACTAATGTCAATGAATTTTCGCAATTTCAAATGCACTGTGTTAAAAATATCGTTAATCGATTAATGACTTATTTTGTATAAAGTGTGAAAATAAAACAATTTGTTTTTTGTTAAGCTTAAAAATAATTTTTTCACGAAAATTCATATTCCATTATTCATGTTTCATCGAGATACCACAAATCCAAAAAAAAAAAGAAAGTTATACGACCAATATTCGCCGAGATAATCCAAATTTTTCAGGAGAAACGAATTTGAAGCGTCAGGATTTTGTTTTTCGTCCGCGTGTTCCCGCATCCCCCGCCACCGCACCCACACGAACTCTCAGAAAAGCTAAAACTTAAAACAAATGTCACATAATGAATCTTCAAATAATCGGATCGAAAACTTCAGCACACGACAGTTTAATCAATGTCTTGTGAATTCCTGCTATAACAATTCCTTAATGGTAACAAACAATGCCAAAGTGATTTAAAAAAACCTCTATCTAGGTTTCTATTAGATGTAGAGACTTTTTCCTTTTTTAAATTCGCTATCACGTCCAGTTATCGGCGTTTTGATACCGGTATTTATCATAGTGGTATTCTAATTGTTTATAACGGAAAAATGGACGCTAACTTCGTTAATCTATTACAATTTAAAATCAATACCTCATCTCGTTCTTTTTTGATATTACTAGTATAAGCCTCGAAATTTGATTTTCGCACCCGCAGATCGCCGGAGGACCTGCCGATCGCTGAGAATAAACAGTTAAACACAACCCCAAGTTATAAACAAATTCACTATGCAAAAACTATTTAAATAATTTTACTTGAAATTTTGCGTGCTTATTTTATACAAGAGACTTCTTTTGCTGCAGTATGAAGTATATGCAATATATTTTTCTATTGTTTATTAACAATTGAAAAAGCAATCATTTTAGCATGTTTTCTTGCAATAACTAATAAACAAAAAAGCTGATTTTGATGCTCCTTTTTTTATTTTGTAGGCATTTCCAAGGCGCACAATTTTTGTTTGGAACTTTTTTTCTAAAAATTTATAGCTTTTTCTACAACTCAAAAACTGTTTTTTCACACTTTGTTTCTTAAAAAGATATGCCAAAAAAAAATTGAAGCCTAAGAAACCATAAATTATCACCATCATTCTGAACATCGTCCGGCGGGCTCATATATACAAACACTAAATTAAAAAAAAAATTATTTGGGTGGCCCATACGATAAAAATCTAATTTCCAACAATTAGGTTGCACCTGCATAAATTATAAAATTATCATATTATAACTACTTACTTTTATTATTTCGAATTTCTTTGTGTCGCACGACCAACCTCCTTCCATGTAAAAAATGGGCATTTTTTGCCATAACCTTTTCTACAGCTGCTGGTTCAGTAAAATCCAGCAAGAGAAAATCATGATCAAAATGTGCCCATATTACATTTCCAAATTGTGAAAAATATTTCACCAAGTCGTTCTCTTTAGTTTTTTTAGGATAACCTAAAAAAACTTTTGTTAACCAATTGGTCATTTTATATGTATGGTAGGTTCACGAACAGTTTAGGAATGATTTAAAATAAAGTTAGTTTAAAATGTATTTATTTAGCTGTTCATAGGAAATATTCTAAATCTAAAATTTAACTACTTTAAACTCTTGACAGCTTGCAAAACTAGTCATTACTGTCAAAGAATAAGTCAATGAGCTTTTCTTTTTCCAGCAAAGTTAAAAACGTATGCAAAGTTATACCCTTTTGAAAAGGATTATGTATCCAGTTGTTCGATCCAGACAGAATAGGTTTATTAGGAAAATAGTCCTTGAAGTTAATTGAAATTGTTTGAGATGTTCAGTAATGTCCTTTTTAATATTTTTGTTAAGTTGAATTTCAACTTTCAGAGAACCAAAACATTCTTACTCATTCATCTACAGACATTGAATCCAAAAGTTGAACTTCTTTAGCATGGCGGCTATTCTATCATGAAACATTGAAAATGGTGATACCTGGGTCTAGTAAAGACAGATTTAAATCATTTAATTTAGAAAAAATGTCGACCAAGTGTGCAAGTTTTTGCAGCCAAAGGGAAGACAAATGAAATGGATGGTCAAGTAAAAAAGGTTTGAACTTCAGACTTCAATTCAAACAAGCGGGTCAAAACCTTGCCACGATGCTTTCTATACACTATGCAATCACTACTAACTGATTTATCTTTTTTTAATCACTACAGGTTCTTAACCTCAATGTACGATTCCGTTCGACTCTACTCTTCCTTATATATGACTGCGGCGTTTTTTATATCGGCGGACGTTATTCTCGTTCTTTCGTGCGCATTCGGGAAAAGTCTCGGTTCGCAGAAGTAGAAGTTGCCGGCTCGTTCGAAAATCACACTATTACAAACATAGGCAAGAAACAATTCCTAATTAGTAAAATAATGAAATTCTTAAGAGATCAACCTTACATTGTATGAGAAGCGTAAGAGGGCGTGAACCACTGGCACCTAGAGCGGAAACACTAATGCTGTGAAGACCAGAGGTTTATAAAAGGCCCAACAGCCCGGCAACTCAAAGGACCCTCAGTGCGAATTATTGCAGATAGTGGCCTAACCACAATCAGCAAGAGATATAGGATCGTGGGGCCCTCAGTCGGGGAAAATTTTAGCCGGTAAGAATCCGACCTTACCTCGACACTTAGTGGAGGTGTCTATGCAAGATACCCCTCCTTAAAAAAAATCAATTTATCAAAAAGATCAAGGAACACAAGCGCGCACACGCATGCGTACATGCACATAACCAAATCATAAAAGCATCCGACCGAGCCAAGTAAAAAAAATAGAGTAGCATTTTTGATTCTGTTAACGGCTGACGAGCAGAGCTCTTCCCCCTATACGAATGGCAAAACAAACGAATGCTAGGGTAACTCAATGAAAGCTATCAATTAAACCGCAATTACTGTAAAACCCTATCAATGCGCATGCTACATGGTCGTGTGATACTTGATTCTTGAAAGTAAATAAAAAAATGTTTTTTAAATATTATTAGTTTTTACATTAAGCTATACATTTCATAATGTGCCCCTTTATTACTACGAATTACAACTTAATCTTTATGTCAGAAATAATTCTTGATAATATACTAGTGTTATGAAGGACTAGGAGAACTTTTTGATACGCCCTTGTGTAAAAATATTATTTTTAGGAGTTGAATCATCTTTATTTTAATGTAACGAAAGAAATATTATATCGATGAGTCATCACTGGTTAGTCATATTTCTTGTTATTTCTAGGCTTGTATTCTCTTATATTCTAGTAGGTTCTATAGGCATATAAATAGGGATAGGATAAGCATAGTTTACTTAGTTGTATTTGAGTAATGAACGGGTTAAGAGGTAGTAATTAGAGTTTAGTTGTGATTTAGCAGGACGGGTTAAGTTATTATAGTATCGGGAGTAATTTAGTGAAAAGTATTGTGTTTTATTTGAATCCAGTGAGCGATTCAAGGAGAGAAAATCGTAACACTATATTTACTCACCTCTAACATATATTCCGGATTTTTGAATATTCGTCGAATTTCCTTTTGACCCATGGGCTTTTTCATTTACAATATGATTTTGCATCTTTTTGTGAATTTCAAACATTTTCCTATTTGGGAACTGCATGTTACACGAGTTACAAATGAAGATTTGATGACTGTTTTTACTTGGACCGCCTTCTATATTATCCATTTTGAAAACTCAATATTTATATTTTCTATCGTTGCACAAGATTCTACATCTAAAATTTCTGTAAAATATTTCTCTCTTTTGTTAAGTAGTTACATTATAGTAACATTTGTCCGCGAAAATCATGTACTTTTAAAAAATATTTAGGCTCAATAATACCCTTGTCATTTCCTGGACTAAGTATGACTTCATTGGCTGACTGATAAAACGTAATACCTTCAGCAAGGGCAAGTTGTAAATTAATGTAAATGTAAATTTGACAGTTTTTTCTCATGCCACTTATGACAGTTTTGTTACCAGGTAGACCTTTGGCAAAGTGTATGTGGTTTCTTTTCATGCGGCTTAAACCTTCAATTTTAATTGTCTCCCAATTTCTGTAATAAGTTCCGTGAATTATATCATATGATTGGGTTTCAGTGATTGGTATAAGGTTTAATTTTTCTAAGCCCTGAAAAACATATATTATTCAATTGTATATTAACCTATCAAGCCACTCGTGGTGGCTAAATGTAAAGAAAGTTTTAATTTTTGAAAATATTTAATTTAAATGAATTCAACCAATGAAAATATGATTCTAGGGTAAAATTATTTACAATTAAAAAAATTATACTGTAATATTGTCACGCGTAAAACATAACACAACTTATCTGTATTACAACTTAATCATTAATCACCCTGTATAGTTATCGTATTAGCCGAATCAATGAAGGTCCTTAATTCTCAATCCTCAAGAAAAGTTCCGATTTTAATGATTTTTTAAAAATTTTGTTTGTATATATATAATTTGAAATCAGAAATATTGTGGTGGAGGGACATAAATATTTATATTGCTTAAACAATAACAACAAATATAGAGCCGTTCTTATGAGATTGTTTGGGTCCCGAGCGGCGCTCACTGTTTCTCACGCTGCTCCCACCACAAGTATCTATTTCCCACAATTTCTCCCCACGACAAGGTCCCCTTCTAGATAATCAAGTAAAAAAAAAGTTACTTCTTATACCAATCTACTCGCTGCCAAGTGGTTAGTCGCTTTAGCAAACATTTTGCTGTTCAATACATAGATTGGAATATAGAAATTATTTGTTGCATATTGTTACGAACGACTAGGAGAAACTTACTGATATACTCTCGTATCCAAATATTCCGATGCGACGAGTCATCTTTATTATTATGTGCCGAAAAGAATATTATATCGATGAGTCATATTTCTAGATAGTTCTCAAATTTTATAATAATTTCTTGTTATTTCTAGGAGGTTCTATAGGTGTATAAATAGGAATAGGATGAGTTTTAATATAGTTGTATAAGTGGTATTTGAATAGTGAAGATATTAAGAAGTAGTAATTAAATAGTTGGAATATTAGTGAAAAGTATTGTGTTTAATTCTGCGAACCTAGTGAGCAATTTTAAAGAGAGAAAATTGTAACAATTAATGTCATTAGTGAGGATTATCACTGGGTTTCCAGAAAATTTCTATTGGATATTTGAAGAGATAGAGAAAAACGGATTTCACTGTTGGATTTGTTATCAAGTAAGAATATAAGATTATTTTTCGATAAAGTTCTAGAACGTGCCATTTTGAAACCCAAAGTGAGAGCGAAAAATGTACTTCACCATTGGATTTGTCATTAAGAAATAAGTCAGAATCAAATTTTCGATAAAGTTCTAGAACATTCTATTTGAAAACTGCTAGAGATAGGGGAAAACGGACTTCACCCTTCGATTTGTCATTAAGAAAGAAGCCTATAACTGATTTTTCCATGTCCATGTGGATAAAGTCCTTAAACATTCTATTTGAAAACTTGAAGAGATAACGAAAAACGGAATTTATTATCAAATTTGTCATTAAGAAAAAAGTCTATAACTAAATTTTCGACAAATGTCTAGAACATTCTATTTAGAAACTAGAAGAGATAGCGGAAAACAGACTTCACCACCGGATTTGTCATTAACAAAGAAACTTATAACATAATTTTCGACAAAGTTCTAGAAAATTTTATCTCGAAATTAGAAGAGATAAAGAAAAAACTGACTTCACCATCGGATTTTAATAAACAAAAAAGAAGTTAAGCAACATTCTAGGACATTCTATGGTAAATACTAAACAGCAAACAGCCGAAATGGAGCAAATAAATAAAACACTGGCTGATTTTATGGAAGCTTTAGAACAACGTCGCATTAAAGACAAACAAGAAAAAGAAGAACGGTGCCAAAAAGAAAAGCAAGAAGAACGCCGCCAAAAAGAACAACGTCGTCTAAAAGAAAAGCAAGGAGAAGAAGACCATCGCCAAGGAAGCAGAAGCATGTCGCCAAAAAAAAAAAAAAAGAAAAGAAAAATAAGAAGGTCGCCTGAAAAACAAACAAGAAAATCACCGCCTTAAAAAACAAGAAGATGAACGTCGCCAAAAAGAGAAAAAATAAGATGAACGCAGCCTTAAAGACAGATAAGAAGAAGAACGTCACCTTAAAGACAAACAAGAAGAACATCGCTTTAAAAATGAAAATAAATTTTGCAAATGGATACATGTAGTCATTGCACAAGAACAGCAAAAATTCGATCAAATTGTACGGGGACAAACGCAAAAGTCTAAAAAAGAGATTGGGAAAGTGCGACAAGACGTAGAAGTGCGATAAGAAACGAAAGAAGTCCTAGACGGGATAGAATCATGGCCCTTCTGATAAAGTAATAACTACCGGACAGAACATCAAACCTCCAACTTACGATGGTCAAACATCTTGAATAATGTACAAACGACAGTTTGAAGTTGCCCTATTGCAAATAACTGGAATTACAAATAGATGGCTTCAGCATTAGTAATTGCACTTCGTGGACCAGCACTAGAGTTATTGCAAACAATAATTATTGTTTTAAGGAGCTTGTTGTAAATACTTAAAAAATATATAGTGCATATCTGAGTTTAGGATATTCCTCCCCTAAATAAATAGGCTACCGAATTTGAAAACATTTCCACTAATTTCAACCTGATGCATCCTTCTGTGACGTTAATGATGAATGAATGAATGAAGGAAGAAAAAGTGGTGATACTTAATCATGAATGCGTAGGCCGCCGTGGGCCCTTTATATCCCACCATAGCTGTGGGTCATTCGAAGCCGACCGCCTTTGCGAATCCAAGCAGCCTCGTTAACAGAACTTTCTCACTGCTTCCAGTAACAAAATTGTATCTCCGAAATGTCTGTTTCAGTCCGTTGAGTGCTGGGCACTCTGAGGAGATGGTCAATAGTTTCATCCTCCTCTAGACACCATCTGCACGTCGGGTGGTTTACGACACCAATCTTCGGTGACAAAGTCCTGTCAACAATCCCACCACAATTCACAGCTCTTCTCTTCCTAAGAAGAGAAGTTCCCTAATAAGCCGTGCGCTAGGTCCACTTATATATGTTCCTTAGCACATCTCATTCCAGGAAGTCCTGTCCAGGATTTAATAAATTTGCTTTCCACTAACAAATTTAATTCCCTTTTACCAACGGCAACTGATATAGGTAGAAATGGTTGGAGTCCATATAGTTCAATTGCGGACCCCAGACTTTACTATTAGTCCTGTTAATCTTCTACAAAATCATTTTATCTTTTAAGACACAATTTTAGGGAAAAAAATAAATAACATTAAAACAAGTGCAATTTTATGATTGTTTATAACATTCGGCAACATTCCTATGATGTAAAGACATGGCTGAAGTTTGTTTACGTTTTTTCAGACTCGATTTTTAGTATTTTTTGCATATTTTAACAAAATGTTATGTACAGTTTTATACAAAATATTCTGTATTTTAGATTGTGCAAGCGTGTTTCAGTAGAAGTGGGACTACCAAAAAAAAATTCAGTTTTGTACAAGGCAATGAAAAATCAATGAATAATTCAGTGTTTCCACTATTACAAAAAAGACATATCTTTTAGTAAGCCATTTCATACAATTCAAATGTCACCAAACAGAAAAAGCAGTTTTCATATCACAACTCTTAATTTTGAGTGCAATTATGTTTGTTTCTTTCTCTAATCCTTTGACACTTCTTTTAAAGTGGGAGTTATGCCTCTATTTCTGCCATTTTGTGATAAAAAAAAATACATATTTTAACCGGAAAAGTGTAAAAACAAACCTTTAGATTTGTATTGTATAACTCAGACATTTAATAAAGGATTTTGAAGTGTTTTTAATAAGGATTTGAATTTTAATTACCATGTTAATTATGTAACTAACAAAATGTTGAAACTATTAGGCTTTATTAAGAGATGGCTGAATGATTTTTATAATGTTGATCGTTTCAGGGTGTTGGTATTGGGTATATAAGATCAATTCTTGAATATGCTTGCCCCATTTGGTCTCTATATTACAAAACGTATTGAGCAAGTTGAAAGAATTCAGAAAAAATTTTTAAGGTTTGTAGGATATAGGTTGGGTATTTTGAGTGAGGATATAGGATATGAGGAGATATTCCAACTAATAAGACTGTCCTCTTTACAGAATAGAATAAATTTTATTGATACTTGTACATTGTCTAAAGTAATAAATTGTCATATTGATTGTTCTGAGTTACTGAATGCAATCTCTTTACATGTTCCGCCAACACTTCTGTGTGACGGTGATCTGTTTCAAGTTCTGCACCACAGACAAATTATGGTGTTTCGTCTTCTGTCACTAGATGTTGCATTAACGCTAACACGGTGGCTAGAGACGCCGATATGGATTTCTTCTTTGAGAGGTTGCATCTTTTAAGGGAAAGGTCAAAGATTATCTGTTTTAGCATTCCCATCAGTATTTTTAAATTGTGTTAAGGCTTAAGTAATTTTATACTGTTTTACTTTCAATTATTTAATTTTATTATAACCTCATCACCAATATGATTGGCGGGGGTGGTGTGTGCTCTAATATGTTTTATTTTAAGTAATTTTATTGTGTTTTATGTAATCTAAATTATTTGTAAAATAGTGGATCCATTAATATACCTTATTATTATAAAATTTTATTAAAATATAGCAGAAAACACTAAAAATAGAGCAGAATAACAAAAATAAACAAGTGTTGGCCATGGCAGAAAATAAATGTTATGTTACCAAATGTTACAATCATAAAATTACCCTTGTTACTTGTTAATTCAGTAGTTCATTCATTTTGCAATATATTAACGGGGCCGGGGATGTTATAAAAGGGTGTATCGAAAATACTTTACATTCTGAGGCATTAATTCTTCAGAATTTGTAACAAACATAAGAAAACACCATTCAGTTCGAAATTGAACTTCAAGTTGAAATTGGTGGCCATGTTATGATATTTAATGGGCGCTACTCTTATTTCCCTGAATATTCAGCAACACATGAGCCTGTTACTTCAAGTTTATACAGTAAGTATGGATAAATGGCTTTTAGAAAGTAAAAAAAAAAAAATCACATAAATAACTGATCAAGTGCATGTCGGGCACATATTATGTCAGGATTATCTAGCAGTTATTGGCATTGTCAATTGTCTCTGCAGTTTCCTTTCACATCTGCCTTTGAGTTATTTCAAAGCATATTTCTGCAAAATATCATCTCAAAAGATACAATTTTTTTTTAAAACTTATTGAAACATCCAAAATTAAATTTCAAACCATAACAACTTTCATTCGGTATATTTTGAAGGTGTTTTTAGACCAAATTTTTTCCAAGTTTTATATTTTCGGGATGATATGACTAAATTAAAAATAGTATACAGAGAATTTAATTGCATTTTTGAAAACATATTCAACTATTTCCTGCTCATTGGGATAAACGAAAAAAATCCCTACGTTCACATAATGAGAGAAATACTATTAATTTCCCTCAGGTCTCTTTTTTGGTTAATTGAAAGCATGTGCCTGTAAAATTTCAATATAAAAGTTTAATGCTGTGGGCATACAGGCGGAAGGACGTAGGAAGAAACGAACGGAGACGCACCTTAACCAGTATTTTTAGGTTTTGGTTAGAATTTTAAATGAGACCCCCAATTTCGACTCCGGGAATAACAAGGACGGGAAATTTTACCATCGGATATGACCATTACCTCAAGGTGAAATGCAAATATGAAAGTAATTTCAAGGTCGAAACAAAAAGATCGCAGTTTCGCAATTTCATCTCCGGAAATGGAAAGACAGATCAATTTCACAATAATTTCATCATCAGATATGACCTTGATCTCAAGGTTACGGTCTAATATCAAGGTCTTTTTAAGGTCAAACAGTGATCTTCAATGTTATTATTTTACAAAATGTTCCAAACTTAAGTTGTAAGATTGCAAAGTTGCTATAACATTACCTTGATCTCGATCTTCAGGGCTATTTGAAAAAATTCATTCGTTAAGGATTGTTAGCAAAAACTGTACTTAATACGAACTCGCGATCCAACACTTGAGAATAATGCGCTGAACATCCGTCGTGTTGAAACCCCATTTGTTGCCTTACATCCAAGGGTGCGTCGTGAAACAAAAGTGGAAGTTGATCTAAAATATCACGATATTTTGCGCCGTTCAAATTAACTTTTCAAATTTCGAATTTGAGCTTCAAATGACCTTGAAGACCAAGGTCACGACAATTTTCAATGTCACTACAGCTTAGGACCCTTGCCACCAAACAGCTTTTGTACAAAACATTCCACGAAATACGGCAGTCTTTTTACTTCGATCTTGATATTTGACCTTCACTTTAAGGGCAAGGTCACATCTGATGGTAAAATTTCTCCCCCTTTTCATTTCTGTGGTTGAAATTGAGGAGTCCCATTTAAAATTCTGAAGATGACCATTAAATGAGCTTAAACAATAAGGTCAAGGTCATTTTAAGGACACTACTAGTTAGCCCCTCTACCGTCCTATAATTTGTGTATAAAACATATTTGAAAAAATGTGATGCCACCGAGATATTCCGTTGTCTCAAGATAAATATCGCACCATATATAGTACATGTCTTTAAATCTGAGAAATTGAACTCATACTGAACAAATTTCAGAATACTGGAACTAATTCCAATGTTATGTACCATTCTGAGATGTTACCAATTTTATATTTCTGTTAATCTATTATCAAAAGTTATCTTGCTCCTTAACATTTTTATGTGTTTCTATTATAGTCATAGTCATATATGGTGTATTAGTGAAAATTTTTTTTTGGGAAAACTATGTTCAACCACCAAAAAAAAACCTCAGATTTGTACTCTATGACTCCAATTTAAGAGTTATGCAAAAAACTATTGAAAAATTCTGTGCTTCTACTATTCTAATTATCAAAAAAATCGAGTTCAAAGCACAAAAATAAAAAAATAATTTCAACGACTGAGCTAATATGGCCACACAAAACTAATTTATCGATGTAGGAAAATTTCAAACTCGCTACATCACAGGATCCATGTCATTTTTACTGATGAGCTTTTGGATAACTTAAGAAAACTATACCACTCCTTTATGAAGGGCATTGTATGATCCTATGAAATACAAATACTAACCAAAATTGAATGTCCTTGATTGGCACATATTTCCAACACCTCATTGTTTAATCTTAAACTAAATCTTTTTTTATCATTTGTCAAAACAACTCTTTTAATATCGTCAACTGTATATTTTCCTTTAAAAAATCTGTGATGTAAAATGTCTGAAACTTTAATATAACCTTCTTCACTTATGTGCAAATTTTCTTCCTTTGCTCTGTGCCGTAGAATCCGACTAAGACTTTTGCTTAAAATTATATCTTTGGTATCCTAAAAATAAGTAGAATGATTAAAATATTATGAAATACTTATAAATACTGAAAAAATTCCAGCATATGAATTTTATCAAATATACGTACAGGCATTACCTACACTTAACGTACTGACAATGTATTTGTATACTGCTGAAATAAAAAACTTTTCAGAAATATATGAACGTTTGTTTTTTCAAAAATTTATAATAATTTTTTTTTTAGACTTTTTCACCTATTCTTCTAAACTATTATTAAGGCATTAAGAACAACTTATCCTTCTCTATGACAAAGTGGTTTAAAACCCTAAACACCAATCACGAACTTGACATAAAAACATGTCAAGTTCATGGCACGAATACACTAAAATAAAGCTACGTCCAAACTATAATTTGTATGCATGTAGATATTAATTAAGCTATGACCAAACACAATGGTAAAAGTAAAACAACTATTTATGGGAACAATATTATGACCTTGTTTCACATTAATTTACAAAAGTTCCAAACTACTGGAATTTCAAGTTATTCTAGCTGAAACTAATCTGAGGTTCTCCTTATAATCGATAAGTGGCTAACAGGGGCCCTATCCTCGAACTGGGGAACGTGAAGTGAACGGTGAAAAGGTTCGCCCGGTGGAAGGCAAGCGAACGGTGAAACATGCGCAAATGAAATGTCGGCCGCTAAATGACATATTTAACGCACGGATTTCAAAAAATAAAATAGAATTAAAATTTTTTATTTTATTTTTGGTTCTTCAAAATAACTCGTCATTAAATAAATAATATGTTGACTAACCGTTTCTTAAAGACGTTTTATTTTTTGAATAAACATTGAAACATTAATTAGGTGGTACCCCGATATTTTTAATATTTTCAAATTTTTTAATAAAATATCCTTAGAAAGTTGAATATGTCTCGCAAATATTAAGTAAATTTGAGATTACAGACCTATAAAATTATTACAGGAGATTCTGTTCATAACTCAATTGTATGAGCGTGCTATTTAAAAATATTTTTCTAGGGCCAGTTCTGCTTATGGATTTAATAAAAATACTTGTGTCCATAACAGCCGAGTATCTTAGTTGTAAACAATTAAATCTAACATAATTCTTTTCACGACGCAACTTTTAATAAATTTGAAAAATCACAATTTCTAAGCTATCTGAAACTTTTATTTAAATAAGTAACAAATTTTATATTTAAATTATGTTAAATACAGCACTTAACTTAATTAGACTGTGTTAAACCCTATACAACACTACAATTAAATAAATATTATGATTATAATTTATCGGGACATATAAATATGAACCCTACAGACCAACGAATGAGGTCTTTAAGCATAAAAATCTTATTCAGGGTACATTTGATCTTCAAGCCTCTACAAATCTTTACAAAATAAAAAAAATATATATTAAAAGTTGAATGTGAGATCCGCCAGTATCTTTAATGGACGTCTTCTGTCTGGCCTTTGATTTTGGTCCCTGGTCATAAACAGTTTCTCTATCATCGTTCAAGTTTCAGGTTTTCTTTCAAATTTAGTTGTCAGGACAGAACATCTTGCAGTAAGAGGCTGGATATTTTGTGAATCCATACAATAAATAACTGATTGGATAGTTCCCGTAGTGGATTGGGATGATGGCGTTTAGTCAAACTACGTAGAGTTGTAATTTCCACCGTTGCAAGGTTTATCAGTGCTGGCTTTCCGCAATTACTGTCAGTATATTACTTTGGTATATATGATTGCTGTTTTTCTTGATATCCCTTTTTCTTTATTTATTAGAATCTTAAAGTACTTGGCTCTTTGTATGCATTTTTGTTTAACAGTTCTAGAGTGTCAATTTAAGATAAATTTAATCCAGGCAAAGTACAAATATTGTAATGGCAATTAATAACTTTACAAAAATAACAACAACAGCACTATTTTTTTTTTACTTTTGACGATTAATTTAAAGTACCAAAACTACTTTTTGCCTAAAATGGCAACAAAATATACTACGGACATTTTCGGTCTGACAGCTCAATTCAATCTGTCATCCATTTTATTTTTTGAAATTCTCGGGTTTTAGCACGTTCATATCTGGCAACATTGGCTTTTCAGGAATACGGATTTTACTGTCACAAAGTTCACATCGCCATTTCCATCGCCATTCACATCACCTTTCACATCACACTTTCGAGGATAGAGGCCCAGGTGATGGTATGGTTATGGCCAAGTTGAAGGATACGAATTAATAAACTACTTTGCAGAAGTATAAAGGAGGAGGAACAGCAATTTTTCTAAAGGAAAACTTTCAGGCAACATGTGGTTACAAACGCACGATATCTTTTGACTTTGTTTATAAGATAATAAAATTATTAAAAATAATACCAAAATTAGATTGATCAAGTTCGTCAAAGTTTGGGATTAATTTTAGTTAAAAAAAATTTATTTTAGTGGATATTGTGGTGTAAAGGTGTACTTTTGTGTCACTCAGAAATGTTTAAGTTAAGAAACAGTTTATGTAATCATTAAAGTAAAAGTCTAGATAGTTTAAATGTTGTGGAGAATTTTATAATGTTTTTCCCACCACATCAGACACCATTATGAGAACTACTTTCATATATTAATTAGTTTAATTATCACAATTAAAATATTTGAAATTACTTTACTATTCTAAACAGGTGCGAAACCTACCTTTTTCTTTGGGAGGCCGCGATATCAGAAAAGTAAAGATTGAAATTATCCCCACCCCATTTATATACAAGACTGTAGAGGACGACCAGCGAAAGCGAGTTGTCGTGGTGGGGGGAGGGTCAACGATATTAACGTTCCTAATGTAGCAGGCAAGCCAGTCTATTTTTATGAGTTGGAAGTTCTTGGGGAAGGGGGAGGTGATTGCTACCACCGCCCCACCCTTGGATCCTCTCCGAATGTTAAATAACAATTTATTTTGGTAGTAGCTTTTACTCTTTGTTGACTTTGTTTGTTGCAATAGGAAATTTTATTTAATTACTATACTACTCAAATTAGAATATTATTTACCCAATTAACAAAATATAAGGCGGACCACTTAATTAAAAATTATTTTCAACAAAAAATATTCTCAAAGAACAAAAAATAATTTTTTCTAAGTTAATGTATAAGTATTTTCAACAAAAAATTTCTCATTAATAACTAAAAATAACTTCTTGTAAAGTTAACGTATAAATAAGAAGTATTTTCAACAATAAAAAAACATTCTTAAAAACTAAAAGTATCTCCTTCTAAGTTCTATTAAAATATATATATATATATATATATATATATATATATATATATATATATATATATATATATATATATATATATATATATTTATACTTAGTATAAAAACTAGAGATAAATAAAAGTGTCGTCAGTACTTGATGAAAAATAAAAGAGATAAACAATTGTTGGACGCTATTAAGAAATATAATTCCGTCAACTTTTTTAGGAGTTAGACGGTTTCTTCTAACAATACACAAAATCTCGACTCTTGAAAATAAGCGCTCCGAAGGAACTGATGTTGCTGGCATGCAAAGATATTTATATGCAATCTTGAATAAAACCGAGAATAGATCCTTCTTTTCATTCCAAAACTGAAATGGTTCACATTTTCGGTCAAGATATGTTAATTCAATATATTGTTTAAACATTGTAGTTGCCAAACTGGGAGTACTGGAACTTCTAGGACTAGGAGAGGTAGGTCTTGTACGCGGCTTATGTTCGTTATTTCATTTATTATCCACATTTGCACATTATTGGCATTACTTTCCAAAGTAAAACCTCTTTTTTTTTTTCAGTGTGTGTCAAAATAGGTAACCTTTGGTGCTGTCCTATTAGTTTCATATACCCCAAGACATTTTTCTATCACAGCAGCAAGATTACGTTTTAAACACTTGCCTAATTCTGTCATTGAGGTTTTGCTGTTTGTGACCCTTCGTAGTCTAAGTGCAAAAGGGATAACAGAAGACAGTGTTGAGTATTGTTCTCCTGTCACCTTTTCGTAAGAATGTGTGTCTTCTGTCAATAAGTATATTCTTTTGAGTAATTATCACTTTCAGTTCTGTCACTTGAAGTAATCATGATCACTTTGACCCAATGACAAGTAAATGCATATTCAAAAGAACATGAAGTTATCAGTTTCACTTTTTTCACTTTGATCAGTGATAATTTACTCAAAAGAATACAGTCAATAATCATTCATTTGAATCCAGATTTAATGGAGGTAATTCTAGCAGCGGCAATGTAGAGGAAAGCGTCACCTTAACTTTTAATAGGTGCTCGAACATACAGAAAGTACTGTTCCAGCGAACACGAACGTCTTACTTGGGTCTTAACGTGCCAACTTTCAGTTGCTTTTGCATGTTGAGTAAAGCATAAGAAGATTTTGTGCTATGTTCAAAATGCGAAATAATTGCTAGACATTTATCTAAAAATTGTAATAACTTTCTAGCGACAGAAGCATTCTCTTCTGGTCCAATGTTTCTTTCTCTATACAGTCTTTGACCGCGAGATTAAGTGTATGAGCAACACAGAAATGATTTCGCTTATTCAGACATTCACTTACTGTTTTTCCATTACCGCAGCGTTATTTGTATCAATAGCTACTACTTTTTAACTTATTTGCCACTAGTCTATTACTTCTACAATAGCAATCGCAATCTTGTATTTATGAAGTAGAAATAGCAACTGATTTCAATCTTGTTTGATCTATAAAATGTGCTGTCACGCTTAGGAAACTTCTATTACTATCTAAAGACGAGATATCACAGATCTAAATGGCAAACCTCCTCCAAGATTCGGACTCAAACTTATACTTTTAGTAAGGGAATACTTTTTCGGGGCAATGGATAAGTAGGCGAGAGGCAATTGAGTGACCACCCAGATTGCCCATTCTTAACTCGGTGAATTTTTTTTATGGGACCACGTCAAGAATTTAGTTTATAAATTTAAACCTGACTCGGTAGATATACTCATGAAATCCATTTGACAAGTAAGATCATAGATAAAAATACTAAGATGGAGCATTTCTCTCCAAGCTGTACAAAATGTATAAAAGAGATTTTTTAAAACCGCAAGACATCTGCTGGAGGATATTTTCAATATCTTATTTGCCCATATTTTATTTAAAAATCAAAAGTAAATATTTCAAGAACAGTTGAAGGTAGGGATATAGCATATTTTATGAAAAATTTATAATTTCTTGTTTGTCATGATATACCACGATAAAATGTAGTTAGCCCTTTCCTGATTCACTCTATAAAATATTTTTTTTCCCAAAAAATAAAATAGAGTTCAGGCAATTTTTTATCAAATAAACGAGCGTTCCATATAAAAGGCTGATCCGCTTCTTTACCTCAACGCTGTATGTGCCTCTAAAATATCAAAAATTAATATATTGGCGCAGTTTTTAAACCTTCGATAGCGTCCGAACAGCGGGCCTAGGACTATCGTCACAACTACCCCTCTCCTTACCTCCTGATCCTGTACTCTTGAAACAAAAAAGGTTAGCCTGTACTGGTATACCGAAATCTGCTCGATAAACAAAATTATTTTACATGCTTGGTGACGTTTTAACTTTACATAATTTTTACTAGGTAGTAATAGGAATAAAAGTAGTAAATATAAATTTAACGCATCTTGACCAAAACCTCGAATTCCTAAACAAGACACAAAGCCACGAACTTGACATATAAAACGTCAAATTCATGCGTAACAAGAACGTACCATCATTTGATTTGCTTGTCATTCTTACCCTCATTCCATTGTCATTTGGCGAATCAATTAGTTCATTCAATGAACTTTTAATGATATACGTTGTCGAATGAAAGATGTAAACAGAAAGAGATAAAATATTAAGAGAGTGTCTTCTAACGATCCGGATTAACCAATTTCGTCAATCGAATCACTTATCATTTTTCATTGTTTTGTAGTTTTGTGGTCATTCGTCGTTCGCAGCTGATAGAACGAGGAAGTAGTACGTGTCTCAAAATGCGTTTTAAAAATCTAGTATTTGTTTTTGTGTTTTTTTTACACTATTTCGTCGTAAATACGAATGCTGACTTTGAAAAGCATATAAAAACTATACATGGTAATAGGGATCCAATTGAAAAAAAAATTTATGAATTTGTGGCTAATGAAGATTTTATTCATGGAGATCGTACAAGGCATAAAAGATCATCTCCTCTACCCGTTGTTCCTGACACAGTTGATAGTTCTACTAAGGTAAGTGTAGCGATGAATATCATTATTTGAAATAAAAACATTAGACCACTTTATATAGGGTTGGCTTTGTGGAGTTATTTTTTTTTTTGCACAATGATGAACTATACATTTTTTTAACGCTCAAATTGTGCCATTCAATACACTTAATGTTGCGAATGCATTGCAAACAACATCTTATGCTAAATAAACATCCATTATTGACGTTTTAGCCAGTGGCGCAGTGTAGGTTTTTGTCGCCTGGTGTAAATGCAGAATTTGCCGCTTAGGGTAGCAGCAAAATTTGCCACTGGGGGAGAGGGGCAGATACCAAATTGGTAATTGTTTAGATTAAGTGAAATCTAGTAAAAAAACGTTTCATTACGTTTTTTTTTTTGAAAATTTCTTCACATATTTCCTAATTCAATATCACAAATCTGGCTTTGGTTTTCTTCAATTTTCCAAAAAACGAAAAAACAATTTTCATTTTGTTATCATTTTTTCCACTGCTTTAAAATTGTGTTACATTCATATATTTCAAGCTTATAAAAACTTGCACTTTTTTAACTGAAAAAATAAAGAAAAATAACTAAAAACTTTTGAAACCAAAATGGCAAGTTAGTAATTTCGTGCAAACTGCATTTTTATTTCCTATTTGGATTTCCAAAAAAGAGTGGAAGAGTAAACTTCTCTTTCCAGCCTATCTATTAATTTTTAGATTTCTAACTACCAAAATAAAGAACCTTCATCCCCTATTTTACCCCCTTAAAAGATGAATTTTTTTAAAAAATGATGTAGTTAGTAATCATTTTTTTCTAATCATGAGCGTATATAGATACTAATTTTTACATTTCTGACTACCAAACTGACGAACTTTCATACAAACTTTCATTCCCTATTTTACCCCCTTACAAGATGGATTTTTAAAAAAGAATGATATTTTTTCTAACTATAAACCTGTATACTAATTTTTACATTTCTAACAATCAAAATGTAGAATTTTCATACAAACTTTCATCCCCTATTCTACCCACTTAATAGAAAAAATGATATAGTAAACATTTTTTTCTAACTATACGTCTATATACTACTTTTTACATTTCTAACCGCCAAAATGAAGAATGTTCATACAAACTTTCAACCCCTCTTTTATCCTCTTAGGGGATGAATTTCTGAAAATCCTTTATTAGTAATCATTTATATCTTTTAAGAAACCCTTATATGCATATTATGCAACATTTCATGCTTCTAGACCCAGCAGTTTTGCCTGTGCATTGATCAGTTAGTCGGTCAGTTTCTGTATGTAAATGATCAATGATGGTAATTATTTGGTACACTGGATATTTTTAATTTACTTAATTTTTGATTTACAATAAATAGTCTGTAGATGTGATTTATACCACAATATTGTGCCCTCGATTTTACTTTAAAATTATTAGGAATAATTTAGGAAAAACAGTATTATAAAGCTATATTTAAAGAAAAAAGGAAACCACTTTGTTGATAATAACTTTTATTTCTAATATAAAAATTTTTAAACCAGTAAAACTAATTTTTTCTCAAATTTCACTTTTCGTCACTGTTTTGAGGATGTTCTTCCCTAATTGTAACCATTTAACGCCATACCATTAAAACATACAAAATTTTAATCAGTGGTTAGTTAACAAGACGAGTGGGATGTGATTCAAAACTTTTAATCACCTATTAAATTCAGTTTGTGCTCTAATATTTTGAGCTAGCTTTGCCACCGCTTTTGTCATGTTCATACTACTTAATGCTTTTAACTAAACATTGTTTAAAATGTTTTGAATAACCGACCGCAGTCTAATAAATTTATTAAAATACTATGTTTGCTAAGAAAACATTGGCATGGTATCTAAACCTCGTGACTTGGTATTACTCATTTAAAAGTGCTTATCTTACAGTATTTATTATTGAAATGATAAACATATCTAAAACAAGCAAGCATTTATTGTTTCAGCCTACTAGATTCCTTAGTGCTAAATATATTTCTATTTTAAAAACTAACTATCCATAAATTTTAATGGTTTACCGACTTGCATGTGCATACATTTATATTAAAAAAATGAATGAAACGAAAAATGTTGACAAATAGAAAAAAACGAATATGATTTTTTACACTTGCTAAAATAATGAGGTTTCTTTCATAGGCGATTTGCTTTTCTTTTGCATCTACACTTGTTATTTTGGGGAGAAGGCTATTGATGATTAATGGCTGGATTACAAAAAATACTGTGGTTAATTCTTCATTAACAAATAGACTAGAATAATCTACAACAGTCATTAAAACATATTGCAAAATACTAGACTGGTTCTGTATACAAAATAAAATGCTTCATTAGAACATTAGTTTAGTGCAGTAATTTCCAAAATGTGGAAATAATTTTTGGCAGTGTTTTGCAGTTTTTTCAGATGTGGCCATAGGTTGATTGAAAATATCAGAGATAAATAAGATGTGAAACTCTTATGTTGTCACAGTCAACAGCCAGTACGTCGGACAGGAATTTACCTTAATAACTCAATACACAGACAATAATATTAACAATATACATGAAAGTGAGTAAAAAATACCTAGGTGACTTAACATCTGTATGTGCTTAATGAATTAGGTCAGCAATGAGCATCTCAGTATAACAGGATCAAAATTACATTTGGATATATGTATGTGATATGGATGGTTATTTATGTGTTTCTTTGACGGCAATCTAACGAAATCCAAAAATTACATTTAATAAAAAATTCTATTAAATCTATCAGTAGTTTCAGCAATATACAGGGTGAGCCATTTTAATCTATTGATCCAAATATCTTTTAAAATACTCCATTTTAAAAAAATGATTCAGATAAAAATTGTCAAGGACAAAGGGGGGTCATTTACCTGTACTAATGACTTTGAGGTCAATTTTCAAGGTCATTTGAAGGTCAATGTGATTTTCTTTAAATGGGAATCCAATTTTTTATTGCAGAAATGAAACGCTGAGAAAATTTCCTATCCAACAGTATATATCACGTAAGGGGTAAAATCACATCTAGAAGTCATTTGAATGTCAAATGTCCTTATACCTTGAATGAGCTAATAAGTTCGTAAACTAAGAGTGATGAAGAAAAATTTTTTCTGTCAAAGTTTCTGAAAATCAAATTGTGTATGTTAAGGTGACCTTAAATTTTACCTTAACCTTGAAAGTCATATCAAAGTCATGAAATTTTTTTTTAATGGGACCCCGAAAATGGAGATAGCGGAAAATTTTACGGTGGGCCATTTCAAAGTCAAATATCAAAAAATTCCGAAACGGCAGGATATTGGGGATTGTTCAAGGCTTAGGAGAAAATTAGAGCACCGGAGATTTGGATGAGAGTGAAACATTTTTTACTTTTGAAGATACAGTTTCTTTATTTAAAAAAATTATGTTGAACTTCAATGACCTTGAAAATATTCTTGAAGATCAATTGTGGCAAGGTCGTATTACTTATGTATTTCATGTAGTACTTGTTGAAGGCACCTTCTACATTTAACATGCTCAGAAAACTACTAAAATTTGTCAAAAAACCTTCTGGTGCTTTTTAAACAGTTGAGCCTTCCAAGAAGAGAATAACAAATTTCAATATACCATTTCTGACTTGAAATTTCCCGTTCTTTTTGAATGCGATGTCAAAAATAGGGGTTCCATTAAAAGAAAACGAACTCGATCTAGACTGACCTTGAAAATTTACCCGAAAGTAAGGATGGAGTAATTCGTTCACACCTTTTCATTTTATGCACTTGCTGAAAGCAACTTTAACGTTTGTTATTCCCGGAAGCAATTTTCAGTTGAATCAAGTCGTTCTTATTAATTTTGCTTTTTCGTTTGAATTCTTCCAGCGGATTTTTAGCAGTTTCATGCCGTGAATGACCCGCAAAGTTCAAGGGAGGTTCTTTGAAGGTAACTTCCAAAGGAAAAATTTACACTCTCAACAAACTCCCATTACTCTAATTCTCCCCTTAAGCCTTGAACATTCCCCAATAATCTGCCAATTCGGAATTTTTTAATATGTAACTTTGAAATAGCCTTGAGCCTGACCTTGACCTTCGGAGTCATTTCAAGGTCATATCTGATCGTAAAATTTTCCGCTGTTTCCATTTTCGGGGTCAAAGGTATGGGGTCCCATTAAAAAGTTTTCATGACCTTGATATGACCTTCGAGGTTAAATTTAAGGTCACCATAACATACACGGTTTGATGTCCAGAAACTTTTGTAGAAAAAGTTTTTTCTAGTTTCCGATTATTGGTTCATTCAAGGTATGAGAACATTTGACCTTAAAATGACCTCAATATGTGATTTTACCCCTTATGTTATTCATACCGTTGGATAGGAAATTTTTTTCACTTTTTTTCCATTTTTAAAAAATTATCTTGACCTTCAATTGATCTTAAAAATTGACCTCAAAGTCAAGGTCATTATTACAGATAATTGACCCCCCTCTGTCGTTAACAATTTTTATCTGAACCATTTTTTTTGTAAATGAATTATTTTAAAATATATTTGGATCTATAGATTAAAATGGCTCATCCTGTATATTCTAGGCTTTTTTCCTTAAATAACTTAAATCTAACAATGACTTTGTTTAAATCGACGTTTTTCGAGCAAGCTTCAAACCGAAGCAGTCTCAAATCTTATTTGAAATCTAGGCGTTTATTTCACACAGTTAAACCTGATTTGACCTTGGCTTCAATTGATTTTCGCATAAGCTTATACCCAGATGTCTTTTCTGTACCTAACCTCAAAATAACGCCTTGTTTTTGATTTTTTTTAACTTAAAAACCAACTGTTGACTATTGTGAGAGGTAGATTGTTTTAATCCACATTTAGCTTTGACTTGAGTGTTATTAAAAATTAAAAATAAATCGAAATTATATACTAAGGCACATTTGACGCATGACAGAATGGTTCTAAAGTCAACAGCTGGTTTCAAGCGTGTTTGAGGTGTTTATTTCATCCTCGAAGCGCGCTTGGGTCTAGTCAACCCTAAATCGTTTTGAGCTTGACTTAAAAAAATCCAAACCGGCTTCAAGTATAATCTCGCCCGTTTAATTCGTTATTTCTAATCCGCTTGGAGAAGGCACTTGACTTCAAGCGCGCTCGAAATCGTCGATATAAACGTACTGAATATTTCTTATATCCTTGGATGTAAGATTGAAGAGTTTTAGTGCCAAATAGCTTACAGATCGAAGGTTATGGTTTCTATTACTACTAGGAATGATAATGTGTTGGTTAGTTTTGTTAAGGGTTTCATAAAAATTATTTATTTACTTCTTCAAAGCCGCATTTTTATATACAAAAAACATACTTCCAAGGCATACAAAGAACGAATATTCAAAATTTCATAAGTGTAACGCAGTTTGGTTCAAAAGCGCCAATTTTGTTTATTGATCACCTTATATACACTAGTATATACATAATACTGTTTTAAGATGTAAAATTTTATAATATTTGTCTTATGTTTGACGTCGTTTTAATAACTTGTTGGTCCCATTTTAAATGTTTAACCAATATTACTCCTAAATATTTTGTAGATGAAACTTCCTTTTATTAATACCTAATATTACACAATCTCTTGTTTCATAACAAGTTTTGGCTGAATCATCATCATGTGATATTATAGATCCGTTGCATAAATGTTTTATATTACATTTTTATTTAGTCGCTTCATTCGCGAAATATGAGCCGCTTCAGGGATTTTTCAAATGTTCGCTCTCTCTAACTTTCCAGTGTTAACTTTTAAAAATCTGAAAAAATTTTGTATAGTAGCTGTGTGAGATAAAAAAATTAAAAATTTTATTTCGTTTTTTTTTTATCCATCCTATCAAGTGGGGGTACGATTAAATAGGTCTTTAAAATGCAGTTATCATATATATATATAGATAGTATTTTTATTTATATTGTCTCATTCACAAAATATAAGCTTATAAAGTTGCTTACAATTGTCACTCTAGGTTGAGTGTGAATTTTGGTCGTTTTCCATTAAAAATGTTGCAGATCTTTGATATGAAAGCGCCTGGTTTTAACAGGTTTATTTTCTAATTTATATGAGGTTTGATTGTGCACCAGTTATATGTTTCATTATAACAGTACCTAGTATATCCTTTCAACGAACATTGGTATGATTAAGTTACGTTTAGTAACTTATGAAAAACAGAAAAAATCTTTAAAGTTTAATCTCCAATATTTCAATATGCTTTCCGATAAATAACCTATATTTCGTGGAAAAAATTTTACAAGGACATGCTTTTAGTTAATTCAAGGACAAACGAGGAACAGAAATTCAGAAAAAACTAACGACGTCTGCGTCTGATACAAGGGCGGCTTCAGCCTTTCTCTTTGGGGGGGGGGGGGTGATATCACAAAGTACAGTATGGCAAGCGAAAGTCAGTTGTCGACGGGGGGGGGGGGGGGGGGGACGCCAGCAACATTCCCATAAAGTCAGGGTCGGGTTTATTTTTTCGAATTCGAAGCTTTTGAGGGGGGTGATCGCAAGAAAAAACAAGTTGTCGACGGGGGGGAAGAAAGCCAGCAGCAAACACATTTCTAGTATAAGAGCTAGAATCGGGTCTATTTTCCTGAACTCTAAAGCTCTTGGGGGGGGGGGGGGTCGATCGCGAGAAAAAAAACAAGTTGTTGGTGGAGGGGTGGAAGCTAGCAGTATACACATTCCTAGTATAAGAGCCGAAATCGGGTCTATTTTCCTAAACTCAAAGCTCTTAGGAGGGGGGGGGGGGGGTGATCGCAAGGAAAAACAAGTTGTTGATGGGGGTGGAAGCCAGCAGCATACACATTCCTATTATAAGAGCCAGAATCGAATCTATTTTCCTAAACTCAATGCTCTTGGGGAAGGGGAGGGGGGGCGAATGCAAGAAAAAACAAGTTGTCAACGGGGGCGTGGGGGTGGAAGCGGGTCCGCGCCTGGCCTGATATGCACTTGATCAGTTTTTTTGGATTATTATTTTACTAAAATTAAAGACTTTAAAAGAAAAAATATTTTATATTACAATAGATCCCAAAATTGTTATGGAGATTAAGATACGATGCATTTGGTTTAACCCCAGATATAGGTTTTTACTTAGTAACCCCTAACAGGTAGCTCGAAAGGTCTCTAAACTGGCACATAGATGGCGATTCGAATAACATATCCATATGATTTTAGTTAGTACCAACTTTCAAACAACATGTATCAAAATTTGATGGCATTTCGACCATTTCATCGAGATACTGAAGTTTTAGTGACGCACTTTTTGATATTTTCAGAACAATGGAAAAAAACGAGTTTTATACGTTAATAAAAGACTGTTATTTAATGGGAAAAAATATGGTAATTATTTAGATTAAGGAAAATCTAGGAAGACGACGTTTTTTTGAAAAAATTTCCATCCTTACCCCTTATTTCAAGGTCGTAGAACACGATTCTGCCCTTTGGTTTTCATTTCATTCCCGCACTTTCCTAGAAAACTCAAAAAACGCCATGCGTCACTTCACAAAGCACTTGTATTTCTGAAGAAAACATCGAACTTATTTATTTTCAGTGGTACTATATTGTATGTAATATATTTCAACTATTGTTGCACAGATTTTAGCGAATAAATTTAGAAAAATTTGTATTTTCAACGAAAAACCGAAAATACGTATCGGAAACGCTATCGACCATCAGACTCGCGAAAACGACTAATAATAAACATAGTTTAATTTTTGTAATGTATAAAAAAGGGTCAAATTAATCTTAACCACCCAAAATTTTTGGTTAGTTCAGGTTTAGCCTGGTTTTGGTTAGTTTGAAAAACTGAAACTAACCTAAACTAACACCTAAATTGACCTAGTTTTATATTTTCGTGGTATAGAGATAAAATTTATTCATATCAATCAACAGCATAGTTTAATTTTTGTGATGTATAAAAAGAGGTAAAATTAATCTTAACCGCTTAAAATTTTTGGTTAGTTCAGGTTAGCCTTTGGTTTGGTTAATTTGGAAAACAAACTAACCTAAACTGACCTAGATTCAGTGGCGTAACTAAGAGTATCTTCGTCCTCCCTCCAGATTTTTGAATGCGCCCTACTATTTTGCACCCGTTTTGATCCGTCGTATTTATTAATTTTCATGAAGAAACTTGAGGGCGCCCCTAAATTGGTTGCGCTTCCCCTCACCGCGGGGCCTGCAGGGTCGTTATTTACGCCACTGCCTAGATTTACACTTTTGTGGTATAAACTATAAAATTTATCCATTGCAGTCAACAACATACTTTAATTTTTGTAAGGTGTAGAAAAGGGTAAAATAAATCTTAATTACCCAAAATTTTTTGATAGTATTGGTTAGTTCAGCTTCGAAAAAAGGAGATATTGACTGGCCATCAAGATATCAGGATTTGACCAATACCCCTATTTAAAAGGCGTTGATTTGATTTCGCTGGACTTTTCTTTTGTGGGGATTTTTGAAGCGTAAAATTTATGCCAACCAGTCAAAAACATAGAAGAGCTCAAAGACAACATTTGAGCCGAAATGGCAGCGATATCGCCCAAAACGCTGGCCAATGTAATGGAAAATGCTAAAGAAGGACCCCGCTTTTGTCTCACTAATAACGGTGGTCTCTTAATCGATATTGTTTTCGGAAAGCAGTTCAGATAAACTGTAAATTGTCAAAGTTATTCAAAAATTCTCATCCATTATCCAGATTCAGATGGCGCACCTTATATATATATATATATATATATATATATATATATATATATATATATATATATATATACACATATACATATACACATACATACATACATACGTACAGACATACAATAACATTTTTTTCTGATGTAAATTATATTGACCTCATTCAAAAATGATATGTTTTATGTTTAATTAATCACTAAATAATTAAACATAAAACATATAATCAGTTTGTGTTGTTGTGGTATTACACTGTTCTTTTGCAACGATATGAATCATCTTTTGACGTCAAGTCACCAATATTACATACAGCTAAATTTAAGATATCAAGTACCGTATATTATTAGATTTAGGGGATAATTATTTTCGGCACGTAATTTCAAACAGGTGGTCAAGAAGGTTGAGTGCCTTGCAACTATTCTGATGGTAATAATGTGATATTTTATCATTTATTAACCTTTAATGTTTTGAATTGATATGTTTTAAGAACTTCCGGAATGGATAGAAAAAAAGTTCTGATGCCTCTAGCCCTATGATAATTTTTAATTTGAGGCAGCGTTGTTGAAGTCAAAACTAGAGAACGGAACATATAAACTGTTCGAAAAGAAAAATAGTGTTTGATGCTCTTAAAAACATATACATGCACGGTATCCACGAGAATGTCACACAAAAGAACTTACAAAAGAGTAGATGAAAAAATCATTTTAGGACGTGACGACATAAAAAACAATTCCTGTAGAAACTAGTATTTCTTCTCGAACCATTAAAAGGTGCCTTGATGAGGTTGAGTTATTTGGCAGGACAGGGAACGTGTCGATCGACTGTAAATGATGATAAAAGAAGATATTGGGCTCTGACAAAAAGAAGATAAATCATGTTGAAAGTGACTGCAGAATATTCATGAGGCACACAATAAAGTCAAAAAATGACCCAAAGAACACACAACACTACTTACTATTTTAAAACATGGTAGATGAAGTATTAAACTACACGATTTTTTTAGCGCAGCTTTAGTCCTCTTGAGAGCATAGAATAAATTTTGGATTGAAAAAAAATATAACAATTTTATGGAAAATGTTTTTCTTTTGTCGATGAAGATGTGACAGTTTTTAGGTATATCATCAAAAGGACAATAACCAGCTCATTGGGTAAAAAAATTTCGATACATTAATAAACTGGTCATCATGTACATCTGATCTAAACCCAATAAAAAACCTTTGGGTGACCTCAAAAGGGAAATAAAGGCAGGAAAGATTATAAATTTAAATGAATTTTATGAAGGAGCCCAGCACAAGTGATACCCTTTCTGTCTTGGAGCGATTTCATGCATAGCAGATATTGTATGTTATTCAGACAAAGAATATCAACGAAATATTAGATAGATACAGATTAACTAAAGTACTAAAGTTTAAAAATGTTTCTAATTTGTTGTGTAATAAAATATGATATCCATTAGGAAATAAAGTTTCTTGACCTTCGTAAAACTTACAGATGCATTCATAGGTCTTATTCGGAAAATAAAAACGCAAAACAATCAAGATTAGTGACAAAATCAAAAGACAAATACCACAAAAACTCTAAACATATAAGAATATCCAAGAAAATACAAAATGCAATATATAAAATTTTTATTATTATATTTATGAGAGAGATGTTCGAATTTTTACTTTTAATATATTATCCAGAAAGATGGAGGTTTGGAATCGAGGTTTAAGTCATTGACATTTTTCTAATGCAAAATTCATCTGATTCACTAATTAATGTAAATTATTTCTGGTAGGTAGATAATTTTGGATGTATTCTTCGATAAATTTAAAAGCGTGTCCACTTTATTTTGATAAAAAAAACACAGTTATTAACTTTTAACTTTTTCAAGCTTTCTGTTTTTATTTTTCGTGGTATTAAATTTGTAATTTCTAAATTTTAAAAATATTTATAAGAGAATCTGAGATAATGTTGAACAATATTTATCTTATCTTGTTTGTTCACTATGTACTTTTATGTGTAATATAATTTCGTGGCGACTACTGGGAATCCCAGAAAATAAATACTGTCACGTTGTTATGGCCATGGAATTAATTTTGTTTTTAAGCCATTTGCGAGAGTATTTAATTAGGAACTCAAAATTTAATCTTTTACACATTTACATAAATTTTCTAAAATGTTTTAGGTAGCGTATATTAGTCTACCCTAGGGAGAAAGTAAAACTAATCAATCTGCCCGTCTAACACGGTGACCGTATTTTGTTTTATAAATAAATAAATATCCTAAAAATGAACAAATGAAGAATTAAATAGGGTGTGATGTAATTTTGACACTTACTTATACCGAACGGATTTTTAAGAAACCTTTAAATTGTCTTAGTAACGAAAAATTTACGCTTTGAAAATTGTGCCTATTTATTGTTAAATTTTCTAACGAGTAATTATGAGAGACATTACTAATCTTCAATTTTTGAATAAGTCAAGACGTAATATTCCAATTGATTTTATTTTTTTTTTAATTTTAATTACAACTTTTTAAAAATTTTGTCTGTTGCTTAAGTTGTTATAAGCGATTCAATTTGGTTTCAGAGAAATAGGTATTTTTTCATAATGACAGTTAATTCCCTAATCAATCGAGATATTAAAGTACTTATCTGCTGAGATATCACATGAATTTTTTTGTGTGTTTTTACAAGCTTTGATATAACTTCACATATTTATATGTGGAGGTGAAATCTTGTATTCAAATTTGTCTTGAAATTAAGCATACGCACATAATTTGCGTGAAATGAAGATGGCGTACAAGTTTTATCTTTTATAATCCGATTCAACTGAAAATATCTGGTAGTTTTTGGGGTTACTGATTTGCCTGATGACATTTGTCTGATTTAATCGGGGTAATTAAATAAATAATTATAAATTAAAAAATTAAAACATGTTTTTATTTCTGCTGCATTAAAAGAAAATAAAATTATCAGACGTGTCACGTTTTTAAGTGAGCCTGACTGTCTAAAAGATATATCGACTAAAACGTAGTTGTTCAGACAAAAATACTCGTAAGCGTGTATACATACATGAACATAATACCGTGAGGTCACACGTATCAAATCTGGACGACACTCCTCAACAGAACGTAACATTATGGGATCACATCTGTTGTCGGGCTCCAGCCGTTGTATCAAAGAATTGTTTTAAGCAGTGCGCCCACTGAATCGGCTCAGCTCCGTCGTTCCGTCCGCTTCAGTCAGAACGCCGATGGCCCCCGCTCACTGGCTCCGCACAATTCAGACTAAACAGTGATTAAAACTGCTTTAACCATTAGTTTCTAGAGCTGTTATTTTTGATGAAAAGTGAATAAAATGAGTAGTTCTTCCGACTCTGAGGAGGATATTGTTGTGGCTGCTGTAACCTGTGTTGAAGCGGAAGTGGAGGAAAATCGGAGAAGATATTAGGTTCATGATATTTACCTTAAAAGAAAAGTTCACAGGGAATTTTATCATTTATTTCCAGAGTTGCTGACCGACAATGAAAAGTTTTTCAAATATTTTAGAATGTCTAGTATAAAATTTTATGAAATTTTAAATATGTTGCCGCTCAGGAAACAAAACACTAACCTTCGAAAATCGATTCCACCAGAGGAACATTTAGCGGTTACTTTAAAGTAAGTATATTATATAGTCGAATTAATTAAATTTGACGTTTACATCACAGATTTTTGTGACATAACTAATGTTTTTTGACTGTGACGTGAACGCCTAGACAATTTACCTCAAGTTTATTAGGCAACAACTATGTATAGAGAATATTATTATTATTATATATTCTGTATGCTCTCACATTTTCCATCAATTCTTTGTCCGACATAGTAACAATACAAACACTACGTCTATACCGCAGATATACTACCTCTTTCTATTTTTAAAATAGTCGAACACTTTCAGACCTTTCGGCAATTTTTGCCCTCTTGAGAATAGTCGAAGACGCCGATGCTGAAAGCGCGGAAGCGTTCTGGCCGGTCGGAACCAGTGAGCGGGCTCTCATTTATTTACGTGTAAACCAAAACGGGCCGATTGCGCGGAGCCGAGCGGTCTGAACCGAGCCGAACCAGTGGGCGCGCTGCTTTACGCGCCCATGTTCTATTATACGACGAACGTATGTGTGTGATCAGCTTGCAACATTATCCCATCCCCTCAGTTCATACATTTTTCAAGGATAAAACGTTGCTGGCCGCCATTGAGTCACGCAAACATGAGCACATAACATTTCTTTGATGCGATTGCCGAAGGATTGGAACACTGTGATGTCAACGATGTTCTGTTGTTTCGTTACGGTGTTCTATTCATAGATTTAAAGAAACTATATTGGGCGTTTCCAATGTCGGCCGTTTACACAGTTTAATAGAGGAAGAAGAGTGAAAGCAATAGTCTGCTTTCTTTCTAATGGGCAGAGCATAGAACCACACATGGAGTATTATTCGCTCTTGAGGTTCACGTGGTTCTATACTCCGCATATTGGAACGAAAGGAAACTACTGGTTTCACTTTTCTTAATCTCTCGCACTGTGGGAACGGTCGACATTGGGAACTTTAAATCTAGTATTTTTTATATCTATGGTTCTCGTATGTCTGTAGACATCTGAGATTGAACGTTCCCAATGCCGGTCGTTTCCACAGTGCCATAGAAAAAGAAGAGTGAAAGCAAGAGTCTGCTTTCTTTCTAATGGACGGAGCCTTCGATCATACCCTGGATTTAAACAACAATAGATTTGTTTAAAGGCTGTTTATGGTCGGTGAGGGAGACGCTTTTTTTTATGTTTGACAGGCTTAAACATATTTACTTATCTTGTCTTTCAGTTTAATTGCTTGTCGTGACTTTTTCGGTGTTTTTAAGTGTTAGAAATTACTATAAATGCGAAGTTTACAATTAATCTTTCAGTTTAATTGCTTGTTGTGACTTTTTCGGTGTTTTTAAGTGTTAGAAATTACTATAAATGCGAAGTTTACAATTAATATTAACAAAAAGAGGATTTTAAAACTTATTTTTATCGGTAAATATTGTGAGATATTGTTTACATACTGAAAATAACAATAATTATAATTTAGACAACCATATAATTATACTTTGTTTTCAGAATTGACGTACCCAGGGGTATGTTTGAAGGACGTACCGATGATACTCGTTTAAATAATGCAATTAGAAAAGGATAGCATAAAATCGGTATGTCTGTACCAAGAAATTAAATATCTACTGTTTATCAACACTTTTTCAAATATAAATAAAAATATTACGTTATTTAGCGTTCAAACAACCGGGCCCTAGTTCTGACGTTATGCTAATTCTACAGGGGTATGTTCGAAGGACGGAGCATAGAATCAAACATGGAGTATTATTCGCACTTGGGGTTCACATGTTTCTATGCTCCGCATATCAGAAAGAAAGGAAACTATTGCTTTCAGTTTTCTTTCTCGCACTGTGGGAACGGCCGACATTGGGAACGATCTTTTTAAAGCTTATAAATATAAAAATAGACGCAAGTGCCCACCACTGGGAAGGTGCCACTCGCTGGGACAGTTACCTTATCGCAGAACGCTCGAAAAAATTGCTCTATCTCGGCGAACGAGCACCACCACTCTGTGTAGCTTTTATTTAAACAACTGTTCATCTACTTCAAAAAAAATATTATATTCTGTAGTTTTCACTGAAAAAAAAAACAAATTGCAGTTCTTAATGTTAATAAACAACAATGCAGCCGTTCTTTAAAAAAATGTCTATTGCGGCTTCTATTAGTCGTAGAGGACTATATTTGTTTTTTTTTAAATATATGTTTTTTCCTCAACTTTTGAGTGCCAGCAATTTAAAATACTCAGCATTCGCAATAACCGTTTTACTTAATTTGTTTATCAGCGAAAAGAGGGTCCATTTTTTATGGTATTTTTTACACAATCTAGCAAAACGTGGTGGTCCTTTTTTAGGGGCTATTAATGCAACCCTTTCGAAACAAAATGATTCCTCATGCGTGTCTGTAGGATTCGCCAAAAAAATTTCCAACCCCATAAAAATGATAACCTTAGTGGGATAAACAATTGTTTTGCCAACTTTTTTGTATCACAACCGAACGGATTTTGATCAAAAAGAATTTCAAAGGTTTTTTATTGCCTACAACTTTGCAATGATATATTTTTTAAGTAGAAATAGTAGTTTTCAAATTAAATGAAGAAAAGCGATTTTTTATTATTAATTGTCATTAAAAAAAATTTCCAAACAAAATTAGAGACGCCAAATATGGGAGTAGTTTTGTATCCCCTGAAAGAATGTTTTCCAAAAAGAAAATTTCCATGTGCATTTCATATTCATGGTCTATATATTGAGAAACTTCTCGGAAAATAGACAGTTTTATCCGATTACTAATATTTTTTTTATTATGTCACTAACCTGAGAAAAAAAAATTAGCTAAGAAAATTATATCAACCTAGTCTGAAAACGTTTGAAATAGTATTTCAGTAGTTTTATTTAAAGCTTTAATAAACAACCTTCTAGTATGAAATAAAATATTTTAGGGCGTATTCGCTTTCTTGTGTAAGAAAACCCTAGATTAAATTACCGATCTGTTTTATCTGAATTAAATAGTCAAAAATACACATTTAAAACTAATTTATTTATTAGTCAACATGGAATTGATAAACATTGAAAATGTGATTAATTTAGTATATTTTTTTTGTTGACCTCATTAGATTGAATAATTGAATCATAATTTTATTTCCAAAAATAAAACCGTTTTGTGGCTAAAGATAAACCTTCTCTGAAATAACAAAGAACGTCACAATTTTTTCACTTAATTGGTGGTATCGTTAAATATATGCTAAAATTAAGGCAATTAATTTTTGGACATAAATATTAAAAAAATGAATACAGCCATTTTAATACCCCATAAAGAGTAATCATAACAGACACAGAAGGTTTAATGTTTCATCACTGGTTTAATAACGTTAAATATTATAATTCTCTTTGACCGTATAGAGACCATCTCTGATTTAATAAAAAATACTTCCGTTAAGGATAGTGAGCTAGTCGGTTGGTGGTTTATTAAGCGTTATCAAGCTAATCATATGCCGTTTAATATTACAAGTAGTTTGAAACAAGTTCAGAATATAAAATCAATGGGGCATCATTTTTCCTAATTTATTAAACATTTTACGTATTTTAAGTTGGTATTTTATTTAATATTTAATTGCTTGTTTGTTTTCACTCTGTTTTTTTTTAAATTTTTTTCTGGGTGTTTTTCCAACTTCAAATATCCTTTGGTTTGGCATTTGTCACGGATGTCATCGATGTATCGCCTTTGGAATGTGTAAATCATTTCAGTCTAAGATACACCAGGGTTGCCTTAATTTATGATTAAAATCACGAATTAAATCACTTGATTTTTTTTCAGTAAGAATCATGATTAAATAAAAAAATATTTTTTATGATATTTGAAACAATTTGCGAAAAAAATTCGCAAACGACTCAATAAGTACAATGTAATACTTAAAAACAAAGATAAACTTTACGTTAAAGTAACTAATTGTCATAAAATTTTAAATCAAATAATTTAGTTTTGAAAATATAATTGCTTGTTTTTTATAAAGAAAGTTCTTGCCCTTCTTCGAAAATATGCTGTAAGTGTTGCCATTGCTTTACAGCATCTGAATTAATTGTATTTGTTCTTTGTGGAATATCAAGGGGCACCGCTATAGGTTTCAAAATATTCAAATATTCTTCGGCTGCTCGTTTAAGTTGGATACTTCTTGGTATATGGCGGAATCCATCTCTTCTTCGTTTTCCTTACAGATTTTTAATATTATGTCTCACTGAGAGACATACATTTCTAATCAGTCAGCAACGCCATTCCAATGCACATCACTTGGAACAATTAATGCCCCCTGCTTGGGCTAGACGATTGTTACGGAAATATTTGGTTATTTGAACAATGTGTTCTTTAATGTCTTTTATTTCTAAGTCCTTGCCCAGCGTATTCAAAAGAGCAATCATAGGTTATAACTTTAGAACTGGTCCTTTCTTCAGTAGGTTTTCTCATACCAGCCATGTTCATCGCTTTGCCTGTCACTAAAGATATTTTAGTTCACATGAAAAAGTTAGATCATAACAAAGTTTCGTTAAATATTCCGAAATATGAGATTTTCCAAAAGTATCAATAGTTTCATAGAGACATGCTCGTTCATCTTTTATTGCTATAGTTGAAAATATTACAGGTTTGTTGTGAACGTTTGACCACCCGTCAATTGACATATTTACTTATTCTCCTGAGAGAGAGAGAAGACATTTTTTTCTTTTTCTTCTTCATAAATTTCATTCAACAGAGTAGTTGCTACAGATGTCCTGGTGGGGGTGTATAGCCACGTCTCAACTTTTGAATCGTCCTTCGTACTTGCCGATGTTCAGTACATCTAGATCAAAAATTGCTTTTACTATTTCCTTATCAATGTTATGTTTTTCAGCTGTTGATATATGGGTTACAAGGCTGCTATTAGAGGCACCCATTTTGGTTCTTTTATTTTTTTGGGTCGGTTCGGAAATGTTTGGTGGAGCTTTTTCGATGCTGGATATAAAGCTAAACGTTGACAAAGCTGATAAAAGTGAACTTGCATTCTCTTCAATCTGTTGTGAAGTACTCTGTTGCGAATCTAAAACCAAAAATTTAGTTTTAATCTAATAAAAACTTTCAAGAAAAATAGTTCATTTTGATTACTCCCGTATAAAATCCAAAAATGACTTTTTGGTAAAAAATAAATCAGTATCATTAATTATCAAGAAATAAAGTAGTACTGTGACAAAAATCATTTACATAGAGTAGATTCGAGAAAAATTATTCCATGAAAATAACGGTACAATTATAAAGTGGCATGTTAATTTTGTACAAAACTTTGGTAATATGCTAAGTACTTCCACTATTTTCCTGCATAAATTGCGCCTTACTGCTCAGTAATCTTAATACACAACTTTTGATGTGCCTTAATCCTTAATTTCTTTTTGTAGCTTTTACAAATTGCTCTATAATCTGATTTATTGGGATCTATTTCCTTAATATAAAATGGTCATATGTAGTGTTCTTTCCTCCCAGGCATTTCAGCGAAAGTATTTATTTGAATTACACAACAAAATGAGCACGAATTATTACCCCTTAAGAATCTATAGGCAAACGAGTAAATGAGTCCTGACAAGAATTTTTTGGCAGTAAGAGCCGCTAAACCATCAAAGACAAGTTGTGGCAAAACAAAAAGAAGGAAAATATGCATCGATTTTTTATTTGGCGAATGAAAAAGTGAAGAGTAATAGAAAACCTACGCAGTTTACAATACAGTTTTATTTATGCTAAATAGTAAATGTGTCCAAATTAATTTGCCCAAAAATCGAGGGCATCTTGTATCATCATTGCTATAAATTCGCAAAATTGCACTCTTTTCGGCAAATCGGTGTCTCTTAGGTGTTTAACCAGAGTTATTAAATAAGGGTGGAAGTTGTGTTTTAACAGATTTCTATGTATTGAGCTCTTAAGAGATTCCTGTTCGTAGAGCCACTTCTCTTAAGGGTGTCATAGGATATGCCGCCAAATATCCCAGAACTCCAATTTCAATATTAAGAATAGGTTTCCTTTTATGCATTTTTGCCTTAATATGCCAAAATTTTTGAAAATTTCCAGTATTCGTTTAACACTGTTCCGTGACGGTTTCTGTTTATCTGGATATCTATCAGCAGACTTCTTGCATGTTCTTCATAAAACTTTGTTACATTCCTCATAGATAATAAACAAACTTAAATAATCTTCGTGCGTATAATTTAATCGCCCCGGCACGATTTTTATTAATAATTGTCAAATGGCAAGAAATAGTGATATTTCTGTAGTGCTCTATTATTTACTTTTGTTGCGTTTTGTCGTCATGGCCCACTAATAACAAAACTTAAAAGTCGTGTAGAGTTTTTACAATACAAAAATTTAACTTCTGAACTTGCCAAATTTCTCCTCTCAATTCTGAGACCATTACGAGGAAATACATCGTCCTGGGTTAAAAACTCGCAACATTTCATAGAAATTATACGTGAAATAGAAGTAGAACCGGAAGACCATTTTATTATTTTTGACGTGGAAAGCCTATACACCAACGTTCCAGTTAAGGAGTCACTAAAAATTATAAGAAAGAAACTTGAAGAAGACTAGACCTTAGAAGAAATAACATTTTTACCACCGCACGCCATTATGGACTTGTTGGAAAGTTGTTTGACTAATTCTTATTTTCAAGAAAAGGAAAAATTCTACATCCAGGATGATGGACTACCGATGGGATCTTCACTATCAGCGGTGGCCGCAAATATTTTCATGGAATGGTTCGATACGTTTGCAATTGAATCCACAACTAAGAAACCGAAGTTATGGCTCAGATACGTAGACGATACTTTTATTATTTGGAGTGGAAACGACGAAGAACTTCGAAACTTCCTTTTTCACCTCAACAATATCAGCCCAACTATTAAACTCACCATGGAGAAAGAAGTAGAAAATAAAATACCATTCTTAGATGTCGTGGTTGAAAGAAATGGCAGACAAATTCTAACTTCGGTTTACAGAAAAGCCACGCACACAGGACAATACCTTAATTATTCATCTAATCACTCCAACAACACCAAACAAGGAATTATAAGAAATCTCGTAGATAGAGCCTTAACTCTCTGCAACTCCAACGAGAACTTGATGAAAGAGATAGATTACATTAAAAATGATCTGACAGCCAATGGATACCCAGTATATCTAGTGGATAAATTTCTAGAACAACGCAGAAATAGGACAATATCGACAACGAATGAAGAACGAAAACCAGTAATGAACATCCCCTATGTTAAAGGCATTTCAGAAACGTTAGAAGGATAGGAAAACGATATAAAATCAACGTTGTTTTCAATTCAAATAACTCTCTGAGAAGTCGCCTCACTAGGGTCAAACCAACAACTCAAAGGGACATGAAGAACTGTGTATATCAGATACCCTGTGAATGTGGCAATTCCTACGTTGGCGAAACAAAAAGACCTCTTGACATAAGGATCAAAGAACACCAAAAATGCACATTTCGAGGAGGAACAAAAAAATCTGGTGCCGCCAACCATGCCTGGACTCATGGACACCACATAAAATAGTCTGAAGCTAAAATACTGCACCGATAACAACATTGGAGAAAACGGAATTTTAAAGAAGCCGCGGTTATACATCAGAACCCGAGTTGTTTTAGTATAGCATCTTTAGATATAAGAGAAATGTGGAAACTTCTTAATAATTGTAAACTAAAACTAAATGCAACATAAAAAATGGGATTTTGCCATAGCAGGCATGACTGCACCCATCTCAGTCGTACTCCACTGCATTTACTTTTAGTATAGTCATGTAGCTCAGGGATTTATTTAGTTTCACTTGAAAACGGCTAGAGATTACTATTAGCCGAAACGTCGTGATATTCAGCAAAAAATAAAGACAATGGAAGTCCCACAGATATCTACTACTTCACAAAAATTTTAATTGCCAATTTTTCAATAACTGCAAATTTTTCGAATAGACAACTTTATTCAAAATCACCCTTATTTTTAATGCTAAATAAGGTAACATTATAAAAATAAGGGGTTTACATTTGAAAAAATCAACTTTAACCGATTTTTTAAAGTTAGTAAATAATTTTTTAATCATCCTGCATTTATTTATCAAAATATTAACACAGTATAATAAAATAACTCCAATTAAATAATAAAGACTTTCTTATATGCGAAATTGATAGTTATGTTTAGGCCTGCAAACGCCATTTTTGACATTAATTTTAAAATATGCAAAAAACAGACTTCGGTATAGGATGTTATACATGAAATGTCTATAATTTTTCGTAGAATCTAAAAATGAAATAATATATTCCATTTGAAATAAGCAGGACGTCAGCAACTTTCGGTATAATCGGAAGTGCTCTCCATTTTGAAAATATTTTAGCCGAATTGCTCCCATCGACCTTTGGTAAACTACCAAATTTAAAAAAATTTTCATCTTTTTCGAGAAATGGATTGCGGCAGTTCGTAGTGGGACACCCCGTATATGAATGCTTTAAGCTAATATACCTATTGGCCTTTAGCACCACTACCTTTTTTTAAATAAAAAAATTCTATATTTTATTAACAAATAATGTTACTAAAAATAGCTGCATTATCTGATCGATTAAAACAAAGTTTTAAACTTTTTTTGTTTTTCATATTCTGTGGGTACGTGACACTGGATTTGAATAAATAATGTACTTACAGTGTTGTGGCAATCAATACTACAATCATGCAGAAAAGAGAAAAATATATTTTTTTGTCTTAGATTCTTTTATATGTACATTTTACTTAGTCTAAAAACTTACCATCGCATTTTTTTAACTTTTAATTTCACCTTTTTACAATGGGAAATTAAGTAAATAATTTCAATTAACGCAGTAAATAAACGACCCGAAAACAATATTCTCTTAAAATTTTATACTTCTAGAGATATGAATAAAACCGCTTTATGCAAGTTTGCTGTGAGCTCACTTATTGAGTTCAACTTACTCAAAAGAATTTTATGCGTTAAGACGTTCATTTGAATGAAGTAATTGTCTTCAAAAAAAACATTAAAAACTCTGCGTTTTGTTCGTTTCTTCTTTGAACCATATAATTGTAACCTGACATTCATTTTAAGGTGGGGATACACTCCTTATTTCCACTAATTTTTAGCTTACCATGGATTTCTTTCGTCCTCGTTTCTAATGGGAATTCCCTGAAGCAATAAATAATCCGCTGGAATGAGTAGATGAGTAGAACGAAAAGGCTTATTCAAGGTGAATGATCTTTTTCGAACGTTACACCTCTAGTTACCTTATGACATCTTAGTTTTAAATAAATAGGGCCCTGTTGGTATAATAAATACTAGCTTAGTCAATAAGTTTCGAACCTACAAATGAAAGACTTTGAGTTTGAAATATGTTTTATTCTTCGATATAATCTTCTTTAATTTCATTATACTTTTTTTAGCGATTCTTCATTTAGGTATCCCATCTCTCAAGTGGTCTTCCGGGAGGCCTTGAATAATACCCCTCTACGGCTGCAGTTACTTCTTCATTTCATGAAAAACTCATTATATATAGAAATTTTTTCAGGTGTGAGAATGGATAAAAGTCCGAGCGAGCCTGATTTGGCGAATAGGGTATGGAAAAATATTTCCAGCAGGTGTATTGTCATTATGAAAGATGATTTTTTCGTTTTTTCTCACGAATTTTTACATCCAGTTGCTCCTAAAGGTAGCAGTAATATTCTCCTGTTATTGTTCTACAAGTTTGGAGTCGATCAACAAAGTACCTTTGATATCCCAAAAAACTGATTTCATAACCTTCTTGGAAGATTTTGACCATTTTGCTTCGGAGCGGAATAATCAGGCTCATTCCACTCAAATGTTTGTTGTCGCAGTTCAGAATTATAGTGGTAAACCCAAGTATTACAGCTTACAGAAAGCTTTTGACACAATTGTGATACATACCTTACATATACCAAGTCAACACATACTTACTGTATTTAGTTTCTGGATTACACAGATAAAGTTATTTCATAATACACCCTTTCAAGTTATTCAACCATCTAAGTATCTAAGGAAACTAATGATAAAAACAATATTGTTTTTCGGTCCAGGACACAATATTATTTAATTTTATCCACTTGAATAGTTATGCATTTTATCTTTTATGGACTTTTTTAACTACTACCATTTCATCTAAAGCAATAACATATGTTGTAAAATAATATTTCTGAAAAGCATCTTGGTAATAATATAATAAAAGAACCTTAATATGTATTTTAACTCAAAAAAGTATTATTCCATGGTATTTACCGAATAATAAGTGCTTAATCAGCTTTAGTATTAGACGGATAAGGGCTATTATTCACCTAACAAGTAAATTAGTGTGGTATCGTCAATAACATGCTATTTTGTGTGACCCACATATATTCGAAATCAACATTGTAACTAAAAATATCACCTACAGGCAACAAAACATTTAAAGTAACGAAAATATAAAAAAAAATTTAAGAGTCCTCTTCAATTTTATAAATTAAAAAAAAAAAACTTCAAAAAACATTTTTGGTTTTGCAAATTGTGGAACTGTGTTAAAAATATGATAAGGGATGTTATACGATGGTAATTTTTAGCATCTATTCTAATCTCTGGAAGAAAGTAGCTTTACATATTGCTCTAATTTTTAGAATTTCCAGAACTGTTAGATAGATAGATAAACATTTTTAATCAAAACAATTATTTATAAAAATGCATCATGTTTAAAACATGTTAAGATATTGCATATAATAACGACCTATGGGAATTACATTTCCATATTTCTTAGTCTAACGTATTCTTCCATTGTATACCGGGTGTCAACGAATCTATTAGACAAGTCATAATTTCTAGAGTATTATGTGTATCAAAATGAGAATTGGTAGAGGTAAATGTTATGTGAAGAGGAGAGTTTTCGCATATTTTCCACTTTCCGGTCACTTCCGGTTTCACCGGAAATGGCCCCGGTTTTGAATTCTTAAATAGAACACCCTGTATATTTTAACATCTTTGGATTTCTGAGACAATTCTAGATCAGAATGTGACATTTTAAAAACTATTTACGTCTACTTTATTTTTTTAGAGCCACTTTTAAAATTGCATCTAGGTGGCCATGATCGGATGCAAACTAATCTAACGGCCTTAGATGATGTCAAAAAAATACAATCGCAAAGTTTTAGTGACTAGTATGAAAGACAGGAATTGGATTAAAAATTTAACAAAATTAACAAAAAACTCACAAAATAAACTAATAACTTAGACGACGCACTTAAAATATTTGAAAGTACAGTACCTGAATTTGTTAAAAAGTTTAGTGTAGTAAATGTTCAAAGTGCATTCCTTCTTTTTCACGACACATTTCAGCTCGTTCAATTGTTTCAACACGTTTTGTAGCATTTGGGGCGTTATACTTCTAAATGCCCGTAAAATTCTTTCTTCTAATATTTCAAGAGTAGCTGGGGCTGCTCCATAGTAAACTCTTTCTTTAACATATCCCCAGACAAAGAAATCGAGCACAGTAAGATCTGGTGAGCGGGCTGGCCACCGCACCGGACCATTGGTTGCAATAATTCGATTATTAAAATGCTCTATTAAATAATTAAGAACTACTCTAGTATTGTGAGGCGGTGCTCCATCTTGTTGAAAGTAAATTCGCCGTAAAACTGCTAAAGGTATATCATTGAGATGATTTTCGATTTCATTTTGAAGAAAACCTAAGTATCTAACCACTGTTAACTGACCTTGAAACAATATTGACCCAATTATTCTGTTTCCAACGATACCAGCCCAGACATTAACGCCAAATCTTTCTTGGAAATTGCCCTCTCTCATTTCATGTTGATTTTGTTGGGCCCAGTACCGAGTATTTTGCTTATTGAACATACTATTATTTTTAAATCGGAATTCGTCGGAAAATAGAATAAAATCGATAAAATTTGGGTTAACTCTATGATTTTGAAGCAGCCAATCACAAAACACTACCCGTCTATCGCCATCCTCAGTATACAAATGTTGATGTAACTGATATTTAAATGCTCGATATCCATGCTTTTTCAGTATTTTTCTTGCTGATTCATAACTTATCTGCAGTTCTTGACTAATTTTTCTTAATGAAACTATTTTATCAACCTCAACCATAGCAAGTGCGTTAATCTCAGTCTCTTCATTTATGATAAACCTCTGTTCCGCCTCTTGATTTCCTATTTGCCTAAAACGAGTCTCGACATACGGAAATTACTGATGGGCTGGATGTTGACGATTCGGATATCTATGAGCATACAACTCGGCAGCATTCCTTGAATTTCTATGACACTCTCCAAATATTAATAACATATCTACTTTTTCACTTTGAGTATACATTATTTTAACGAAAATTTAAACTAAACTTAACGAAAATTAAGAAACTTTTACGTCTGTTCTTAGAGCGTAGTCACTGTCATTATCTACTTAAGTGAATGCTTTGTTTTCCAAAGAAGACTTGATAAAAACAGTTGCAAATTATTATGCATCATGGCTGTCCATGGCGCACTTGTCGTAAGTAAATAAATTATCCAGTATTTTGCTTAATAATATTTAATTTATGTTCTTATGTCTAATCCAATCGCAAATAAATTAGTACCGTTAGATTCGTCAAAGAATGCTTTTTTCGAAAAGTAGTTGTCAAAAAGGGGTCGCCATTTGAAAATTAATAGTTAGAAATGAAAACGTAATTTTGTCAACTTGTCTTATTCCTGTCTTTCATACTAGTAACTAAAACTTTGCGATTGTATTTTTTTGACATCATCTAAGGCCCTTAGATTAGTTTGCGTCCGATCATGGCCACCTAGATGCAATTTTAAAAGTGGCTCTAAAAAAATGAAGTAGACGTAAAAAGTTTTCAAAATGTCACATTCTGATCTAGAATTGTCTCAGAAATCAAAAAATGTTAAAATATATAGAGTGTTCCATTTAAAAATTCAAAACCGGGGCCATTTCCGGTGAAACCGGAAGTAGCAGGAAAGTGGAAAATATGCGAAAACTCTCCCCTTCACATACCATTTACCTGTACCAATTCTCATTTTGATACACATAATACTCTAGAAATTATGACTTGTCTAATAGATTCGTTGACACCCGGTATAGTTCAATATTGCACAATAACTTGAAAAGATGAGTCTTAAATTTTTTTAATACTTGTTATATCCCTAAGCTTCCTTGGTAATTGGTTAAGTAGTTTGAGTAAAAGAGTTTTTTTTTTCAATTATTGTCAAGTTGTGACTAGGAAGATTATAGAGAACATTTAAAACTCTTGTATTATAGGGATGATTTACCAAAATATTATCAAAAATAGGAACATTTCTCTTAAAAAATAATATGTGTTCTAGTACTGAAATTACAGCTATGTTGATAATCCTTAGGGCTACTTTTTGAAATTTAAATATGGTATGTAAACTTGAAGAATCATCTCAAAAAACTAGTCTACATTTTATATGTGGGTAGAACATTTCATAGTATGCTATCCTGACAATTTTGGAGTTTGAATGTTGGGCTAATAGTCTCAATGCGTAACAGCATAAGACAACTTATTTTGCAGCTGTTGGACGTGATTTCGGAAAGTGAGGGATGTGTCTATCTGCAAATTCACGAATTGCTACTGTCAGTTACAAGAATTTCGTCACCGTTAATCAACACACTTTTTGACATCTCGCTCCTATTTTTATTTGTGAAGTATACCCATTAAGTTTTTTTTATTATTAATTTTTAGTATGTTTTGGATGAACCAATTTTCTAAACATTCCAAGTGGTAATTACAGGATATATTCAGATTATTAAATAAGTTGGAGTGCCAGACAATATTAGTATCATCGGCATAATTTATGATTTTACAGTTAAACGTTGTTAATGGGTAAATTCATTCAGAAATATTCGAAACACTGCCTTGGGATATGCCTATTTTGCTTAGTTGACTGTTAGATAAAAACTGGTTCCGCTTTTTTAATTTTTATTTCTTTAGGACTCTCACTTAAATATGACCGCATCCACAAGTATGCATTTCCCTTTATTCCATAACGATACATTTTGTCTAATATAATGCTATGATTGAGACTGTTAAACGTCTTTGAGAGGTACAGGAACAGTCCGTAGACTTTCTGGCTCCTCCAATGCATCCATTACAGGCTCTATAAAATCTTGCGTTGCCGTATCGATGGATTTGCCCTTTCAGAAGTCACGTTGAAAAGCGTGCAGGATTTGTTGCTGATTAAAGAATAAAAAGATAGACTAAATCATGTAAAATATGTAAACTTTTTATTACCACTATAAATTCCTTGTATGAATCATGAAATCGGTGTTGGGTTAAAATTCTATTTGCTCTAACAGGTTTTAAAAACTGACTTATTAATTATTTAATTGTACACTCAAGGTTACTTTATGAAAAGTTTCTATCAGTTTTTGGGATATGAACCAGTGGCGGCTGGCGCATTAAAAAAGTAGGGGTTGCAATTCCAATGGTACAATAAAAACATAGATATATATAAAACTTACCATAGGCAACGGTGGATGAAAAAATAAAAGTCTTTAAAAATTGGGTTAATATGAAAGAAAGCAGTGTATTTTAAATAACTAAACATAAAGAAGGTAGTAAATTTTAAAAATATAGCAATCAAAACAAAATGCACGTATAACTTACTGTGTGAATTATTTATAAAGAAAATCCATACGCCGATCTTTGGCAATAGGAAACTTAACAATAACCCGTTAACTGAAATAAGGCATGCTTTCGATAAGATCTCTTTCTTTAGAAAATTCTGCCAAAGCAGAAAGTCTTTCTTGGCTCATAGTATTCCATAAAAACGTTTTTATCCGTTTGAGGGTAGAAACGCACCGTTCTGCTTCAGCCCATGCCATCGGAATAGTAATTAAAAGTTTTAGAACCTCACTAAATGTCGCACTTGGCTCGATATTTTCTGAAAGATAGTCATAAGGTACAAGAAGTCCCGAAATTGATCTAAATTCTTCAGTTTCATATATGACGGGTCAGTTCTGTACGGAGCTTTTGTTCGATAAAAAAAAAACAGGTAAATTTTAATCGTATCCTTAAATTTTTGTTCGAGAAAACATGTAAAAAAAAGACTGGCTGCTACCAAGTGACCTGTAAAGCTAAATCGTTCTTTTGCTTGATAAATAAATATATCGCCAACTGCTTTTGCTTCCCAAGAAAACTCCGTCGAATCATCGAGCTTACGTCGTTTTGAAGAAGATGGCTCAACGTCGTTTGGGGTGATATTATTTCAAATTTCTGTTAATTTTGATTCAGATGATAATATATTTTTATTTGCGATATCAGCGTCAATTTGTTTGTTTGAAACTTAACCAAATAACAAATCAATTTGAGGCATTATTTTGTAAAATAAGTTTAACCATGAAAGGAAACTCTTACTTTTGAGAATTTTAACATACCCTGATGATTGGTTCGTGGTACTAACGTTTCAACTGTTGTCGAAGATTTTTTCCATTGTCTCTAGAATGCTATCTTTGTATTCGAATACGGTACAAACAACTCTTATTATTATTAATTTTCCATCTTTTTGGGCCCGAAAGAGGTAAGCGTTTGTTTACAATTATATCTAGTATTGCAGTTATTTGAGAACTATTTAAAAAAAAAAAAGAACAAACCCCTTGTAAATTTGCAAAAAATATGCGGACATTTTTATTGGCGGATGCAGCGTTTAAAATTTAATTGATATGCATAATAATGCGCGTAAGCAGCATGTTCTTAGGTTTTTTTATAATTGCTTGCACCCCATTCGACCAGTCGCTCATGACTGATGCACCATCGTATGTTTGCGAAATGAGTTTGTTTTTATTATCTTTGACGTACTTTTCAAGTTCTTTAAGTATAACAGAAGACAACATTTTTGCTTCTTCTTCTAAAAACACTAAAAAATCACAAAATCGCTCAACCGGCTTGCCCAGTACAATGTATCTAAAGATAATTGTCATTTGAAAGATATTTGATACGTCACTAGTTTCATCAGCTATTATAAACAAAAAATCAGCTTCTTTTACTTCTTTATAAATTTCCTCTTGGCATAAAATAATATTGCTTATAAAATTTCATTTTGAATGGTTTTTGATGTACCTTTAAATACCGATGCTTTCTCCAAATGTTCTTTCAGAGCATCGTCTAACTCAGCACTAAAATCAATTAAACCTCGAAAAACCCCGGGATTAGAGGAATACGTAGACTCATCATGTCTTCGTAACGTGAGTTCGAAAGCTCCACAGAAATTCCACAATTAATTAAAATGTTTAAAATGCATCGACTATGTCTCTCTTTTTTATTGTGAAGCTCAATATCTCTTCGATAAGCGCCGCTTAATTGAACAGCTACGTTAACCGTCCCAAAAAGTGAATATTGCAAAACATGTTTCATTTGTTTTGCCAACAGCGTATGCTTTTGTCCAAGAAGTTTCTCCTCCGAATAATGAACAAGGAAAAAAATAGAGCATTTTTAGTTTCACAACCACAAAGCCCCGTATGTTTATTAGAAAGGTCCGGGTTAAAAGTCCTAGTAAAATTCCTTTTTTGCTAGACACGGATCTATTTTTAAATTCGGGGTAGGCCTTCCAAGCCTTTTTATTTCAGCCTTATCACTTAATGACCGACCACACAATGACTCTGCAATTAAACTCTGAACGGAATTCTTTTTGATTTTTACCAAAACCAAAACGCAAAATGTAAAAAAATACAATATTGTACCACACAACAAACTGAATCACCTACGACTACGAAATCGACGGATAAACTAAACACAGGTTTGTAGTCGACTTTCAATCTACATGAAGCTTATGAGACGGAATTAACTTCCACGTCTTAGATAGGCAACTCCATGTACTTGGATGGATTAGCTTAAAAAGCGATAACGTTTCCAGGCCTAATACGGGAATACAGACAAATTATTAATGATATTTAGGCGAAGTAAGTTTAGTTATTTCAGTAATTGACTGCTGTTCGCGTATAATCTAGGTAAAAAATTGATTTAAATATAATCATAAAATTATCAGTAGAAATTAAAAAAATATTTGTATTTATATTTATTAGTATGTTTTATTTTAATTTACAATTTTTAGGGGAGTTGCAATCCCAAGGAAAAACCGTTACTGGTATGAACTGCTTAAGAATATTATTATTTTGTTACTTTCGAAATAGAAAATAAGAAAACGTAGGTTTAACTCTGTCTCATCATTCGATAATGCTAATTTTTTTTAACAATTTTAATGTTTGTTTTCATTATGTGGATGACATATCCGTGACTTCAGTTACACTATCTTCTGGAAAAATGGTTCGTTACAATTAAGCGTATTGTTAACTTTTATACGTTGTACTCATTTTACAAATTAAAAGCGCTGTTTTTATTTGAAAAATCGAAAGGCAAATTATATTTTTTAATAGTTTTAATGGCATATACTTATTACTTTTAAATTTGAAATCCAAAGTAATTACTACACTAATATGAGTTAACTTGTGGGAAATACATTAATTTGCAAATGCATTTCTTTAAAAAATGTTTTTACGTTATTCGTAATTTGTAATTGAATTAATTGCATAAGATGGAAATTAGTTCTGTAAAAATTTTGCTATAGTAAATAACAAAGTAGGTTAGAAACATTATTGATAATTTTTGCTACACCATTTGAATCATAGTCAATAAATTCTGATAAAATAATCTAAATATAGTCCTCCCATCACAAAAATATCTAAAATTTTTTAATAAAACGCAAGTTTTAAAATTTTAAGATATATTTATTTTATCTCTTTTAAAATAATCACCATTCCAACCTATACACATATGCAGGGGCGGATTCAGCTTCATTCTTTGGGGGGGGGGGCGGGGGGGGGGGGCGTTGATATCACAAAAGTACAGTATGGCAAGTGGAAGCAAGTTGCCGACGGGGGGGGGGGGGGGAGAGACACCAGCAACGTTCCCATTTCTAGTGTAAAAGGCAGGGTCGCGTCTATTTTCCTGAATTTGACTCTCTTGGAGAGGGGGGGGGGTGATCACAAGAAAAAACAAGTTGTCAACGGGGGGTGCCAGCAGCATACACATTCCTAATATAAAAGGCAGCATCGGTTCTATTTTCCTGAACTCAATGCACTTGGGAAGGGGAGAGGCGATCGCAAACATTCACATGCCTATACTTTATTCAAGAACTAGAGAGAGTAATAAAACTGTTACAGAAACCTGCGTACCTGCTAAAGTGTCGCAGGTAACTGAGGAGTGCCGTAAATCTAATTATATTTAATTATATTTATATATTATAAGCTTTTATAAATTTACTGCAACAATAAAATTTCTGACAATTCAATTTAATTTCTGTCAGTGAGCAAAGTACACCTTACAGTGTGTCCTTAGTGATTTATTTTGTTTGTGCTTATTTTTATATATTGTTTGAGATTAGTGAGATACCCAAAAGATATGGCTTCCACATCAATATTTATTCCAAAATCGTTAAACCAGGGCATTTTTTCCTCAACGAAAAACTTATTACGATGAATGTTTATGATGCCTTAAGATATCAATATCTAGATAATAATGTTAAAAGCTTTGTTGAGATGTGTTCCAACATGACAGGAGTTGGAAAATCTACTATGTACCGAATACTGAAGGAGAAAAAAACTACTAGAATTGTTAGTATTCCCAAGCTACATTCGATCACAGGTAGACGAAAAATCTCGTTGGAAATAGAGATATAAACTGCAATAAAAGGAGTTGTATATACATTTTATTATGAGAAGAAGATCCCAACCATCAACAAAATTCTAACTAAAATCAATGAATATCGGGATTTACTTGAAATTAAAAGAACTGAGCTCTGGAAATTGCTCAGAGAACTTAATTTTTGCTGGGAAAAACCAGATAGGAAGTCTGTTCTTATAGATCGTCAGGAAAATGTCCGTTGGAGAAGAAAATATCTCTCTCAAGTAAAAGGTAGAGTTGTTAGAAATAACACAACTTACAAAATTAGTAATTTAACTGAACTTTTGAAAGATTTTTTTGGATAAAGTTACCGCAGAAAATTGGGAAAAATCCTTATAATAAAAGAATAAAAGAAAATGTGGAAACTCGACCTCATGATCGGTGAGATAGAGGAACCAATTATAATTAATTTGAGCGAAGATAGCTTTACTGACTTTGATTACGAATTAGATACATCATGTTTACCAGCGTAAACACCATTTTTTTTTTTAATTTTCTGTAACATATAAAAATTAATTACATTTGAGTCCCTTTTTAGTGTTTAATTGTAATTCTGCAGATGGTTTAAGAAATAAATAAACGAAACGTCAAGTGTCTTAAAAATGTTTTTAAATAATAATAAAATGACCGGTAGCCCAAAAAATTTTAATATTATATGGACGAATTTATTTTTTTATATATGTTTAACTTCTTGTATTTCTGACAATGGGTATTTTGTAAGTATATAAATTATAACATAAATTTTTTTGAGATAACAAGGCTACGTTTGAGTCTGAATGTGCCTAAAACGTTTTCTATGCCAAAATTAAAAATAATATACAGTTGTGATTTGTGTTAAATATGTCAAAATTATCTATATTTTTTAATGTATGTAAATTATTAAGAAATCGTAAGAAATAAGATAATATTATAAAAACTTTTTATTTTAAGTTTATTACCGAAATAATATTCTATGCCATAACTACTTAGTAATAAAATAAACCTCCTTCAGACGCCTATGGCAAGGGTTAAAATCCAAATATTTATTGTTATCAAAGCCAAATAGTCCATTATTATAGACGGGTATTTTTGATTATAAAATTTCTAACCCATTCCTTTGAATAATATATGTGTCAAACAGATGTTGCCCAATACACCGAACTAAAGAACACAGATAGTTTGCGAAGAAAAAAAAAAGGTAAAAAATGATTTATTACTCTCTCTAGCTCTCGAATAAACTATAGTATAAGGGGCAATATCGGGTCTATATACCTGAACTCAAAACTCTTGTGGGGGGGGGGGGCGATCGCCCCCACCGCCCCCCCTTTGGATCCGCGCCTGCACATATGCTTACGCTTTATCTACAGTTTTGAAGATATGGCGTTAAATTTATTTGTATATATTATATAGTATCTTTTGTCTCAAAACATTTTGTCCATGATGACAATTTAAGCTGGATAAGACAAAAATACTTCCACCGTACCGTATCTCATAAATACGATACGGAAAAATCACGTGTATGAGTCGAGATACCAAGGGTTAAAGTAATTCCTCTATTATTCATAAAACGGTTTTCCAGCATTTTGAGTACCAAAAACGTGGCATGTCCTCGATGACCACGGCTATTTTTAAAATATAATTACTTGTTCCACAAAAATGTGTTAATAAAATATAAGTGCGTAAATAGTTAAAATAAAAAAGTTTTTTGAGACCGAAATTTTTACGATCACTCCAGTATAGAGTCTAGTCGCTATATTTTATAATTGACTTGCATCGATGAGGCATGCCACTGACCAACTTCTCCACATAATCAAGTGATTTTTTCCATATTCTACGTATTTCTACACTTAGTAGCTCTAGAGGACATATACTTTTTTTACGAAGTCGACTCTTCTATATTTCTGGTCATTGTCTTCTTGTAGTAGCTGTGAGTTATAATCAGGTTCAAACTAGCGTTAAGCATACTAACAGTCTTCATAAATTATTTTCATTCTCGCTGCGTTTGGGTTTTGTGTAAAACCACACAATGACCCAAATCTAAGGCTCTAGAGACAAGCATCCCCAAATATGCCCTTTAATAGGGTTTTTAACAAATAATTCTGTATTGCGCCGGTAGACCAAGCATCCTTGACAGACCTACAGGTCCAAAATGAAGATTTGTCAGTAAAAATAACATTTGACCAATTTCTCTATCAGTGTTATCTTGTACCCAGGCTAAACGTTGATAGACGTGCTTTTTAGACAGTAAAGGGTTGTTGTCTGTTAATGCCATGCAATTTTAGCAAATCGCCGTCGAATAGTATTTAGGTCAACAAGTATTCCATTTCGAGCTAAAATACTTTGTCCTTGCTGCATATTAAGATGTAGATTTTTTGGGACACTTGAATAATTACCTTATCTTCATTTTTTTTTAGTCACATGTGTTTTACCACAATCTAGAAAATCAATATTTTTTTCTATTTATCCATTTCTGTTCGAAAAATACAGACTGTTTTGAATACGTCTGAGAGACTTCAGGAATATTAAGCAACTATCAATGCACAAGGGTAATTCAGAGCCTTGAGTGGACGTACCAAATAAACAGGTCTAAATAAGTATGGTATTCAAATACGCACCAACAACTTTTTATAGAAATAATTGTATATCACTACTCGTATGCTTATGTTTTCGAGATAGTATTCTCGTAGGCTTTTCGTAATATTATTTACGCATTGGCATAAGAAATTTCAAAGTCACTCAACAATTTTTTTCATAGCAAATTCCGTTCCAGTCACAAACAAACGGGGGACAGATAGATCGCGCTTAATGGCGAAAACAGTTGTGTTAACTGGTAAAAGAATTTTGAAATATCTTCAGTATCCTTTATTTGAATAATAAATTCCTGAGACTTTTTGAACAGAGGTTGTTTTTCCATAATTTACATTTTTCGGACGCAATTTAGTTTGTCGATACGGCCATATTTTTGAAAAATTTACTGTAACTCATATAACGATATCGATTTCATTTTCTAATATCAAATTCACTTCTGCGAGGTTATCAGTCGATCAGAATTTTCAAACAAGAAATATAAAATATTTTTGATTGAATGATGTCTATTAGATATATAAACGCGCGTTCTCACGATTCGATTTTAGTTCATCAACTTCAGTGGACCAACTGAAATCGAATAAAAATATTTATGAGAACATATACTAATTGGTCAACTTTTGTTGATTACACAAAAGATTGATAATCGATTCAAACTTTATCGTTCAAGTTATGAGTCATCAGTATTTTTCAGACGAGTTAAATCGCGTTTGAAGCGTCTGGAAACATTTGTTAGTCGACTTGAATCATTCGACTGTGGTGAATTCTGCCTGCACCAAACAGTTTAAATTGCGAAAGTTAAAAAGCAACGAAATTAGTTTAAAATGATCAGAGGGTCCTACAGTCAAATATATAGAATTATATCATAGCCATGACTGACTTAGAAATCATGGACTTAATTGCTATAAAAAAAAAAAGAAGTCAGAGAAAATGAATTAAGTGTTGTGGCACAAGAAATGGAGATAGATGCTCTTACTACTGCAGAAACTAAAAATAAAATAATAACTATAAGAACTACGTACAAAAGCGAATTAACAACAGTTTTGATATCTAAAAAAAGGGGAACGGGCACTGACAATGTGTATAAACCAAGGTTAATTTGATTCAAGAAAGTTGATGAGTTTTTGCGAGACAACACGATAAACTGGAGAAAATAACCCAACAAAATCGGAATACTGCTGGAGATGAATTTAGGGCATTTGCCCAACTTATTGCTACAGAATTAAGACCACAATTTAATGAACTTTCATGTCAAGAAAAATAGAGCCATTGATCAAGGAACAATATCTGAAATTCTGTTAAAACAGAGAATCAGACACCATCACCTTCAATCCTTTCTCTGTACAGTAATCAGAAAATATGGTCAAGTTCGGTCAAACATCATTATTATGCTTCGCAAGATTTGCTCATAAAAATTAGTTGTTTTGATTGCATTTTTCGGTACTGTCTATATGAGGGCCAAGCGTAGCAAAATAAACACCTATTTATCAAATATATCAAGGTTATTTTCAATTTCACTGCTTCGGAAAGTCCTTTTCGCATAACAGTATCCTGTATTTGGATTTTGGACCCAATTTTTAATAGTAGTTTTTCAACCTTTCCTTCAGACGTTCTCTATTAATTTTTATATCCTGCTGTATCCTTCAAAGCAAGTTCTTTTAGCAGAGTTTCTGAAACTCCATATATAGTGACTTCTTCTAATCCAATTGTGTATCCAGAAACGGCGGTTTTTTGCTGTATATTCCATTTCAACATAATCCAAAATCAGTAAACTAGTAATAACTTGGTGCCATTTTTAATAAACTAGTTTCTGCAATTTTCACTGGAAATGTGTGAACAAAAAATTTGGCCGATCTACTTACTAATGTCGATCAACTAAAATTGGATCGTGAGAGCGCGCCTTAAGGTCACAGACCTTGTGGTGATCTCAGAACATAAACAGGAAATATTTCGTATATTACAGTCGGTATTCATAATGTATAATTGGATCAAAATGTATGCCGCCTAAAATCAGATATTGATGCCAGAACCAAAGCATATTTTGTTTTCTTTATTTGCTGTTTACAATCACCTCTCCAAACATTTGTTTGTCGTATCTTTGTTTAATAATGCACGAAAAAACAAATATTTTTTTCTACGTCTAACGTTTGTCCTTGAACGCATACTAAGATCGACAGTGCCAATAATTGCCACACGTATTTCCGTTTTTATTTTTGTTTTGTTTTTAATAAATTATATTCTCGCGGTTAAGCACAAATTATGCACAACATGTATATAATATAGCAGTATAAATTTTACCTAAAAGTAGCCAAATATCGTGTTTACCTAATAATATGGAAAAAACCTTATACATTATTTAAATTAGTTTTATTTATTTATCCATCTTGATTTTAAATACTTTTTATTCATTGACCTTGTTTCTATTGTAGCATTCGAATCCGATCGGGCCGATTTGATGCAGTTACATCCATTTATAATTTACGTAATAAACGGTTCTGATTACATTTTTTTGATCGAATGCAACATTTCAACCGTACATCGAATGAAAAACGTTTTTGCATGTGAAAAACAGAATTTAATTGAAATGACAAATACGTCAGTAGCCGGTTATTTCCTTTTTTTTTTTAAATTAAAACTTTAACCTCATCAGATTAATGAAAAAGGACACTGGAAAAAGTTTTATATTTTCTTGATTAAAATGTCATAAACAGAAGCAGCAGGAAAAGAAATATTTAGAAAAGAAATTTAAGGAAAAGGGGTGAAATTAAATAAATATGTTCTAACTATTAGGCCCATCTACCTACATGAAGTAATTTGCAGTTATTGCCATCCTTAAAGTGAGAAGAACAGCTTGCATCTCTTTCTTTTCAGTATTTTTTGTTTTATTATACAGAATTAATATAGGGATTACATAATAGGATGGAGCATTTTCGATAAAAATGCATTTGATTTTAAGAAATCTTCATTCGATAATTCTGATCCTATCGGCACTTTTATTCACTCTTTTTTTTTAATTCAGTACTGTATTTCATAAGTCAAGTTCGGGATTACTTTACTCTTCACTATCATGTTCGTTTTTATTTGTCAAGATCGGTTTTTTCATAACTTTATAGCCAACATGAAGCTGACTATTAGTCGCAATGTCAGTGTCAGGTTATCTCCACTTTGTCACGTTCTGGTAATGTCAGGAATTAAAATACGTGTCTGTAGAATGTTATGTTGTCAAAGATAACCTACTTTAAGAACCACGAGTTGCCTAAAAAATAGAACAGTCAACGTGGCCCCCGAGAGCTAAGCTCAATCGGAAAAAGGACGAGTTGACTCCAACAGAGCAATTCGTAATGTCCTTAATTACGTTGCCAACAATAAATTTAAAATTCCGTTAAGCAGGTTGGTATTTTCCGTCAAAAATCCGTCAATAAAATCCGTCAAATAAAAAATGTCATAGACAACCTACTTTAAGAACCACGAGTTGCCTAAAAAATAGAACAGTCAACGTGGCCCCCGAGAGCTAAGCTCAATCGGAAAAAGGACGAGTTGACTCCAACAGAGCAATTCGTAATGTCCTTAATTACGTTGCCAACAATAAATTTAAAATTCCGTTAAGCAGGTTGGTATTTTCCGTCAAAAATCCGTCAATAAAATCCGTCAAATAAAAAATGTCAAAGACAACTTACTTTAAGAACCACGAGCTGCCTAAAAAATAGAACAGTCAACGTGGCCCCCCAGAGCTAAGTTCAATCGGAAAAAGGACGAGTTGACTCCAACAAAGCAATCCGTAATTTCCTTAATTACGTTGCCAACAATAAATTTAAAATTCCGTTAAGCAGGTTGGTCTTTTCCGTCAAAAACCCATCAAGATTATATATTTTTCCGTCGATAAAATCCCTCAATTAAAAGATGCAATAAATAAAGTAACACACAAGACGGAAAGTAACATAAAAGAAAGTAACACAAGATGACCATAATTCGTTAGATCTGACGAAAAATCCGTTAAGTTGGCAACACTGCAGCTGCCTTTCTCTTTTATAGCAATTGTGACGTAGCACTCTGAATTCGGGGAAGTACGGCGTCAAATGCCGGCACCGCGCCCGTTTAATGTCTGGGTTTCCCCGCAATCGGAGAATTGTAGTTTTAGCACTGTATGCTGTATTATTTAATGTATTTATTTATTTAGGGAGCTTGGGGTATATTAAATCTGAATTTTAATATTTTGTCGTAATATGAGCGTATATTCACAACAATATATAGGATATGTTATTTTAAAAAATGTATTTTTGGAATTAGCTCTATTAACTATAAAATAAATTTCGCGTAAAAAGGCCACCGCATATGAATGGGACGCGCAAGTGTATATAGCGGTTATAAACGATTTTTGTATTTAATTGAATTTATTGAAAGCTGTATCTTACGAACTATTGTCTCTTTACGTGTTGTAAAAGTAAATGTTTATCTATAATATAATATAACGCAGAATATAATTTGAGTTAAATATTACAAACGCGAAAGTAACACACAAGATGTTAAAATATGAAACAAAAAACTATTCAGGAATGAACACGAGCAAACGTGTAAGAACAGGTTACTAAATTAATTTAAAAAATATAATTTTTTTATCATTAATAATGTTGTAATAAGTTGCGTAACACAAAATATAATGTTCCTAGGTAAATACAAGTTTTAAAGGTTTTCACGAAATCGATAACATAAAACAGTACGTTTATGTTATTTAAATATTTTTATTATCTATCGAATGATGCGTATTTGTTTTCGTGATTTCGTTTAAATTAGAATTTTGACGTTGAGGTACCCGGAGAACTTTTTTTAAAGTTTAAGATTTTCAAGATAATATGAAATTTACTAAAGGGTTTATGCGTTCCTTTTTACCCTTCCTTTTTTTTCACACATCAGTGAAATGAGATAAATATCTTAAAGATATTGGAAATACCTTTTAAAGGACAAACATTTATGTATGTTATTTGCTCTTTTAATGATATAGTATTTACAATTTAGTATTTCTGCGAAATTGGAGTCTTAAAGTAAAATAAATTAATTTTTAACTGTTTTTTAACGTATTTCTTGTTAATAATTAAATACTTCCCAATTGAAACAATACTTCTCTTTATATGACTTAATGCATTTTTCGGATGTTAATGTAATTAATGATACAAATTGTCTTTATAATGTATTATTATCTATTTACAAAAACTCATAAATTGTAATCCGAATCAAGGTTATGAGGTGTTAATAGTTTTTTCTATCATTAAATTTCAAATTTATTAATTCTCACCGCTCCGGGGTATACTTGGATGTTTGTTTGAACTGTCGGTGGTTTATAGTCCACAAAGAGATATTATTATTATTAATATATATATTTTTTAATTATTTAAAAATATCAAAATATACTAAATAACCTAACTTTTGGAATGTATAGCAGATTAACTGCACAGCCCGGCACTGTTGCTAATCATTAGTCATTGTACTGTGTGCAGTTTGTGACAATGGGCATTTCTTCTTTTATTTATGATTTCATTTTGATTTTAATTGATTTTTAGTGCTATATGAAAAATCTTGGTTTGCTTGAATGAAATTGTGAAAATGGTAAAATACTTTGTAATTTGCAAGAACAAGCTTGTATTTTACCTTATATTTTCCCATGTGGAACTTCTCACAAAAGAGAGAGGGGGTTGACCAAAAAGAATTGGAGATCCAGAACTGGAGCACTAATAACTTTAGATAAACGGAATGATCCTTGATGGGTCATACCTTATTAATATTGGAGTCGATAAAAAGTTAACAAATTTATGTTCTGAAGCTTACTATGATTTTTACTCTTTTGATACATTGCCCATCGGATTAAGTTAGCTATAAAAGAGCTGAAAAAGGTAGAATCTTCAAAATGGATAGCTGATCAAATTTCAATATTGGCAGTATTATGAAACAATATAATTGGGCTATTGAATTTGAAGAGCTATTACAGTTTGCTAGTGTCAGTTTAGAATCCACAGAACAATACAGAAGCAAAATAACATTGGGCTCAACTTAGAAAATTCATATGCTCTAAGTTTATATTTCAAGTCCTTAGTATTACAGACATTGTAGAAATAATAAAAAAATTCAATTCTATTTCTTAGAATGTTAATATTTGTATTTGGGCAGTATTTGATTGGTTTTCTGATACAATGCAAATAATAAATGAATTTGGAGCTAAAAAAAAACTCTATTTCCAATTTTTATTTTCTTTGTTAAAAAAGGAACTAAGGAATTTAATGTTGAAATTATTTCAGGTCTACCTTTTAGACCCAGTTTCACAATCAATAGTAACATGAAGTGGTTAACTAATCAACACTTTCAGCTTAACCATGGGTTTGTTAAGATAAGGTGAAACAATTGGTTCAATTTTGTTTGTAAAAGTTGATACTTGAATTTTATGAAAATTGGTTTAACGTCGTTTTTAAAACAGTAAATAAAGAAGAAATGTTGCCTTCTATTTTTTTATTTTTTATATGGCAAACAGGTTATTGCAGTGGTTCTCCTACTTAGGGGTCGTCCCTAAATCTCTTGATCATCTTGAAGGGGGAGGGTTCGCAAAAACATCCTGGTCGAACACGTGACGGGAGGAGGAGATGAAACCAAGTTGAATTTGTTGAATGCATTCGAAAGTAATTTTATTAATAAAATTTATTATTTTGACCACTTTGATTAATTTTAATTTGAAATCTTTATTTTTAAAACATAGTTACAGCGAGATAATAACATATCAGGGATAAGATAAACCATTCTACAGTCAACAAGCCGTTAAAATGCATCAACCCGTTATTCACATCGCAACAAAATTCAATTCGAAACAAGACTTTAAATGATGTTACTGACAAAAGTGACTATGTTGAAAATGATATTATAGAATTTACTAGTGCTGATGAATGCCCAGCTCCTTTTTATTACTTTAGAAGAAAATATGCAGCCTTCTAGGATTGAAGGTGAAAAGTGATTATAAAGCAAAATAATTTTATAATTTGTTATTAATAAGAAGTTACTTTAAAAAATTATTTAAATCATTTAAAGAGTATATTTATAAATATTTTTTTAAATCAATAAATAATTAGAAGATTAAACAAGTCTAATTTATTTCTATTATTTAAAATTGAAATATCACGTGACATTCCAGGGGGGAGGGGGGTGGTGGTAAAAAAATCCTGTCCCATCGCGTGAAGGAGGAATTGAAAGATCCTGAAAAACCCATCACGAGATTTATGGACGGCTCCTTATAAACCCAGAACAAGGAAGTTAGTTCAGGTCAGATTATAAGACATTGGTCTTATAAATTTATTTTAGACGGAATTATATACTTTTTTATCGTTTTTTTATTAACTCACTTTCTTGTCTGTCTGTCCGGGACAAATTTTGCAATCGATTTTAAACCAACCTTCCGGTGAGTTAGCGACTTGAAATTTTAAACATAGCTCAGAACTGGATGACAATGCAATATTAATTCGCTATCTTGTCTGTCTGTTTGTTTATTTGTCTGTTCGGTACAAATATTGTGATCGATTTTAAACTAAAAAAGCCAAAAATAATTATTTAAATAAAAAAAAAAGTATATTCCATGTTTTTAAAACAGACTAAAAAGTATAAAATAATTTGTCACATTGTGCTGAAAATTTGTGATTGTGATTTTTTAATAGCTATGAAAATACTTGTAAGATTTAAAACGAAAAACGGTGGATGGAATAGATAATAACTGTTTTTTGAGCTTTCTCAATGACAGCTACTCTTTACACTCCTTAGTTGTTATCTATTGCATACATACCACGTTTTCCATTTCAGATCTTTTTAAATAAGTTTATTTTAGAGCTAAAGATTAATATTTAAAAACAATTTCCACAAATTTTCCTAACAAATAGTTTATAGTGTCGTTTAAACTAAATTTCTAAAGTCAAATGGTTTGTGAGCCTATATAGAATTAACTTTCATGATAATTTGCTAACGAAACTATGCATATAATAACATAACTTCTTTGTCAAATCAATCCAGTGATGGAGCGACGACTTGTATTAATTACATATAGCAGATCTGAGTTTCGAAATTTTGGTTTTACCGTTTTATATACTAATTGATACAAAAGCCATATAACATAAAATAAACCATTAATAAACAAAAAACGCAAGCAAGTAATGTAATGTATTTTTGGGTAATGTGGTTATGCTTTTTTGCTTTAACAAATAACCACGGGATCGTCCACTGGTAAATTTAACCATGGTTAACTTTCGGTCAAATTTAAACAGTGAATTATGAAACGCTTTTTATAAATAACTAACGCTTTTGTCCTAACCTTTTGGTAGCCACACACATTGAGTTCTAGAAACTACCAATGTTTTGAGAGCAAACCGTTCTCAATTTAATACCCAAAATTGTTGTGAAAGAGGTGACGTTGCTGGAAAGTCGGGAAAAAAAATTACTAGTTCCTATAGAAAATCTTATTTTAAACTTAGAAAGACTATTCGAAGAGCCAAAGATTGTTCAAGATTTCAGAGTAGTTTCAGTAGTAAAAACTTGTCAACAATGAATGAAATTTTTATCGTTAAAAAAAAACTTGGAATTTTGGTGAATAAAAACAGGAAAAGGCTATAGATCATCAGCCCGTAATCACTCCGTTCGATGATTTAAAATCAAAAGTAAACTAACATCTAAAAAACCTCGAAATGAACAAAAACAGTGAAGACAAGACAAATATTTACATAATCAAGATTTATTTTTCAGTAGTATTTTATATGAACCAAATCAATAAATTTTTTATGTATGTGCGGAGTCTATTGATTTTGTCATAGGAAATCATCTTCATAACAGAAATATACATTTTTACACTTTTACATGAACTATTCATTTCATGGAATGAACCACCATTCCATCTTGCAAATAAATAACTTATTAAAAGAAGCTCTAATAAAACCTTTTGGAGGAATAATGTTCCATTTCACTAGATTTTCTTCACAATCCCAAGTAAAATTTTTCAAGATATTGAAGGTAATTTATTGGTTACCTTCAAAAAAAGTAAGGCTGGCGTTTTCTGATCATTTGTAAAATAAAAATTAGTTGAAACGTCTATAGTAATATTTAAACAAAATGTATATGTTGACTAATATTTCTTACACTATATGTTGACTAATATTTCTTACACTATAAGAACAATATTTAGATAACTTAAAATATCAAATTTTCATCATTTTGATTTTAGTTCATTAAAATCTGTTGAAATCATAGTTGAAATATATTCATTCATATTTGGTATACAAACTATCCGTGTAGTTTTAAATTATCCGTTTTGTAGGGCGGTTTCGTTGTTAGATAATTTTAAATGTTCTTCATCACTTTTTGGCCTATTTAGTATCATCATTGACGAATTATACTAAGACGGCTCATTCTTATGGGAGGATTGGAAGCGCTAAGTATTAAAACTCGATCATTGATAAATCTGAAAATTTAAATCTTTTATACTTGTTTCTAATAAAAGTATGTATAACACATTAAAATACTGATATAGATATCAGTTATTGACAATATTGTAAATTGCCTTTTATGAATGAGACGGCGTAACAGTTTGGCGTACCATTTAGGAGCGTCAAAATTATAGTACAGGATAGGAATTCTTGGTATATTTCTTCTATGGTATCATATAATAAATGTTTGGGGCAATTTTTTATGTTGACGCTTCGGTTCTAGGCAATTTTTTACACCCAAGTCGTTTTTGCACCCTTAATAATGTGTTCATAGAATATTTTTGGATAATTGTTTTGTAAAACTTTTTAAATTTTCTCTACCAATTAGTGAATTAAAAACACTTTTTTTATATTTGAAGTGTGTGATTTAAAATTTATATACCGTTAACCTACAATAAACTGGAGATTTAAGCTGTTTAATTAAAAATTGTACTAAAAATTGACCGGACACATAGAAAAACCAACCTAAAATTTTTAAATAGGTTTTACTGTAAATGTGCCATAAAAGATAAGATACTGTCAAGCGCAAAGATGTAATAATGCAATCTATTATATTGTTTCTACGTTTCGTTTATTCTGAAATTAAAAAAAATCAAGTAAAGTTAATCTGGAGATCTTGGTCAGCTCGTTTTCTACTAATGAATTTTCCGTAAATTTATGTATGTATCTAATTCTCTATGTAAAGTAGAACATGAATTGGTAAGATATGTGCTGTAGAATGATGAATGATGACATTTGCTTCTAGATACTTTGAAGAATTTAAGTTTTAGGGGAATGTTTTTTCTTTTCTGTGTAGTCGAGTGTCTCGGGGCTTTTCTAGGTATGATATAGTTTAACGGTAAATTTAAAGATAAAATATGGTAATTTTGATTAACTATACCATAAATCTAAAGAAGTCCTCAAAAGCGCATACTTAACGAGCTTTTTTTTAATGGTTCCCTCGTTACCTCCATTTTCAGTTTCACAGTTGTAGTAGAATTTTCTAAAACAGATTGTGTTAATTTTTGAACAATCTCAAAATCATTTATTTTTCATCGAGAAACAAAACCAGTCAAAAGTGTGGAGAAAGGTTTTTTTTCGCCACTTATTGTTATTATATATGTTTGTATTTAAATGTTCGTGTGTAAAAACTACATGGAATAATTAATAATTGGAAAAACCGATAATTATTTTTTAAAATGATAAAAAAAATTGTATCTAGGGGGATCCAACTCTCAGCTCTTGGAACAGTGATAAAGCGCTTACTCAGTTGCGCCATGGCGGTTGATATGAGAGAATTTCTAAAAGAGTATCGCACTTATCAGCGTATAACGCGTTCGAATTTAAAAATTTGTTCACAATAATCAAATGAGCGATGGCACGAACATTTTTGCGGATTTCTTTAGATGACCTTAGTCGGTATAATTCTTAAGTCTCATCAAAATCTATGACACGGTCATGAGCTCCCCTTGTAAGTATAATAGGATGGATCGCTAGCCTCAAAACTAGAGCTTTATTTTTCATATTTACCTATGCTTTTTTTACAGATTAACCACCTTAATGATACCCATAAGCAGCTAATGGTACACTGGGTGGGCGAAAGCAGCAAAGTAGTAATCTGTCTGGCGAGAGATCCGTCACTTGGAATTTATGACCTTCAACCTGTTAGTCCCTCGGCAGTTTATATTTCCTACGACGATGGCGACTCGTATGAAAACAAAACTGATATGTTTAAGTTGCCTAATGGAAGTTATGCTACTTTGGAAAAATTTTATAATCATCCACGGTATAATACTCACGTAAGTTTCTATTTTTTTTTTTATACACGTTTTTTATTGTAGCATTGAAAAGACATTTTTTATAAATTTTGGAAATCAACAGGTCTTTTCAATGAAATTTTTTTGGTTATAATCGCAATTGTAAACATATTTCATCAAAACATCTTCGAGGCGTGTTCTTTTAAGGGGCGACACCACTGTGGCAAAACGAAAAAAAAAAAATGATTTCATTTTCTTAAAGTATATGCTTAAAAATATATATACAGACAAAAATCGGAAAGATAACAAAGTTATATATACTTGAACGCACAAAGCTTGGCCATCTATACCTCGAGCGATAATGATGCCTATACCTGTTAAAACGTAAGAAGTCTATAAAAAACGATGGTGAAGAAGATCCGTCTTATGGGTCCGGAATTGACGAAATCTAGTAAATATCCAAAAATCTGTTCATGTATATGCACCCTCAATCGCGTTTTTTGAAACGACTTTTCTCCACCTGACATTAGACGTTTTTTTGTTAATTTTCAAAATTAGTGTTTTTGAGCCTTCGAATATAGCTAAAAATCTTGCAAAACTAAAACATCCGACGTTTTGTTAAAAAAAAATTGTTTTCAAAAAAAGGCTATATGGAACGAAAACCACATTTATACAGAGGCTCAATTGTAATTTTAAAACTTTGAAAATTGAGTTTTTTTTGTTAACTTTTGATTATTTCGAATAAAAATTTATATAAGTTTATTGTATGCTTAAAAACATATCTTTTTCACAAATACTAAATAAATAATTTAGTGACCAAAAGAAGCTAGAAAAATTACCTTTTTTGATCCTCTCGTAGTGGTGTTCTCCCTTAAAATAAAACGAAGTCTTTGTTAAACGATGGGTACTTCCCATTTGAACACTTAAAATCCCTAATTCACTAACATGGCCTAACTTTAAAACCAGTCTAAGTTGACACTAGAAGAGTCGCAATAAGTCGAACAAGTTTTGAACCTTGGAAATACAAGCGTAAAAATATAAATTTCTTTAATTACTAAAATGGCAAAATGCAGAATTTTATTCATTTTCGGTTCACAAGTATTTCTCTTATCGATTTCAATGCTTTATTGGTTGATTTTTATGGTTAATATTCCCATATAAACATTTATTTGTTGACATATATAAATTATACATAAGCAAATCAAAACTGATCAACTAGAAGATCTAACTTCCACGGCAATTAGATCGGTTCTAAGTTTTAAACTTTCTTAGTGAATCTGGCTAAAAATGATTTTTTCTTAATCCTTGCTGACAAAATGTTTTAAACAATTTAATATTGTGTTATTAGCAATCGTTCATAATGGAAACCTGAATCTCAAACGAAATTTCATTATTTAATTAGTTATTAATTTAATTTCTTTCTTCTTTCTCTTCTGGCGCCGACTTCATTCAATGAACGTTGGCAATTGCTAATTCTTTTCAGCAGATCTTTTTAGCTGTTCAAAAGGTTAGTTTGTCCAGTTTCGGATATTGCATAGCCAGGACAATTTCTTTCTGCCCACTCCTCTATTTCCTTCTATCTTTCCTTTAATTATAAATATATATAAATATTCTTGCTATGAAGTAGATGTCCAAGGTACGGGGATGTTGTGAAGTAACCTTCTCTCTGTACCTATTCTGCGAAAAATTGAAAAATATGGAACTTTTAGAATGTTTCGATTAAGGCGATATTGAGAGTCCATGTTTCGGTTCCATACAAAAACACCTTACTAGTCTGACACATTTTTCCATCCTGATATGCGGATTGTGAAAGAAGTTGCTCATACTATTTAATATGTGATTTGATTTATATGTTAGGTTTTGTCTATCCAAAATTTTAAGTATTTGAATCTATTTGTCCCACGTTTTTCTGTCGTTACTGGATTTGGTAAATTGCTGTAACAGGGACTTAAATCTGATATTTAACTCAGGTATTAAAACCGTATAATCAGCAAACCTTGTTATTAATGATTTCACTATTGATTTTCATTTTGTGGTCATTTTCTGCGTATGCTTTTCTGAATATACATTCGACAGAACCAGAACACAACGATATCTGACAGTTTACGTGATATCAATTTTCTCTGATAAGTTGATCTCAATCAAGATTTCTGCTACTTGTTGTCAATTTTCTTAGGAAATATAATGTCTTTCTAGACAAGGCCTATACTGTACAACAATTCAATGAGTGTATTATGTTTCACTGGGCCAAAGGCTTTTTTAGTGTCCACAAACATAGATTTCTGCTTATCTAAGCATTTCTGAATCATTAGTTGTAACAGAAAGGAGCTTCTCTAGCCCCCATTTCGTTCTTTCACTCAAACTATTCTATGCCGCTTTGTTGTTCGTCTTTTTTCTATGTTCAGTTGTTAATTATTTTCAGTAAAAATTTTTACTATTTATAGCTCATTAAACTATGTACTGTTTAACTCTGTCTTTTTTTTGGGATTGAGATAAATGAAGAACGAAACGAGTCCCACTGAACCTGTCCAGTATTGTAGATTTTTATTGAAGAGGTTTGTTTTATTATTCTTTACGTGTTTGATAGCTAATTTTACTTCACTCTGGAATATCTGGACCTTCATCTAGGGCAGTTTTTTCTACTGGATCTTCGCTAATATCTTCGTATAGTATATGTGCTAGCTTTGTCATTATTCTGTTAGTTTGGCCTAAATACGTTTTGCTGAAAGTGCCTCATGCGATCTTATGTGGTGCTTGGTTTTACAGGTCGATTTTAGCCTTTGGATTTTTTAAAGATGAATCTATCGTTATATGTGGTTTGTGACCTGTGGATCTGTTGTCTTTCCGGAGTAATCTGCTCATTCTATCTTCTGTACTTTTGAATAGCGGAAGTGTGGTAGATTGTCTGTTGGTGAAAGGTGGTTTTATTTTCTAAATGGGTATTTGTTGCAGTTTGAATGGATTATTTATAGTGTGAGGTTTGTAGCAATTTTGCCTGAGAGTTCTTTCTGTGTTGATTTATTTTTTTCTTTGGTTGTTAAAGGGAACTTGAGATTAGGGTGTTGTAAGGTCTCTGTATTAGTGAGGGGTGGCATTGAGGTATCTATCCGTGATAGTTGATTTTTGATGTTGCAGATGTCTATCTATTGTGTTTGTTTTTTAGAACTTCTATAAACGAAAGCTTATTATTTTCTTTAACCAAAATCCAGAAATCGGGTGTATAGAGTTCAGGAAGTCAAAGAAGCAATTAAGCAATTGTTTGCCATGAGGCCATATTATAAATAAGTCTACTACTATGTAGCGACACCAGTTCAGATTAAAGGTGGTATTCTTGAAGGGCTATGGTTTCGAAATACACCATAAATAAATTTGTAATAGTGAGGAGACAAATGGTAGCGCCATTCGACTGTTTGTACATCTGATCATCAAATAAAAAATAGGCGTTCTTAAGGCAGTGTTCCTCCATAACGTTGGGAAGTTGGGCTCCCTGGTTCAATGCGTCATCTATCTCGGAATGCTATGATAGAGGGATTTTTCATCGAAGCTTGATATAATCTCATTTTCAGGAAGTGTAAAATTATAGGTATAATTTTAATTAACTTATTTTTTATAAAAAAAAGAAATTACCGATAATAATACATTTGAAAGTACTTGAGGCATTCTAGACTGACGGCATATTTGCAATTAAATGGAAACTTTTGATATATTGTTCAAAACTGCCAAAAACAAGTTTTACAAAAATGTTATATGGAAATTTTTCCACGGAAAACTCGTTTAGTTTATCAGACTTAAAGAACTTTTTATAAAATTCTCGGTTTATTTCCCATTACTAGTGGTTCGTTAAAATGGTTTTTTGCCGATTTACGACACAACAAAACTGTCTTTTGAGTCCGAAAGAAGCTTTTAATAAAGCGGAACGTCGTCAATAAAATAAGAGACTTTCTTTAATCTACTGATCATATTCTATAAATCGAATATTTCTATTCCAAATTGACAAAGAACTTATTTGATTAATTTATTTATTTATTAAATTATTTTTATCCAAACAAGTTTTTGTGGTGTTTGTTTTCTTATAAAATTCCACTAACTGATTTTTAAGTTTACATGGTAATAGATACATTTATATTTGTTGAGAAGTCTAATTGACCGCAGATTCTGCATATTTTTTAAAAAATCATCACCAGTCTCCATTAATTAAACCTAAAACGTCACGGTTTTTATAACATAACACTGCTGTAATAAATATTATTGGTTATAATTCTCTTCATAAATATAAGTTTATAACTTTTTGACATGATATGTATTTTTTTTAGTTTGTTTTTACTGACATAAGGCATAACCTTCTATTTGTTACCACAAACCATGGACGGGATTTTAAAAGGATTCAGTTAAAATTTACTCCAAGTGAACTGTCGTTTAACGAACTTCATGCCTCTACCTTTGTTATTTTGGATAAGAATGACACGGAAAATAAGGTAAGAGCCACAATCATTTTGAAAAGAATTTTAAATAAATGCGCTTATATCATATGATAGTCCAAAATATAGAGTATGATTACGTCCTAAAAATTTTAGATTTGGTATGACATATCTTTTGTAAATTTTCCTCAGTTTTGCATCTAGTTAATTTCTTAAATTTTGATATTTTTCCCTAATATGTTTTTAAACGTATTAACTAAGATAAATCACGGATTTTTTTATGGCGATTTTGTAAAATTTTAAAATATCAGCAAATTATATTTTAGTTACATAATTATCTACATAATTATTATTTTAAAAGCAAAAATATTGTCATTGGAAAGAAGCAAAGGAACTTAAGGTAATTATTCCTGAAATTTCTTTGACGATCTCCCTTTATATAATATATATATATATATATATATATATATATATATATATATATATATATATATATATAAATAAAAGAAGTTATCGTCCATGTAAATTCTCGGCTATGCGGACAAAGACTGTTGATAAATAGTACTCTCAGGTTAAAAAGTGCGTAGAATTCCAAGATCATGGAAAAATTCCTAATTCGAAAAATAACAACAGTGCTGTTTCGTCCTAGTATGGGACTCATTAGCGTATTGCATTCTGTACAAACCATCATCTTGCATCTGTATCCTATAAACAGATTTCACGGTTGAAAAATAGTAAATAAGACACAGTGGCGACATCTCGATGGATCTCTCAATAAGACAAGAACGACACAAACCAACAATGTTGTATAAAACCGCCGTGGTGGCCCGACGGTAAATTAAAAAAGGAATATATCAAAACTCGAAACACGAAATGTGCTACTCTAAGGATAGATGTCGCATTATCCGGCATCGGAAACCAAACCAACTACGGATTCCACAGTCTAAGTAAAGTGTCACACCAACGATCTCCCTAAGAGAGCTGTTGCGTGTTCTTTAAGCCAACAAATATAAAAAAGGGAGAAGTTATCGTTCCTGTAATTTTAAAATAAAATAGGAAATTCTCGGCTATGCGGACAAAGACCTTTGATGGATATTACTCTCATGTTCAAAAGTGCGGAGAACTCTAAGATCATGGAAAAACTTCGGGTCCAAAAAATGACAACTGTTGTCTGCACCCAGAATGGAGAGCTGAATACACACTTCAAGGATAACTGACTTAAGCCATTGGACGACGACTTGCCCCTTACCAACCCGATCTGAGGCAGCGTGTTAAGGTACGCCTTGTACCAAAAGCAATGGATATAGGACAATCTAAGCCACGGCTCTTATTCTTTGCAAGCCTAACCGATCCCGGGACCGGTATATATCAACAGATTTAAGTTGCAGATCGTTATCAAACCAGGCAAAACTCATTGAGTTAGAGAATGAATCAGTTAACATAAAATGGAATATTATTGTAATCGGCGAAGTAAGATGGAAAGAAGAAGAGTCAATAGAACTTAAATTAGGTAATATCATCTATTGCAAAGGGAGAACAAATGGACGAACAAGTGGTAAAGGATTCCTAATTAATAAAAGATAGGATAATCGATACAATAAGCACCTCACGCAGAGTAGCTAGCTTAACTCTACGACTATCAAAAAGATACATCATTCAAATTGTACAGTATATGCACCAACCATCTCTCGCTCAGAGGATGAAGACAAAGAAATAATTCAATGAATTAACAAAGATGCTAAACAATAACAAAAGTCAATTTAAGTATCTAATTGGGGAATTCAGTGCCAGAGTAGGAAGAGGATCCGATCAGGAACAAGATGTAGGAATTGCGAAAGAAATAAAAGGGGGGAGATTGGTTCAATATGCATATTACCAGAACTTATCAATTGCCAGTACCTACTTCAAGAAAAACCTTAATAGAAAATGGACATGGGAAGCTCCTAATACAACTCTCAAAAATGAAATAGATTTTATTCTAACAAACAAAATAAAAACTGTTAAAAGGTGTAAGCGTTCTCTACAAATTTCGAACAGGTAGTGGTCATAGATTAATTAGAGCTGTAGTAGTTCTGAACACAAAACTACAACGAATAAAATTACTCCAGCATTCTAGCAAATATATATATGGACTGCCTAAAAGCAAGGCATATTCCGAACCAGTGGAATAGTGCCAATATAATCATCATCCACAAAAAAGGTAGAAAGTTAGATATCAGAAATTATAGACCAATTAGCTTGTTACCAGTAATATAAAAAATATTCACGAAAATAATTAAAAAACGAATACAGAGCATACTTGATTTTGCTCAAGCTCGAGAGCAAGCAGGCTTTCGAAGTGGTTTCAGTACAGACACTAAGAGAAATAATGAGTCACACAAAAGTATATGATCTATTACTAGCGCTAGCATTCATAGATTTTAAGAAGACTTTCGACTCAGTATATCCTAGAGCAGCTATAGAAACTCTAGTCGATTAAGAAGTAGACAAACCATATGTAGAAATGTTAGTTAACCTATATATAGAAGCCGCAGCTAGACTAAACAAATATAATTCCTACCCAAAAAGGAGCCGACAAATAGATAATGTCCCTAAAGCTTTTCACAGCAACCCTAGAAAATATCTTCCGGAAATTAGGCTGGAGTAACAAAAGTCTATGTATAGATAGAAAACACCTAAGGCATTTAAGATTCACTGATCAACACAGTCAGTAAGCATTTTACTTTGAAGAAGAATATTTTTAAGTTGATCCTCGAAATATGTTTTTTTTTTCAACTCATTCCAGAAATTTTCAATGGGATTTCGGTCTCGTGATTGTGGAGGTGTATTTAATTGGTGGGATACATTATAAACTAGCGTAGCGCTGAGTTGCCACATTGCCGACACTACTGTTTCATTAGTATAGCGATTCTCAACGTGTATGCACGTTCCCTTATGGAGACGCCATGTAACAAAGGAGGCGCATAGCGGCTTACATATTCGCAAGTGCCATATCCGGCAAATTTGAAACTGATTAAATAAAAATCCTTATGGTAGAATTTTCTATATCTGTAAATTTTCATGTATTACTTTTTTAAAAACTAGATACTGAACTGCATGCGTCACCCATATCATAAATAAATTACCATTAATTGTTGATTCATCTTAATTAATTTTTAAATTATTGATTAAAATATGGTTGTTTAGAACCTAAATTGTTTGTGAGAATCAAAAAAACAGGTCTGTTTATAGAAATTGTTATTTTAAGATTTCTTCAAAAAATGGATATTTTTTTGGGGATTTCAAAGTTGTTTACATTGATGTTATATATTGAGATATATAAAGAATCTATAAGATCAGTTTACAGCGTTTGCAAGAAGCGCTTTGTTCTGAAAATATGAAAGATAAATTAAGTTTCTCACACAGAATTAATAACCATCACAAACACTACAGTTCGGTCCACACTTCTTTTCGGTAGTCTTTTTGTTATAAACCAGGAAAAAAGCATTCTGGTTACTTTGTTTGCCATTATACATAAGAATATATATTTTTTAAAATATCTTTTAGAAGTTGTGGAGTGCCAGGGCATTTTGGTGTGTAAATCATTTGCCTTTTTTATGTAGTTCTCGCCATTTCTGATCTATTTCAGTCTTTTCACCATTACTTTCTCCCAAAATTTTTCTCATTTCGTCTTTTTTATTATCAAACGACTCCTGATTTGTCTAGAGAGATCCTTAGAATTACTTTATTCTTGAAAATCAGCCCAAACACAACAAGAAACTCGGTTAGCTCTTATTAAAGATTCAACTAATATACAACATGAAAGCAAGACTTTAGACTCAACCCAATCAAATGCTGTTAAATATAATGCACCTTGTACCGACTACGTATCGACGGCCATCAGGAAAAATAAAATGGTCAGCCGTGGCTACAAGAACCAACGTAGCAGCTCCGCACTTGGCGCATTTTGGTAAATCCCTTAAAAATTCACTTGTATTTCAGCAATTTTTCCTGTTTTTTTTCTATCAAATCTTTAGACCCGATGTGCACTGCGAATCCTAGTCCGCAAGCGGAGGAGGGGGGATGAGTGTACATTGATAGTTCTCCTAGTAACTTTGTGTTTTTCGGTGCGCTGAATTATTCGTGGTTACGATGCCCAAATTTGGTCAATGGTCCATTTTTGATTAAAAATTATGATTTTCCGGAAAAATAAAAAATTACTGTAGGTAACCTAATTTTTATTACATATAATTTTATTTTTAAAAATTATTTTTAAGGTACAAACTATTAAAAATAATGTATCTATTGTGCTGATGTTTTTCTAATTATATTTAATTCATCTATTATAAGTTATTCAAAATAAAATTGGAAAATTAGAAATAGGTAATTCTCTCGTATTAGCCCAAAAATATTTTATACATGTTTAAAAAAAACGTAATAATACATTAATCATTTGATGAACCTCTCTAGCAAGTTTATTACTATGGAAATATTGTTTCAGTCGCCGATTTATCACCTGCAAAGTAATTCAATTAGGTTACATGCAACGTATCAACAAATACATTTATTATAATCTGATTGTGAAAAGTTAAATCCATTACAGTTTGGTTATGTAGAAGATGGCAATTGTTTGTTGCCAGAAAAAGTATCATCATTATTTCCACCAAGTGAGGAATTAGGGTCTTACTATAACTGCAAAAAATGCACAACGAAATTTTGTATTTGTAGATCATCAGGCGTATCTTATGCCTCTTTTTGTATTTGTCACTTGAATGATACTTGTAACATATATATCATAATAAGTAATTATTTTAATAACTTATAAGAGTTTTATTAAAGGTAATTAGAAAAGCATTAGAACAACATATTATTTTTAATAGTTTGTAGCTTAAGTGTATTTTATCTTAACCTCAGTCAGCTGTAACACTGGGTAATACATTTTATATTTGTATAAATGTAAACATATATAAACATATATATATATATATATATATATATATATATATATATATATATATATATATATATATATAAAGTTATTTAAAATTTAAAGACAGTAACTTTTAATTTTAAATAAAAAGGAGTGTTACTATCTTGTAAGATTGGCGAAACATGCAATTCGAAGTAGCAGCACAAAAATGTGTACTAACTAATCCCATTTCAATGTAAAATTTACAGGAGACCAAAAATGTTTCAAATTAATTAATATGTAAGGAAAATTACGTTACCTACCGTATCTTGTCGGAAAACCCATAATTTTTGTTCCAAAATGTGCTCAAAATTTAAAAATGAATTCAATGCACCGAAAAATATAAAGTAACACAAGGTTACTGAAGTGGAACTCTCAATGTAAACTCCCCCCCTACCAGCTTCCAGACTATACTTCGTTTATTTTGTATCGTTGTTTATTGAGGTACTACACGCAGTGCTACTGTGAATCTGCGTTGTAGAATGGCCATACGGTGAAAGGACAATTTTTATTGAAGCTAAGCTAATTTATATTTATTCTTGTTTAATGCGATATTAAAGATGGCCGTGCCGTTGCTAACGTGAAATAGCGCTACAGAATGGCCATGTTGTGAAAGGACAATTTTTAATGAAGCTTGTTTTTTTTTTAAGGAAATTAACTAATTTATACATATATATATATATATATATATATATATATATATATATATATATATATATATATATATATATATATATATGTTTATGCGGATTTCACGGATTCCTCCGTGTGAGATGCAATAGCAGTGGATATATCCACATTATGCCGTTGTAGTGCTGAAATGACATTCAGCAAACGTACAACTCTATGCAGCTCCGCGTATGAATGAAGTAAAATGCGAGCAGCACAGCCAGGTGCATGTCGGTACCCTGATGAGTCTAGTAGAGACGAAACATGTACCTCTGCCGTATCACTGTGGCGGGGAGGGTAAGTTTTGACTTTCTTCTCGGTATGGTGGTACAGGTAGGCCATCATCTCGATGGTGGTGAAATAGGATGAATTGCGTTTTATAACAATTTGTTCTAACTGTGCAATCTCTAACACAGAAAGGATATGATGGAGAGAAGTTTGCATTTACTGCTCGCATTTTACTTCATATATATATATATATAT